>JAPDPM010000014.1:9152500-10402500 GCA_032173925.1 Heritiera fomes | reverse complement strand
ATTAGATTGCAGATTGTGCTGGAATTAACGAGTAATCACAATAAGGCCCGATTTTTATATGTTTAAGTAATTGAACACACACCCCAACCCACCCACTCTACCATACAAACAAACGAACCCTCCCATCCACCTGCACACACATAGACTGCATAAATTCTACCCATAAGAAATTGTGGCCTCTCTCCCAATGATGGTGGCTCTGCTCTTCACCCTTACACAAAAGTTGCCCTTCGAAAGTAGGAGGATGTCCACAAGTCTATCCACATATCATTAAAGACAACGACAATGTTAAGTTTATAACTCACAACATGTATTCGTTATAAAAAAAATGCATTTTAAACATACAACTGTAAAGATTTTGGATTGAAAACAAAGGTTTAAGGTCTTCCAAGAACAATACATGTCAGGCAATGTGGCCAAACTTTGATAAACACAGCTTCAATACGACCAAATACATAACTTGCCAACCTATTATATTCTAAGAAAATCCAAAGAGAGTGAACAATGTTTACACTTTCAAGTTTCAAATTTGTCATAAAAGTTTTGAAGTTGTCTTCAGGGAGACAAATATCTTTCAGAATCCTTACAGACCTCCTACAGAAACAGTCAGTTTAAAAAAAAAATAAGCAAGCCATCACAAAGAATGCTTTTGTCTCAAAATTTTGAGTACCAGCCAGAGAAAATGATATCTTGAACTAATATGAACAGATGAGGATTATATCATCAAAGCTCGTTTCTATAGAGCATCACATAACCTATGAGAACATAAGAAACACCTGAGTGGATAGGCACCCAGGAGACCATGCCAATTTGTTTCGCAGAGCATACAAAGTCTTATTTACCCTAAGAAAATCCTTAATCATATTCCTTGGTGGTTAAATCAATTAGACAGCCATATAAGAAGCAACTTTCATTTTAAGTGCCCTTGAAAAATCCAAGATCAAATGGGAAGCTGAAACAGTATACATGGAAAAGCAGTGTATTTAAGCAAAACAATAGATGAAATATTAACAATAGTACCTGAAGGATGACAGTGGATGTGATAAAGCCAAATGCATATTCACCAACACGTGGATGACGAATGATAGCCACCTCCTTAAATGCTGTCGTGTTTTGATCTACAGGAATGGAGATAATATCATTGTTTGTTTCAAGCAAAGTTAACTAGTTGCCAAGCTTTGGAATGATATGATCATATCGTAAATGTTTCTTTGACAGATAAGAATTGTGTATTGACCCTTGAACTACCAAATTCAGAAGCGGTATGGATATAATCACAAAATGTAAGACAGGCATAACTATAAACCAAATTCAGTCACTGATATATACAGTAGATAGCAAAATCTCTCTACAATCCTTGGATAACTAATTCAACAATTAACAACAGCGGGAAAAGGCCTCAATTTTAGATGACAAAGCCTCAAACATCATACATGTTGTGACAACAAATTAGGGATACATTCTGTGATCTGAATGTTCTTCTGAGAAACTTATAAACAGTAGGTTAACACAGTGGACTACTTCCATGCCGATAAAGCAGTGTATCCCGGCTTATGAAAAAGAGTGAAAGTACTTATGCAGATGCAAATCATTTATTGAATTACATTTATGGTAAAAATCAGATTATTATAGTAGTTAGTAAGGGGTAACCTGGAGATATCGCAGCACTTATTTGTTTTGAGGCTGAGTATATATGCCTAACGAAGGGCATTCGCCTAATAACCCATTCTCCCACTGAGAAAACAGCAGCTCCCATCCATGATGAAACAAAAACACCAACAAAGAAGACAAAGAGTAGAGATGTGATAAATCCCAATCCTGCATGTAGTAATCAGAGCTCACAATCATTGCTCAGAGCACAAAAGTCACTAAAGAGATCTGCATAAAATGAAAAAACGAAGAGAAAGAGAAGCTTTTCTTTGTTGAAGTGGTATGTTTTGAGATGAACCAGATAATAAAAATTCCAATTTGATTATAAAATTCACAAACTAAAAAATTAGACAAACCATAAATGTTCTGATGTTATTTGGAAAAAGGAAACAAAGGTTACTTTAAAAATCCTCAGGCTGCAACTTCTAGCACTGTGGAGTTAAAAACCTTAATAGTGATCATGAGTTCTATCCTTCCTCAAATTTCTCTAAAGATCTAATATGATTATCTGCCGATTTCTCTTTTTTTTTTCTGCAATAAACATACATTTTAAATTATGAGGAAATTTTGGGATTTGACTACAGGTGAAGTGTGGTTAACTAGTGATAATAGGAGGCAAGTACTTATAAACTTAGTAATAGTTGAAGACTCGTCAAGCTTGAAACCATGAGTAATATAGTTGAAATTACCAAATATGTCAACGCCAAGTCGTTCATATAACGGACTGAAGAAACCATCAACAAACTGAATAAACCACCACGTAATGAAAAATGTAACTGCTACAGGAAAAAGGACCACACTGCAATTTTGCATGTCAACACAATGTTAGGCTTGAAATATCACAGGAACAATGGAGGACTGAAAACATTTTGGGATATATCAAAGCTCAATACCATCCAGTCATGAACTTCTTTGAGACCCAACTCTGAAGAACAAAACAACAAGCCTGAAGAATCATTGAAACATAAATTTCAGCCTTAAAAATAAAATTGAATTTATTTCTTCCATTATCAACACAAAAGTATTATTGAAAAAAAAATGCTTTCATCGCATCCGTTCTTTCTAAGACTTCACCGAAACTAGCACGTAATTTTTCTTATTTGGTTCAAACATAAATTTTAAAACCACTACTAATGACTTGAAAATTAAAGTGCTAGCATTTCCATAAAGTATTTCAATATTAGAAAATGCACAAATTGGATAAGCACAAATTTTATCTCGGAAGCACTCCATTATACAGGTAATTCATTAGTATTTTACTCAATAACATGATATTTCAAATTGTAAACCGCAAACAATTCCATTCTCCTAACACACTGCTGATAATTAGTTTCCCGATACTCAATAAGCTAAAAACACCATCAGAGCATCAAGGTTTCCACTTGATTAAAAAGGATTCAAACTGCGGAGACATTCAAAAACAACAAAATTTCTGGATACAACTTGGAATTCAACCAGTTCATAGCAATTAAACACACTGAATAAGAGATCATGACAAATCTTGAGTGATATTTGACTAATTTCACTTCCTATATTATTTTTCGTTAGGTCACGAAGTACACTATTTCCAAATCTTCAATTACAACTGCATTTGGGTTAAAAAAAATTTTCAGGAAGTTCAACAACAAAGATCTGAAAACTCAGTGAAAATAGATCCATTGTTTGTGAAGTCAAAGTCTAAATCTAAAAGCGCATCACGCAAAAAAAAAAAAAGAAAATGGACCTTGCGAGTGGAGGAATTGGGGGAGGTAGGTGGAGACTTAGCCGGATCTTCGGGATCGACACCACCATTTTCGGCTTGGCTCAGTGGAATCGACGTTGATTCTTTCTCTTCCGCCATTGCCTTATTCTCTTTTTTGTCGGTGAGAGAAGAAATGGAGAGAAAATATCTGAACAGAGATTCCGGAGACAGTAGCTGAGGTGGGGAGTTGGAACTCGGAGGTTAAGATGTGAGAGAAAATGATGGGATTTTGATTTTCCTTTTTTTAGTAGCTGTTTAATTTTAATAATTTAGAAGCTTGGGTGACTGGATGGAATAAGACTGCAAAGCCAGTAACTTTTTTTTGTTAAAATCACATTTACGCCGAGGGTAATTTTATTGGAGATTTCGCCACAATTAAAATTTTTTATTTTTTTTAAATATATATTTAATAAAAATCGAATTTGAAAATTTTTTTATAAATTCAATTTGGGTTAACAATTAAATCATAATTCATGCATTGAAAAGCTAGTATTTGCATCCTTAAGCAACGTTATGTGGTGTGGTTGGAGTCGGCATCAGGGTCGGCTTTGTTTTCTTCTTGACAAAGCAAATAATTTTTTTTTGTTACAAAAGCAAATAATATTTGATCATGATGGTTTGGTGATGCTCATAGAGGGTTACTTCTGTAGTTCATCAATTATATAAAGGTAAAAATACAAATTTTAATTCATAAAAAAGTGAGTAATTAATTAGCTTTAGTTCTTTGCTAATTCACGATATAATTTAGAAATAATAAATAAATATTTCGATTCTAAAATTTTCAGATTTCATATTGAAAATGTTGAGACTCAATTTTATTCTATGGATCATCACCAGATGTAATTTTAAAATGTCTTAATATTTAAATATAACATTAATTTTTTGTGTAAAATAAATATAAATCCTTAATAAATTTTATTATTTTAAAATAAGTTCATAAATTTTTATTTTATTATAACTTAAAACAAAAACTTTAAAAATTATATAATTAAGTTTAAATGTGTTAAATACACCAACAAACATTTTATTTTGTATAGGTGACATCCTACATGGCACACTAATGTAGACAAAATTATCCACGTAAACTGATAACATGGTATTTTGATAAAAAAAAAAAAGAGTTGAGAAGTTATTTGCATAATAAAACGTCGAAGAATTATATCAATTTTGTACAAAAAAAAGTATATTTTGTTATTAAGCTTTTCATTTTATCTGTTATTTTTTTACTTATTAAAACAGTTGACATGTCTACCAAGTGATCAACATGCCACGCAAGATACCACTTTTACAATTAAATGTCTTTTAATGTCATTTATCGAATTTGAATTTAATTATGTGATATTAAAAATCGATGTTTTAATTTACAATAAAATAGCTTTATAGACAAATTTACATATAATAAAATATAGAAGATTTATATCTATTTTGTACCCAAAAAAATATTTGACTATTAAACTTTTTAAAATAATAAAATATAATAATTATCTCATATATTATTAGTTGAGTTTTTTTACTCCACAAACATAATTAAGATGATGACACATGTCTTATTTTATTTATTTTTTATTTTTTTATATTTTTAAAAGACATGTGTCATCATCTTAATCTTATTTATAGAGTCAAAAAATTTCACTAACAATATATTAGAATATTAAACTTTTTAAAATAATAAAATTGATGTGGACTAGATCAATTATTACTGGGCTTTTCTATAAATCAAGTTGAAGACCATTGAGCCAAATGATAATCTAAGCCCAAGAGAAAAAAGGACTCAAAAGGCCCAGAAATGATCCACTGGGTTATTATTTAAGATGTGGGGCTTAAAGGTAATTACGCGCAAAATAACTCCTATAAATAGGTCACAGGTATCATTCTTAAACCCTAAGCTCTATTTGCCTACAGAAACCCTGTCTGACTTAAGCATCGGAGTGCGCGCGCAGGTGAAAACCCCTGCGCCCCTCTGACTTTTCCTATTTCGCAGATTAGTTGGAGACAAACTAACGCGAAGATCGAGGATCCGACATCAGCAAATATTTATTGTTGTTTTTTGGCAACAACAATTGGCGCCGTCTGTGGGAAACAAACAGAAAAGCCATAAAAATTGGTGAAAGATGATCTGCGGAAGAGAAGGTACGTAGGTTGCGGCAGAGTGCACAAATTACGCCACAAAATTGGGCGACAGCATGGCGAGAGATTTGCATGGGCGGGAGGCGATTTCAACTTTTAGTTTTATTAATGAGGCACATTTGAAAAGAATTATGACCCTGACTGTGGGGTTCCCAGGGGCGGCAACCCCTGGGAAAAAGGTATGTGCGACATTGCCAACGACAGACCCTCGGCGAGAAACCTCCTCCTACTAACTGGGCGAGACAAAAGTAGAAGCTAGCCTGTCACACAAAAGCTGCTGGCGACAGCTTGCCTGTCGCCCGAGACAATGGCGAGAGGTAGCAAAGCTGCTGGCGACAGCATGCCTGTCGCCCGAGACCGTAGGCGAGAGATAGCAAAGCTGCTGGCGACAACATGCCTGTCGCCCGAGACAATGGCAAGAGGTGGCAAAGCTGCTGGCGACAGCATGCCTGTCGCCCGAGACAATGGCGAGAGGTGGCAAAGCTGCTGGCGACAGCATGCCTGTCGCCCGAGACAATGGCGAGAGGTAGCAAAGCTGCTGGCGACAGCATGCCTGTCGCCCGAGACCGTATGCGAGAGACTACCTTGTTGCTATGGGCGAGAGCTATCTCTCGCGCAGACATGTCCTTTTGGCGAGAGACTCCCTTGTTGCATTGGGCGAGAGCTATCTCTCGCGCAGACAAGTCCTTATGGCGAGAGACCCCCAGTTTTCATGGGCGCGAGCATCTCTCGCGACAGACAAGTCATTTTTGGCGAGAGACTCCGTTGTTGCATTGGGCGAGAGGATCTCTCGCGACAGACAAGTCCTTTTGGCGAGAGACCCCCAGTTTGCATATGCGAGAGCTATCTCTCGCGCACACAAGTCCTTTGGCGAGAGACCCCCCCAGTTTTCATGGGCGAGAGCATCTCTCGCGAAAGACAGTCCTTGGCGAGAAATTCCCCTTTTGTATTGGGCGAGAGCTATCTCTCGCGCGCTGAAAAGTGCTTTGGCGACAGTCTTTGGCGAGAGCACCCCTGTACGTGAAATGCTTTTGGCGAGAACACCTCCCGTACGTGACATGCTTTGGCGAGGACACCCTTGTAGGCGTAATGCTTTTGGCGAGAACACCTCCCGTACGCGACATGCTTTGGCGAGGACACCCTTGTAGGCGTAATGCTTTTGGCGAGAACACCTCCCGCTCAAGACATGCTTTTGGCGAGAGGACCTCACTCTCGCGACAGACAGGTAATGGCGAGAGGCGAGAGACTGCATGGGAGAGAGACTAGCTCTCGCCACCCGGCAGGCGTTAAGCGAAAGAGCCCATCTCTGGCGACAGGAAATTCGAAGCAAAGTTGATAGACCATTTGACGAGAGGGTGTCTATCGCACCCGACAAGCATGGCGAGAGCTAGGCTTTCTCACATAACACCTTGGCGAGAGACCTGCATGGGCGAGAGGCGAGAGACACCTCCTATCACTTGGGCGAGAAGCCCGGGGAAAGGTCTTGGTGAGAGACCTCTTTCTGCTACAACGGGCGAACAGACTTGGGCGAGAGGTGTGGATCTCGCATGCGATAGGTGCTGGCGAGGAAGCCCCCCGCCCGCAAGACAGACCTTGGCGAGAGACCTCTTTCTGCTGCCACGGGCGAACAGACTTGGGCGAGAGGTCTGGATCTCGCGTGCGATAGGTGCTGGCGAGGAAGCCTCCCGCCTACGACAAAGCAATGCTTACGAGTATAGTGTCATGTGGCGAGCCCAAGACCACTAGCACTTTTGACGATTGAATGTCATACGGCGATTACATGACCAACGCCACAGCCCAGCCTTCACAGCAATGCTCGGCTGGTAAAGCACGCACTATGGCAGAAGTGTGCACACAACGCTAGATGATCTCACCCAGGAAAGGAAAGAGCTAGACGAAGAACTAAGAACAAGCGAGAATAAGTCCAAGAGAGCTCTATTGGGCGGTCCCCAACCAAAGACCTCAGGTAACACACTAGAACTTAAAATGCACCCTCGTGTTCGCCCAGATGTGCAAGAGCATAGATGAGCGGCGAAAACAGGACAGGACACAAAAGGTCAGACGAGCTAGTGGCCACCACGAGAGTACGGTTGTGAATAATGAGTAAGAATACAGCCATCCTAAGACCAATGCAAGCAAGCACTTATCAACCGACATAGGAACTCGCCTAGGAGAGAGAACTCTATAGGCGAGCCATTCAGAGTGACTAAAGCGAGAAAAGATTAGGCAACTCTGCACACCATCAAACACAACGCTCGAGAAAAAGTTCATCTCTGAACAGGAATGACAACACTGTTTCAAAGAAGAACTCGGGGAGCTATATAGTGTAAAGGCAATAATCTCTGGCGGCAGAATACAAGAAGTAGGCTACAACCCTGCCTATCGCCCAAAAGTTCCCTGGTGATTGAGTACGCGGAATGGGCAGAGCCCAACCTGTTGCCTGAAAGATCTCTGGCGGCAGAGTACAAGAAGTGGGCGACAGCAGTGTTTTCATTCGGCGAGCATAGGCACGCACATGACAAATTTTGGCGACAAGGTTCCACGTGGTAGACTCTTTCTGCGAGAGGTGGCTCACGCGTATAATAGCCAAAATGGCTAGAAAGAGGGACCACTATTGAAGATCTCACAAAGATGCCACTCTTTTGAATATTCAGTTGCATGCAAGACGTTATGTGACAGAGCAATCTGTCGCTCGAAAGGTGCTTGCTACACTGCAAATTTGCGCGACTACAAGCATGCAACAGGTACTCTGTCCCAAGCTAGCTCAAGGTCATGCGACAGAGCAGCTTGCACCACTATAGGCATGCGACACGACTAGAACATGGGCAACCTTATCTTCTTTGTTGTGAAATTGAACTTAAAAGCCAAGAAGAGTGACAGGCTGTGAGCTAGACAAGAGCTCCCGTGCGTGATAAGCCTTTAGCGAGACATGGTCTCCCGCATGCGATAGACCTTGGGTGACAGGGGAGCTCCCACGAGCGACAGGCCTTGGATGAGATATTGGCTCTCGCATGCGATAAGCTCCCTACTTTGATAAAATGACAGCAAAGAAAATTAGGTGAACACAGCACCCATACATAAAATTCCCCCGTTAGCACAATGCAGGCGATGTCTGCGCATGCCCAAATGCGGGATTTGAGCGGAACAATCTAGAATCTTCTAGACCTAGTTCGACCGAGTGTCCAAAAGCTTCCTTCGACCCAAGAACTGCTCTAGCAATCTAGAAGTGGCTTAAGAGCCACACACTTAGACTATTGATAACCACACATGTGAAAGAGGGCTTATCTATATAAAAAAGTGTGTCGGCTTCATAAGTCCTTTAAGCAAGACAAGGATGTGCCGGCTTAAGGTGTCGAGATCAAGGATGTGTCTCTTTTGTAAGCCCCTATACATAGCATTCTGGAGTATCAATACAAGTGAGTGCTTGGCACAACGGAAATTGCAAACACACTCCAGCAGGGACATAAGGGTGGTAACCAGATCTGAGGTACTCTCAAACGATGTTTTCAATTTTCTTGTCCACTCTAACAATTGTGATTGAATTAGGCAGGTGTCCGAGATAGGCACTAGCCACTGTCGTGAAAGGCAGCAAGCCAGGAAAAGCTTGGTTCAATCGAAAACAACTTGTGGTAAGCTCGTGAAGATAGATTGATGGTACCGAGGCACGACTCGGTGCACAATCCATGGTTGACAGCAAAACATCACAGCACTCGTACCTTACAGATTTTTCAAAGACAAAGACTTGGAATGGTACTGGTGGTAAACATTTGCTATTATTGTTTTAACATTTGCTGCAATTATTCCACTTAATTGAAAATACTACATTATGAAACGAAAGGCCAGTTATTTTTATCTGTACTATGATAATCCTCCATGTTTGTTAGACATGTTGCAGGAATAGAAGAAGACGCGAGACGGGCACAAATAAGTCCCTAAGCGAAAAATGCGCGAGATGGGCACAAATAAGACCTTAAGCGTGAAGAAGACGCGAGACGGGCAAAAATAAGTCCCTAAGTGAAAAATGCGCGAGATGGGCACAAATAAGACCTTAAGCGTGAAGAAGACGCGAGAGGGGCACAAATAAGTCCCTAAGCGAAAAATGCGCGAGATGAGCACAAATAAGACCTTAAGCGTGAAGAAGACGCGAGACGGGCACAAATAAGTCCCTAAGCGAAAAATGCGCGAGACGGGCAAATCAAAAGTCCCTAAGCGAAAAGTGCGCGAGACGGGCAAACAAAAAGTCCCTAAGCGAAAAGTGCGTGAGATGGGCAAACAAAAAGTCCCTAAGCGAAAAATGCGCGAGACGGGCAAATCAAAAGTCTCTAAGCGAAAAGTGCGCGAGACGGGCAAACAAAAAATCCCTAAGCGAAAAGTGCGCGAGATGGGCAAACAAAAAGTCCCTAAGCGAAAAATGCGCGAGACGGGCAAATCAAAAGTCCCTAAGCGAAAAATGCGCGAGACGGGCACAAATAAGACCCTAAGCATAACGAAGACGCTAGAAGGGCAAAATAAGACCCCAAGCGGGCAAAATAAGACCCTAAGCATGGCGAAGACGCTAGAAGGGCAAAATAAGACCCCAAGCGGGCAAAATAAGACCCTAAGCATGACGAAGACGCTAGAAGGGCAAAATAAGACCCTAAGCGAGAAAAAGACGCGAGACGGGCACAAATAAGTCCCTAAGCGAAAAATACGCGAGACGGGCAAAAATAAGACCCTAAGCGAGAAGATACAAGACGAGCAAAACAAAAAGTCCCTAAGCACAAAAGGGTGCGAGACGGGCAAAAATATCTCTAAACGAGGTACGTTACAATTTTATCATATTACATTTAACGCATTATGTTGGCATCTCAGATATAAACAATATTATATTCTAACAAGTCCTTAAGCGGATAGTGCGCAAGACAGGACCAATACTCCAGTAAAAGTTCTTTTTTGGACACAAAAAGTTGCAAAGAAAAACTTGGGGAGCACAAAGTATGTAGGCTGTGAGGTATGGTACGAGGTACGTTACAATTTTATCGTTGGATATGTACTACAATTGATGGACAAAGTGCATGCAAACGTTTTATATTGGCATTCCGGATATAAAAGCGATGTTATATCCTTATCAATTCTATAAAGTCCCTAAGCACAAAATGGTGCGAGACGGGCAAATTCGAAAATCCCTAAGCGAAAAGTGTGCAAGATGGGCAAATGAAAAGTCCCTAAGCACAAAAGCGTGCGAGATGGGCAAACCAAAAGCCTGAAGCGAAAAATGTTCGATGTAGGCTACGCATTTACTTGAAGCAAAAAAGTGTGCGATGTAAGTCATGCATGACGTGCTTGAGCTTGAAGCAGTAATTGAGCGACATAAGCCCTGTATGTAAAAGAACTTGAAGCAAAAAAGTGCACGAGGAAAGCCTGATTATTACGTGAGACTAATACAAGGTAAATGTATAGTTGCTTCGGTAGATGAGTTTAAAAATGGGCTGATCAGTTTGTAAAAGACTAAGCTCTTTCACAAAAAACTGGGGAGCACTCTAGATTGACTTATGCCTCAAAAGGAGCATTAATACTAACAGGCACCCAAGCATCTACGTCCTGAGGTGCTATAATTATCTAAATCGTCTTCGTCCAAGCCTGTGAGAACCCCGACTATCTCGGGTCAACCAAAAGGCTCTTAAGGGCTGGTAAGATCAGATAGATCTTTATAAATGCCTATTCTCAGAAAATGTTGCATCAGGATCAAGCTTCAACCAATCCGGAGCACGCCAAGCACAAACCGCATCTGATGAAACCAAAAGGCTTTGGTAGCTCCGCAATCTTGTAATTTCTCCTTATAACTCTTGGTTTCGGTCAGCTAAGACCTTGAATTTGAAAAGAAGGGTGGTATATTCCACTGGAGAAACATTTAGCTCAGAGAAGAAAAACGTATCCCGGTAGTGTTCTAAAAAGACACTTTGACAAAAAAAATGATGACACGGAGTCATTTCTGCTACAAATAATAATTGAGCCCTCAAGTGAAGATGAAAAGACTCTTGTGATAATCCCAGGAAGAGGGTAGCACAAGAATTTGAAAAGCTCATTCTTTATATACTCTTTCACAAGGTAAACCTTGTAAAAAAGTGGGGAGCAATTGATGTGGACTAGATCAATTATTACTGGGCTTTTCTATAAATCAAGTTGAAGACCATTGAGCCAAATGATAATCTAAGCCCAAGAGAAAAAAGGACTCAAAAGGCCCAGAAATGATCCACTGGGTTATTATTTAAGCTGTGGGGCTTAAAGGTAATTACGCGCAAAATAACTCCTATAAATAGGTCATAGGTATCATTCTTAAACCCTAAGCTCTATTTGCCTACAGAAACCCTGTCTGACTTAAGCATCGGAGTGTGCGCGCAGGGGAAAACCCCTGCGCCCCTCTGACTTTTCCTATTTCGCAGATTAGTTGGAGACAAACTAACGCGAAGATCGAGGATCCGACATCAGCAAATATTTATTGTTGTTTTTTGGCAACAACAAAAATATAATAATTATCTCATATATTATTAGTTGAGTTTTTTTACTCCACAAACATAATTAAGATGATGACACATGTCTTATTTTATTTATTTTTTATTTTTTTATATTTTTAAAAGACATGTGTCATCATCTTAATCTTATTTATAGAGTCAAAAAACTTCACTAACAATGTATTAGAATATTAATCCATAAAAATAAGCCCAAGTATTTAAAAAAAAGAAATTGATTAGAAGGTTTAGAGTCGTAAAACTCGAAGAAAATCTCAAAGGGACATCCAACAGCAATTAGAATATTTATACACTCGCTGTGAGACACATATGTGCATAGATATTAACTTTCAAAAAGCCAGGGGGGCCATGCGCCCCTGCCCCCTCGCCATGATCGTGGTATTGGTTGATGTAACATCTATAGAAATAATTTATAGTTAATGCAATTTAGGATTAGTATGGATGGAACCATAAGATTGATTTTGGTATTATTGAAAATCGTGATAGAGATGAAATTAATTACTGTCAAGGCGTAGCTACATTCAAAAATTGGGGTCAATTGATCCCACTAAAATTTAAATTTTCTTTATATGATATGTATTAATATTGATTAAATCATGAATTGATTTCATAAAAAGTCAAATTTAAAATAAATTGATTCCACTGTACTGAAAATTTAAGAATCCATTAGTAATAATGTATAGTTATTTAAGATCAATACATAATTAGTAAAAAAATATAGAACACATAAAAAGTAGTTAAAATAAGAAAAATATGTTAGAAAAATTTCAAAATAAAGTGGAAATGATTTATTAAAATATTGTTTAATCAATAGACAATTAAAACTAGTGCTTGGCATGATTCTAGGTAAAGTAAAACCGAGTTAAAATGATTTTCACTAACTTTATAGGGCAGTCAACTACCCTTGCGTAACAATTTTTCTGTCCAAAAATTGCACTTAGGCAGTTAGATGTCATACGAGAGTAGTCAAATGCCCTAAGATTGCAGTCAACTGCCCATGAAGGACAGTCAATTGCCTATACAAAATGCAATCTCGGTTTTAAAGTTACTTTAGTGTAATCAACTACTCTAGAAGGTAGTCAACTACCCCTCTCGGATGTTACATGCTATTCCAAAAATACACTAGGACATTCAGATGTTATTTTCGAGCATCCGACTGTTATTTTCGGGCATCCAACTGCCCTGCCTGGAAATATAAGAGTAGTCAACTGCCATTCATGGCAACCGACTACTTTAGTGCAAAATACATTGTAACAACTAGTTTACTTTGAATAATTGCAACCTCATTCAAATGATAATTTTTCACTATTGAGTAATTAAAGGTTATAACCACTGAATTTGAAAAGATTGTGATCAATCTGAAAGATGTGTTTGTTCAAATGAAACAACACAATTGAATGATTATGACATTCAAATCAAAAACCACATCTCTTGGAATTATCTCTATAAAAAGAGATAACAATATTCATTCCAGACACACTAAAAAATTCTAAATTCTTCTATCCTCTTTCAATTTCAAAATAGAAAACAAGTCTCTTAAACATCGTTTTACTGCAAAAGACTTTGACTAAAATATAATTCTTTTGTATTTGTTCTAAAGTGTTTAGTGGTTTAATATTATAAGTGTAAGGTAATATTAAACAAGTTGACTTCATTATATCTTGAGACTATTTCTATAATCCTTAGTGCATACCATAACTGGTGGGGTTAAAATAAGTCTTAAGGAAAGTGGCATTATAATAGCACACCTTGAAGTCTATTACTACATTAAGTTTGTGATCAAAGAAGTCCAATTCCATAAGTTGAAGTCCGAGTAGAAGTTCAAGAATTTCATCTTTATACTACCCTAAGTGAACAAGATTTATAATTCCAACTTCATTCAACAAAATATTAATATGGTTTATCATTAGTTTTTGTTGTACTAAAACTAGTTTTGATTCTATCATTTACAACTGCAAGTGCATAATTTTTTTTTGAAGTTAATTTTCTCTTATTTAACTAAAAGTGTATACAAAAACTAATAAATTTTTTATTAGTCCAAGAGAAATTGTGTTTGTATTTTAGTAATACATTTAAGAAATAAATAAATTATATGAAATAGTTAAATCAACAAAAAATGAACCAACATATAGTTAATAATTCAACATAAAATTAGATCAAATGCATTAGATTTAAAATTAGACTTTAAGGTTTCAAGATTTCTTTTTGTCATTAAGTCAAGATTTTATAGGCAATACACAAAAAACTTTTTATCAATGAAAATAGTAAAAAAATTGTTATTTAAATCAATAGGAATAGCTTAGTAAATAATTATTTGATTACATATATTAAAAATATGCATTTGATATATTAATAAATAAAATTTAATAGTAAATAAAGTACTTAAGTAGTAGTAGCACTCGACGTCTCCTTTGCTCACACGGTTGTAGGAGTTTAGTCTTATCACTGTACATGAATACAATACTCAAGATTATTGAGATCTTTAGGATTAATCAAGTTCATTTAGTTTTTGAAAGTTTTTCTGTTCTATTAGGGTATTGGTGAAGTGAGGAAATGGGTGATAATCTGAAGGCTGCATGGGAAGGGCTTAAGCTTACTGAGAGGAGAAGAACAACGTTCGTACAGAAGGAATCCCAGGGCTTAAGGGTAGTGAACATGGCTAAAAGTGGCTGATGGTGAAAGTTCTAATGAAGAGAAGATGCAATGTTAGGGTTACTGAAAGTTGTGTGGCGTTTGTCAAGAGAGGCAAAAGTGATGGTACTTGATTCCAATATGTTTTTTATTTAAGTTTGCTTCTCTGAGAGAGAAAAAAAGAGTGCTCGATGGTTCTCTATTGATGTACAATAAAATCTTATTCTTTTCACATATTATGATGGAGATCTTCGAACTTCATATTATAAGTTTAATATGGCTTATTTCTAGGTAAGAGTATATGGGTTGCCTCTTAAAATGATGAATGAGGAGATAGGGACCTTTCCACATCTGGATTCAAGAAAGGGAGCCAATATGTGCATGCAGCTGCAAGTCCAAATTGATATCACCAAACCATTATATAGGTTTGTGAGTCTTTTACTTTTGGATAGAAAAAAAGAGATTTCGTATTGGTTAGCTTATGAATGTCTTCCTAAGTTCTATTATGCATATGGAGTTCTAGGCCATATCTAGGTGGAATGTCCATGGTCTTCAAATAAAGATGAGTCAGAGGGATTTGTGAAACAGTATGAACCTTGGCTTTGAGCCTTGACAAACGGAGGTAAGGACAACTTTCCCTATCAGAGCATTGGTAAGTCTAGTAAATTAGGTGGAAGCCTTGGAAACCAAGAAGGGCTACAGAGGATAAGGCAGTTACTTAGTACTGGTAATGCTGATTTAGAGGAATTGGGGTTAGAGGCAAGTAGTGGTTCCTTGAAAAAAGGAAATGGATTGCTAGGCGGTTACATGGGTCATGGCGAAACTACAAGAGGAAATATGAAAGGCAAAGACATGGGCTTATCCAAGATTGTTAATGTAGAGTCAAAAAAAATGTGATGTGGATGGAAATAATCAAGCTTTGGATCTTCTGCGTGGTACCATGGAATCTCCTGATGAAGTTAAGCCACATGGAGATGAGGTCATAGCTGAGCTTGCAGTGGGACCAATTTTAAAGAATACTGTGCTATCAACTAAAGCAAAAGCCAAAGGAGAAGTGGCAAAACAACAACTAGTTGGAACAAGCAAGTGAGGGCAAAAGAAATGGAAATGTAAGGCTTGAGTAACGGGTAAAGAAAAGGGAGAAGCTTCTGCTAGTCTGGGAAAAAGAAAGCAAGACAATGATGATGAGGTACATGCAGAGCAGGGAGCACATGAAAAGAAACTTGGTAGGTTTTCAGTTGAAACGGAAGTGGTGAAGACTAGAACCCATGCCACCAAGAGTCATGAGGTGCATAGCGTGGAACTACTGTGGGCTTGGGAACCCATGAGCAATAAGAGCTCCAAAAGAGCTAGTGAGAATGGAAGCTCCCCATGTTTTTTTAATAGAAACTAAACTACGTGTTAGGAAAATGGATTGAATTAGGAGAATGTGTGGCATGACAAACTGTTTTGGAGTTAGTGCTGAAGGTAAAAGTGGAGGGCTAGCAATGTTATGGGTGGTAGAAATACAGTTATCATTAAGGAGTTTTTCTTCATATCACATAGATATGGATGTCCAAGATCAAGGTGAGATGGGTGAATGAAGACTCACTGGATTTTATGGTTAGCCGGATTCTTGTCATAGTAATGAGTGTTGGAGCTTGTTACAAACGTTGGCTGGTGATAACTCAAGTCCTTGGATGGTTTTTAGGGACTTTAATGAAATATTGCGGCAACATGAGATGGAATGAGGGAGTGACAGGTAAGAGGATCAAATGGATGAATTTAGAGAAGCACTTGATAGATGTAATTTAGAGGATTTAGGCTTTGAAGGGTCTTGGCATACTTGGGAGAATGGGTGCACACTAGAGATGCTCATTAAGGAGAGATTGGGTCAATGTGTGGGTTCATTGGAGTGGTTAGCACAGTTCCCAAATGGTAGAGTCCAAAACCCCAACCCCGGACCATAGGGCGATTATGTTACACACAAAAAGGCAACCAAATGTTAGAAGGAGCAGAGGCCACCGATTCATATTTGAAGATTCATGGACTAAAGAATTGGCTTGTGAATCATTGGTCAAAGATACTTGGCTAGGTGATAGAATAGTCTTTTCAATAGAAGGTCAAGGAGGTAAGGGGCCACTTTATCTAAGTGGCATGATAGGAATTTTAACCTGGCTAAGAGGAAAAAGCAAAGACTTTTGGTAAAGCTCAAGGTGGTAAAGGCTAGCAGTATGAGCATAGCAAATATAAATAGACGCAAGGCTATCAGAGACGCGTTGAATATTTTGCTTGAGCAGGATGAGATTTTTTGGAAACACCCGGTTTTTACATGCACGAGCGTCTAAATGTAAGCATAGAATATGATTTCAGGGATTGAAGATGAGATTGGATGTTGGTGCAAAGATGAAGTGAGAATAAAATAGGTTGCTTCAAACTATTTTCAAGAACTATTTCTAAATTTAAAGAGCAATTGATTTCTCAGAGATACTTGAGGCTGTACATCCATATGTGTCTACCGAGATGAATAAGGATCTATTGACAGAGTTTGCAGCAGAGGAGATAAAATCAGCCCTTAACCAAATGTTCCCTACAAAAGCCCCAAGACCAAATGGTATGCTTGCTCTTTTTTATAGAAAATATTGGCATGTTGTGAGAGATGATGTGATTAAACTATGTTTAGATTGCTTGAATGGGGAGAGAGATATGAATATATAAACGAAACACATATTGCATTAAATCCTAAAGTAAAAGAACCAAGGAAAATTATGCAGTATAGACCAATTAGTTTGTGTAATATGATTTATAAATTGGTCTCCAAGGTATTGGTTAATAGACTTAAGCATGCATTCCTTAGATGCATTAGTGATTTACAGAGTTCCTTTGTGTCGGGTAGATTAATTTCAGATAATATTCTTATGGCATATGAAGTACTCCGTACTTTAAAGAACAAACATCTAGGGAAAACGAGTTATTTTGCTCTTAAGTTAGATATGAGTAAGGCTTAAGGGTGTAAAACAGGCCAAAGTCCACGGGTCAATTCGTTAAACCCGCAGGCTTTGTAAGGGCCGGTCTTGTTTTTTTAAGCCTATTTAAAAACGAGCCTAAACGGATTGGCCAGCACGGATCAACAATCCGTGCGAGTCGATTCATGTGGCTCGCGGGCCAACTCGTTTAGGCCCTCTTTAGTTTTATATATAATTAGCTTTTAAACTATATTATTAACGTATTTTTATTTCTTATCAAAATAATACATAACATGATTTTATTGTATTCTAACAAAAAAATGAATTCATATAATTTTACTTTGAATTCAAACCATGACATTATATGTATGAAAATGAAAAAAAAATGTTGGAAAAGTTTAATGTTTAATAAAAGTTTATGTTTTTTCAAGTTTGTAATTATTTATTTTAAAATATTGTAAGTGAATTGTAATTATATTTAGATTGTATTTATATGTGAATTTTAATGATTTTTTAAATTTTATTTTATTTTATTTTTATTATTTTTATTTAAAAAACACTTTGCACGTGGGCCAGCACGGTTTATATTAAAAACGGACCAGGCATGTAAAATTTAGCCCGTTTAAGCCTGCATCCGTGCAGCCCGCATCGTACCCGCCCCGTCCGCCCGTTTTACACCATAGTAAGGCCTATGATAGGGTTGAGTAGAATTATTTGGAGGCAATTTGTCACGACCCGAAGACCGCGACTTTCACTTGATTCTTATACTTTTCTTAGTCTACAAATTTATGGACTAAATTTTTCTTTTTCATTTTAAGGTTTGTATTCGGTGTCAGTGTAGTTACTATACTATCTCGGTGACCTATAGTTATTCCATTTAAATATTTAACAACCACGAAAACGATTCTTAGTTACATCCCGACTTGTTAAACAGAATATGTACTGTGCTTCAATTTAAGTCTTACATGTAAACAAGTAATTTATAAGAAACATATACCTCAGAAGACTAGTACCAAGTCCATATACAGTCTCCGATGCCCACTGAGCAGCTCACATGGCAGATGTTAACTTCAATAATCTGAAAGAGATGAAATTTAGTGGGGTGAGCAAAACCACGGCTCAGTAAGATACTAATATAAATACAAGAGTAGGATTACACTGTCTTAATCTGCAATGCTCAAAACTTGCAAATTTGCAATCACAGTTAATCCTTTCTCATCGATAACATATCATTATCTCATTTCTTGTCATCTGTCTATCACTTATACTTTTAAAATTATCATCATAATCACTTTTCAGTCTTCTTGTCCTTACACTATAGTGCATCGCACAACAATCTGTCGTATCCAAATTGAATGTCATATACTATTAGTCTATATTTTCCTCTATCTCGGAGTACATCATGTCCAATTGAAGCACCATATCAATTCACTGTATATTTCATAATCGTACTCCTGTAATTTATCATCTCATATCACTTTTCCTTATAGAGAAATCATGATCACCACAGTGTAAGTTCACAATTCTCTTCATATCTATCATATGTCCATGTATCATATCATGTCATCGTCTAGATGAAATATCATTTATGTCGAGTCATGACATTTATCATGAAACTCGTGTACGAAGCATATTATCATGTCAAGGTTTAATATGCAATTATGTAACTTTACTGTATAAACCGCTATCTTTTCAAATCATATCATATATACTTTAGGACATGCTCAACATATGAATTTTCAATTCATTTCAAATTTGCTTTTAAGACATGATAGAAACATGTTCATTTTCAGTTCATGTATCCGTTTTCGGAGCATGTCTAAAACATGTGTGGTTTTAAAACATTTTTCATATACTATAAATCATATCAGGTTTAGAGTTCATATCAAATCAGTCTATACTCTAAACCGCATGTCATTTCAAATTCGACACAAAATCTTATATAAATCATGTAAGTGTCGAAATCATTTATCATATACTTTTAAAACATATTCTGTAAATCATATCAGGTCTAGAGTTCATATCAAATCAAACTATACTCTAGACCGCATATCATGCCATGTTCGACACAAAATTACGTATAAATCATATAAGTGTCGAAATCATATGTCATGGACTTTTAAAACATGTTTAAAACATGTACTGTTTCAAAACATATTTCATTTCAAATTTGTTTCATGTACAGTATAAATCATGTCAAGTCTAGAGTTCATATCAATAAAAATCATACTCTAGACTTCATATCATATCAATTAGAGACTAGGCTAGATCCCTATCATCTCTATCAATAAAGACTTAAATCACTGTAGCTAGCAGTGAATCATATCATCGTCCCCTGGAAACCAACTAGGGCTCTATCTATGGCCATAGACCTCATCTCTCTCAGCCCCACTGATCAGGCGTGACTGAGACCTGTCCACGACTATTGTCGGACAAGCATATCTATCTGCCTAATGAGCAAAGCTCCAATTAGGCGGTTTCCACTATGCTTTATTGAATTTAATTCTCTTAGGGTGCCTACAGTCTCATAAAACATTTAAATCTATAGCTTTATTTTCAATATCATGTAAAGCATATGGTAAAATTCTGAATGATATTTCATATATCAAAAAATATATATATCTACCATATACTTTCATTTCAAAACAAATCAATACTTTTCAGTATTCATATAAACATTATTAAAATGTTTCAAGTTGCAAGAAAGCATGCTTAAATGCGATGCTGTAAAACATTTCAGTATGCAACTTCGATAATGTTTCCATCAAATACGCTAAAGCGATTCATTTAACTTTATCACCATCAATTATTCGATTTCAAGACTTTCTTTCTGTCAACCAATAAATCACTATACAATTCATTCACTATTCATCTAATTCAGTATTCAATTTGCTCAGTACTCAATTCATTTGGAAATCGAATCACTTGGTATTCAGACCATTCGGTATTCAATACCCTTTCTTGATCGTCATTGACAATTATAATCATTTATACACTTCATTATCAATATTAGGATCGCATCATTAGTGTGAATCCTCTAAGTTTTGATAAGCATTTAAACATCAATTTCTAAAATAGTCATCAAGTTACCGAATTTATGCAAATAATAATATCATCCTTCAATATCTGTTCCAGAATCGACATCGAGGATAACAGAATCACAAAATCGATAGTCACTTATCAAATCCATTTATGATTTGATCTATTGATACATGTTTATCATTTTCGATTTGAGGTTCAATTTCATTTACTATCACAAAATCGTATCTAAATCCTCAAATCCATTTTCATGTGGCCTTTATGATTTTATCCGAACTCATGCAATTGTCGATCTTATTATTCAAGATCTATTCTAAGGTTATAAGCACAATCATCTTTTCACATATTTATCACTCATTTCTTTGAATCCATAATTGATCGGATTGTGTCGTAATTAAATCTCCATTTCAATCTCTCGAATTTGTCCATATTATCACTTTCGAAATTATTTCAAAATCATGAAACCGGACTCGGTAAATTCTGGAAATCATTACTCCGTTAATAACTTCACAATCCAATCATTCGACCATCGAAATTTCAACTGTGATCATCTCTTCCAAGCTACATCATATAATTATCATTACTTTTATCCGTGATCCGTCTAATTAATAATTCCACCTCAATCTCAACTTGATACCATTCGTGATATTAAAATTACTTGATTTATCGATTCTATAAGGTTTTAAACCATGTAATTCACCACATTATCGTTTCCAACGATCTATCTTCTCATCGATTTCAATATCAAACTCTTTCGATAATACTATAAAATCCTTTCAATATTTATTTTCTATAATTATCTCCAAGATTCCATTTATGTGAGAAACTTCATCTTTTTCCTCAATTATT
This sequence comes from Heritiera fomes, assembly GCA_032173925.1. Classification (NCBI taxonomy): domain Eukaryota; kingdom Viridiplantae; phylum Streptophyta; class Magnoliopsida; order Malvales; family Malvaceae; genus Heritiera; species Heritiera fomes. The sequence continues at coordinate 10,381,009 of JAPDPM010000014.1, read as the reverse complement.
TTCTTAAAATTTCGGCAGCATAACGGCTTAATTTTCCCTAACCTCCTGCAAGGGAAACACAATTTATACTTGCAGCCGTTGATTCTCACCAATTTTACCTCTTACTAAGACCCCCACCATCAGTTGTGGGTCCTCTTAGCATTTTTAGCAAATCAATTTAATTGAATGCATCATATATAAAAATCGAAATTCCCACATACAATATAAAGCTACTAATGCTTTATAAAAGTATCTTACCTGTTCGCCAAAGCTTAGCGCACTTTCCGATTTCCGAGCCTTGCCGAACTCCACCATTCGTCTCATTTTCGTTTTGCTACAATTTCACAAATTGACGTATATTTTCATTTAGAAAATAATCCAAGAATTTCTACTAAATTCCAAACATATAGCGAAAAAGGCTTTTAATTTTCCTTACCCATCTCTTCCTCTTCTTCTTCTTCCTTTTTCTTTTCCTTTTTCTTTTTCTTTTCTTTTCTTTTTCTTTTCTCTTTTTTTTTCTTTTCTTTTCTTCTTTTTCTTTTCTTTTCTTTTCTTTCTTTTTTTTTTTTCTTAACCGGGTCGGGTCGGGTTGACCGGGTCGAACCGGGTCAGGCGGGTCGGATCGGGTCGGACCGAGTCAGGCGGGTCGGATCGGGTCAGACCTGTTCAATCTTCTGCTGGCCGGTTCGGTCACCGGCGGCCACCCATTCCGGCGGTTCAGCCGCTCCACAGCTTGCCGAGGTTGCAGGGATACCGGATCTGGTCTCGGTTTCGCCAGCGACGGCGCCGGCGGTGGCGAATCTGGGCCGTGGGTTTCGACCTCTTTCTTCTCTGTTTCTTCCTTCCTCCGCCGTTTCCTTCGCCGTCGGTGGCTCCTCTCACATTCCCCTCACTCTTACCGACGTCGAGGTTGCGGTGGCGGTGCCTGGATCCACCGGCACCGCCATTTTCCCCCTTTTCTTTTTTTTTCTCTTCGGTTTCACCGCTTCTCTCGATTCCGCTTCGCCTCTGTTTTCTTTTTTTTTTTTTCACCGTCGACGTCGGATGCCTCTCCTCGACTCGCCGGCGGCGTCGCTGCCACTTCCTCCTCCCCGCGCCGGCCGGCTCTCCATTCTGTCTTTATTTGCTTCTCTTCTGTTTTAGTAAACATAAGGGAAGTGTGGGAATCGGGTTCCCCGATTCCCACTTCTGTTTTCTTTTTTTTTTTTAATAATTATATTTATATATTATATATATAAATAATAACTATAATATATATAATTATTATACACCATAATTATATATATATACACTATTCATAATATGTATTTAAATACATATTTTGTATCAAAATATATATTTATATATATACTTTTTACACTTTCAACACAAAATAATATTTATATTTATCCAAGGTATATTTATATAATATCATTATATAAATATATTAAAATATTTTTATTTCTTATTAAGTTTTTGGATTTCTAAATATCCAAAATTATCTCTCCATTTTCTTATTTAATTTGGATTTCCATTTATCCAAATTAAATTTCCTCCTTCATTTCTCATTTCCAATTTAATTTTTCCTTTTCATTTTTTTTTATTTAATTTGGATTTCAATTTGTCTAAATTAAATTTTTCGGATACCTTATATTTATTTAGAAAATTCTCAGTCTTCACACAATTATGTGTAGACTAGGATCCATAAGAGGATGTGTCACCTCAATTTCATATTCTATCCTGGTTAATGGTACTCTTACAAAATCTTTCAATCCGGAACATGGGCTCTGACAAGAATACCTACTTTTAACTTACCTTTTTTTTATGTGCGTAGTGGTAAGGAAGAGTTCTCTTGAAAGGTAAGTAAACCATCAAACTTCTATAAAAAAAAGACAATTATCGGCACACTTTCCATCAAACATGCAAATGACCACCCATCTCACTTCATTAACTAATAAAAAACAATTACATAGGCCATTAAAATAAGGAACAACAGATCAAGTACTAAAATAACCAACAAGAATGATATAAACTAAAGGGTAAATTTAAGTGAAGTCTTTAAGATTTTGTTATAATTCAACTTTAATCCATTAGCTTTGAAAATGAACATTTTGGTCTAAAATCACAAATGATGTTAATATATATCGGTCAATTACTAAACTTGAATTAATAATGTCACATTCTCAAGTATGAACCATGAATTTTTATTACCACTTATTATTTTAAAATTTTTTTCGAAGAAATTATTTTATGTAAGATTTTTTATTTTTTAATACCAAAAAAAGGTTTTATGGATATTTCATAAGCAACAAATACTTAGATTAATAAATTTTTTAATAGTGAATTAATCGAATGATTTTTTAATACTATCAAATTGATAGTTTTGGGCCAAAATATCCATTTCTCAAACTTATGGACTCATTATGAATTAAGGTTAAAACTAAAGGATCTAGATGGAATATACGTTAAACTAAATATCTAATATAGTTTTATTTATAATTTTGTGTTATCCACTCCTATTTACAATCTTGTGTTTCAAACACATTCTTTGTATGTTATTTTATGCAATTCACGCACTGTTAGCAAAAATTTATATCGTCAATGTTTCATCAAAAATTATGCTACATTTGGATCACATTGCACATTTGGTGCGACATGGTGGCAATCCCATCATGCCATTGCTGAAATTACCATCGGACTCAATAAATTCGCGTGAAATTTAACATTGTATCAAAATGGGATGTTTACCCCCTTACCCTTACCTTTTTTTTTCATCTTTCACATTATTATTGAAAATATTATTTTTTTATATTTAATTATTTATTATTTATTTTAAAATTTTATTAAACAATGTTAGAATAATTTATTAATCTAATATAATATATACAAATTTTATTGTTATATAGTAAATTAATATATGTATAAATATACATAATATTTTTTAAAAATATTTAATAACAAATGTAAATTTGATATAAAAATAATATCTAATTTATTGACAAAAATATTAATTGATGTACAATAATTTTACTATTTTTTTAACTATTTATCTAATTTACAAAACATCAAATATGTACCATTAATTTTTTTGGTGTAAATTACAGGTATTTTCATTCGTTTTAATGGTCTGAAAATATTAAAAAATGGGTCTTTTGCAACGCTTAAAGTCGTTGCAAAATGTAAATTTATCGTTGCTAAAGCTTTTTTGCCACGCTTTTAGTCATTGCAAAGTCGTTGCGTAAGCTTCCGTTACTAAAAGTATACGTAACGACTTTCATCGAATAATAAGTCGTTGCAAAAATATAATTATTACAACAACTTTTTTTCGTTACTAATTAATTTTTTGTTTTAGCAATGACTTAATATTTTGTCCATACTTTTTTTGGCAATAGAATATATTTGGTTGCAATTGCTTTTGGCAACAGTTTTTTATTATTGCAATAATTAGTTTTGCAATGACTATAATCGTTGCTATCAATTAATACGAAACGACAATTATGTTGTTAATTTTATTCTCAATGACTATGGTCGTTGCTAAAAACAAATACAAAACGACAATTTTGTTATTCCTAATTTTATTCTTAGCGACTATAGTCGTTGCAACAAATAAATACAAAACGACAATTCTATTGTTTCTAATTTTATTCACGACGACTATAGTCGTTGCTACAAATAAATACATAATGACAATTCTGTCATTTTTAATTTTATTTACAACGACTATAGTCGTTGCTACAAATAAATACAAAACAACAATTTTGTCGTTCCTAATTTTATTCATGACGACTATAGTCGTTGCTACAAATAAATATGAAACGATAATTTCTGTCATTCTTAATTTTATTTTCGACGACTATAGTCATTGCTACAAAAAAATACGAAACAACAATTATGTTGTTCCTAATTCTATTCACGACAACTATAACTGTTGCTATAAATAAATACGAAAAGACAATTTTGTCGTTCCAAATTTTATTCCCAACGTTGATAAAAAATAAATATGAAACAACAATTCTGTCATTCTTAATTTTACTATGACAACTATAATTGTTGCAAAAAAATAATTATGAATTACAATTATGGCATTTTTAATTTTATTTACAATAATTATAATATGTTTCTAATTTATTTTATTTTAGAAACAAATTTAAATATTTATTATTGTATTAATTAAGTTTATCAAGCTAAAAGCACATCAATCCAATAAGTAAACTACGAACAACGGCGGACGGTAGTACATCGTAGGGGGGGCCATGATTTTAAAAATTCTCTTATATGTATTTTAAGAGTCTGCTCCTAATCTATGATTGGGAGGCATTGCCCCCCCCCCCCCCCCCCCCCCCCCGAATAATTTTGCAAAATTTATGTACTTATTTATATGTATAATATATTAAATAAAATAAATTTAAATTGGTCCCTCAAAAAATAAAAAAATAAAATTCTATTGATATTTATTTATGTTGGCTCTATAGGCTATACCGAGAGGGGGGTGAATCGGTTTTTAACTAATCTTAAGTTCATTTTTTGATTCTTCTAAATTCTCTAGCCTATATTGAAGTTTTCTAAGTTCTCTAGGCTACTCAAATATGCAATATAAATTCAATACAATAAACACAAATATAATTGCAAATAAGTAAAGAGAGTACGGATAAAGAAATTTACGCAAGTGATTTATAGAGGTTCGGCAACTTTGCCTACATCCTCTACCTTGAGACGCTCCCAAGGATTTTCCCCAAATTCATAATCTTTGAATCTGTCTTTACAATCCCTCTTTTTCAAGGCTCAAGAGAAACCTCTCTCTTTTTCTAGGCTTAAGAGAAATCTCCCTCTTTTTCTAAGGCTAAAGAGAAGCCTCCCTCTTTTTCTTAGGCTAAAGAGAAACCTCCCTTTTTACAAGGAATGAGTGTGTTTACAAATTGTGTAATCAAAGAAGGGTCTCTAGATAGGCAAGTGATTACAATGTTTAAGGACAAGGAAAAAGCCTATACAAGATTTGTACTATTCTATACAAAGAATATGAGAATGATGGAAGATGAAGACTTTGTAGCTCTTGATTTGTTGTTGAGGCTTGAGGATTTGAGGAATATGAGTTTTGGAGTTGCTGAGTAGTTCATCTTGCTTTCTTTAGCTTCTAAACCTCTATTTATAGTCTCTTGGATGTATTCTAGCCGTTAGGTGGAGCCAAAACTCGAATATGACCACTATCTCACAGAAACTAGCTGTTACAGGCTATTTTCGGGCAAAAGGATCGATCCCTTCCCATAGGGGATCGATCCCTTCATTCCAGATTCGATTATTCTGGGTTGAGGGACCTTTTCTGTCGTTGGAAGCCATTCTGCCAAGAGGGGATCGATCCCTTCCCTTAGGGGATCGATCCCTTCATTCCAGAACTGATTATTCTGGGCTGAGGGACCTTTTCTGTCACCAAATTACTGCCACTAGGGGATCGATCCCATGCCTCCAGAAAGCCTGTTTCCTGCACTTTTGAGTTAGAAATGATGTGACCTTTGATCCTAATCCAACCCAAAACATTTTGACATTTTTGTGGGAGTTTTTCTTGACTTTCTCTAATGAAAACATGGTCCAAAAATTCATTAAGTAATTTTCTAAAATATTCAATACATTTTATAAAGTATTAAGACCAATAAGAATATGTAATTAAATCGTGGTCTTAATGTTTGATATGATCACTTCAAATGTATTGAGAAAATCATGTGTGATAAGACAAATTTACAATATGAATTAAATCATTAAAGCTTACTTAAGTTTTTGTCATTTCAAAATATATATGTCAATTTAAAGCTAACAATTTATTTTTTATATTTATTTATTTATTTTACTTACCAATCTCTTTAACAAAATATTTAAAATTAATTAGGTTGTTATAAATATTATGTCACAATTATGTGAACTTAAAAAACTCAATTAAACTTTCAATCAACTTAAAAAACAAATAAACCTAGAATATTTTATAACTCATCAGCCGCCTAACATAACTTCTTTTCTATTTTATTTTTTTCCCATATACTTTTCACTTTTACTTATAATTTTGCACATTATTCTCTCAAAAGCAAGACTATCAAAATTATCAATGTTTGTATGTTAATTTTTTTTAATATATGTTTATTATTTACATAATTTTATTGTTATATAAATGAGTAGTGTTAAATTTTTTATATTTAATCAAAATTTTGAGGTAATTGTTTCTTAATTTCTATTAAAAATTAATTAAAACTAAAGGTGAAACAAATAAATTAAGTGGGATGATAACGACAATTCTTATGCCTCGTTTGCTGCCTGAGAAAATTGCTGAGACATTTAGCTCAGACTCAATTCTTGAAGATTTTGTTTCTTTAAAAGAACGTCGCTCACAATTTTAGATAAAATTATTTATTTGAAATATTTTCTTTCTTTATACTTTTCTATATGATTATTAAAATTTATAATTTTTTGCATATATGTTTTATGTTATTAATACATAAACATAGAACTCAACTATATATATATATATATATATAGTTTTACGTTTTTAGTTGGCCCCCCTAAAATCAAAAGTCAAGATCCACCACTGACTAGGAACTTATTAAGTTGCGGCAACAACTTTTGCAGGCTTTGCGTTTGGGTTTTGCTGGAGCTTCTGCTTCCTAGAAGGCAATCTTCTTTCTTATCCTTAAAAGAGTATGCAGAACTGCATTAGGCTGGACATTGCCCTTCACAATCACTTTCTGCTCCTTCAAATCTACTTCATATGATTCCACTCCTTCCATTTTTCCCAGAACTCTCTTCATAGCTGCAACAGAGCCCTCACACGATAGAAAAACCTTGAGGACAAAACTCTGAGACATGGCTTTGACTATAGTCGTTGCAAAAAAACTGGTCTAACAAACAAGAATATCAATAAAGATTCAAATTGAGCATATCAACACCAAAATGCAAAAACAGAAGAAAAAGCAAGGATTCGCAAAAACTCTGAAGCAAAATAACAAACATCTCTTAGGCATAATTAATCAAACAATTGTACCCAAGAACTGAAAAAATAGACCACCATTACAACAATGAACAACACAAGACAAGGAAACACGACAAGCCTTAATCAGTAACACCATCACAGAAGCAATTCCCATAAATCACAATTTAACTCTAGTTATTTTTTATTAAGAAACTAAGCGTTTGGCGTTACAATGAAACCAATACATCGAAATCAGAACAAGCAAAGTAGAAAACACTAACCAATCAAAAAGCCGATCTAAATTCAACTAAGAACAAAACAAACCAGCAAATGAAAGAACCAATCTGTAAATGCACCAACCGAAGCAAATGAGTTCACCTAGTCAAAGACGTCACCACTCACGATCGAATCCACTCATGTTTCCACCAATAAGTTGATGAGCCACAAGCTAGAAACCTAAAAAAAAAACACAGAAATACAACATCAGAGTAGATTTGTCAACATTTTATTTAAATCAGATCACCTTATAACCAAACTTTGAACCACTTCTATCAAACCCAGAAATTCACCAGAAAGGCTTGAACATCACAGATCTATCAACACTCTATTACTAACATGTAAAAAAAATAAATTCTCTTACCAGTTACCAGGAATAGGGCTTCCACAGAGCGTGGTCACCAGATCTAAGGGCGTAGGGGGTCACCGGATCTGTTTTGAATTGTGTCGGCAGAACTAGACTTGGTGGCAAAAGCTAGATCTATGGAGATTTTTTTTGGGTTGGAAATATACAAGGAATGGGATGCAACAGAGGGCTTGCAGAGAGAGTGGTCGCCGAATTTAGGTTATACTGTGGCAGCACTAGAATTTTTTGTTGGAGAACGCGAGGGATTTGAGGCTTCGAAGACTGAAAAAGGGTTATTAATATTTAGGGTCTTTTATTATTGATAATTTATAATTCTAAATTGATAAGTTTACTAACGTATAGAATTATTAGTATTTAGGATTTTTTATATATTGATATATTATAATTTATAAAAATAAATCATATAATTATAAAAATAAAAAATGGACTTTTATATAAAATTTATAATAAAATTATAAATTATCTATATATAATTTATAATTTGTTTATAATTTTTATAAATTTTTTTTATAAATTCCCCTTTATAAAATTTTTTAAATATATAATTATTTTTTATAAAATTATATATTTTTATAAATTATAAATTATCAATATATATTAAAAAAACTCTAAACGTTAACAGTACAAAATTAACATTAAACAAAACAAAAACCAAAACTTTAAATATATTATTCATCATCAATAATATCATCAACGTTATCATACTCTTCATTACAATCCATGTTGAGCTCCACATCATTGCCATCATCATCATCAATAAACTTTTCAATGGGTGTGATCGACTTCATGATTGCTTTAATCTCTCTAGCTACCTCACATGGAAATATATCTTCAGTCATGCTATCCCTTTGCAATCTACTAATCCCACTATCATCATTCAAATCTCTTTGTAAAAGACTACTTTCATAACACTCCTCCTATTGATAAACTTCTTCATTATCTTCTATAACATCTACCATATCATCTATATCTATTATAGGGATGTTATATAAATCACGAGGTGGAGCCTTTATCACAATAAACCAATTAGGATCTCTTGGTTCTTGCACATAGTATACTTGCTCAACTTGAGATGCTAAAACAAATGATTCTATTGTCTTAAGTGTACGATTAATATTGACATTTGTAAATCTATAGGAGTCGATCCTATACCCAGTGCCAAAATGCAAAACATCCCACCAATCACATTTGAATACCACTACCCGTTTTCCTCCTACAAAGGATAACTTGTATATGTCAGTCACAACACCATAATATTCTTTGATAGGGGAATCATTATCTCCTGGAACCCTAACTCCACTATTTTGAATTTTTCTATTTTGTTCACGACCACGGGAGTGGAACCTAAAACCATTCACAATATATCCATTGTATCTTCTAGCAATTCGTAAAGGAGTACTTGCCAAATTAATTAATTCATTTTCTATGGATCCTTCACCATGTAATATTGACACCTATTACATTGGCAATATATCAATATTTTAGAAAAAAAATCAAAACATTTATTTAAATATAATTGAAAGACATAATATATAATAGTGAAGGACATAAGAATTAAAGAGGATGCCATACGTGCATATTAAACCATCCAGCAAATTCAGCATTGTGCCTCTCCGTAAGATTTCTAGCTGAAGATTTTTCAGCTGCTCTTTGTGCTCACTACAAAAAAACTTTTAAAAGTTAATATTTTAAATATAGCAAAGATTGTTTAAATGAAATAATGTTTACGAAAGTTACTCAATAAAAGACAGTACTTCATCACAGTTATTCAAGACATATAAATAAGCTTGATTTAACTCTGAAATTGAAAGCTCATGTAGAATAGGCTTCCTTATAGCACGACTCATCTCGGTAAATATTTCAATACCATTGTGTGATGTAGACACATTAAAACCATCATCATTACGCTTAGCTCGATTAAATGTAGTCTCAGTATCTTCTAAATACATTGAACAAAATGCAAGACATTCATCAGCTAAATATCCTATAGTGATTGAACCTTCTGGATGTGCCTTATTACGACAAAAAGACTTCAATGTGCGTAGGTACCTAAAAAAAAGAGCCAACTAAATCAAGATCTATAGTGAATGAGAAGATAAGGGCACACTTAAAAATTTTTACAAGTTACCTTTCAATCGGATACATCTATCGGTAAGTTATAGGACCAACAATCATAGCCTCATGTGGTAAGTGAACTACCAAGTGCACCATAATATTGAAAAAGGAAGGTGGGAAAATCATCACAAGCTTGCACAAATATTAAGACAATTCAATTTTGTAAATGTTGAAGGTCATCGGGATCAAGAGTTTTAGAGCATAAATCTCGAAAGAAAGCACTTAATTCGACTAATGGATCACGAACGTCTTTTGATAATAATCCACGTATAGCTAAAGGAAGAAGTTGCTCCAAAAAAACATGGCAATCATGACTCTTCATCAATGATATCTTTCTTTCTTTTTCATTCACTCAATGAGATATATTAGACAAATAACCATCTAACGTCTTTAAATTCACAACAATCTACAAACAATTGATTTCTCTTCATTAGACAAAGCATAACAAGCAGCTGACAATCGAATGTTTGCTCAATCTACAATTGGGTGAAGTTCTGTCCTTATGCCCATAGTTACCAAATCATAACGAGACTTTAAAGAGTCCTTATTTTTTCCCTTCACAATCAAAGTTTCGAGTATGTTATCACACACAATCTTTTCAATATGCATGACATCTAAATTATGATGCATTAAAAGTGTTTTCTAATATGGTAACTGAAAGAATATCTGTCCAAAAAATATTGAAAGAATATGCTTTTTTTCCTCCAATTCAAAACACTATGAGTTGCATCGTATTTTTTTTTCGTACCTTTGCCAAAAGGACATTGCTGGAACAAATCAAATTGTCGTAGCATATCTTCCCCACTCAATTGCTTTCATTCAGGTCTCATTTCTTTACTTCCATCAAATGACAGTTGATTTTGTCTCCACTTGTGATTTTTTGGTAAAAATTGACGATGGTCCATGTAGCATACTTTACGTGCACCTGTTACTGAAAGAGAAACAGTGTCCTTATTGCAAGAAGGGCATGTAAGATGTCCTTTTGTGGACCACCTAAACAAATATGCATAAGTAGGAAAATCGCTAATTGTCCACAAAATGGATGCATGCAAATTTAAAATTTTGCTTACTATAAGCGTCATATGTGTCAACACCTTCTTCCTATAATTCTTTCAAATCTTTAATCAAAGGCTGCAAATGCACATCAATGTCCATTCTAGGAGATTTAGGTCCTGGAATTAAAAGTGAGAGCATAATGTATGGTTTCTTCATGCACATCCAAGGAGGTAGATTATACGGAATTAGAACCACAGGCCAAATGCTATGTTGTAAGCTCATGTTCCCAAAAGGTTGGAAACCATTTGTAGCTAACCCCAATCTTACATTCCTAACATCCGCATACCACATGTTTTGCATACCACATGTTTGATGTTATGTCCAGTAAACATGATCCAAACAAAGGAAAAGTTGCAGAACCTACACCCGAACCTTTCAATAGACAAACAGGTTTGAACACAACTACGTTTGAATACATGTTTTAACAAGTATTATTTAGTAGTGACTTCACATATGGAATCTTTCAAATAGGCATTCATAAATTTCCAAATCAATGAGGTGACTTGTTTCAAAACCAACAACATATCATAAACTATAATAACATGCAATGCTTTATTATCTCATATGTTTTTTTGCAAAAGTAGCATATAAATCATAAACATTTAAAAACCAAGACCAAACTTAATGTCAATAATAACCATGAAATCCCACTACTAAAAACCATATCATAAACTAGAACAACTTCAAGATAACAACATTTCCAATGCATACAGCACGGTATGAATTAATTATTTTCCTGCAAAACAAAATACAGTCATATTGGATGAAATTATTAAAAGTTTAAATCACAAACAACTTAATTATTATTTGAATCATCAAATTTCATACCAAAGGTTCTGACTCGGTGCAGTGAAATGAGGGAAAATTCAGTATAAAATCTCGTCATAATTCATCCCTTACTTGATCTTAGATTTCCCTTCGAATCCTCTCTTCATGTCCTTCTCGATCTGCTTCAAAATTATTAATCTTTTTTCGAAGCTCAGCCATCGTTTCACATAATTTTGACACCTCTTGCTCATTATCTTTCTACACATATTGAGATACATGTGCCGCTTTGGTAAATCCTTTTTTCCATAACCAAATCACCGTCTATATCCAGATCTAACTCTCATTGCTTTATCATACATATCTTCCTTCGTCATTTGAGTAGCTCCTTCTTGTGAACTTTTTTCAACCAAACTTTTAAGTTTATCCTACATTACAACATCAACATTTTGTAAAATATGCCCCAAACCAAATATTAATTTAAAAAGAAATTTCAAACATACACCTATTTCTTTTGATTGATTATCAGCCCATTCCAAATATCCCTCCTTGGTTTTATGAGCATGTTGATAAAACCAAATGCCATAAACCGTAGGCTTCTCTCCAATAATAGGATCAACCTGTTATATTTGCAATAATTAAAAAACTTATTAGATTATTGAAATTTGATTAAAAAATCTAATTCAAATATGTGGCAACCTATTCTTCCATCCTTTATATAATTGCCTAATGGTTGTTATAGCAAAAGCTTTTAATCTCTCTTCATTTCCATTAAATTCAAACAGGTCCTAAAAGTAAATTTTTGAATAAACACATTAGATATATGCATGTGTTATAAAGATATATTAGTAAGTATTAAATAAATTGGTATACATTTTAAATTACCTTTATATGCATCCACATTGACTCGCCCGTTTTTTCATATACTTCTTTCCAATTTTTTGCATCCAATGAGGCATTTGTCCTTACTATAAAGCCACAATAATTCACTACTAAATCTCGTGCATTATCCCCGACAGCACGCTTTATATCTTGAGGCATATTAATCTGTAATTTTGATTTTCCACCATGGGTTTTCATATCTACTTTTATGCTTTTATACCTCCCCCAACCTTTTCTTGTAGCTTCTTGACAAAATAATAATAATAATAATAATAATAATAATAATAATAATAATAATAATAATAATAATAATTCTGCAATTTTGATTTTCCGCCATGGGTTTTCATATCTACTTTTATGCTTTTATACCTCCCCCAACCTTTTCTTGTAGCTTCTTGACATAATAATAATAATAATAATAATAATAATATATGCAAAACAATATATAAGCATATTAAAACAGTAATGCCTATCATATCATATCATATCATATGCACATACATAAACAAATTAAAAGACTATGTAGCTTTCTGACAAAATAATAATAATAATAATGTCATATTATACCTAGTGCTGCATATATTCATAATTGTTAATGACTTCATTTTAATTAATTAGTAATGTCTGTGATAACGTATTAAGTTTTAGAAAAAACCTAATAGCTAGACACAAAATCTATGGAGTCGCCACCAACCATTCTACCTAGGTGTGATTGGTCACCTATTCAAACTATGGATAAGGATTGGTCTACATCTCAAATTTAGGGTTTGGGAGTACGGTTACGTGTGAGGAAGAATTAGCACCCTCACAACGCCCATCCTAAAATGGTACCAACTAATTTTAGGTTATCTCTAATTTGCCTTAGTTAATCTTAGGTTCAATAATTTAATATTGGAAAATATTTCTAAGCATCCTCCATTAAGCTGGTGGGACAACTTAAAAAATTCTCCTCACCTCAAGAGTATTCAAGTAGTACTATGTGACTTGCTTGAAGAGGCTCCGTCGTCGGATTCATTTTAACGTTTTATGAAATATTCTAATTTTGACTCCTATCTAATTCGTTCTTGCTATCTTATCGTTTCTATTATTTGTATTGTTTTCTATTATTCTATTAATACTTAATTTTATTAATTTATTTTATTAGAGAATGAATATGAATTATTTTTCTCAAAAATTCTTTTTAGATCTTCCATTAAGCTGGTCAGATCTTGAAAGAAATTATTTAACCTAAAGATTTCAAAAGTATTACTTAAGCATAATCCCTTTTGGAATCTTATCATCGGAATAATCAATACTATATCTCAATAATTATTATTAACCATTATCATCCTATTTTATCATTTATTATCATTATTATTATTTGTTATTGTTATTGAATTATTAATATTTCTTTATATTTATTATTTTATCTTTGTAATTAATTATTTTAATTTTAGTTTTTATTACATCTTATTTTATTTTTAGACTGAATATAAATCACTTGTTATCGAAAAACCCTCTTTAGACCATCCATTAAGCTGGCGAGGCCTTGAGACAATTTTTAACCTAGAAATGTTCAAGAAAATCACTTAAGCGTAATTCTCTTGATATTTCATCATTGGAGTAATTCATATTCATTATTATTTTAATATCTAATTCTAGTTATTTCATTTATTTCCTTTCTCTATTTTATTGTCTACTAATGTTATTTTTATTATATTATTACGAACCGTTAATATCTTTTCTAATTTTGTAACTAATTGTTTTTATTGTAATTTTATAATAAATTTATTTTAAAATGAATATAAATTATTTGTTATTGAAAATCCTATTTAGACCCTCCATTGAGCTGGTGAGGCCTTGGATAGAATTTTCTCACCTCAAGATCTCTAAAGGTATTACTTGAGCATAGTCCTTGTAGAGTTCCGTCGTCGGAATAACTCATCTTCTTTGTGTATTATAATTTTATAATTTTTATAATTTAATGATATGATTATATTTTCCTAAGGAATCTTAATTCTTTAAAATTCAATTCCCAAAATTCTTATCCTATGAATCATCTAAATCACACAAGCTTATTAGTCCAATAAAATATCATACAAACCATTCAGAATAAATCTAACCATACAAATATACAAGTCGTGTTTACGTTTTATGAACAAATTACTAACTCGTCACACAAATTTATGTTATTTAAAAATCTTTTTAAATTAATCCGCTTGCAAACTATCATTACATATTAATCCATCCCATCCTACAACCTTTAAACTACTAAATTGTGAAATTATCCAATTAAAAATATCAAATTATCCCATGCTGTTATAAATTACTATCAATTTATTAACTTATTAATGCAAGCACATGTTAGCTTATCATGCAAGTGACTAAATATTTATTAATCATTATATTGTTATATTATTATATTATTGAACTATCCAACTAAATTAATCAAACGATTGAACAATCAACCAAACAATTAGTGAAATAAAAAACAAATCTGTTGAAATCACACATTTACCTTTTTTTGTTTTACTTACTTCCACAGTCAGTAGTCTATAGCGTAGCAATAACAAGCAGCAGCGTTGAGGAGACGATTAGCAAGAAGGTAGAACTACAACTTGTTGAACAAGGTTGGCGTAAGTGAAGCAACAGCGGCCATAATGAAACGAAACCAGTGCTGGAAAACAGAGCCGCCTAGGATGATGAGCTATCTTCTGGCTTTGAAGCAGGGCTGTTCGGTGGAGGACAGAACAACTTCAGTAAAAACCAGGGGAAGTAGCTACGGCGGGTCGTGCATGAGAACAGCGGACAGCAAGGGTACGATCAGTAATGCCGCGGTGGACTGAGATGCGAAACTTGGAGCAGAGTTGGTCCTGCGGCGAGGAGCAGTAGAAATTTTTTTAGGGTTTTTCTTTTCCTTTCCCACTTTTTCAACGTGTTGTTCCTTCCCTTTATATCTTTTTTTTATCATTATATTTTTATTTATTATTATTTTTTTAAAAAGGAAAACAAAATCAAAAACCCTTTATTGATCCCATGATCATGTGATTTTTCATTTATTTTCTTTGACTTTCCTCCTTTTTAATTTATTTCCATTTCATTTTTTTATTTTTGGTAATCAATCTTCAGATTTTATTTCACTGTGATTACTTCTTTATTATTACTATCTTTCTTATGACAACAAATCATTGAAGTCAACTTCCTTTCTTTTTATCATTTTTTATTTTTTTGTTTTTTTATTTTTTTAATTAAAAAAATGTTTGGACAAAATTAGGTGTCTACAATGTCCAAAGCATCATTAATCAAGTGTAGGAATTAGCCAAAAATATACAACCTAAATGCTCCAAGAGACATGGCAAAAAAAAAAAAATTGCTTCAAGAGATGGCATGAACAATAGAGACAATTCCCTTTCCATTGAGGAATATGCCTAATTAGTTGACAATAGGTACATAAAAATAGAAGATAAGATATTACCTTTAATGCCTATTGTAGGCAAATTTTCATCAACTCTTTCATTTTCTTCCCAATCATCTGGTGGTTGGGTTTCATCTTCATATACAAGACTCATCCTCTCCATAAAATTAATATTTTTCCTCGAATTAGGTCTGGAATAAGGTCTGGAATACTCCTCTAATCCATTACTTTCTATAGGACTAATCCTATTTCTGAAATAATCCTTTGATCCATGCAAACTTTGCACAGATCTTCTTGCAGCACCACCCTTGACAACTTTACCTCTGCCTACCATTTTAGATAGAAAAATAAGCAAATTTTTCAGAATCAATAAACAAAATGTGCAATATATAAAACGGTTATTAAATACTACAAAATAACCTGCTAATTAAAATTGCTTTAGAGGGAAATGACATCCCTTTGGCACCTAATAATCTTTGGCACCAAATAAGTTCTTGAAGAATTTTTTTACTAAAATATAATTAAAAATATATTAATATCACAATTTTACTTTGAATATATTCTGAAAATGGCATAAAATCCCTAAAAATTAGGCATAATTTGCAAATGACAAAATAGCTTGAATAATTGCCCACTTACCTTGGAAGGTAGAGATGGTGATTGAGCTCTTAATTGGTTTTGTCTTGGACTTTGCTCTCACAAAATTCGTTAAGCGGCCAATAGTTTCTTAGAGACTATTTCATCCCACCATCTTCATCCCATCCTCATGCTCGTTTTGTTCCTCCATTGCTTTAAGAGTTGCTTAGTTCTTTATTTTGCAAGAGCATTCTCTTTAAATAAAAATCTAATTATGTTTCTTTGTGATTAATTGTAGAGTTATTTTTATAGGAATTAGTTCTAAAATCAATTGAAGTCTTATTTGGTTGGAGTATTTATTAATGTAATATTCTAGAATATCTAGAAGTTTTAATCCAGGCAAATTAGGAATCTGACTTATATAATTTAATTCTTGTAATTTTTTATTTTTCTTATATTTATTTTTTTACAAATTATGATAATTATATAAAAAATTAAATTACAATAATTTAACAACGACTGTGAAAAATTGTTGCTAGTTTAATAAGATTCCAAAACAGATTTTTTTATTGTTACAAATGTGAAATAAATATTGTAACAACTTTTATGTCATTGTGTAAAATATTTAAAAGCCCTAATTAGGCAACGACAATAAAAAGTTATTGCAAAAAACAATGACATATTGTAACGATTTTTTTATCGTTTTTAATTTCATAGGAATTCATAACGATAAAAAATAAAATAAAATAAGCAACGACTATTAAAAAACGTTGCAAATTTAATTAGATTTTGCAACGACATTCTTTGTCATTGTTCATTTTGGTTGCTAAAAGTCCTTTTTTCTAGTAGCGTTACTAGTACTACGTTGATATTCAAATGCATATTCTAATACTGGTTTTAATTTCACTGTTATAATATCTAATTTTAATATTATAGTAACTAATTTTACATTGATCGTTATTTTTAATTTTATCAAAATCAATTTTACTGCTTATTTAATCAACTTTTGAAAAATCAAAATTAAAATCATGAAAATCCGAATAATTAAAATTGACCAAAAGCTTAAATGAAAGTCCAACAACCAAACCTAAGGTTTCCATTTGAATTTAAATTGGTCACACGAAGCAATTAATTAGTAATTGCAAGCCATGTGATTTTTGTTCCTGCATGTCATGGATCCATATGGGATCGCAAAATCCCGCCAACAAAAAGCAGCGCGCTCAACGAAGCCCCAGCGATATTCACGCTTTCTTTATTTAAAATCCAAAATCTAAATTGTCTCAAAAAAAGGAAACAAATTTCAAAACCAAAAAAAGATTAAAAAACAAAGTCAAACACTCAAACAAGGCTGAGTCTCAGCCAAGTGAATCTTCTTTCATACTCTTCACTTTGTTCCAAAAAGTGCAAAAACAATTAAACTGTGGACCCCACTCGCCAGCTCTTCTCCCTTTCTTTCCCTCTGCACGATCGAACGCAAACAAAAAAAAAAAAGGGAGGCGTTCAGCGCACTCCGCTCCTAATCTATCCATTTTTGGCGGGAAGATTTCAAAAATCACGAACAAAATTCTAATAACGAGGGAAACCAAAAAAAAAAAAAATCCCGAAATTTAAAATCTTGTTTTTCCACTCCTTGTATAAATTCCTCTGCTTGTTACTCTTTGTTTGGAGGGCCGAAACCTGTTTGAAGAAATTCCTTAGAGAGAGTGCCAAAGAAATTTGAAAATGTATGTGATTAAGAGAGATGGGAGACAAGAGACGGTTCATTTTGATAAGATAACCGCGAGGTTGAAGAAGTTGAGCTATGGGCTCAGCATCGACCACTGTGATCCGCTGCTCGTGGCTCAGAAGGTCTGCGCTGGTGTTTACAAAGGGGTTACTACTAGCCAGCTTGATGAATTGGCTGCTGAAACCGCCGCTGCTATGACCGCTAACCACCCCGATTATGCTTCCGTAAGTTTCCTTTTTTTTTTTTTTATCTTAAAAGAAAATATCAATTTTCAAAAACATGCCGAAATTTTTTTACTGATTAAAATGTGGATTGCAGTTGGCGGCAAGGATTGTTGTTTCGAATTTACACAAAAATACTAAGAAATCGTTCTCTGAGACGTAAGTGCTTTCGATTTAAAGTAATAATGCTTGTTTCTTTGTTGTGAGAGAGACAATTGATGTTTTGAGTATGGGTAATTGATAAATGTAGGATTAAAATCATGTATAATCATTTCAATGAGAGATCTGGACTGAAGGCTCCTTTGATTGCTGATGATGTTTATGAGATCATCATGAAGGTACTATAATGGTCTTCCTTTTCCCTTTTCTAAGCTCAAATTCTTATCGTTGCTTTTGATGTTTGTTGAATCTAGTTTGAAACATGTAAATCTCTTAGCTGGTATATGATTTGATTTTTTTCAATATAAATGCCAAAACTGTGTTGGTCTTCCAAAATCTTGGAATGTTATGGAATTGGAATTCTGGTAATGGAAGTGATCCAATTGTATTATGGATGTCATGACATTTGATGTCTTATTGTCCAAACATCAAGGCTTTACAAAATCCATAGGGATGGATTCAAGATTTATATTCAGTAGGGACAGATTATCAAATGATATTTGTTTATATTATTTTGTTTAATACTTAAAACAAATTTCATTAGAATAAGAAATGCAGAAATTAAAAAAAAATCATGTGTATATAAAAAACTACTTGCAAAAGTTTTTAGTTTTTCATATTTTTTATAGCTGTGTTGAAATTTTCTTTTGGATGAGTGTTCTAGATTTTATTTTTATACAAGGTTCAAAGGAATATTGTCCAAAATAACTTTTGAACTGTAAGCAAAATCCTTAAATAAATTAATTCTACAAGCAACAATGAAATATCATATAACTTCAAAAAATAAAAAGTACCACAAACTTCATATAACAATAAAACTCTATATCATACTATCAAAATTAATCTAAGTCTAAGAACTTAAAAAGAAAAATCAAATTATCAAATAAAACTCATTTAATCAAATGGAAAATATGTGTGTGTGTGTGTGTGTGTGTGTGTATATATATATATAAATATAAATATATATATAATGTAGAAATCCTATTTTATTATTTACACTATATGAATTACATTTCCTTTCATATGAATTTTTATTCTCCTTTTCTTTACCCTAGTTGTTCAATTCTTGACAATTAGTTTTTTTTTTAATCTTTTTTTCTTTATAATTTTTTCTATAGTCTTAATGTTTTGAATTTTCTTCAGAGTAAATTTTAATTAATGTTAAAAGTGGTTATTATATATTAACCATCAATAATAGAAGTGGCAAAAATTGATCCAATTCGAAAAATTAACTTGATTAATTCAAAACCAAATTAGATTGATTTGATTTGATTAAAAAAGTTAATAATCTAAATCTAATTTGATTTGAATTTGAATTGAGTTGAAATTAAATTGATTTGAATTTGAATTGATTTGAATTTAAATTAATCCTAATCCAAATCTAATTTGATTCAAACTCGAATTAATTTGAATTTAAAGTAATTTGAATCTAAATTGCTTTGAATTTAAGTTAATTTAAACTCAAAAAGATTCAAATTTAAATTTGATATCGTCAATAAATATTTAAATATTAAAATTAATTATCAAAATATTTTATTAAAGTAAAAAGATAATTTTTTCAATAATATGTGTGTTATATTTTTTTGAATTTAATTACACTTAAATATTTACTAATTTATATTTATTTAAATTTAATGTATAATTATTTAATAGTTAATTTATGATAAAGTACAAAAGTTATATCACTTATGTTTAGTGTTTTCAATTATTCTATAAAAAATTAAAAGAAATTAAAAAGATATATAGTAATGTATTATTATATTTAATAGAGATTATTAAATCATTTTGATTTATAAAATTATTAATTATTATAGATAATATAAATAAAATAAAAATATAATTAATTTATGAATATTGATAAATATATTATAAAAAAATTATCATGCAGATCATTAAATATTTTGATTATTTTAATTTTAATTTTGTAATAAGTCATGTGAGAAAAAAATTTTATTTTCATGAATTTTGAATTTTTAAAAATATGATTTTAATTGATTTTTATACTAGACAAATCATATAGAAATGATTAAAGTTTAATCCAAAAAACTTGTTTGTTTGACTTGAATTCAAATTTGACTAACTCGAATTGATTAAAAAAGTCAACAACCTAAATTCAACTTAATTCAAACTCAAATTAATCCGAATTTAAATTGATTCAAACTTGATCTTATTCGAACTCAAAATGATCGGAATTTGAAATAGATTGATTTTTCTTTGATCCAAACTTGATTTTATTCAAATTCAAAATGATTTGAATTTAAGATGATTCAATTTTTTTTTAACTTAAAATGATTCAATTCAAAATAACCTAACCCAAACTTGATTTAACTCGCTTATTTACCACCTTTAATCAATAATAATTTTATATCGACATTTGACCTATTATCTATCACAATTACCTTTTCTATTTGGTTGGTAATTTCATTTACCTTTCCATGTTATAAAAGATGCATGCTTAAATGTTTCTTATATAATTTAGTGGTGGCAAAAAAAATTAAAGATTTTGGTTTGTTACTAGTAGTCCTGGTTGTAAACTGTTAAATTTTTGGATTTCTTATACTAAACTTTTTCCCTAGATTTGAGTTGGGGCAGTTGCACCCACTGCCTCCACCCTAAATCCATCTCCGGTGTTCACCAATGGCATTAAGGACAGCAATGTAGTTATATGTTTGCAAAAAGGAGTGCTTGAATTTAGTTTTGGCCGTTTGTTTGCTTTGTTCTAAAGATTTTCTGTTCCAATTTTATTGCCTTGTTTTAGTTCTTAGCATTTGCAATCCTTCTTTGCATATCTTTTTATAGTTACTTTCACCTGCAACGAGTGTTATATATAAACTTTTGTATTTTTTTTTTGTTTCAGAATGCCTCTCAGTTGGATAGTGAGATCATATATGATCGGGACTTTGACTATGATTACTTTGGTTTCAAAACCCTTGAGAGGTCCTACCTCTTGAAAGTTCAAGGGAAGGTTATAGAAAGGCCTCAACACATGTTAATGAGGGTTGCTGTTGGAATTCATAAAGATGACATTGTTTCTGCTATAAAAACTTATCACATGATGTCTCAGAGATGGTTCACTCATGCTTCTCCCACACTTTTTAATGCTGGAACTCCAAGGCCTCAAGTATGTTTTTTGTACAAACATGAGATTAAGTTCCTAAACTTAAATTCAATTGTTCATTAAATTCTTCTCCTTACATCTGTATTTCTTTGGCTTCTGTTTTGGCAGTTGAGCAGCTGCTTCTTGATATGCATGAAAGATGATAGTATTGAAGGAATATATGATACTTTGAAGGAGTGTGCTGTAATCAGTAAATCAGCTGGAGGGATTGGTGTCTCAGTTCACAATATTCGAGCCACAAGCAGTTATATTCGCGGAACAAATGGTACGTCTAATGGCATTGTCCCAATGCTGCGGGTGTTCAATGACACAGCTCGTTATGTTGATCAAGGAGGGGGGAAAAGGAAAGGTATGCTGAAATTGCTGTATGTTTCCTTTTAGATAATGTTTAATTACCCTTTAATTAAAAATAATCTCTTTGATGCATTTAGGTGCTTTTGCTGTATATTTGGAGCCATGGCATGCTGACATTTTTGAGTTTTTGGACCTTAGGAAGAACCATGGAAAGGTATTATTATATGGTTTGAATTTGTTTGCATGATCTATCTTATTTGTTTATGTTCTATTTTTCTTTGTCTAATTTGTCGCAAGATGTATAGTATTGTATTATATCCAATAATGTGTAAGTTTTGCTGCTGTAGGAAGAGCACCGTGCTCGTGATCTATTTTATGCCCTTTGGGTGCCTGATCTTTTTATGCAAAGAGTCCAGAGTAATGGGCAATGGTCCTTGTTCTGTCCCAATGAGGCTCCGGGCCTTGCAGATAGTTGGGGTGAAGAATTTGAGACGTTGTACCTCAATTATGAAAGAGAGGTTAATGCAGCTGTACCTTTTTTAGTGCTTGTATACTTTACTCAACTATAATTGAGTTCCTAAAGTTACCTTTAACATTTAGGGCAAGGCAAAGAAGGTTGTCCAAGCGCAGAACCTATGGTTTGAGATCCTGAAATCCCAGATAGAAACTGGGACACCTTACATGTTATTTAAGGTGATTTGTCCAAGCAAACTTTATCTTTTGGTGTATTTATGTCCTCAGATGACAGTTATGATCTTAACCCTTTGTTTCCCCTCACTTTTATTTCAGGATACTTGCAATAGAAAAAGCAACCAGCAAAATATTGGGACCATTAAATCTTCAAATTTGTGTACCGAGATAATTGAGTACTCAAGTCCAACAGAAACTGCAGTTTGCAATCTGGCATCTATTGCACTACCAAGATATGTGAGGGAAAAGGTAGCTTATACATGGTGCTTATACTGCACATAGTTTCTCTCTTGGGTCTTCTTGTTAATGCAGTTAACCTTATCAACTTTTAATCTTCTTCAGGGGGTTCCACTGGAGTCTCATCCATCTAAGCTTGTTGGGAGTACGGATTCTCAGAATAGATATTTTGACTTTGACAAACTGGCAGAGGTTTGATTCTTTACCTTGCAAATGCCTTAATGTTTCTGGCAAATTCATTAATCCATCTTTTGCTGGATGGAGTCTTATCTGTCTAGCATATCTTTGTGGTGACATGAATATCTCTGTTTTGCTGTTGGTGTCTCATTTGATATTATTTATAATTATAATAACTGTATTCCTATTCTTGGGTTGTCACAGGTTACTGAAATTGTCACGAGAAACCTTAACAAAATAATTGATGTTAATTACTACCCTGTTGAAACTGCCAAAAGATCAAACTTGCGTCATAGACCCATTGGTATTGGAGTTCAGGGACTTGCAGACACTTTCATCTTACTCGGCATGGCCTTTGATTCGGCTGAGGTGTTTATTTTTATTTTTGTCACAACTACATTGATTTGGTATTTCATCTTACTTGGCATGGCCTTTGATTCACCTGAGGTGTTTTTTTATTTTTATTTTTATCACAACTACATTGATTTGGTATACTTTCTAGCTTGAATTAGTCGTCTGATGGTTTACCGGTTTTTAATTTCAGGCTCAACAGTTGAACAAGGACATATTTGAAACCATATACTATCATGCTTTGAGAGCTTCTTGTGATATAGCTGAGAAAGAAGGGCCCTATGAGACATATAATGGGAGTCCTGTGAGTAAGGTATATGTGATTCTGATATTTCTTTGAAATGCATGCAAGTATTTTGGCAATTTAGTGTGATTGCTATTTCTTAATAAATGCTAAATTCTTTGCTGATCTGTTTTGCTCACTGCTGAGTCTGTTAAATTGCAGGGTATTCTTCAGCCAGACATGTGGGGTGTTACTCCTTCAGATAGGTGGAACTGGAATGCTCTTAGGGAGAGGATAGCTAAGAATGGAGTGAGAAATTCACTTTTGTTAGCACCTATGCCGACTGCTTCAACTAGCCAGATTCTTGGAAATAATGAGTGCTTTGAGCCATACACTTCCAATATCTATAGTCGTAGAGTTTTGAGGTTTGTCCTGGCTTCCCATCATGCATCTCCTTCCATTTATTCGTTGTCCATTGCTTAAAACCTATTTTTGTCTATCTCCAGTGGGGAGTTTGTAGTGGTGAATAAGCATCTTCTTCATGACTTAACTGAGATGGGTCTTTGGTCCCCTGTTGTTAAGAACAACATAATACATGAGGATGGTTCTGTTCAGAATATTCCAGAAATACCACATAAACTGAAAGCAATTTACAGGTATGAGTTGCTTTCTCCATGGCTAGGGCCCAGGCTCCTATTATTTCCTTTCATTGTGTAAATCTAAGGTTCATTTTTCTTCTTAATTTACTAGGACTGTTTGGGAAATCAAGCAAAAAACACTGGTTGATATGGCTGTTGATCGTGGATGCTACATAGACCAGAGCCAAAGCTTAAATATACACATGGACCAACCTAATTTTGGGAAACTGACTTCATTACACTTCTACGCCTGGTCTAAGGTATTAGCACTTTGTCTTTATTATGATTAAGTGAATGCAAATGGCAGTGGCTGCAAATGTTTGCTGATTCCTCCTTGTTATTCATGTCCTTGACCGTGTAGGGTTTGAAGACGGGAATGTATTATCTAAGATCCCGTGCTGCAGCCGATGCAATCAAATTCACAGTTGATGCTTCGATGTTTAAGGTAATGAATACTCATTTATCCTGAAGTTACATCACATTTCCAATGTCATTTATCGTGTGAATTCCATTGGTATAAAATTTATTATTTCTGGTAATACAGGAAAAGCCCAAAGTAGAAGATGATGATACAAAAATGGCACAAATGGTATGTTCCCTTACGAATCGCGATGAGTGCATGGCCTGTGGTAGCTAAAGGTTAAAAAAGGGGAGTAACAGCTCCAATGGACTGTAGTTTGTTTAACTTCGTGAAATTCTGGGAGTGTGCAAGAATGGGAATATGGTGTTAGGGATGTGGGTTCCAGAAGCGTGATCCATATATCTAAGTTATTGTAACTTCAACTTCTCTGTACAGTTGTGGTTTTTGGTATCTGAAGGTTGCAAACTTGCAATTCAGATTCTGAATAGGCAATTATATATTATGGAAACTTGCTAATATATAAACTGGTAGTCTTCCATGGAAGTGCGAAACATAAATATTGCTTCAAATTTGATGCATAGAAAGAATCTGACTTGAATTGAATCCAAACACCCAGATTCAAAATGTCGAAATAATGATAAAACTAATATAAATGTGAATGGACTACATAAAGCATTTAAACTTGAACTTAAATTGGATCCTAAATGACTAAATTGCATAGAAAAAAAGTTTTGCATTTAAATGGTTTTAATTTTTTTATTGAATTTTGTGATTATATTTTTTTTGGTTCATAGGAGATAAATGGGGAGTGAGGAATTGAATTTTGGATTTAATTTTTTTTAAAAGGGAATTACAATCATTAGGTTAAGTTTTAATTGTTAATTTTGTGACTATAGTTTGTTATCAGATAATTTTTGGACAAAATCTAGCTAAAAAGGATTTTTTCATAATTAACAATACTAAATTAATTAATGAAAATATTAAAAAATTGAAATATAAATTTTGTTTTAAAAAAACTAAAAGCTTTTTTTAATTATCTTTTATCTTTCAAACTATTGTTGAT
This sequence comes from Heritiera fomes, assembly GCA_032173925.1. Classification (NCBI taxonomy): domain Eukaryota; kingdom Viridiplantae; phylum Streptophyta; class Magnoliopsida; order Malvales; family Malvaceae; genus Heritiera; species Heritiera fomes. The sequence continues at coordinate 10,355,413 of JAPDPM010000014.1, read as the reverse complement.
TAGGGATGTAAATAAATACTTTATAAATAGTTATTTTGTATAACTTGATTTGATTAAGCATGATTATGGTATTTAATAATCGGATTTGGATAAAATTAGGTAGTAATTATATTATTTGTTTTGAGTTCGGATAGGATTCAGATATTGACTTAAAATTTATTACTAATTGAATTTGATTATATATAATAATTTTTAAATATTATTATATATATTTTTATTTATAAATTATTTATTACTAATATAATATTTAATTAAATTAATTCAATAAGTATTTTTATCGATATTTTTAACATTAATTTATTTTTATGAGTTAATTTAAATTTATTGATTTTATTTTTCCTAGTAATATGCATTAAAAATTTTAAATTTTATTTTAAAGTCAAATTTTAACATAATAAATGAGTATTTAATAGGTTTGGGTAGTCAATAACTATTTTTATATTATATAGATAGGATTCGAGTAATAAAAATAAAAATATTCGAGCAGTTAAAAGGGTTAAGTATTGAAATTATAATTAGTTTCGATTATCTCAAATTAACGAGTACTCTATCCTTAGTCATCTTTATTGATGATTGATGAAGGCATCAGTTAATGGTGATACTTTAAGATCACAATTGGATATTGAATACCACATCTGGCATATCCCTTAATTTTTATTGAACTTTTTTATGTTAATATATTTCTTTTAGGAATTAAACTTGTTCAAGTGTCAAATTATTCGTCTAACCTAAAGATCTGTTTGATTTTTGAAAGTTTGAACAAAAATATTAAACTCATTAGATGAACTTGATCAAGCAAATGAGGCTTGACCAAAAGTAAAATTTGGCTTGGGTTTCACTATTTAAAATTTTGAGTTAGCTCTATGGTTAATTTTATAACAAGATATATTATTATGTACATTACATTATTAATCTAAAGGAAAACATATATGTGTAAGGTTTATAAATTAAAAAAACTAAACATGTGTTATATTTGTAGTATGAATGTAATTTTCTTAATATGATGTCAAATGCAATGAAGAAAAAATGCTGTTATTTTAATTTTCTTTCTTCACTTTTTTTCCCCTTCCTTCCATTTTCTTTCCTTCTTAACATACATTGTATTAATGTAATTAGGATATTTTATATCTCTCGTTTCTAGGTGTCTCTTTCTTTCATGAGAGCTTTATTCTCTAGTATAGAGTTTCCTCTCTTTTCTAAGAGTTTTTTTTAATAGATTTTCCTCATTTTTTCTTTGCTGTGTTTCTATTTTTTTGCTTTCTTTCTTTGGCTTGTGCTTAGTGAGAAGGTTCATCAGCGACAAGTGATCTATAGGTTTTCTTGTTTTTTCTTTTGCTTAGCTCTATGGCTCTTGGTCGATTTGCCTTTTACATTTGAAGAAAAGACCTTATCAAATACATGTGATCTAGTTTGTCTGTTTTTGTGTATTGTATTGATTGGAAATAAATATATGGAGGACATGGAGATTCAATTGGATGAAGGAGACGAGCAGAATTTAGCTCTGACAAAATTTCTAGTTATCGGAAAAATCTTTTCAGATAAATTGTTGAATAAAAAAGATATTTTAGTTGTTTTGAGAAGTATTTGGTCAATTGATTTGGCCCCGTGTATATGTGAGATTGTAACAACCACAATTTCTTTTACATGTTAAATAGTGTTGATATGACAAAGTCTATCCGTATTAGGTTAGGCCCAATAGCGTCAGAAATTACCACATAGCAAAGACCAAATGGTCCATGTATCCATCGGCGACAGAGGTGGGGAGCGTCACACCTGTCGCGCGGCGACAGACACTTCATCCGACGTGTCCATCGGCGACAGAGGTGGGGAGCGTCACACCTGTCGCTGGGCGAAAGACTCTTCATCCCACGTGGCATTCGGCGAAAGAGGTGGGGCGTGTCACACCTGTCGCTTGGCGACAGGCTCTCTGGCCAATGAGGCATTCCACGAAAGAGTTAGAGGTGAGTGATCATGCTTGTCGCCTACGACAGGCTCGAAGTCTATCGCCTTCAATCATTAGGTAACGCGTGGCGCTCTTATACCCATCGCCTGGCGACAGACCGACAGTCCGTCGCCTATAGTCATATAGCGACACGTGGCTCTTGACCTCGGTTCCCGCTAGCGACACACCCTTGACGCCACAGCGTGCCACGTGTAGTGAGTCTCCCGCCGGCGACAAGCTCCAGAAGTCCCCGATTTTCAAGGAACTTGTGTTGTATTAGAACACAAACTCTTAGCAAGATAAGGTGATTATCCTTAAGCAATTAACCTAGAATGCTGGCCTATAAATAGGCCCCCAGGTACAATTTTATGCGCTAATTTTTTGACCACTGCTTTTACGCTTTCCAATATCTAAGAACTTTTTGCTGACTTAAGCATCGGAGTGTCTACGCAGGGAACCACCCCTGCGTCTCTCTGACTTTTCTTGTTTTACAGAAGCTTCCCGAAGACATGTGGAGACTAAGTAGGAGCATCGACGTCAGCATATCCTTATTGTTGTTTTGTGCAACAACAATTGGCGCCGTCTGTGGGAAACGTATAAAAAGCCAAGATTTTCTAAGATGGTGAGAACAAGATCTACAAACTTAAGAACCGGAAGTGAGGAAAACTCTGTGAGCTCCCCTGAACAACAGATTCGCCAGACAAACCAGGTGAACAGGGAGGAAGAAAGAATTACTGTATCGGCGGCAGAATTCGAAGCTCTAAAACGACAGAGCGAAGAAACTACCCAGGCGCTGCGAGCCATGGTGGATCTGTATCAAGGAGTTCTTTCGACGTTGGATCTGCCGCCTGCCGTGCAGAACTTGGTAGGAGGAACAAACAGAGGTGTCACGCCGCAGATGTTTAGGCGACAGGAGGACACAACAACGGCAGACCCCTCTCGTCGGCAAGAGGTTCCACAGATGGAAGAACGCGACACTCATTAAGGTGCGGCAGGACAGGGGAGCGGGAGGCCTGTCGCAGGCACCCAGCGAGGGACTGAGGAAGCATTTGGTTTAGAGCCTGCGACAGGGGTCAGGCGACAGGGTAGCGGGAGGCCTATCGCAGGAAATCAGCGAGAGAATGAAGAAGCAGTAGAGTTAGATCCTACGACAGGGGTCAGGCGACAGGTCCCACATGTAGGGCAGTAGATGTCCGGGCGACAGGGTCTACCGCCCACCACCATGACTTGTCAAATTTTGATGGTGCTAACTTAGACCGTGGTGTTGGAGGTGCTGGAAAGAACGGGGTCGAAGATCAAATCACTTGGGGAACCGGATCGGATTTTGACCCCACTTGGTGCACGCAAATGATACGAACAAACGCACCTTAAGCTAAGGGCAAGGAAGTAGTCGGAGACCTACCTGATTCGTCTCATGCCCGAAATCAGCTCGCTCCCCCCGTGGACATGAAGAAGATGATAGAACAGGTACTGGAAAAGAAAAAGTTAGTGTCTGCAGAAGAGAGCCAGAGAAGGAGAGTACCCTTCTGCACGACCATCATGCAAAAACCTTTGCCCCCAAAGTTCAAAATGCCGCAGATGACCGCCTACATCGGAAAGATGGACCCCTACGACCATATGCAAAACTATGAAGCACTAATGTTGTTACATGGATGGGAAGACGAGATAATGTGTAGGGCCTTTTCCTTAACTCTGTCGGGACATGCGATGAAATGGTTTAATAACCTGCCTGAAGGGTCCATTATCTCTTTCGACCAGCTTCGAAGTGAGTTTCTCAAGGCGTTTGTGGTAAATAGTCAGAGAAGGAAGGAACCGACCTACTTACTCACTATTAAGCAGGGAGCTAAGGAGTCATTGAAGAGTTATGTGGATCGGTTCAAAGATGCTACTTTGGAGGTGCGAGATCTGCAAGTCGGTATAGCCGTGGCAGCCATATTATAGGGGACAAGGTCTGAAAAATTGCAAGAATCCTTGTCGCTAGATCAGCCAACAACCATTTCAGACCTGCTTTCCCACGCACATAAGTATGTAACCCAGGAGGAATTAATGAAAATGGTGGCAATAGGAGAATCCAAGGATGGAAGGAAACGAGGAAGAGAGGTCACTGAGGCATCTTCTAGCCAACCGAGAAAGTTTGAGAAAGCTCCCGCACTGAAATACAATTCCTATACCCCACTCACCGAATCTCGAGCTTCAGTGTTGGCAGCCATTGAAGGATCAGGGCTTATACAGACTCCAAAGAAGACGTCAGGGAATTTGGGCCGTGATTTAAGGTCATACTACGATTACCACTCAGCTCATGGGCACACAACTGAGAAGTGTAGGGAGTTGATGAATCAGCTAGAAAAGCTAGCACGAGAGGGAAAAATAAACCGTTTCGTATATAGAGGTGATAGAACTAACTATCCTGCACAGAACAGGGGAAACAATTTCAGAGATAGAAGAGGTGAAAACAGAGGACCTGTTAGACGAAATGAAGGTGAAAGAAGAGATAATGACAGAAGGGTAGAAAGAAGGAATCGAGAGGAAGACAATGAACCCACAGGGCCAGCTATTAACGTGATATTCGGGGGTGAGTCGCTAGCTGGCACTTCTTCCTCGTCTCGAAAGACCTACGCCCGACAGGCTTATCAAATTAATTTGGTGATAGAGGAAAAGCATGATTAAGAGCCCATCACTTTCACGCCAGCTGACAGAGGTGATGTAATGATCCCTCATGATGACCCAATGGTGGTTTCGGCAGTAATAGCAAAACACCCAGTGAGTCGCATCTTAGTTGATAATGGGAGCTCGGTAAATTTGATTTATTGGAGTTGCTTTGAGAAAATGAACATCTCCAATGATAGACTGAGGCCAGTAACCACACCACTGTATGGCTTCTCAGGAGAAAAAGTGAAGGTTGAAGGCGCAGTTCAGCTACCTGTGACATTGGGGGAAAGCCCGAAGTGTGTCACTCGACAAGTGTTGTTTATGGTGGTGAGATCAACTTCCGTGAAGTACAATATGATCCTCGGGCGGCCATTGTTAAATGACATGAGAGCGGTGGTGCATCCCTGCTATTTGTTAATGAAGTTTCCGACTCCCCGCGGTGTTGGACAGGTGCGGGGAGATCAAAGGAAAGCCAGTACATGTAACGTCGCATCCACCACATGTAAAGGGATTCAGAGGAAAGAAACCCTTACGATCGAAGAAAAGCCTAAGCCAAAACCTGATGAGGAGATGGAAGCAATCCGGTTGGATGAAAAAGACGAAGAAAGAATAGTGTACGTAGGAAGCCAATTGCCTGAAGAAATAAAAAGTGAAATAGTCCGATGCTTAAGAGAAAATTACGATGTGTTTGCATAGACTCCAACCGATATGCCCGAAATAGACCCTGAAGTTATTTGCCATCGGTTGAACGTAATCTCATGGGCAAAGCCGATAAAACAGAAGAAGAGGAATTTTGCTCCAGAGAGGCAACAGGAAATAAATGAAGAAATATCGAAGTTGTCGCAATCAGGATTCGTCAGAGAAGTTAATTATCCGGAGTGGTTGGCTAATGTTGTGATGGTGAAGAAAACCAACGGGAAATGGAGAATGTGTGTGGACTTCACAGATTTGAATAAAGCTTGTCCTAAGGATTCGTATCCGCTACCTCGAATTGACAAGCTGGTAGACGAAACTTGTGGTTATGAACTACTTAGCTTCTTGGATGCCTTTTCAGGGTACCACCAAATTGTGATGCATCCAAATGATGAGGAGATGACCTCGTTCATTACCGATGGTGGGACATATTGCTATCAAGTGATGCCGTTCGGTTTGAAAAACGCGGGTGCAACCTACCAACGCATGGTAAATAAGGTGTTCCAAGACTTATTGGGCAACACCATGGAAGCTTATGTTGATGATATGATCATTAAAAGCAGACAGGGAGAATCACATGCCGAGAAAATGACTAAGGTATTCAATGTGCTGCGACAGTACAAGATGAAGTTGAATCCCAACAAATGCTCATTCGGGGTGAGATCTGGAAAGTTTCTGGGATTCATGATTACTAACCAAGGGATAGAGGCTAATCCCGAGAAAGTTCAAGCTATTTTGGACATGAGGCCGCCTAATACAGTCAGAGAAGTCCAAAGGCTAACAGGAAGAATAGCAGCTTTAAGTCGTTTCTTGTCCAAATCAGCTGAAAGAAGTCTACCATTTTTCAAGGCGATAAAGGCAGGAAAGAACTTCAAGTGGACGGAAGAGTGCAACGACACATTTGAAAGGTTGAAAGACTACCTGAAAGAGTTGGCTTTGTTATCCCGCCCACGTCCCGGAGACCACCTCCTTATGTACCTCGGTGTAGGAGAGAAAGCTGTAAGTGCAGTCCTACTAAGGAAAGATGGGGATAGAGATTGCCTGATTTATTATGTAAGCAAAGTCCTGCTAGATGCCGAGGCAAGATACCCTTTAGTTGAAAGAATAGCTTTATCCCTGGTGATGGCAACTCGGAAATTACGACCGTACTTCCAAGCCCACTCGGTGACTATCTTAACAGATCAGCCCCTCAGGCAAATACTACAGAAACCAGAACACTCCGGACGTCTGATTAAGTGGGCTATCGAATTGAGTGAATATGACATTTACTTCCAGCCACGCCAAGCAATAAAAGGACAAGCATTGGCAGATTTCATTGTAGAATGCACTGGCCGAGAGGTCCAAGAGGAAACAGAGTTAGTCTAGTGGAAATTATTTGTTGATGGAGCTCGTAACATGGACGGCAGTGGAGCTGGAATTGTGCTAATATCGCCTGAAGGGGAAACCTATGAGTATTCCCTACGTTTCGATTTCCCAAGTTCAAACAATACAGCCGAGTACGAAGCCTTGATAGCTAGGATGAGACTTGCTGAGAAACTAGGAGTCGGCAACTTAATGGCACATAGCGATTCACAATTGGTGGTAAACCAGTTCTCGGGTGAGTATGAAGCAAGAGAACCCGCCTTAGTCCCTTATCTGCAGAAGGTACAATTGTTGGCACAGTCGTTCAAGCACTTCCAGCTGACTCAGATAAATCGAACAGAGAACAACCATGCAGACGCTCTTTCAAAGTTGGCTTCCTCCAGAGGAGTCAAAAGGGGTATGATCAAAGTAGAATCCCTTGCTAGACCAAGCATTGAAGAAGAAGATGTCTATGATGTCGAAATCGGAGGCGACTGGAGAAGCCCAATCAAAGATTACATACTGGGGGGCACACTCCCCACTAACAGAGACGAAGCTCGAAGGCTGAAGTTAAAAAGTGCCAGGTTTACCGTGGTGAATGGGGAACTCTATAAACGAGGATTCACAATGCCCCTGTTGAAGTGTCTAAGGCCCCAACAGGCTGAGTACACCTTAGCTGAAGTTAATGAGGGAATATGCGGTGAACATTTGGGGGATCGAGCCTTGGTCTCGAAAATATTGCACACGGGGTTTTATTGGCCTACACTGAGGAAGGATGCCACAGACAAAGTAAAAAGATGTGAAAAATGTCAGAAATTCGCTCCTATAACTACCGCGCTTGTTTCGACTCTTCAGAACACACTCCAACCAACTCCATTTGCACAATGGGGACTAGACATCCTGGGGCCTTTTCCCCTAGGCTCAGGATAAAGGAAGTATTTGCTTGTGGCCACAGACTACTTCACAAAATGACTAGAGGCGGAGCCTTTAGCTACAATTTCTGAGAAGAAGGTGGAAGCAATGGTGTGGAAAGATATAATTTGCCGATTTGGGATCCCCCGCGTGATAAATGCGGATCATGGGAAGCAGTTCGACTGTGACGCTTTCCGGAATTTTTGTAGTGGCCTGAAGATTCTCCTAAGAATATCTTCTGTGTCTTACCCATAGGCCAATGGGCAGGCAGAGGTGAGCAATCGAACTATACTGCATGGGCTGAAGACTAGGCTAGACAAGGCAAAGGGAGCATGGGTAGATGAGCTCCCGAGTGTCCTATGGGCCTACAGAACGACAAGCAAAGTGTCAACAGGTGAAACACCGTTCAATTTGGTATACGGTACTGAAGCCCTCATCCCAATAGAAGTTGGGGCTGAGTCACCCCGGCTAGTCCCCTACATCGAGGAGCTCAATTCTCAAGGACTAAGGGAGAATTTAGACCTACTAGACGAGCTGAGAGACAAAGCAAAAATGAGACTGACTGCTTACCAACAGAGGGTAGCTACTTATTACAATGCACGGGTGAAGAACAGAGAAATGCAAGAAGGAGACCTGGTGTTGAGAAAGTCGGCAATCACAAACGCCCATACGGAGGATGGAAAGCTCCGGGCTAATTGGGAAGGACCATACAGAATCAGAAAGATGGTCGGACCTAGCACATGTACCTTGGAAACCTTGCAAGGAAAGAAGATCTCAAAGACTTGGAATGCCAACCATCTTAAGCTATATTGGCAGTAAACATTGTAATTTTTGCTTTCTGATTGTTATTGTTCTTTTCTTTACTTTTCCATCTATTGCTACATTACTTTACAGATGTCATTATTTTTTTGATTCATGAATAAAGGCCAGCTAATCATTTCCTATATTCTCTAACGCAATATGTGAGACAGATTATGTGTTATAGGAATTAAAATGAGGCAACAGCTGGCAAACTAAAGTCCCTAAGTGAAAAATGCGAGAGACAGGCAAGCTAAAGTCCCTAAGCGAAAAATGCGAGAGACGGGCAAAAACTAAAGTCCCTAAGCGAAAAATGCGCGAGACGGGCAAAAACTAAAGTCCCTAAGCGAAAAATGCGCGAGACGGGCAAACTAAAATCCCTAAGCGAAAAATGCGCGAGACGGGCAAAAACAAAAGTCCCTAAGCGAAAAATGCGCGAGACGGGCAAAAGCTAAAGTCCATAAGCGAAAAATGCGCGAGACGAGCAAAATCTAAAGTCCTTAAGCGAAAAATGCGAGAGACGGGCAAAAACTAAAGTCCCTAAGCGAAAAATGCGCGAGACAGGCAAAAACTAAAGTCCCTAAGCGAAAAATGCGCGAGACGGGCAATCAAAAAGTCCCTAAGCGAAAAATGCGCGAGACGGGCAACAGACAAGTCCTTAAACACGAAACGTGCATACAAGTAAGTTACAATGCACAACACTCGAGACAAGTTCCTCTTTGAACAAAATGACAACACTGTTTCAAACAAGAACTTGGGGAGCCACATGGTGTAAAAGTAAAGTCATACAAGGTACTCTACTCAGATTCACATAAGCAAGAGAAAGAACTAAAAAATGAAACGGAACTTTTTATTCAAAATGAATTTGTACATCGGATTTCAAAAAAAAAATACAAAGTTCTAATCTACGGCAATGACCGAATCAGCCGACTGGGAAGACGCTACATCGTCATTAGCATCTTGAGAAGCTTAGGGCTCAGGAACTGAAGGAGTCAAAGAACCAGGATCCTGGGAAGACAAGGAAGCCACCCCGGAAGCAGGAACATCGCTTGAAGGCCCAACCGCGGTCGCAGAGTCTGGCACGGGATCAACAGCAGCAGGATCTGAAATTTGAAACTCCTCGCTGTCCAACCCCAGCAGTGCCTCGATAGACTCAGGCTGATCGCCTATCTCGATAGGCTCAGAAACATCCCGCACTGCCGGAGGCTCAGATCGATCAGGTGCTTCTGAAGACTCAGGCGTATGTAGTGGCTATCGAGGAGGCCACGGACCCTCAAGGTTGTCCAGATTATCTATGGCCCCTTCCACTAAAGAGGCCTCTGGACTTTGTGCATCGGGCTCGTACTTGGTCCAAGAAGGAGCACCATAGTACTTAGCCTCCTCGGTGAAGAGCAACTCAGGACAAGTCTCATTAGGCCGATGCTTCTCCAGCCAAGCGCGAGCCAAATAGAAGCCGTATTTAATAAATCCCATCGAGAACGCCGCTTTCTTGTCAAAACAGTGCTGGGACAAGCGGTATTCACGAACGGCCTCAATTCGAGCTTCTCTTTGACGATCCAGTACATTGTGCAGCTCCTCAATAGCCTCATCTCGCTGCCTCTCCATGGCTCCCCGATCATTGATGGCCTTATTATATGCTTCTTGATACCCTTGAAGAGAAGACACCTTCGCTTGCTCTTCTTGGAGCCTTCGCCCAATATCAGCGTTCTTTCGCTCAAGCTCAGCGTTCCTTTTGTTTACCTCCTCCACCCTTTTGACAAAAGGACGAAGCTGGTTAACCTCGTTTGACAACTCCATCCTTTGATCCCGAAGCTCGCGAATCTCTTTGTCAGCTTGCTCCCTTAGAGCCCTGTGTCGAGCATTGACAGCCGCAATTTGTTAAGCTGACTGAAAAGATGAAAAACAAAAGTAATTAAAAAATATATATATAGACGGGGAAATTAGTTAGCAAACAAACACCAAACTCTTACCTTCATAGCGAGATAATCAGAATTATCCTCCGCTTCAGGGATGTTGGTAAAAAGCCTCGCCTCGTCGCGAGGAAGAATGGTGCTTCATGCCAAACGAGATGCTATCCCGACATCCTCAATACTGTCGTTGTCATTCACCCCGGGATAGGTCTGGAAATCCTCCCCACCGACGACGACCCCGCTATCAATCGTATAGCGCCTCAAAGTAGGGTCGACCACCCTGGGTAAGATTGGTCTCGTGGGCATCGAGGCTTCAACGTTCAGCCTCTTTCTATATTTACGCCTAGGCTGGCGAGGAGCTGACCTACCCTCAGCAGCACGAGAGCCACCTTCTTGAAGGGCTGACTCACTCCTTTGAGATTCAGAGCTCTCGCGATCGCCCGAACCTCGATCTTGGATAAGGGGCCGCTTCCGTTTATTTCTCCCGGCCTCTTGTGTAGGACGGCTGGATTCACCAGTAGTGGGAGGAGGAGGAGGAGGAGTAGGAGCACGAGCCGGTCCAGATGGAGCTCCAATTGGTGACCGAGGAAAAGGAGCCGCTTGAGCAGTAACATTGGCATCCCTCCTACGCATCAAATCTCGGAAGTTCATGCCTGCACAATAGATAAAGAAAGGATTAGCCAACCAAGTGAAACATCACGCACATGTGTACAAGAGATAAAAAAAAAGATGGAAAACCTATAAAACCACCAAAGTCCTCTAAACCATCTAGATTCGAGTCCAATGGAAAGTCAACGAAGGGACTCCCAAAGGCGTCGGCCTGAGCCCACTTAGGGCCATCCCCTGAATAACCACTAGTTCCCGCAGCCTCAGGGGTCTCTTCCTCCGAATCTGAAGAGGACTCATCTACAAGGTGACCCACAGGGGTAGACGCTTCGGCTACTAGGACCGGGGATGGCTGACTAAGACCAGCATTAGATAAACGAGGAGTTGTAGGTGGGTTAGAGGGGGTAGCAGGAGGAACGGTCCTGCTTACGCCCCAGCCGGCAGCGGCAATGTTTTCCGGGGTTAGAAGAGAAACTAAATTACGCTCCCCGGTAGAACAGATTTGCCGAATAGGCTCTCCAAATTGGTCCCTCAAAATTTCTGTCCTGAACCTATCCGAACGCTGTGAGTGGTCAGAGGTATCACGATTCCATCTAGAGCGAATTCGCAGATTGCTTGGAATATCGACAACGACCCACTCGCTCTCAAACCCACGCAGCTTATTGGGGAGATCCGAAAAGATCTTATTATTAGGAAACTCGCCGACTGTTAACCGTTGAAGAGAGAACGTTATCAATCCCTTCAGCCTACGAACTCTAAAAAAGGCGCTTAAAAGGGGAACCGTGGGAACGATACCCAGGTGATGACACACTATCGAAAACGCCACTAGTTGAGCCCATGCATGGGGGTGAAGTTGACACGGGACGATATCCTTGTATCTAAGAAATGCTTCGCCAAACTCAGAAAGAGGGAAGCGAAAACCAAAAGATAAAGAAGCCTTATGGACGGCCACACCATTTCTAACCAAGTCAGGCGTGACCTCTCCTTGCACTGGAAGTCTATAGCCGTAACCCGAGGGAAGAGGAAAACGAGTCCTAATATCCTCTAAGTCGGTATTTGTCAACGAACACACAACACCACCTGTCTTAAGTGTTTTACCCGGGCGTAGCAGAGACATGGCAAAGGAAAGGAAAAACTACCCGGCGACAGACTCTACAGGCGACAGACCCTTATGGGCGACAGACCCTTTGAGCGACAGACCTAGTATGACGACAGACCCTTGGACAACAGACACCTTGGGCGACAGACCTACCGAAAAGGACACATGCGGAAGACTAAACTCTACGCGGAAGACCAAATCACCTGTGGGAGACCTAAAACTAGTGCGGTAGGCGAATAAATAATGCGACAGGGGTATACTTACTGATGATGAGGTAAGCGAGAGACTCCGGGCGAGAGAGCGAAAGACTCGTTGTGACGAAAGAGCGGAAAAACGGGCGACAGATGGCTGCTCAGAGGTTTTTTCGTGCGTTCTCTCGTTGGGTCCCAGCGGTTTATATAGCCGTTACAGGGAATGCCAAACGTCGCGCTTGATCACACCTGTCGCAAAGTAGAATTTTTCACCTGCAAAAAATACACAAAAAGTCACAAAAAAGACTATTCACAGTGGGTTAAGGCCCAAAAACATACATTTATACTCTCTTTGTTGGATAAATCCAACAAGAGAGTGGGGAGCAATTGATATGACAAAGTCTACCCGTATTAGGCCAGGCCCAATAGCGTCAGAAATTACCACATAGCAAAGACCAAATGGTCCACGTGTCCATCGGCGACAGAGGTGGGGAGCGTCACACCTGTCGCGCGGCGACAGACACTTCATCCGACGTGTCCATCGGCGACAGAGGTGGGGAGCGTCACACCTGGGCGAAAGACTCTTCGTCCCACGTGGCATTCGGCGAAAGAGGTGGGGCGCGTCACACCTGTCGCTTGGCGACAGGCTCTCTGGCCAACAAGGCATTCCGCGAAAGAGTTAGAGGTGAGTGATCATACCTGTCGCCTACGACATGCTCGAAGTCTATCGCCTTCAATCATTAGGTAACGCGTGGCGCTCTTATACCTATCGCCTGGCGACAGACCGATAGTCCGTCGCCTATAGTCATATAGCGACACGTGGCTCTTGACCTCGGTTCCCGCTAGCGACAGACCCTTGACGCCACAGCGTGCCACGTGTAGTGAGTCTCCCACCAGCGACAGGCTCCAGAAGTCCCCGATTTTCAAGGAACTTGTGATGTATTAGAACACAAACTCTTAGCAAGATAAGGTGATTATCCTTAAGCAATTAACCTAGAATGCTGGCCTATAAATAGGCCCCTAGGTACAATTTTATACGCTAATTTTTTGACCACTGGCTTTTACGCTTCCCAATATCTAAGAACTTTTTGCTGACTTAAGCATCGGAGTGTCTACGCAGGGAACCACCCATGCGTCTCTCTGACTTTTCTTGTTTTACAGAAGCTTCCCGAAGACACGTGGAGACTAAGTAGGAGCATCGACGTCAGCATATCCTTATTGTTGTTTTGTGCAACAACAAGTGTTAAATGAGTCTTAGAGGTGTTTAGCGGTCATATTGATATACTTTCGGATTTTGGTGTAGAAACGCAAGCTTCCATACGAACAGTTGGCAGATCCCACGAGACCGCACACTCATCCAGAAACCATGTAAGTACCTTAAATTCATCATAAATGGTTTCAGGTAAGATAGTCTGTTTCATGTGGTTATGATTTGGGTCTAATCTGAGAATTTGATAATAAACCGAAAATTTCAGCCTTTAGCTCATGACCAATCTACCTTATTTTGATCATATCTCTTGATCCGAGTATCGAAATGATAAACTGTAAAATTCTTGTAAAAGCTAACTTAAAGGCCTTTTAGCCATAAAAAGCTCAAAATTTAATTCCCTACGGATTAATACCAGAAAATTTTTGAAATTGAACCATGTGCAGTAAAACCTGTCAGTCGACACTTCTGTAAAGAATCGAGCATTTCTCTTAGTAGGAAACTCCGATTAAGGCGATTCAAATTTTACTGAAAAGCTAACTCAATAAGATTTCTGACAATATAATGCTTGAGGTCTAATTCAATATGGATCAACAACAATGAATTTTTACATTCATGTCATAATCAGGAAATTCTGATTGTGAGCAGTTGGTAAAGAAATGAGCATAACTTTTGATAGAGAACTCTGATTTAAGTGATTCAAATTTTGTTGAAAAGATAAATTAGAGAGCTTTCTGATCATGTATGCATGCCCTAGAATCATTGTAGATCAATACAGTGAATTGTTGGAAGTTAGGCTCGAAACCAAGTAATTTGAAGGTTAATCAAATGAATTCATTAAATCAGAAAAGTTAATTTAATTTGGGGGCTTAGCATATTAAAAGTGTTTTGGAAAGGACCTAAATGGAATGAAAATAATGTTTATAGGGGTCCAAAATTTAATTAGATTAAACTACCTATGGACATTGAGAAATTTTAAGTAAGGCTTGAAACATAAAATGGAGTTAATGAGCAGCAAAAATAAAATAAAATAAAATCTGTCAACCCTTTTGCCCAAAATGTGAAACCCTCTCTCCCTTTCCCAAATCAATAGCTTTCTTCTCCAATTCTTTCCTTATCTAATTCAGCAAGCCCTTGTGCAACATAATTTATTTAGCCTCTTCCCAACTGATTCAAGCATTCTTTCCTCTCAAGGGAGTTCTCAGATCATTTGTGGCACCATTTCCCCTCCCCTCATTTTCTGTCCATCTCAGGTTGGAAGTGAAGCATGGTGACAACCATGGTTTGAGAGGATTCTCTCCATTTTTGGATTATCCAAAGGGAATTTGTGAAGACATGCAGGAGAGTAAACATGAATTGAGTGTTGCATGTGTGTTTGGTGGAGTATTGCTGTGAGAACCCAAGAGGGAAATGAGTTGAATTTTTGCCATTTTTGAGTTTGAGGTAAGGAAATGTTGTTGTATCTCATGATTTAACTATGCTTTTCCGAAATTTTGGATTAAATGAATGTTACATGTGGGAAATATGATAAGGAGAGCTGGAAACCACAAGGAAGAGAAGAGAAGCTTACGGTTGTTGGAGAATTAAGAGGGAGTTTAGCTTTTGGCCAAATCAGAATGTGGGAAAGATTGATTTTGTGAACTTTGAAGAAGCTAACTGCTGGAATTTGGTAAGTGGGTAAGATTCTAATTTTATAATCCTTGATTGCTGAATATGAATATGAAACTATAATGATTTGAGTTGAATTGCTATGAAATTGGCATGGCATGATTGGATTTTGGTTTGCTATCGAAATCTGGGTAGTGGTTCTGTTTTGGACTGTAATGTTCAGTTTAAATGTTATATAGTGATAACATTTTTGGAAAAATTATGGTAGATAGCTTTCTGAGTTAGGAATAATTCAGTCGCTTGATTTGAAATTTTGTAGCTTAAGATATGTACAAATGAGTACACGGTACTCTGCCAGAAAAACGTGAATTCCAGTCTTAACTGTGAAAAATTGTAGAAAATAGCCTAAATTGATTTAGGTTACAAGCCTTACATTTCCAGAAAGGTAATTGAGTTACGATTATTATGGTTTTGAGTTTGCACCAATTGGATATGCCTATAATTAAATATGAAGTATTTTGTGCAAGTAGGTCAGTGTAACACTGTGCCTGAAAACTGCTAGGACATTGTGCAACTTTGGAAATTTGCTGATGATGATCTAGAAAGAATTAAATTATGAACCTTACATTTCTGGATAGGGAAATGAGTTAGCTATCATCCAGTTCTTGAATTTGTGAATTTGGAATTATATAGCTTAAGATATGTATATATGAATGCAAGATACTCACTGCAGGGGATAAACAGCCTAGTGTCAACTTCAAAAATGCCTAGAAAATAGTACATATTGACTTTGATTGCAAACTTTATATTTCTAGAAAGGTAAATAAATCATGATTGATATGGTTTTAGGTTTGTACAAATTGAAAATCCTTATGTTGAAATATGAGATAGTTTGTGCACTAAGGTCAAAAATCTTAAAATGCAGAAATTGAACCAAGTAGATTATGAGAGGCTCAAGTGACCAAAAAAAAAACAAGGAAATTAATAGAACTAGATCATATTTGAATGATTTAGAATTACTCCTTGGTGTCACTTATTATTGAATTGTATAACTTTTAATCCTAGCATGTCATTGGGGGTAAGGAGTAACCCGATCAGCCATGTGTTGTGTAGAGAGTAATGCTAGAGACTAAAGTTGACTAAGAGTTCACATTGCTCATGTGGAACTTGATAGGCCAGCGAGGATTGAATTTTTAAGCTAAGGAAGTACAGTAAGTAAGCCTAAGCAACTACTTTGCATCCAAATTGTATGATGTTTTAGATTCTGATTTGGTATTGAAATGAAATGAAATGCTGCATATAAAATCTATTTTAACGCATATTAAAAAAGCTGCAAATTAGGCCTATCCTTGACTGATTGGTTTGGCTTTCTGAAAATATTTTATAAGCATGCTTTAGGCTCGCCAAATCTTTGTTTGGTTTCATGTATTACTATTTTAATATGATGACACCTTTGAGTTTCCAAACTGAACTAAGCTTTTGGTTTAATATGATTTTTTTTATTTTGTTTCATAACTTAAAGTGGTTTAAAAGCTAGGTGAGCCCTTGATTGTTACCTGTATATTTATGCACTACGATTGTGATACAAAGTCTTGGAAGGTTGATTTAAGAAGATTGATATTGGATACTGTTTTAAACTTGAGGTATTCAGACCTTAGGGCACCGTACCTTGAGAATTGTGCAGGCATTCTTAATTGACTTAGAGCACTATGTTTCGATGACTAGCTCTTGAGAACGATTGGCTTGTTCTGTATTTTACATTTGGACAAGTCCCGGTGTCATCTGATCAATGAACCGGGGTTGATTGGTCTATGCATAGGCAGCGTCCCTGTTTTGGGAGATTGCTACGGTTAGCTACCGTAGATCATTATTGTGTTAGCTCTAAGTATCTTGATGATGCTATGCCTTATCTCTTGGTACTACAATTTGTTTTATCAATTGGACAATATGATTTATGATGATGTTTTGACGATTGATGATTGGCTTTTGCCTTATGATTTGAGAACATGTTTTATAATGCAGCATATCGGATCTGATTTATCAGTGTTTGAAAATGAGATTTAAATATGATTATGAGACTGCTATTCTTTATGTTTTAAAATGGAGTCATGTTTTATACTGCAACATACCAGATTTAATTTATCAGATGTGTATGGTTTATGAGTTTGAAAACTGAGAGATGCAGGTTATGATTTTTAAGTTGCTTCTTAGTTATTTACTGAGTTTATGACTCACTCCCCTCTTCTTTCCCTCCCTTTCAGATTAAGGAATACTATCATGCTATCTTTGTTGGGAGCTCCTCCGAAGTGCATCCTTACGTACAATGTAAGCTATATGGCTCCCAGTAGACTGTATAGACACAATTGATTAATGGCACAATGTGTTTTTGTTTCAGTTGGTTATATATACATATTTATACATTGAGTCTGGGTTGTAGGCTAGGTTTTACTGCTGTTGAGTTGATACTGACTTTATGCTTATTTGAGATAAAACTGATATGCTGATATATGTTTATAAATATATGTCATTAAGTAAGATTGAGGTGCATGACATAAATGAATTTAGTTTGATGCACTGATGGTAACAACAGGAATCAATTTACATATGATTCTAAAGTTTGAGAATAGTTAAAGATGATAACTTGATAATTTAAATTTGCATGGATAATAATTATACTAGATATTTAAGGTTCAACTATTAAAGGATTAAAAAAAAAGAAAGGGACCTTGGTGATCAAAGGATCACTTAAATCACCCATGGGTTGTGGCTTAGTTGGTAACGCAGGTTGAGTTTGTTGGAAGATCTTTCGGGTTCGATCCTCACTAAACACATCTTTGGGGAGGGGTGAAGAGCCTTAACTGTGACTAAGCTCCGAGCAGGATTAGCCTCAGACTGTTAAAACGAATGAGGATACCTGTGCTTTACACAAAAAAAAAAGGATCACTTAAATCTAATGGTAGCTGACACAGTCATCTACAAACAATGAATTAAGGAAAAAAAATCAGCCCGCAAATTTTAGGCTTCCATAAGGATTAAGTGGAAATCGGGATGTGACAAAGATTGGATGGAATTTATATAGTATCTTTTTTAGATTGGAGGAAGTTATGAAACGAGCCATAGATGATAGTCTTTGGGCTGTTATGGGGTGTTGTTTGGTGCTTCAAAGATGTAATGGAGATTTGGCAATGGATGCTAATCAATTTTTGAAGAGTATTTTCTAGATTCAAATTCATAATCTCCCTTTTGATCTTATGATAGTGAAGAATGCTAAGTTGATTAGGAGAAAACTGGGGAAATTGGTTATGGTGGATAGAGATTAGATCCAGGGCGAAATTAATAGAGGTTTTTTGGAGAGTTAAAGTTGGAGTATCGGTTTAGAAATCTTTATTGGATGGTTTTTGGTGCACTAGGGGGAGTGGAGATCAGAAGTGGATAAGCTTGAAGCAAAAGAAGCTACCAGAGTTTTGTTTCACCTATGGCAAAATAGGACATCTATTAAAGAGTTGCAGTGAGAAGCTTTGTATGGTGGTTATCGATAATTCCAAACCACAATTTGGTCCTTATGTGAGAATAGCACCATTTAAAAGTGGAGGTAAAAGTCTTAGTAAAGATGGTCAGGGTTTAGAAAGTGGTAAGGATTAGAGATTGAAAGTTCTCAAAGGAAGCGGGAGCAGATGGTGATGAGTCTTAAATGAAGTAAGGAGGTAAGGCTGGAAGAAGGTAAGGCGATGCGTGGAGATGGGGATTCTTCTCAACAAAGCATGGAAGTAAAGAAGGTAGCTAAGGTGGCGTGTGATTTTGAGGCACGTGGGAAGGAGAAAGTTGAGAGAAGCAAAATTAGTGGAGATTTGGTTAAGACAATTAGTTTTGGTGGGAAGTTGGGTAATATTTTGATAAATTGAGATTGATTAGGCCCCTAAAAAGGTAGTTACATGTCTGAAGAATTTAGTTGGTGGAAATGGTCAATAAAAAGAAGGTGAGTCAGCTGCCACGGTGGAAACTATTAAAAAAAATAACAAAGAAAATAAAGAAGACACAACTGGAAATTAGAACAAACTGTATAAGGGTGGTATCTTGAGAGATAATTTGAAGAGTTATGAAAAAGAAAGTTTGGAGAAATTTAGAATGTAAAAAAGAGTTGATTGTTACTAATCAATATATTGTTGCGTTGCCTTTTGAAGGTGAAATTGTTTGTTATGAACCTCTAGTCTATCAAGTTTCAGTTAAAGAGAGGGAGAGTAATAAGTTGATGGTGGATTTCAAGAGATTGAGTATTAAATGACTGAGATAAGATTTTGATGATGATGATGAGTGTGCAGGGAAAAAGAAGAAAACATGATGGTGCAAGGATTTATTAGAGTCAAGGAGTTAGTGAATGTTGAAGTTATAGAAGAATTTCCTTTTCAAATTGGAAGTGGTTCAAAGATCAGTTGTGGTCCTCGAAGAAAGTATAAAAGTAAGAAAAAGCTTGGTAAGGAGCTATTAAAGGGGGTCTGTTTTAAAGAAATTTCAACAGAGGTGTATGAAGGTGGGATAATATGGCTGGAAGGTACTTATAACTACAATGGTGGTTGGCCTGTCACAGCCACAAGGGGGCCATGATTACAATCTCTTAGAATTGTCAAGGAGTTGGATCATACTTGATAGTTCATGCTTTTAAAGGCCTTAAGACGAAATATGATCTAGATCGTGTGTTCTTAATAGAAAATAAAAAAGAAAGGTATAGGATGTAGTTTTTAAGAATAAAGGTTGGTCTAAAGGAAAGGGTATATGTGTATCTTAAGGGTTTTAGTAGTGGTTTATCTATATGGTGAAAAAGGGGTTCGGATGTACAGGTTATTATAGATGATAAAAATTGTATCAAAATTGTGTTTATGTTGTCTAAAAAGGTAGAAGCTTATAGGGTGTTTTGAATATATGGGTCTTTAGTATTTGAAGAAAGGAGATGTGTTTGGAAACATTTGAAAAGGAAGATCATTAGATGCAATGGTCATGTTATGTATAAGGGGATTTTAACGATATCATATAGGAAAAAGAGAAGAAGGGTAAAAAGAAGGAAGGAAAAAAGGAAAATGGATTGTTTTAATGAGCTAATTGAAAGATGCCAACTTAATGAAGTATGTGTAAAGGGCCTAAAATATACATGGTTTGAATTAAGGAGGGGGAGTTGATTAAAGAAAAGCTGAATAGAACATTAGTCAATTTGGATTGGATAGAGAAATTCCTGAATATGCAAGTCACCAAATTACCTGTCGTAGGTTCTGATTATTCTCCTGTTGTTTTCAAAATGGATTGGTGTGATAAGAGAGCAATAAGAAGATTTAAGTTTAAGGCTAGTTGGTTAATCTTGAAGGATTGTGAGAAGGTGATTAAAGAAGTGTGAATCAGAACTTCGGCAATCAAAAAGGGTTAAAATTATTCAAGAATTAAATGGATGTAGGAGGAGGCTGATTGAATGGAGCAAAAATGAAATTCCAAACAACAAAATGGAAATTGACAGATTAACAAGGGAGATTGTTGTTATATAAGGGAGTTGTGGGGAGGTTTCTGGTTTTGAGGAAATAATGGAAATTAAAAAGAAGTTGGATGATATTTGGAAGAGGGAAGAAATCTGTTGGAGACAAAGAGGAAGAATTAATTGGTTAAAACATGGTGATAAGAATAAAAGGTTTTTTCATCAAGTTACTTTACAAAGGAGGATGAAAAATAAAGTGATTTAGATGCTTAAAGATGATAATACATGGGAAGAGGATGTGTCACAGTCTGTACATACAGTATTTTACACTTTTTCACACTTTTTTGATATACATTATACTGATTGGGCTGTTTGTGATGCCTTTAAACATTGTTTATCTATAACAGTAAAATAATTTAGATAACATTTATTTATTAATAGATAATATCCACAATTGTACAAGTTAATTTTCATCCTCTGAATTTAAATTTACAACAAGTAGTACTGTATAAAAATGTCTGAACATATAAATGTAAACACAATACCTCCAGAATCCTTTATAGTTCGCATCAAAATAACCATAGGTAGTCAATCCACAGTATGTAAATCCCTCAATCCTTTGAAGGTAATCTGTGGATGTTAAAATTAAAGGAATAAGCAAAACCACGGCTCAGCAAAGGATTTGTATGCAAATCTTAATATTTCGAAATCTATATGCACTAAAAATCCTTTATTTTTCCTATAGGTTCACTAGGGACCGAAATAGGAATGATACTATAGTCAGCTAGGTATCTGGATGGAGTAAAGAAAGTATTTGAAATACCTGTCTTGTTCCGGAACCTAGAAGCGACTATAATGAGTAATCATCATTTTTGAAGACAAAGGTATTTGTAATAACTTTTCATCTTCATTACAAAACTTCATTTTCGACATGTAAATCATTTAGTCCTATAATCTAATATTCCAATTTAAATCATAAAAGAATATTAGATTAATCACTTTTCATTTCCTTTTTGAAAACATATTACATATCACATATATCACTGAAATCATAAAAGTATCGCATTCATATAGTATGGTGGACTGACTGTATAAAAGTCATAAATTAAAATACTTTTCCATATCATGTCATAGTAAATCTCAAAATCAATGCTTTTATAATTCAAAGCATTTAAATCAAAAATCTAATATTCATACTGAATCATAAAAAGAATATTAGATTAAATAATCCCCTTTTTCCTTTAAAAAACGTGTCACGTATATCACTGAAAATTCGTAAACAGTATTGTACTTAATTTAGTACAATATGCTGTTTAGTAAACGATCTTTCATTTCATTTAAAACATATAAATAATCCTTCATCTTTTCATATCCTTATTCATTTAAAAATCATTACTTTTCATCTCATGAAAATAGTGGAGACTAAGGCAACACCCTTAATATATCATGCTATAATCCCCGCAGGGAACAGTATCAGTAAACACGTGAGATCTATGGTCATAGTCTATAAATGTCCTCAGTCGTACACTAATCAGGTGTCAACTGGGACACTGAAGACAGGATCAGTGTCAACAGTTTCACATATCACATATTACATGTTACATATCAACATGATACGGGGCCTATTAGTCTCAAAACAGTATATGTGAAATCTCATTACCTTTATGGAATTAAGTAAAATCAATAATATCTTTCAAAAAATCCATAAAGGTATAAGTCACAGTATCTCGTACGGTGAAAACAATGTTATAAAATAATTACACTGTAGTAATAGATCTCATAAATATTTTATTTCACCGTAAACACATATACTCGTATTTCCACATTTTCTTTTCAACATTTCACTTTTAAGATTATTGGAAATCATTTTCTGGTTATTTTCATAATTTATGGAAAATGGAAGTATTTAATTTCCAAAAATAATAATAAAATTCCATAAACATATTGTTCACTGTGGAACACAGGTAGACACATTTTAGTCTCAAAACAGTATTCATATAATAATTACACTTTTGTGAAAATCAGTAAGTAAGTAAAATCTTCAGTCAGTCCATAAGGCTTCATTAAAGCATATGGTGAATATTTAGGAAAAATTTATAAAATATTCACCTTTCCACTTTTCATTTTATAAAACACTTCATATACTGTAAAACATATAGAAGGAATTTTCGGTAACCTCATTTTCATGAAACTCAATAACATGAATATTAAATAATATTTTTTGAAATTTTTATGTTTTATGAAAAACATTAAATTCATCAATTTCAAGGCTAGGAAACCATTCAAATATGCACTAAAATCTTTCATGATATTTTCAAAGAAATTTCTAAAAAATTTCAGCAGCATAACAACTGCTTATACCCTAGCCTTTTTGCAAATTAAACACAGTATATTTCCAGCCAACAACAACATATTTTACATTTTCCAAGGCAATTCACTTCGAAACATTTTCATAAAATTATTCGCATTAAATCTTGTAGTCGAAATATCCTTACAGTTCACATACGCATCCCTTACCTGTCTGTCGTATCCGACTCTTTCGATTGCGCCAATCGTAATTCGTTACTCTCGGGCTGCAGATAATTTCACCAAAATTATTAGCTCATTAATTACTTATTTTTGAGCTATTATTCATGTCTATATGCAGCCACATTGGATATTACAAATATTTTCGCAGTATAATTTCTTTCGGTAGTATAACGTAACTTTTTCGTTTTGCGTCGGATTTTAAATCTGAGCATACCAGCAGACTCCTCGTAATTTCTACAGTCTCAATCTATCCTTAAACCATCAAGAATAGTAATGAATTTATTCCCTTTCACCTAGACCGAAATTGATGGGTGGTGATTTTGATGGAATTTCATGAATCTAATTTCACTAAGTTATTCTACTATGCTCAACAACCAATTTGGCACTATTTTTAAGCTTGAGACCATATGGATTCATCATGCTCCTAAGTTGGCCAAAATCCCCTCTCATGGCATCTTTTGATTTTTCAACTTTTAATTAAAACTATGGCTATAAACAAGATCACTAAACTTAAAAGAATAATTTCATGTCATTGAACTTAAGAAAAACATAAAGAATGGCAACATTACCTTGCTTGGATGAATCTTTGAGGAGTTCTTTCTCCTTTTATAGTGCCTTATAGGATGAGATATTGGTGTAGGATTATAGAGGAGAGAGAGTGGGTCAATTTTTGTGAAGAGAGTGTGTTGAAATTCTAGCTAGATTAGTAGTTATAAAGTTCGGAAAATTTCTTTCTTTTTTTTTCTTTGGAAATGGCATGGAGGCTATGGGAGAAGATGATGAATAGTACCATCTCCCAGCAGAAATAATTATGTAGAAAAGTCTGGAAATGAGCAAAATTACCAAAATGCCCTTGTTATGAAAATTTTGGACAATTTTACCTTTACGGTCCCACTGGCGTAAAAACCATATAAACGCACTCCAAATTTTTGGATTCCAATTTCAAATGTTCATATTAAACATATCTTAATGATTGGAAGTGGTTTCGTTTACGTGCGGTGCACAGATAATGAAAAATTACGATTTTACCCTGCCAACGAAATTTTCTGTTTTTGTGACCGTTTCGGAAAATCTATTGACACCATGTTGAAGTACTTTTCATGTAGAATAACTTGATATTTTTACTTCGTCCCAACTCATTTTAGTTTGGGCGTAATTTACAAAAATGCCCTCGAGACATATCTATCATTTTCAATTTGTTTTCCAACTTCGCAAAATAATTCAGAAAAATTCATAATAATATAATTCAATGATTTTAAACCTCAAAATCATCATATTATATTTTATTACACCATTGTACACAACATTTTCAGTCTTGAGCCCATCTGAATACACTAAAACTAAGTGGGGCCCACATCATATTTTCACTTATAATCACTTAGCCCAAAATTTTTACTCAAAAATTAATTACATATTACATGTACAATACAGTAGAGTCAGATCTCATAGGATGAATTGCAAATTTGTAATATGTTTGTATGTCATTTTAAGAAGATGTTTGATTCTGATGGGAGTAGAGACTGGAGAAAGGTGTTAGAGGAAGTGCCTTGTTTGATAAATAAAGAAGTGAATGAAGATCAAGAAAGAGAGGTAATTGAGGAGGAGGTAACAGAGGTTGTTTTTGAGCTTGGTGCAGACAAGGCCCTTGGGCTAAATGGCTTTAATGGTCTATTTTATCAAAGTTTATGGGTTACTATTAAGAAGGATGTTGTTGATGTTGTTAGACTTTTCTTTCTTTTTGGAATGATGATTAGAGGATTAAATGAAATTGACATTGTGCTTATTCATAAACAAGACAGTCCAGAAAAAGTTGGCCACTTCATACCTATAGGCCTTTGTAACTTCATTTATAAGTTGATTTCCATAGTCTTGGTAATAAGAGTTAAACCTTATTTGAGGAGGTTGGTAACAAAATATAAATAACACATGTTAAGATTTGATATGACAAAATATTTGACATATCAAATATATTTAGCCAAAAAGCTTTGACTTTTATATATTTATATAAAAAAATAAGATTGGATATGGCAAAGAATATATATATATATATATATATATATAGATATATATAAATAGAATAAAAAAGTTGTTTGATAACTCATTGACACTTTAATAAAAATAAAGAAAGAGTGAAAATGCACATTTGATCCTAAACCTATTTGTCAATCTAAATATAAGGAAACTAACTAGATTATTAATCATTTTATCATAATTAAAAATAAAAATAATATATTTTAGTATATATGTGTTCATAAGTAAGCTCGAGCTGGGTTCAAGACAAGCTTAAGTCAAGTATTGGTTCAAGACAAGCTTAAGTCAAGTATTAAAAAAGTTTTAGTGAGCCCAAGCTTGGCCTAACCTTACATTTTAAGTCTAAATTTTTTTATACAAGTTTGTTTTTACATATAATGAATAAGTCTAATCCCGCCTAAATATTATTGTTATTTTTTAAAAAATATATAATAATATATAAAAAATATTAAAACTCATATAGTTAATAAGTATAATATAATAAGTTAAAATAAATTCTTACAAAAAGATTACAAGAACCATGAAAATTTTAAATTAAAGTCTAAAAAAATACCTCAAATTAAATTGCAAAAAAAAAGAGTAAATAAAACCTACTAATATAAAAAATAGTTAAAAAGTTATATCTATCGGGTCGGGCCAGTTTTTGACTTGAAATTGTGAACTCAAGCTTGATCTGATTTTTTATCATGCCTTAATTTTCTAGCCCAAGCCCCTTTAACTAGCTTACTATTTTTGCTTAAACTTACCCAAAAATTAGACAAGCCTTTGAGTTTTTTATGGATAGCTTGACCTTTGAACAAGTGTATTTAATATATGAATTTGATGGAGGAAAATTTTAATTAGAATCAATAAAAATTGTATTATTTTTATTTTCTTCTTGCTTAATAATATTGTTTATTATATATTTGAAATTTTGTCAATATTTTAAACAAGTACTTTAATTTTCTTATGACATGTCATTGGGACATATATAAATTATATATTTTTTAAAATTTGAAAATCTAGATTTAACTTTGAAAAAAAATGCAAATTAGTGTGTATATATACACATATTTAAATAAAAGATTTATATATGATGTACTGACAGTGTATAGTTTCTATACACTATCAATGCACCAGAGGTTGACACCTCATCAATAGGCTTTTCTATGCAAATATAAATAAATTTTTTTAGTTTACACATAAGAATCTATTGATGAGGTGTCAACCTCTGATGCATTGACAGTGTATAGAAACTATACACTGTCAGTGCATCGTATACAAACTCTTAAATAAAAACTATTACTAATTAGTCAATCACATGAGTCACGAGCTAATAAAAGGTAAAGTTAAAATAAAAGATAGATGTCATAACTCACAAGGAGAACATGTTAGGAGAACATGTTATGGAATCTAATGTAAGAGTGTAAACACTGACCAAATAAAAGTAACCTTTAATTCTTCGTTCTCCATTCTTCTTGCTTGTTAGTTGCTACAGATGGAAAAAAGTGATAATAATTCTACCAAATTTTTGTTGCAAAGGTTCCCTTTGTGGGGGTCGACATAGAATTGAGTTGAAAACTAACATCGATCTCATGTCATCCGTCGGTCACTGTCATAGGTTCACAAGCAAATTGAGTTAAACCCTACTGGGGATAATCTAGGAAGTAGGATGTGACATGCCGGCAAATTGGACAACTTGTTAAACTCTTGTTTACTTGATTGGCTTCGACTGTCGGCTGCCTTAAACCTCTTGGTTTAAAGTCGTTAAACTCTTGTAGACTTTTTTGGCTTCAACTGTCGGCTGCCTTAAACCTCTTGGTTTAAAGTTGCGTGTTGAAATGTTTTAAGCTTAATTTAGTGCCTCAAACTTTACGTTCGGATTGGAAAAGTGAAATATTGACTTTAATAAAACTGAAAACTGTTCATTACTAAAATTTGCCCATACATATTACAAAATCAAAGATCAATAAGGTCCATTTTAAAAGTTCACAAGAGACAAAACACAGCTTATAATCTATTTATGACAAAATACATTAGAATTTAATATTATTCTATAAAGAAAAAAGAAAAAAAATCTGTGACAAGCTTAGATTTTATTTCACGTTTTCTTTGAAAAAGCCAAAGCCACCATCACCATAGCAAGTTGACAACATGTACAATGTATTACATTGAAAAATACGAAGTCTCCGGTTTCCAAGTTTAAAAGGTTCTTCAAATCTTTGTCATCGTTATCTGGATTATCTTTCTTTTTGCCCATCCATTGTTTTTGTCTAGGACTTGCCTAGTCAAATTCCTTGGCAATTTATCTATCCACCTATATCCAAGTCATGAACCAGTAAAGAAGTTGGAAGTTTGTTCAATGTATGAATTGAAAGGCAAGAGACCAAAAGGTAAGATGTAACAGAGTCAACTCAAATTGATTCAAAAATAAACTTGTGTTTGATTTTATTAGGAATATCAAATTTGATCGAATTTTATTTTCTTGTGCTCGAGTTTGAATTAAAATGTAATTAAACTACTTGAAGCAACTTGATTTCATTTTTTTTGGTTCATAACTTGATTTCATTAAGCTTGATTATTAATAATTTATACAAAGTCAAATTTGCTTTGATAGTTCAAAGTAAAATTAATCAAATAAAAATTACAGCTGTGAAAATAAATGTTATATTTATATATATCTAATAAAAATTTTAAAAGTTTAATCAAGTAGGGTTGTAAACAAACTGAACATGAACGAACGAACTGATGTTTCTGTTCGTTCGTTTGTTTTTTAATGCCGTTCGTGTTCGTTAAGGAGTGCGTTCATGTTCGTTCATTTGTTTTTTTGTTTGGTAGGAATTGTTCATTAATGTTCGCGAACAGTTTGAGAACATGTAAACGAACACGTTCGCGAACATGTAAACGAATGCTTTCGTGAACATGTAAACGAACGCGTTCACTAACATATGTTCATGAATAAGTATTCATAAGAACAAACTAAATATTAAATATTAAAAATCTTACATAAAAATTAAATTTCACATGCAAATTGAAATCATCTAATACAAAATCTTAAATACAACACAACTTAAGTCAACAATGTTTTATTAAAATTGATAATTACTATTTTAAGTACAATTTATATTATACACATTTACATATACTGGTATACATATATTAAAGTATCATATATATATGTGTGTGTGTGTGTGTGTGTGTGTGTACATACACGCATATGTGTAACATACATATATATATATATATGTGTGTGTGTGTGTGTGTGTGTGTGTGTGTGTGTGTGTAAATGGTCAATGGATAAGATCATATGAATGAGATCTTAACTTATTATGAGACTTTTATTAATTTTATTTCAGTACATTATGTTTAAAATTTAAAAAAATAATTATTTTAAGTATAATTAACTAATTTAATTTTATAATTATTTTATTATTATATTTTATTAATTTTTTAAACCAACAAAGTTATGTTGTATAAATATGTTTAAAAATTATGTACTAATTTTTTAGATTAATGTCTTAAAAATAGGATATATATTATATAACTTATATAATATAAGTAATTTTAGTATTTTAATAAATAATAAACGAACGAATAACAAACAAACAACAAATAACACTTTAAACGAATGAACAATAAACGAACATAAATGAACGAACAACAAAAGATACTTTAAACGAATGAACAATAAACGAACATAAATGAGTCTGTTCGTGAACAAAAACGAACAAATCATAAATTTGTTCATGTTCGGTTCGTTTAACAAACGAACACTAAAATATTGTTCGTGTTCGTTCGTTAAGCTTAATAAACGAACAGAAACCGAACGAGTTCACGAACGGTTTGTCGAACGTTCTATTCGTTTACACTCCTACAATCAAGTTATTGAATCACTTGATCAACCATCACGAAATTCCAATTTGGTTTCACTAAGTTACATGAATAATTATAGTTCATTTTGATTATAAACGAATCAATTTTAAATATTTTTTTAATCAAATATGAGTAACTCAAATAATTTAATTCAATTTTAAAAATTAAAATAATTACAGAAAATGTGAATAATACTTCAAAGGGAAAAAGTTAATAAAAGAAATGATCTTATCTTAAATAATTCGACAGCACTTTTTTAAAATTTTCTTAGCATTTTAAAATTTAATTTGGTAATATGATCAGGATTCAGGAATACTTCAAGTTTTGTTTAAATTTAATTTTTTTAAAACAATTTTAAGAACAGTTTTTTTTTTTTACATTGACTTAATGAAATAAATATTTTATTTTAAAATTTTTCTCATAAAAAAAGGAATTCTGATTGTTAAAAAATCTTACTTTCTACATTAACTAGGATGATAACCTCCTGCTTCGCATGGAGACATTTTTTTAAAAAAATATTATAAAAGGTATTTATTAAAAATAATAAATCAAGATAATTATTTTTAAAATATTAATTTATTAAATGAAAATGATAATATTTAATTTACCAATTAATCATTTTATTTATTTTTTATTATATCTTTTTTTAAATAAAATAAAATTTTAAAATAAAATTACAAAGTTAAATAGATCAAGATAAAAAGAAAAGATTATAAAATATTTAATATTTTATTTTTTATTCAGTTTGACGCTAATTTGTTTGTCTCAAAATAAATTCAAATTAGATTAATCCCTACCATCACTTTTTCATTTTATTTGTCATAGTCTCAAGGTGTTTAATATTGAAATTATTTATTTATTACATTATTTTTTCTTTTATGGCTTTCAATTTTCCTATTTAATGAATTTTTTAAAATTTTGATTCGTAGATTTATTTTTTATAATTTTTTTGTGTTTAAGTTTTAAAAAATGACTTTCGGAAATTTTTTGCTTTATACTATAATTTATCCTTTTTTTAAAAAATTTTAATATTATTTGTAATATTTTCTTAGATTTTATTGTTTTTTAATTTTTTAAATTTGAGAATTAAAAAAAGGAATTATAATTTGATTTAAACATTCGGATTTTTGTTATTTGAATTTTAATATTTTATTCGAATTTTTGCAAACAAAATTTTTTGAGTATTTCATTTGAATTTTTAAAAAAGTTTAATACGTATTTTTTTAACATTTATTTTTCTTTTATTATATGAATATTTGGTTTAGTTCCTTAAAAAAGATTATTTGAATTTTAGTTTTTTTTCTCTTTTCTCTTTCCACTTTTCATATCTTTCACTTCATTTTTTTATTTTAACTTTGAAAAATAATAATAGTATTTATAAAAAAATTGTGAGTATTTGATTTAGTTTTTTTTCAATTTTTTTTGTTTGAACTTTTCATTATCTCTCTTTTCTCTCACTTCTCTTCATGCTAAGTTCCTTTTTTTCATTGTTTTAGTTTTTTAACTTTAAAAAAATTTAAAAAATAAATATTTTATTTCAATTAAAAATATCACATATTAAACTAAAAACTACCACATGGCTAAATTTATTTTTAATATTTTAATTTTAAGGAAAAAAATTAAAACTAATTATAACTTTGAAAAATAAAAAAATGTCTTTAAAGAGATAACAAAGTGCCATGTAGTAACTACTCATTCATTAAGTAAATAACTTTTATACTCACCAGTATTTTAATCTATGTTGTATCATAGTTCTTATCAAACAAAAACAATATAAAAATTGTAATATATATATATATATATATATATATATATATAAATGATATTTAAAAAACCAACTCAAAATATTTATAAAAAACCCAACTAAAAAAAATAAAGGACACATGTCAAGCTAATATTAATGGGAGACTTTTTATATATAGTTATAGATATTAGGAATCTATTGTGTTCTATTTCCTAAATAATTATATTTAATTATTTAATTCATTCAATTTTTGTAACCTTATCATTTTTAGATTAAATAATTTGATAAATTTAATAAATGCACAAAATTAAGAAAGAAATAAATAGAAAAAAATTAGTTTAAAGATATTTTCATTTTTATTATTATAATATTTTTTGATTACATTATAGTATATTATTTAACATGTTATTTTTTGATCTTTCTATTTTTTTGGATTTAATAAAAAATAAAAAATTAATGAACAAAAAGTAAAAATAAATTTTATAATATTATTTTTTTGTGTCCTTGACACTTGTCAGCCAAACAATCTTTTGATTACACCATAATATATTATTTTTTTATCTTTCCATTTTTTTGGATTTTTATAAATAAAAATTAATGAATAAAAAATAAAAATACATTTTGTAGTATTATTTTTTGTATTCTTAACACTTGTCAAGTAAAGAATCCTTGAGGATTCTTTTTTATATTATTGTTTTCTATTGTTTTTGGATTTTAATAAATAAAAATACAAAATTAATGAATAAAAAATAAAAATAAATTTTATAATATTATTTTTAATGTGCTTGACACTTGTCAAATAAAGAATCCCTGAGGATTCTTTTTATATTAGGTTATAGATTCTTGCCGTGCACGATCTATCAAAAACTAATAGAATAAATTATTTCTAGAAATAAAAAATTAAATATGTTGCCGCGGAACAAAGATTTGTGTTTCTTTCTTTCAATGGTTTTTAAGAATCTAAGTCCAAATAAAGTGTATTTATATGGTTAATTTAATCACCGTACCATTCTCATGTAATCACATTTAATTTACAAATTGCAAACTGCAAAGAGGAAAGAAGTTTCAAGGAATCAATAATCTTTAGAGGAAAGAAGTTTCAAGGAATCAATAATCTTTAGAATAATATCAAATATACAGTTAATAAAGTATTTTTTACTTTACAAATGAAATTAAGATAATAACACGTGTTTTTTAAAAATATTAAAATAAAAAAATAAAATAGTACATGTGTTATTATTCTAATCCTGAAGTCAAAAAATTTATTGACGATGTATTGGATAATTATCTATAATCTTTTATGCAGTATTTAAAAAAATATTATAACCTGCTTTAAAGCTTAATTTTAATTTCAAACAATTTTAAACTCAACCTTAATTATTAAAAATAAATAAAAGACAAGTTCCATTGAAAACATGTCTCCAACGTTTTTTCCTTTTTGTTTCCTTGAGTCAGCAGAGCTGAAATTCCTCTTTTATAAATTCTACCAACTTCTTGTAAGTTGTAACCAAAAAAAAAATGTATCAACTTCTATTTTTTTTATCTGATCTGAATTCTACCGACTTCCATCACCACACTACTCAATGAACGTAGACATTACCAAAATTATTTTTACAAATTAATATTCGGTGCTGAATAAATAAACACTTATACATTCACATTTATAATACTTAAAAAAGTTTTTTTTTTTACAATCAATGCATTTTCAAATTAATTTACGTATACCTCAAAATTAATATCTCTTCGAATGATCTTAAAGGCTCACTTTATATAAAAAAGTTTTTAAGTATATTTCTTATGTTCTTTTTATTTTTTAATCTTTTCTCTGTTAGGTTTTATTAATTAATATATTAAATATATTAGGTATATGAATTTGTTAGTCTTTTTCTTCATTTTATTTTTCCTTTTGAAAGTTTGTTTGTATTTTTTTTCAATTTAATCTTAAGAATTAAGGCAACTAATCTAATGGTCAATCAATTTGTTTTGGAAATACAAAAAGGATGTCAGTTAACAATGCCAATATTTGATTTACAAAATTGATTTTTAGTTAAAAGATTATTACCCTGTCAATAATTTTTTTAAAATTTTACAAATAAAACTAATAAAGTGAGACGTTACCTTTAAAAATAAATAAAATTTAATTAAAATTAAAATTGGATATCCGTATTTTTATAAATTTTCATTTGTGAAATTTAAAAATTAACAGCTCACATTCTTATCAGCTATATTACTCTAGGACTCCCCAACTACTTGTTCATTTTCAACGGGATCCTCCAAATTTCTTATTTGCAAAAATCATTTTGAAGAAGATTCCAAAGACTTAAAATCTTTATTATAATATATATACGTGTGTATAAACATTTTGATCGAGTAATTAACAAAAGTTATGACATGTTATAAAATTTATTTTGAGTCTAAAAAAAGATTTATAAACATATATAAAAACTTAATTTAATTGTGATAAAATTTTAAAAATTTGGATCAAATAAGTTAAAATATTAATTTACCACATTTTGACATTTTTGCAAGATTCAAAGGTTTTTTTAATTAATTATATTATAAAATCTTTATGGTCAATTGTATAAAATTATATATGCATAAACAAAATCATTATTTAAAATCATTGTCAAACGAACATTAATATTCATATAATATAATAACAATTTAATCAAATATTAATTAACAAATCAAATAAATAATAAGTTAAATTTGATATGAAATTACATAAAATAAACAGGTTGAAAATTTTGAGTTTGAAAATAAGTCATTTGTGGAAATAAATAATCATTTTTTGAATTTCAGAATGGACAAGTAAACTTTTGAAGAGAAGACATTTTTTTCAGGGGGTTAATTGAACAAATTCAGGAAGTGAAGGGCTTAACTTAGAATAATCCAGAAATCAATGTACCAAAAAAATATGTAAATGTCGACGCAAAGGTCCAATCCGCTCTCGTGAGAATGGGTGAGGGGCCCCACCTAATCTATCCTTCCAGTAATATAGTCGCAACCGCGTCATTGCGATCGCATGCTTTGACTTCGGTCAACGTTTGGGGAAATGCTTCTATCTTAAGGACCATCACCGCCTTTCCTCACCAATAAGAAAATGCCACGTCGGTCGCTACCAGAAGATCGACTTATATTTCTATTTAAGAAAATGCGAAAGAACTATACATTTTTGGACTCTGCTTGCCTACGAAGAGTTTAAATTTAAAAATATTAGGAATTTTGAACGTTGAATTTGCTGGAAATAAAGTGGACCAATTTGGAAAGCAATTAAGAAATATCTACAAATATAATTTATAAAATGAAAGATTTTGTGATGAAATGCCATTAAAAGCTCAATTTCTTTTTATTATTAATTTTTTTTTAATTTTCAGTTTTCCAGCTACTTTACACAGTAAAAGTGTTAGTTCAACTCTTTTTTGGTCCACCTAAAATTTTATGCAACTTCTTGTTTGAACACAGAATTAAGAACCAAGATTCGTGATGTTAATGTACAGTCTACCCCACTATGTTTTTGCGAGTTGTTTTTTTTTTTTTCAGTTTTCACAACTGTTTGACAAAAATGGAAGATAACAAATTTCAATTTTTACATAAAAATTAAAGGTTTAACACTCAAATATACCATTAACGTTTACTATAAAATGAAATTAAATCCTCATTATTTAATTACAATCAATCGATTAAGTTTTATTTTAAACTATTAAAACTTAAACGTTTCAAAATAACATAATTAAGTACATTTCGATTAAATCTCTTTAATAGCTGTTAAGTTTTAATTGTTGTGTAAGGATAACGGCAATTGAAACATTTAACGAAAATATATTTAATTCTGTTATTTTAAAACGTTTGAGTTTTAATTGCTTAAAATAAAACTTAATAAACTGATTTTCATGTAGTTAAATATTTAAGGCTTAATTTCTTTTCAGGATAAACGTTGAGAGCATATATAGACCTAAATCTTTTAAAAAATAATAATAATTATTAGGTTAAACTTTGGTTATTTGTGTGTGATTTTGATATCTACATCTAAACTTAAATAAGTTTTTCACTAGGGCTAAGATATTTTATTCTCAACTCAACTACTTTCTATTTTTTTTTATGAAAAATATTAGTTACATTACATAGCCTTTAGGTCATGTTTGGTACATAGGATGATGGATAGGATAGGATTATAATCATCCTATCTTATGTTTGGTGCACACATTAATGAGATAATTGGATTGCAAGGAGGATTAGTTACCCTCCTAGTATAGGATGATTCAATCCTCTCCAAAAGATAAGGATTATTTCTAATCCCATGGGATTAGAAATAAAAACTAATATTTCACTCATTTCATTCTTAAAATTTGTATTTAAAAATTAACATAAACATTTAATAAAATAATAATGATATTTGTTTAATTAATTAATTAATCCAAAATTTTTCTTTGTTTTCATTTTTTACTTCTTTTTCTTTCTTTTTTTATTCAAGAAAAATTATAATTTTGATAAAAATAATATTTTCTTGAACCAAATTTTTTAATTATTTTTCGAAAATAATTAAAATTTTTAAATAATTTTTTAGAAAATAAATTCTCAAACATAAAAATTATTATAAAATATATTTTTAACTAGTTTGCTCTTACATTTAAATTTTTATTTTTTCATTCTTAATTTTTTTTATTTTTTACTTTCAAGAAAATAAAGAAAAATAACTACTGACTATAAAATTATTAGAAATTATATTGTTTGATTTATAATATTTAAATTATTAAATTTAACTTGTATTTTTTCCTTTTTCTTTTGTTTTCTATATTTCCTTCTAATTGAAAAAAAGAAAAGAAGATAAAGAAGCCATAAAAGTAAAGAAAAATATTTAAGAATGGTCTTTCGGAAAAATTAATATAATTAAAAAATAAACTTATTTTCTAGAAAAACTAAATTTTTTAAAAATGAATATATTTAATTTAAAAAATATTTCAAATTTAAATCATATAAAAGAAATAAAAACAAAAAGGAAAGAAAAGAAAAAAATGAAAAAGTATAGAGAATTTTTTTATAAAAATTCATTTTTTAACAAAATAATTTTTTTAAAAATGTAATATACATTTTTAGGAGTAATTTTTTAGTAAAAAATATCTAATAAATTCGAATATTAATTTTAATATTATAAATAATATCTAAATTTAAATTTTTTATTTATATTTATAACAAAAATTTTATCAATTTAAATTATGTTACTTTAAAAAGAGTACCAAAAAAATCATTTTATATTACTTTTAATTTTACACATAAAAAAATATGGTGAAAAATATAAAAAGTCATCATATCCTATTTTTAATCCTTATACACACTAAACATAAGATAGGATGATATAATATAATCTTATCCTATCCATAATCTTATATTATCTTATCATATAATCATCTTATGCACCAAATATGACCTTAAATGTTATAAAAGATGAAAACATGTTAAACTAAAATAATAAATCAATTAAAAATGAATTGTGATATCTTATAAGATTTAAATTCAAATCTAAATAATCATATAATCGTTTTTAATTATTTAATATTTTTTTAAAAAATCAATTAAACTAAAAATAAATTATTAAAGAAAAACCCTACGCGCAAACCAACGAAGGCGGTTTCCGACACCCCTGTTCACATGAAATCCTTTTATGCCGCAATTTGCCCACTTGTCATATAGAACCTAACAGATCAAAATCAATCAACTTTATATCCACAACCGTAAATCAATTATTAAATAAGCAGCTGGATTAAAAAATAAATAGAAGAAGCCGCTCTCAAATTTAAAGCACACGTGGCGCGGCGGCCAGATGTCCGACAAGCTTTGCCGTATTGCCTATTTAACAGTTCGTTTTTTTCCACGTACTGAAGCGGAAACAAAAAGATAGATAGTTCTTGAAGAGATTTTCGCACGTAATTAGCTTTAGATAACGATTTTTTGAATTGCGAGATAATTAAAATATAAAAAGGTAGCAAACAAGAAAGAGAGAACGGTAGAGAATAGCAGCGGAGGCGTCGTCGAAGACAGCCAATGGTTGCTGATGTATCAGCCGATTATGATGGGCGAAGGGTCCTCTTCGTTGATGCTGTCTGAGGATAGCAGGGAAAGGGAGATTTCAGCCATGGTTTCAGCTTTGACTCATGTCGTATCTGGCGATGTGCCTAATCAGGAGCTCCCAGGAAAAGGAAACTTGGATGGTTTTGGTTCAAATATTGGTAATAACGGTATTACTTCTTCATGGGGATTTGGTGGGCATAAGAGAGGAAGGGAAGAAGAAGGTGGCGGTGGCGGTGGCGGTGGAGGAGGGATGGCGGTAGAGTCTGTTACTAAACATCGTGCGCAGTTTGGCGACTTTTCACATGAAGGCGGAGGCTTATCTTCTGCTGGGGTGCGAGGTAAGCAACTTGCATAGTTGTTGAAAATTCATACACCCCTGTTATTCTAAAATTATCATTTTTGAGTTTTAAAATAATCTCATTCAAAATGTTTCTTAAAAAAAAAAACAATTTTAACATTTATATTTCTTATTTTACCCTTTATTGTTTTCAATTATGTTTAAAGTTTGTGTTTTTTAAAGACAATTTAATCAATTCAAATGTTTTTATATGACATGGCATGTAAAATTTTTATTTTTAAAACTATATGCACAATTAACGTGTAACAAAATAATCAGGATAGAATGAGTATCACTATTAAATGTTAATGCTTCTTTTCTTTTTAGTTTTATTTTAACAAATAATATACTACTACTATAGGATATCCTTGGCAAATTATAGACCCACTATTATTGTGACCTTAACAATATCCTTCCTATTTATGGTATATTTTGAATAAAGTTAAGCCCCTGTTTTTAGCCAAAGAAAGCAACATATTTCTCTTCATTTTTTTTACGATCTTATCTATGCTTTGCAATATTATACATGCTTTTTCTTTCTTGGTAATTTGGTTGAATCATTTTTCTCATTTTAATGTCATTATTCTTAAACTCTACACACCTTCTTGTTCTCTTTTTTTCAAGGCCTCATTTTGTTTATTGATATTAACTTTGTAGAGAGTTCTTTTAAACATTCCTCTCTTAATAGCAAAGTGTTTCTTACGGCCCCTGCATTTTTTTGCCATTATTGATATAAAAAGTTGAATAGATAGCTATAAATCCACAATCTAAATGCAATTTATCATGCAATGGCAGAGGCAAACACCCCAGCACAATTGGTTGCAACATATGAATACAAGAGCAATGAGAACCACAGACAAGAGCCAGGGAGAAGATACAGGGGAGTGAGGCAGAGGCCATGGGGCAAGTGGGCCGCAGAGATAAGAGACCCTTTCAAAGCTGCCAGAGTTTGGTTAGGCACCTTCGACACGGCTGAGGCTGCAGCCGCCGCGTACGATGAAGCAGCCCTTCGCTTCAGAGGCAACAAAGCCAAGCTCAACTTCCCTGAAAACGTCCGACTCAGATCGCCTGCCTCCAATCCAACCACAACCCAGTCGCCCATTTCTGAATCTCCCAACGCCCTTTTCTCTATTCCGACATCTACCCAGCCAATCGTTCACTCTGAATCTCATTTATTGGCCCAAAACCCTCCAGCCTCCGGGGATTATCTTGACTATTCTCGGTTTTTTATGAATCCATACAACCAAGTAGTTTTGTCAACTTCAGGAGGTTCTCATGCACAATCTTCTTCTTCGTCTTCTTCTTCATCACCGGCTTCGTATCCTCTTTTTTTCCCGGTTCAAACGTCGAGTCGTCAACTCAACTTGGGTAGCAGTCCAGACAGCGGTGTTGGAGATTTTTCGGTGCATGGTTGGTCAGGTTCTAATCGTCATCAATCGAGCTCTAGATAGTTACTAATAATTTTTCGCGTTTTTGGTCATTGGATGCCCTTGTTTCCACGATTTTGATTATTGCTATTTGTAGAGGTTGTTTTGTTTCCATTTTCTGTAATACATCTTATTTTGTACCAATTATTTTAGGAATTAGTGGCATATTTTTGTTTGTATAAATAAAAATGATCATCGTCATCGAATTTTATGTTATCTTAGGACATAGGATAATATTCTAATGAAGATTTCAATAAGCCAACAATCTTTTTATTAAGTGGTTAAAGATAAATTATAACATTTCATAAAATTTGGATTCAAATTCAAATAATTCTATTTTTAATTTTAATTATTTAATATTTCTCTTATAATCAAAAAAATGATAAATCAATATATAACTCAACAAATAATACAATAAAATTGAATCTGATTTCACATGCTAAATGAATTGAATCAAATAAATGAATGATGCAATTTTTTTGTTATAAGAAAAATATTAAATAATTAAAAATAAAATAATTAAAATTAAATTTAAAATTTATAATATATTACAATTTATTTTTAATCACTTAATCAAAAAAGAAAGGCATGAATAATGCGATTGCATCTTTATGAACGATAAGAACAAAATCTTTACGCATGGACTGATTAGTCATTTGGAGGCAAGTCAATTGCATTGAAAAGGAGTTGGATAAGGCTGAGAATGAGAAATCTTGTTTTCTAAACGTGTCAAATGCGTTTATAGTAGAGAAGTCAAACACAACAGCTTATGATCATGGTCCCGTTTAAATATTCTATTTTAATATTTTTAATATTTTAATGATATAATGCATATTAATTTAAGTAAATAAAATATATTATTTTAATAAAATTAATTAGGAGAAGTTAAAATAATATTTTGCAAATTTAATACAAAAATGTTGTAAATTAGTAAAATTATTTAATACTATACATATTAATAAATAAAAATAAAATAATTAATTTTAATAAATTAAATCATAAATTTTCATGCGAAACAAATAAATAAAGTAATTTCTTGTTAATTAGAATAAAAATAAATGAAATATTGAATAAAAATAAATGAAATATTGAATAAAAATTAATGTGTAATAATATAATTTTGCTTATGATTTTATGAATTATGAAAGAGTAAAACAAAATATAAAAAAAATTATTAAAGACTTATTATTAAAATTATCACATTTTGAAAAAAAAATTGATTTACTCAAATCTAATCCTTGCATAAACTAAAAAGCTTACATTTTTAAAGCAAACATCCAACTTTTGATTTTACAATAAATAAATTTTTTTTTAATAAATCAACCTAAGTTGCACTTAATTATTTTGGATAAAGGGTACGAAGAAAAATAAATGTTGGATAGAAAAATAATGGAAAGATGGGAGAAACCCGTTTCGAGCAGTCTCTTGTAACTTCGAGAAGATGTCCTTTCTCCAAAAAAAAAGCCCATAAAACGAGTATCGGTTTAAGCCCAAAATTATCGGATGACCCGTGACCCGAGTTTTACACCAACTCTCCCACGAATCTCAGCCGTTCATATCTCTTAAACTGATAAAAAAACCCTAATTCATAAGCGGCTAAAACCCTAAGCCCTTCTCTTTATAAATCCTTCTCATTCTTTTCTTCTCATCTTCAGTCATTCAGTCTTCTAAGGCTAAACCATTCATTCTTCAATCTCTTTTTTTTTTGGTTTATTTGCTTTTTTTTTCTTTGTTAATTTTTGTTTTCTAGTTTGATGGAAATAGAATTCGGTCGATGATGATAAATCCAAAGGCTTGTTTCTCAAAAACATTCGCAGTGGCCGCCTGAGAGCTTTCGCCTTTCGCCGGGCTTGAGAGCTTCTGCTGTTTCACTCCTTCCTTGGATGTCTGAGACTCTTCTCAAATATCCATTTTGATATAATTGTTTAAAATTCTCCGATTTTTTTGGTGGTTGTTTCGGTTTGACAAAATGCAGTTATTTCGTGGTATTAGCGGCTGTAAATTGTTCTTTTAAGGTTTGTGAATTGTGGAATTTGTGTGCTGTGAAATTTGTTTGCAAGTGGTTTCAATGATGACAATCTTAAAGGCTTGTTTCTCAAAACATTCGCAGTGGCCGCCTAAGAGCTTTCGCCTTCGCCAGGCTTGAGAGCTTGTGCTGCTTCAATCCTTCCTTGGATGTCTGAGATCCATTAAGATTCCTAATCAGTGTTTGTTTTGGTTGTACTCGAAAATGTTGCTACTGTTTTCTTAGTTACGCCATTAGTTAATCTTTTTTGTCACTTTCTTACTTGCTAACTCATTTTAATGATTTTCTCATAGTTCGGTTGATGATGACAAATCCAAAGGCTTGTTTCTCAAAACATTCGCAGTGGCCGCCTAAGAGCTTTCGCCTTCGCCAGGCTTGAGAGCTTGTGCTGCTTCAATCCTTCCTTGGATGTCTGAAACTTTGAACATAATTTTTGTTTCTGTTTGTTAATTATCATAAATATTTAATACTGTCTTCACTCTTAACATTGCAGATCTCGTTTTTGAACATCAATCGTATGACTGTCCTAAATCCAGAAAGTGCTGATTTAAAGAGCAATTCACTGGACTCGCTCTGTTTCGAACATCTGTGTTGCTTGGATGCTAACTTTAGTGTCTGGGGGCTGAAAACGTCTTGGTGTCCATAAATGGCAATTTGGTGCTTTTCTCATAGAAATGTATATATTTGATTTATACTTTCATGTGAACTAAGTGTTTTTGCAACAATCCACATTTAGGCCTTAGAAGTTAGAACTTTGACTCAATTTAATTGACATTGTTCATTTATCGTACATGTTTTAGCAATCGCTCTGAGATGTTGATTTAATCACATAAAAGCTTGGCCTTTCTATTACCCTCGTCAAGAAATTGTATTAAAGTTTCATGAAAACTTCTAAATAAACTCCAGTTTTTGCTCTTTATATCCCATTTCCTTCATTGTGTTTACTGTTCATAAACATGAATGGGGTATAAATAGAGGTGGTAAAAGTTGACCAAACTCGAAAAATCCGCCCGATTAACCCGAATCCAAACCCGACCAATCCGATTTGATTAAAAAAGTCAACAATCCAAATCCAACCCGATCTGAATCCGAATTGATCTGAAACCAAATTTATCCGAATTTACATTGATCCAAACCCGACCGGATCCGAACCCGAATTTATCCGAACCCAAATTCATCCGAATTTAAATTAACCCGAACCCGAATTGATCCGACCTGAATTGATCCAAACCCAAATTGACCCAAATCCAAATTTACCCAAACCTGAAAATATTCAAACTTAAATTTAATATTATTAATAAATATTTAAATGTTAAAATTAAATATCAAAGTATTTTAATATAGTAAAAATATAATTTTTTTCAATAATATGAGTGTTTTATATTTTTTTAATATAGTTTAATTTAAATATTCGCTTTTATATTGCATTCATTTGAACATTATGTATAATTATTTAATGGTTAATCTAGAATAGAGTACAGAAGCTATATCATCTACACTAATGTCTCTAATTATTCTATAAAAAATCAAACTAAATTAAAGAGAGATATATAGTATTGTTTTATAATATTTAGTATGGATTATTAAATCACTTTGATTCAAAAGTTATTAATTAACGTAATTAATTTATGAATATTGGTAAATATATTATAAAGAAAACTATCATACAGATTATTAAATATTTTGATTATTTCAATCCCAATTGTATTATAGGTCATGTAAGAAGACAATTTTATATTCATGAGTTTTGTAGTTCTTAGAAATATGGTTTCAGTTGATTTTTATATCAGATAAATTACATCAAGATGACCAAAGCTTAATCCAATAAATCTGTCAAATCGACCCGAATCCAAATCCGACCAACTCGAATTGACTAAAAAAGTCAACGACCCGAACCCGAAATGATCCGAACCCGAAATGATCCAAATCTGAAATAGACCGATTTTTCCTTTACCCAAACCCGACCTTATCCGAACCCGAAATGATCCAAACCCAAAATAGACCGATTTTTCCTTGACCCAAACCCGACCTTATCCGAACCCGAAATGATCCGAATCCAAAATGATCCAATTTTTTCTTAACCCGAAATGATCCGATCCAAAATGATCCAACCCAAACTCGATCCGACCCGCCCATTTGCCACCTCTAGGTATAAAGATAAAAAAAAATGAAGTTTATTTAGAAGTTCTCATTCATCGTGGAAGCCCTCTCAATCTGTCCGGGCATTTTGATGCTGCTGGTTTTTACTTCTTTCCCATCTTACTGGTCGGAGAGAACCTTCAATGCTACTGATGTCATTGGACCGTCACTGCTATATGATTTTCAAACTTAAACCCCTAAATTTCGGGGTAATTTTTCAATTTACGTGTGAAAACTGTTAAATTTCTATTAAAAATAATAATGATTCTGAACGGGAACAATTTTGCAACAGGCACAACATTTGCCCGTTGGAATAAATTAATAATTTTTTCTTGAAAGAGAGCTCATTATGTTTACAGATGAGTATCACATCATCTTTTCCGCTTTCCTGTTGAGCTTCTCAGCTCAGCTGCATGATCAAATCTGCGTCCATATTGAAACCTAAAGTCGACGGTATACAGACAGCATTTGCAATTCTGCATATTTTTTGCCTCGTATTGTCACAAAAATTGTAGTTCCTAACAAGCTAACGACTCTCCCGGTTTACAACTTGCTTCGTTGAGTTATTTGATTTGAAGTCATGTTGAGCACCCCTTTCTCTTCTTTTTGGGTGATATACATGTTTACCCACCCAATCTCATGACTCAGATTTGTCTTGCTGTAGTTTGGTCTTGTGAGAGTCGAGGAAACGAGAACTAGAGAAGGGTTTTCATTCGTATAGATGAAATGATGGCTAGATGGTAAATCTTCAGGTCTAGTTACATTCATGGCTGAATGGAGACGTTATTTTGAAGAAAAGAGAGTTGAAAAGAAAAGAAAAATTCAAAAAAGAAGATTGAAAATCATATGCTCTAATACCATATCAAAGTTTATTCAAGAAACTAAATATACAAGGTCTGCTAGTTGACTGGAACTAATTAACTGATAACTAACAGTAATAACAATAAGTTAACTAACATTTGTAACTAAACACATTTACCCGAAAAATTAGTATGTAATGTTGGAATTAATCAATAAAACTCACCAAGTCACTAACACAATAACAAAACAATAAATCTAACCTTTGGTGGGTAAGCCATAACCCACCATAATCATCACCATTGCTGCCACTGTTGGAGGGAGGAGGTGCCGTCGGATGCACGCCGGAGGTCCGCCAGTGCTGATGGCTCTGCCATAGAAGGAGAAGTTGGTGAGAGGGAGAGTGACGGG
Organism: Heritiera fomes; assembly: GCA_032173925.1. Taxonomy (NCBI): domain Eukaryota; kingdom Viridiplantae; phylum Streptophyta; class Magnoliopsida; order Malvales; family Malvaceae; genus Heritiera; species Heritiera fomes. The sequence continues at coordinate 10,311,639 of JAPDPM010000014.1, read as the reverse complement.
AGAGAAGGAGAGGGAGAAGCTACCCTTATGCACCCTTGTTTTTCATGTCAAAAAATGGTTAATGGGCCACCATTTTTATATTGGTGCTAAGAGTAGGGACCTCTCATATTTTGAATCATGTATTATATCCGTCCCATTAAGGATTAATACATTTATAATGTAAATATATTACGTATATATATGGTCACACTATACATAAACTATACTACTAAATTAATTTATATGATATTAATTATACTTAACTAGTCCACAATATTGAGATAATTCAACATTCTCCCACTTGGACAGTTAAGTTAATTAACGAAAATATCATATAATATCAATATGAATTCATAAGACCTTCTGGATGCATTGTACCGAAAGGGTACAAATGTGTAGGCTTACAAATACTTTAACAACAATAAGCCTTTACAAGCTTCAGAATGCATCATACCGACAGGGTATAAATACGTAAACTCTTAAAGACTTCAACAAAATAGTAGTATTAGTGTGAAATGGAAATGATATGAAAAACAAAATCAATATCCATTTCCATTAGGTCCATGCATCTAAACTGAACGATGCATTGCTTCAACGGAAGCATGAGACTAATACGGAATATCTCATCCAACGGAATGCCATATTCACCAAAATATGCGTAAACAGAATATGCATATATGGCAAGTAGGAATCCATCCATACAACTGCAGTTGATTTCATTATAGAGCTCCCACTAACTTAATACAGCAAATGGCTCCATATGCCTCATACAAGTGCTATGTCGTCAAAGCACTTTAGCAGCCAAACTTTCAGTTAGCCAGAATGAGCTCTTTAAACCATGTGCTCTACAATCCAATTAAGTAATGGATTCCATTATCACTCTAACAAACCGAATGATGATATCTCAATATTTGGAGTGTGAGAAACTCCTAGCATTTTGAGAGAGCAAGTACTTGTTGCAGCATTACTGTAGTACATCTCCAGGACATCGAAATGGCAACCACAGAAACCAGCATTGAAACAAAATTCTGCAGCCTAAATGACCCATCAAGTAGCTTTACAGCATGCTACATATTTAGCCTCCACAATCAAGGATGCTGTAAGTGTTTGCTTTACACTTTCCAAAATACAGTTCCTTATGTCCACAAATATATATAACTAAAATAATTTTCAATATCTGGATAACTTGCAAAATTAACATCAGAATATCTGACCAAACTCAGAATATCAGATTTGTCAATATTCGAATACTCTCTTTATAGCTTCCAGTTCTCTATTATAAGATCGCTCAAGTATCTCCGAAATACATCTATAATATACACAATATCCAAATGTGTATAAACTTGAGCATACACCGAGTACCCACAATAAAGCATACATCACACTCGATATGAGCTCTTTTATTATCATCTTGAGGACTTTGAGATTTTCACAATATGTCACTTTTCACTAAATGAGGTCTTATTAGGAGAACAACATACAATAAACCTACTCAACACTCAATATAGGTTTTATGAGACCAATAATGTATGCCTATTGATATGTCACGAATAATCTCAATCCTTAAAACAAAATAAGGCCTCACTTAGATTCTTCATCCTGAAGTGACATGACGACATGAAATGTCTCATACAATAGGTCAGTGCCATAGGCTGCAATTTGATATCATTAATTTAGAGCACAAATAATACATAACTGCTCCCATTGACCTTGCAATAGATCCAATTATCAAATGACAATGTTCTCCTCAAAGTGACAATCTCATTACTTTATATATTGCAATCTGGATGCCTTTTAATGTTCGCAAATGAACTCCTTGAGTTCACTTAAACTGTATGTTCCATCTTAGGAACTACTAGCTTTTAGGTTGCTTCACTTAAACATTTTTTTATCCAAGATGCAGCTCTTAATCGAAATGAGCTACTAATTGCCATTATAAATCTAAAAGAATCACAGGTAGAAACAAGAAATAAGGTTTTCTTAAAATTATTTCCTTCTTTTTATTTAAAGCCTTTGCAAAATTTGGCTTTAAATCATCTACCTAATCTTTAGAGTCTTTTTTGATCTATAATGATGTGACAACTTAAAATAGATCCCATGCATCCTTATGCAACATAGATGCTTACTTATCCTGCGTGACTAATATCCAACTCTAAGAGTTTGAATTAGTATAGTCTCCTGACAAATATCAGAAACAGAAGACACGTGAATCTCACATTCATGTTCCTCTATAAGGTCAGGTGCAGGTTCAAAATATGGTATTGGGATCAACCATTGATTCCTTTGGTTTGTGGCTTTTCATCATCAAAAGATAATGCATATATGGGATTGGCACAACAAAATATACTTCAATAATGACTTTGTGGAGTTCACAACTCCCACTCTTTAAGTCATCCTCTAAATAGATTGCATTGTCAGACTTAATAATTCTAGTGTCACATAATCAGAAAACAAAATCTAGAATCTTTCTGGCAGGTATAATAACCAACAGAATTGCCGCTAATAGTTTTCTTGTCAAGTTTTCTTGACTATGGGTTATAGGCCTTTAGGCCTTACCTTATAACCCTAAAAACGAAAGCGGCACAAAATTCGACTTCTTGTCTGATTACAACTTAAGATGAATCTGGGAACTGATTTTGCTTGGAGATCAACTTAAAATATGAGTTGCAGTTTTCATAATTTCACTCCATCTAAATTTTGGATATTTGAAGTGATTCAACAGAAATCGTACCACATCAAAAATGTACAAATGATTATTACTACAATCTCATCCTGTTTCGATATTCCAAGCACCGTAAGATAGGTGTCAATGCATATTCCTACAGTGCACTTAATCGAAAATCGATATATGATCTCGCCTAACTTAATTATATCGAGCACAACATTCATCACTACTATATGATCATTGCCTTAAGCAGCGCAGCGGAATTAATCAGAATGCTTAAGGCCTCTACAAGATCAGATCTATTACTACATATGACCTACATCAAAATGGTCTTTAGTAAAGTGATGAAACACTTATATCCACTGAATACAATATGTGAAAATTATCTATAAATGTTGGTATATTTTTCAGCTCCTAATCATCTCAATATCTGCTAATCATGTTCTTAATATTAGCAGTAAGATTTTCCCTTAATGCAATCCTACATGTGCCTCAAAATGTCCCTAACTCTTACACCACTATTTGATAGATTTCTTATTTATTCTATCATAATTAGAATCGATTGTCACATCTTTCATAATTGAAGAAAATTTGCCTAACATTGGAGTACAAGTCTACCATATATCCATCACGCAGAATGCCAGAATCAATACGCATGTTGTCACTAAGTAAAATACTTTTCTGTTATCAGAATGAAAAGTATGAATTGACAGTAGTTCCAAAACTGTCTTCATAATGTAACAACAATCCGGCTATATTTTCAATATGAATTATAACTCCATAACCCCAATTCACAATAATTTTCCCTTATTCTATCTCTGGTTGCTTATGGCTTTATCAATAATAGCATCGATAGCTAAACACCAATAGTTAGAAGGCATATCTCCTAGATTGGATTCAAAATAAAAGCTAAAGGAATGGCTTTTACACATCCCAATCTAGAAGACTTCTTTCAAACTACCCTCTTGTGCCCAAGTTTATGACAGAAGTGGCACACATTGATATTTAGAAGTGTTGGTGGAACCAGAATGGGAATTGGACTTGGCAAATTTCTTCTTCTAAATGACCTTTTATTGAGACCTCTAAATAGTATTTCCTTTTGGCAGTAATGTTGGCATATGTCATTATTATGACTGAATGAGATCTGTTAACCTGAAAGATCTCCCACTCTTGAATGACAATATCAATTTTGATATTAAAATCCCATACTTCCTTCTGCATTAAATGAGATCTGCGAGCTTGAAAAAATCTCAAACTCTCTACCCCAGAAGGAAGTGGTTCATAATCTGCCATATATGGACTGATCTTTTATAGCAACCTTTATCAATCTTTGCAAACTATTTCCTAATGGCATGCCCTATATAATCAGAGGATTTTCATTTGAGTGTTCCTAAATTCCATATTACTTTGTCCTCAAAGAGCTCATACTATTGGGTATAGTAAATAGATCGACTCTCGGGACTACTTATTAGTTCAATATGTCCCTAACCGTAGAGAATAATTCATACTATCTATCTAATTTGATCCTACTAGAGACTTGATATGTGATAGTTGCACAAATAACCAAAATTAATGGAGGCTAGTGGAATAACTCAATAAATATCAATTTTATTCCACAATATACTACCGAGGATAAAACAAAACTAGTTGAATATAACCTGAATGATCGCCCACCGACAGGGTAGGAAGATCGTGTCATATCCCAACCAGAATCTTCTCAGTCCCAAGCATCTCTAAAAGCAACTAACAATCTGACATGGAGAGATTAGTCACTTCTAAAGATCTTAGTAAATTATGCAATTGCAACTATCACTATACGTTGCCTTATCATTATTATATCCTTAAAATTATCAGAATAAATCATCAAAAAAAATCTTCATTACTATTCTTGCGACAAGCAAGTACTAGTTACTCCAATTCATGATTTATAATTTTAAGAATATTCACATAATTAATTGACCAAAATTAACTACATCCAAAATATGCAATTCCTGAAGCATATGTAGTAATTTTAGATCAAATATCAATTAATTAAATTAATTTCACATAAATGTGAATATTCAAATAATAAAGCAATATCAATTTTAGAGAGTTTATTTGTTTAAATAAATTATTAACGGAATGAGTAGACCATAATCCAAAATGGCTCAAACAAAATACCCAAATAATTTATTTAAACTTATTTAATTCGGCCAACTAATAATAATTTATGGGCATGAGTATATATATTTCAAAATTAAGTGAATTATGAATTAAATGAGTGATTAAATTTCTAGAAATTACTCCAAAATTAATTCCTCCAAAATTCACTTATATCACATTAATTTTGGGCTTAACAACTAATTATGGCTATTAAATAAAATATGGCTTATGACCAAAATTGTCTAAAATTAATTAACCAAATGGCCCATAATTAATAAAAAAAAATGGCCCTTAAAACCATAATCCAAAATGGTCTATTAATTAATTATGCAAAATAACTAACAATTAATCTAAATTTAATAGCCAAATAAAATTAATTAATCAACATGACCCCTAAATTAATTAGGCAAAATGGTCCAAAAATTAATTAATTTAATTACCCAAAATCAAATTAATACTAAATGACCAATTAATAAAATTAAATAAATAATGTCCATAATACAAAAAAATTTATTTTGGCCTAAAATTAATTAATATTAAGGCCCTAAATTAATTAAACAATATGGCTTAACTAGATTAAAATAAATAACCATTTTTTTTTCCATAATTGATGGCCCAATAAAATACAAAACAATTATGGCCTAAGAATCATTAAAATAACAATGACCCACTTTAAAAAATACACACACAAAATGGCCAAAAAAATAGCCCAGCCAAAATAAAAATTTAGCCCAATCGATCCTAAAAAAATAGTGGCCCAAAACGCAAATGGAAGGGCCCAGCCGAATGGCCCAAAAAATGGTGGCCCAAAAGTGGGCTGAAATTTTTTTTATTCGTTTCAGATGTGGGTGCGTGTAACCCATTATGTTTTGGCGCCTGCGGGCGCTATCTGTAGCTATTGGGCGCGTGCAACGACTCGTCCAAACCGAGCTAAAATGTAGAAAAAAATGGGTCGTTTGACCCGACCCACTCAAAAAGCCACCGTTTTCAGTCATTTTTAGTCCGGAATAAAGGGGTTTTTATCCTAAAATCCTCTACAATAAGAATCTAACCAAATTTTGCTTCGAAAACGCCAAAATCGAAATGGGTTTAAGCCATCTGAAAATTAAAGCTTAAAAAATGGCTATCTATGGCTTCTCTCCCTCAAACGAAAATGGTTAATGACTCTTTGGGTGAGTGGCTCTGATGCCAATTGTTGGAATTAATCAATAAAACTCACCAAGTCATTAACACAATAACAAAACAATAAATCTAACTTTTGGTGGGTAAGCCATAACCCACCACAATCATCACCATTGCTACCACTGCTGGAGGGAGGAGGTGCCGCCCGATGCACGTCGGAGGTCTGCCAGTGCTGGTGGCTCTGCCATAGAAGGAGAAGTTGGTGAGAGGGAGAGTGACGAGAGAGAAGTAGAGGGAGAAGCTACCATTATGCACCCTTGTTTTCCATATCAAAAAATGGTTAATGGGCCACCATTTTTATATTGGTGTAAGAGTAGAAACCTCTCATATTTTGAATCATGTATTATATCCGTCCCATTAAAGATTAATACATGTATAATGTAAATATATTACGTATATATATGGTCACACTATACATAAATTATACTACTAAATTAATTTATATGATATTAATTATACTTAACTAGTCCACAATATTGAGATAATTCAACATGTAATACATGATTTCTCTGTTAATATATAAGAAAGATAGCTTGGTGATCTTTTGGACTCCAATTCCGTCCCCACTTGTGTTCTATAACTGTTAATCCTCATCACTTTCACTTTAGCCAAAGAAACTCAGCTTTAGAAGAAATTTAGAATAGGCACATTGCCTATTGAGGTTGCTCTAAGCATCTTCATTTTCACGGAGTTGGGATATATAGAGAAGGTCACCACTGATTTCTCGGTCATCTTCTTCTTTTTCTTGTTGGTTTTCACCTGAATCACCTCTTTCATTTTCTTGTACATAAGCACGAAAATTGTTTTTTGAAGGCTGGGTCTTGGAGCAGAGTAATTCTTGAAAGTTTTTCAAGCAGCCACGATTATATACACGAGGTCTTCTTCCAGCCCGAGATGCCTCATATGTGGTCTAAAGTATTAAGTATGGCATTAGAACATTCTTTTATAACAAAGAGATATAAAGTAAACCTTTTACAAACTCTTCTAGAGACAGAAAATTTGGAAATGATTGCCCCCATCTCCCTTCACCACTTTTTTCCTAATATCCACCACATTCCAGTAAACATGCTCCAAATACAACAAAATTATCATTATTCACATATCCCATCTTACATCATTTTTTTAACACCAGAACATTCTTTCATAAATAATTCACAACCTGCCTTTCAAATTTCAACTTTTGAAAGAGAGAAGAATCAAAAAGAGAAAGAAAGTACAAATCAAAAGAACTGTATGGCGAATTTGATCTGTTCCTAAGGTCTATACTTCATTACTTCTCTCCAAAAGAAAAATGAAGTAAACTAAAACATATGTAGTTTCTAGACATGCATATATGCCTGGTAGCATTTACACAAACAACAAGAAGCTAAAAGCAGCATTTCCAAATTTACCGGATTGCAATCAATTAAATAAAGAACAAAATGATAGTAACACTCTCCTCACCCTAAAAACGATAACAAGGAAACTGACCTGGTTTGTGCCAATAAGATACAAGTGGAAGCAGGTAAGCCCTCCAACAAACAAAAGGAAAATGAAACAGTAAACCATTAGTACCACCGAAAGTGGTGTCTCTTTCATTGCCTTCCAGACAGTTCCATAGTCATCCATAAAGAATTTTATGTTCAAAGCAGACATTGCAAAGATGAAGATGCACAGGACAGTTGAAGAAGAAATGAACAGAAAGAACGACCGGTAGTTGCGCTGCATATAAATAGAAAGTAACTTGGTTTATTTTCAAAGTTACTTCAACCAAGGCAAAAAGAAGGGCTAAGTACTATTGAAAATTATTGTAAAAGTTACCCTCTTGAAAATTATTAGGGTAAGATAAGACAAACTACTAACTCTAAATGAGAAAATATTTCTTACAATGATTGATGATGTTTATCAACATCAAAACATAAGTACATTAAAGATTATACCTCAATTTCCTTTTTTATAATGGATTTGAAAATAATAAAGTATTGAAAGATACTTTTGCATGTGAAATCTTTATTTAATTGTGGTGCATAACTTAGATTTGGTTCTCATGCATTGTAGGAAAATTGATTCAATGAAAAATATAAAAAAAAATGATTTCAGCAAGCAAAAAGTTCATCATTTAAGAAACAGGAGAAAAGCCCAATTTACATACCATTCCAATGCACTGGCCTGCCCAAGGACAATGGTGGTCAAATCGCTCCACGCAGTTATCACAGACAGAGCAATGCGAGCAACGAGGTGGACGATACAACAGGCATGTCCTACAATACTTCACCATTACAGGCACACCATCGACAATAACTTCTTTTGGAGGTGGTAGTTGTTGGGTTGCTGTTTGTCTTACAACATCAATTGGTGGATGTAAATTGCGAGGAACAATACCAGGGTCTTGGGCAGAGGTAAGAATAAATAGTAGCAATACCTATCATAACCAAGGAATTTCAATTCACAAATTTTGCTTCCAAAAAAAAGAAAAAAGAGGAATAAGGAAAGAAAACAATGGTAACAGTCCAACACATGGTTGTACGAATAAAGGGACATAGCACATGCACACAAATGAATTTGCTGGAAAACTGGAGAGCTGATAGAGCACTCTTTGCTTTGTGGCTGTGTCAAGCAAGACTTTTTCTTTAAAAAGGGTTGGAAGGTATATTAAAAATGCTAGTCTTACTTTAGTTTCAGGCACAAATAAAAAAAAATTAAATCGCAAGATTTTAATGATGTTTAACAAATGCAGGGGGTTTTATTAGAGGAACTAACATAGATTGTGAAAACAACCGTCACCAGTAGAATTGCAAAGCCAGCAATATTTCCTGAAATTTCATCGATGAGGTTCCTTGCAACATTCGTACAAAAGATAATAACAGGAACAATGATAAGCAGTAAGGTAATGATCAGACACCTAGCATCTGGACCAAATATCAACCTCCCTCCAAAAATAAATATCTGCATAGGTGGCAATATAAGAAATATATTCAGGCAAAGTTCATAAATTAGACTAAAGAAAGGTTCCCATATAGTAGAATATAAGAGCATACAAACATATATGATTAAATATGTATGTACATGTACATAAATATAAAACATAGATATAATATATGTGAACTTCAATATCATTACTCTGCATAGAAGATTATATCATACAAACTAACTAAATGTGAGTCTTCTGACTGCCTGCTGGCAACCGCTTCTTTTCCTCTTTGCGGCATGTAGTTGCCAGCTCTAGAAGTCCTGAACCCGAGAACTCCTCAGTCCTATATCATTACTGAATACGTTTCCAACACCAAAGAAAAGCATTTACAATTTGGTAGCAAGAAATTAGATTCTGTCGCAATTTGTCAGTATCATCATTTTTAATTCCTTTCTAAGAGTGCTGATTCTGAGCACAAATTATCTAGCAGGAAATTCCTGGTCCATCTAATTGTTTTCCCTCTTTCAAAATGGCAGTGAAGGGGCAGGGTAATTATTAACCCCTAACTCCCAGTCAAAAATCATGTCTCAACAATATGTTATCATGCAGAAGACTAAGGTGGGAAGTGGCCAGCACTATTTAAGGACCAAAAATTCGGCTTGGGATGCTTTTTGAAAATTGCTCTTATGAAGTTAGACTGACATGACTCAGTTGAACTTTGATGAAGCTACACTTGCAGATACAGTTTCATTTCAGTTTATAATTGTTTCCACTAATTTAGGTTCTATTTCAGAATTTTACCAGATACATGGTGATATTTGGTTGATACATTTCATAAGATTCAAATACCAATGAATTCATAATGTTAGTATATACACCGATTTTACTGACTGCAAATGAACACCTTATCATGATTATATAAACATATTTTCGCCTTATTTCTTCCGCAAAAGTAACATCTAATGCCTGAGACCTGAGTCTCAAATTTATTTCCTTGGGAATTTAAGAAATTGCCACCAATGGAAGAAAGTGATGTATCATTTATAAATGCAATTTGCGAGAGCATGAAGGAATTGCTATCCCTTTGTAACGAGTTATCGGGCCATATCCTAATTTAAACAGAAAAAGAAGAAAAACTTGTAGAAAATCCAACATAGAGCTAGATATACCAATTTCCATCACATGTTAATCTTCATCATTCATCCCATTATCCCACTTACTAGAAAAATATAAGAACTCAAGTCATGTATGTGCTAGACTTTCTAATACAGACACTTAGTATGGATAAATTATGATTTTCCATGAGAAAATTGAATTAAATTCAAATTTCACTCTTTTCTAAACTTTCTCAGAAGCCTGGCAATTGCTATTGGATATACAAAAGACAAACCGAGTCCTAGCAAACCTTTGTCTTTTCCATACCAAACCAAGAATTTCCTTTTCATGATCCATCATTGAAACTAGCATGTATTCCATTAAATCAGCAAAGACAAATCAAACTCAAATGCAAAAATAAGCGCATCAAGAAGCAGTGGTGAAACATGGAGTTAGCAAAGAAAGCATACATTATTGCCCTGCCAAACTTCATACTGACGCTTAGCCATTTAGGAAAGGAATGTTTTCAGTTGAACTATCACCAACTTGAGAAGATAAAGAGACGAATATTTGAAACTTGGCTTCAACCATTTCTTTTGTAGATGGAGTGCCGGGAAGAATGTGGGGTTTTAGTGGGAGTTTAAGCTTTGTTTTTGAATACTTTATTTTTTTTAGTTTTAATAATTTATGTTAATGTACACGTGGCATAAAGGAATTTTTGTTTGGCTTCGCAATTGAAAAGCATCCCGTTGTTATTGGGTAATTTATTGGAATCAGAAGGCATATTTGTTATTTATGGAAATATTCTTTGGCTTTTGTTTGAATGACTGAAATAGCCTACTATTCGAGGATTATTTCATAAGGTTTGCAAGGGTAGTTTGGGGAATGAAGCACGAAAGTCAGGCTAGGATTTGTTGGTAAAATGCATGGTAAAGCAAAAGACGTCGATTTCTTGTTAAACCGGTAAAGGGGTAGATTCAATTTCACTGGTGCCAAAAAGTTGGTCTAAGTATCATACTTCGATGGCTCACATAATAATCTTTCTACAACAAGGCATGAGTACGAACAAGTGATTGAGAAAAATGAAATTAGATTTTTTAAAAAAATTTAGACATAATTCGAATTTTGAAATGTTAGGAGGGTTTTACAGTAAACTACTCCCAATCTGAAAATAATAATTTTATATTGTAAAAACAAATAAATATACTTGTAATTACACAAAAAAAGGCATGCATGCAAGCAAGTGTATTGATCCAAGTGAGATATTTGTGCTTAAGATATTCGTGTTTGATTGGAAAAGAAATTGAATGTAGTTTGGTTATTATCAAGTCAAGTTTAAGCTCTAAAATTTTGAATTATCAAAATAACCCAATTCAAATATTTTGATATTCGATTTGAATAACTTGCAAATTTTATTGAGTTTTGTATTTTAATATATATTTTATTATTTTATTTATTAATTTACTATTTTACTTTTAAAGTTTATAAAATATCTATAAAAAATCTCAATTCAAATTCGACTTCAAATATAAATAATCAACATCGAAATCAAATATAAGAATCCAATTTATTTTAATTTGATAAATGAATTTAATTGAATGGGTTTAAATTGTTGTATTGAAAATTTCTTTGGTGTGGATGGTGTAGTAATGCAAACAAGTTGAAGAAGAAACTTTGATAGGCAAGGTACTTTCAGGAAACTATCTTAAGAATAATAGTTTCCCCGCATTGGTGCAAATGATTTAGGAAACGTTATTTCTAGGATACAATGCTTACTATAAGAGAAAATCAAATGTACTTTGAGTTTCCCTTTTGAACTCACTTGAACCAAAACTAGAGAAATGAAAAGTGCAAGAAGAGAATCTGATTTTAGAGAGAAAGGATGTAAAGATTGTATTAAATTTCATGAAAGTGGAAGTATTTATAACTCAAAAGGGTGTTAGAAATACCATTTCATAATTAGACATCATTTGAATGAAGAATTATAACTTTTGGAATGAAAAAATATGTCCAACGTGTTGGCATATCCCTTAATCACAGGACAAGATCAGATTATTGAGTTGACAAAATCCGATCATTACCATATATAACTTGTGATGATTAATGCCAAAATTATGGTCCATTATTTCACATTAATTTCAACCGATTCACTGACCATATAGAGTAGACAGTTCTATGATGGTTTGAACGTGTGAAAGAGTTTTGTTCAGAAGTTTTGAGGCTCTAAGTTCACAAACAAAGAGTAAAAATCCGGTCCCCAAGCATCACTTGCTCTGTTATACATCATCTAGTGAGCATTCGAGTGCTTGGAAGGCTTGTGATTGACCAGAGTAGATTATTCAACCAAGGAATCATTCAACAGCAAGTTACAGAGTGTAATGGTTGGAGGTTAGATCCTGTCGCTTCCGCTTTTGATTATTTCAACATGTTTCATATTGTGTAAAAGCATGTTAGGCTTGTATGATGAACTTACACAATGGGCATATTTTTTGAATTCCTAGAATGGAAGTTGGTTACCCAAGAAGGGAAGTCGATTTTCTTAGTGTATTTTCAAAACAGAAGCTAATTTTACTTGGGGCAGTTGGTTGTCTCTTTATGGCAGTTAGCTGCCCTATTTGGAAATCGAATTCTCATGCGAAAAATATTTCCAGAAAGCCCTGACACATAGGACAGTCAATCGTTCTTTTGGGCAGTTGACTAATTAAGCATTTTCTTCATTCCAAACTCATTTTTTATACTTCCAATTTCATTTTCGTTAACACAACATGCCAACAACCCTAGAGAGTATGTACATACAACATGCCAACAACCAATTCCCATTTCTGACCATAGTAAATCATTTCTTTCATTGTTTTATCCTTCCTACCATGCATAAATGTATACATACATACACAAATATAAAAGCAGGATTAAGGACAAAAGAAAAAAAAGGAACTAAACTAACTTGTGCTTGTTTTTGCAAAATTTTGCTAATTAGTTATGGATTGGAGGCTTCCTTGTTGCTGGAGTGTAGTCCATAGATACTAATTCATAAACACTTATATTGGGTACTCCAGCTTCTGTTGCTGTAAGCACCTGAACGTCATGGACTTTCTGAGTTTCCTTAGCCCCCACCGGCATATTTCTTGCAGCTGAAACACAAAAATCCATAAGTTAAGAAGCTTATTGAACTTATCAAGAGACTAAAGATTTTCAGTTGGAGATTCAAGATTTACCTCTAGCCGTTGTAAAGATGAAGAAGAAGAGGAAAAAAGCAACAAGAAGAAGATGCTTGCAAGGAGACCTAGCCATCTTAGTGTTTTTCTTTTTGGTATGGAATTTATTTCAATCTCTTTGCTGTGCACATATTCAATTGAAGTTGCCTGCCTTATATAGAAGCAAACTAGTACTGGCTATCTACAAACATGGATGGACAAGCGGTGCATTAATCGAAAATGACATCAAATTAACTCTACGCGAGTAATGTATTCTTTTAGAGTCAATATCAATGTCTCCTGCTGTCTTTTGCATGAAAATGCTAGCATGAGGCTGATAAAAGAAAGCTCCAGTTTACAATTAAAAGTACTGAAGGTGTCATTTGGGCTGTTATGGTCAATAAGTTTGTATCCTCATATATAATTGAAAGCTAAGGGGAGAAGAATCAATTAAATTCCAACATTTATCATTTTATATTCATCTCAATGATTTATGGTTTTATAATTTGTTTGTGGGAGGGATGAGAAAATTCCCCTGTTTCACCTTTACGCTCACTCAAATCATCAATATATAACTTTGACAGTTTGTTGGGCTGATAATTAAAGCATCATTCACCAATTAATCAATCTTTATATTAACTGCAAGCCTTCTGTTCTTCTAGTTAATTTTGAGGTGAAGAAACTCAGATAGAAATAACTACCTCAAATATTCATATTTCATATGAAACTTTGCTATATTTTTCTTTATTTTGTTGGTCTCATCTTTTCAATTTTGCTTTGCTCAACTTGTATGAAGAAATAAAGACCAGGGAACAGTTTCCAACACGAAGGATTTGTGGACCTAGTTTTCCTATCTACACCAAAGAGCAACTCTAGTGGCCCTGCATTGCCATGGTCTAGCAGATTTTGTAACAAAGCACAAAGATGGCAATTGTCAATGTTCATGCACTACTATAACACAAGATAAGGTAATTAAGAATATCGTTGGAGAAAAAACATACATTGCTGCCTAGTGAACTTCCTGTTTGTTGATCACAGTTGAACTGTTAAGGGATTAGATCGTGATTTTTGGTAATTAATCATACGAAAAACAGATCATTAATTCATGGAGGGAGGAAATCCGACAATGGGTAGGGCTGCAATCATTTTCAGAAGGGTGATCAACAATTTCATGCAGCAAAAATCACGTGAAGGAAGCTCAAAATTATCAGCTGAAGGGTCCTCCTTGTCCTCAAAATCACCATACACTAAACATGATTTGTACGGCTAATTAAGACCTTGAGATGGAGACATTTTAAGGCAGGGTAATGCAGGCTATTACCAGAAGAGAAAAGAAAAGACTCTTTGAAGAATGTTACATACGCTTTCCATGTTATTTCCAAGCTTTGTTGTTATAATGAAACCAAATTTTGTTTATCTTTTAATCCCTTTCCAGATCTTTCTATTCCTTCATATTATCATGAATTGGATCCTAATAGAGAATTAGCAGAATCCCTCTTTCTTGGAAGTGATTGGCTGGCTCTTATTTCCAAATTACATTATATTAGTAGCAAAATGGAATTGGAAGGGATGGCTTTGGTCTGTACTGGTTAAGCTCTATCATTCTGAGCCCATGGGTTTGGTGTGTAACAAAGCCAGAGTTAGCCAGCTCAGGGTGAAAGTGAAACCGCCAGCACCAAAAACTTAGAAAACATAGCTTTGCAATTTCTCGTACGCACTTGAGGGCCTCTGAATGATATGCAAGAAATCTAGCTGTCAATTTTAACCAGCCAATTCGGATATAGATTTTTGAGATATGGTATTTTATTTTTACCCTAATATTACACGTTTCTTAATTTTACCTCCCAGTTCATGACAACTTAATCAACAACACCCAGCAGCGCACTGCATCATTGAGGAAGTATAAACATCGAAAAATTTTAATCAGACTTTTATTGTATATATAAATATATATGTAAAAGTCCCTGTCCTAGGAAACGAAAAATATAAATGCTGAATTTCAAATCACATACTCCTAGAATTTTCATATAATATATGAACTACTTATCCACGTCTATAAAAGAATCTTTGGTTGTTAAATAATCCAATATCAAGAGATAAAAATGGGTTAGTCGGCGAAGGTCCATGTGCGGTGTATCTGTATGGGAAAATAGCAAGTAGAAGTAGAATTATCATTACAAACTTATGATAAGATCTTAAATAGCCCTCCCCAGAGATGACTTGAAAGGAAAAAACAGCTCAATATTTTTGTTATCTCTTGGTGCATCAAAGTAAAAACAGTGCAAAGATTTAAAAGCTGTGCACATGGTCCTGCTCCAGCCCAGGGAGTGATTAAACAAGCGATGCTTCAAATCAAAAGGGTTGGTATGTCAAAGGAGACAATATAAATGTGATGGGGCTATCTTGTGCCCAAAACAATGACAATCTATAGATGTAACTAGATGGGTGTGTGACCATGTCTTGTCCTAACCAAGTTCCTTCTAGACCAATCCCCATCCTAGCTAGCGATGGCCACCCCCTGCCTTTTCTCAGCTCCCATGACGCGTGTGGAATCGCAACTCGTCCGGGCCAGGGCCGCCATTGGCCATTAGGGTTTGGCATGCCAAAGCAAGCGCGATTAAGGGTATACACGATCAAGTTATTCATGAGTTGTTCGAACTCGATTCGATGATTATTTTAGTTTAATTTGTTTATTATCGAATCGAGTTCGAGCTGCTCGAATAATGAGTCGAGTAGAGTTTGAGCTTTTTAATACTCTATTCGAGCAACTTACGAGTTTTATTGAACTTTTTTTAATATATATTTTTAATATTTTATTATTATTTTACTATTTTATTCTCATAATTTATAGTTAAAAATTGACAAATTGAGCTTATCGAGTTAAATTCAAGCCTATCAAATCAAGCTCAAATAACTCGAATATTTTATCGAATCGAAATCAAATTTCAAAAATTTAATTTGAAAAAGTTCAAATTCAATTTTAAATCTCAAATTTTTAAATCAAATTGGGTTTAAACTTGATATTGAATCATTTCAACCGACTCGATTGCATCCGTGGGCAAGATTAGACAGAAAAGATCACTCAAAATGACTTGAAAGGATCCCTTACATCAGGTGACTATTCCATTTGTGTTGTGGTCTGGCATGATCCGAAGCTATATGAACCCATGCTCCATCACGCGCACCACCCCGGCGCCTCAAACGCTTTCATTGTTAAATGCAAAAGAGCCTTTTTTTCCTTATTCACCAAAAAAAAAAATTATTATCCTATTCATTATCAGTAGAGTTTTTTAACTCCACAAACGAGATTATGATGATAACATGTGTCCTTTAAAAATATTAAGAAAATAAAAATAAATAAAATGAAACACATAACATCATCCTAACCCTGCTTATAGAATTAAAAAATTTTACTGACAATGTATAGAATAATTTTTTTAAAAAAAATCCTTTTCTTTTTAATTTTTTAGTGATTTTTAGATCAAAATTGTGAGGCGAGAAATGGGCATCTCACGCACGCCCCATTTCACATTGACTCTGACATGATCAATTTCTTTCAACTCAAAATCCATCATTAAAATCATTCAATTAAGATTTCTCTATAACTTTAGATGCTAGATTTTTAGTAGTATATTGAGCGAAATTACTCAACATTTTTCTAAAGCAAAAAAGTAACACCAAGTTGTGAGGAGATACCCTTTTTCAAGGCAAAAAACAAAGACGCTAGCCTAAATTACAAGTCCGGCAAAATTAATTAATCCTTTTTATTTTTTTATATGTAAAAAATATGGACTTGGAGTGAATTATCCAGCTCACCAGATATATTAAGGTGAGGTATTGGTGAGGGTCGAATGCATGAACTTATCTTGAAATAAATAAATTTATTAATTGAACCAATTTTTTTTAGCTAAAACCAAATTTTTATTATTTTGTCATTCTATCTTTTGAGATTTTTTTTTATAGAAAACAAACCAAAAAGTTTTAAGAGGGTTAAGACTACCAAATTAAATTGCAAGGGATTCTGTATCCAAAAATAAATTAAAGATAATCCAAAATGAAAATTGTGGATTATACAACCTAACTTAACTAAGATTTCATTTGATTGCTTGTTATTTTTTTCTCTTACATAGATTTTATTATGGATTATTATTTGATATATAGTGGAGTTTTTAAACTCCACAAAGGAGAAAAAAACTACCACATGTTTTATTTTTTTAATTATTTTATATATATTTTAATAGAGTTTGTATATGATTCATTAACAGTGCATAGTTTCTATATACTATCAATGCACCTGATATGACAAAGCTCATTTACCTGGGCTAGGGCTCAACAAACCAGAAGAGTTGCCACGTGGCAGGAGGCGAGATACATAGCGAGACCTTAAGTGTATCACAGGCGAGAGACCCCTTTCGCCAGCTTTGTTAGCCCCTGTCGCCGATGACAGGAACCAAACCTTGTCAGCATACAGCCTGTCGCTCGTTAGCTCGAATAGCTTCCGCTAATGGTCTCCCACCGAGCGACAGACCAACGCCTTCGCCCATTATTGGTGGTGTTTGTATTGTATTTGGATACAAACTCTTCTCAAAAAGACGGAATCACCCTCCAAGTAATTACTCTGTGATATTTGCCTATAAATAGGCCGTAGGTATTATTTTACTTCGCTAATTTTTTAGGACTGGCTTTTACGTTTCTCAATACCGAAGAATCTTTGACTAACTTAAGCATCGGAGTGCCTACGCAGGGAACTAACCCTTGCGTTTCTCTGACTTTTCTTGTTTTACATAAGCTTTTTGGAGACACGTGGGGAAAGAAGACAGAGATTGACGTCAGTAAGCATTTATTGTTGTTTTGTGCAACAACAATTGGCGCCGTCTGTGGGAAACGTATTAAAAGCCAATTAAAACTTTCAAGATGGTGAGAACAAGATCAACCAATGTGAGAGCTGGAAGTGATGAGAACTCCGTGAGTTCTCTCGAACAACCAATTCGCCAGAGAACCTAGGAGAACAGAGAAGAGGAGAGAACGATTGTAACCATGGCAGAATTTGAGGCTCTGAGGCGGTAGAGCGAGGAGATGACTCAATTGCTAAAAGCCATGGTGGACCTATTTAAGGGAGTTCTTTGGCAGTTAAACCTGCTGCCAGCTGTACAAAACCTCGTAGGAGAGACGAGTGATGGGGTGCCGCAGCAGGCAACTAAGCGACAGACTAATCATGTTGCGACAGACCCCTCACTCCCACGAGAGGTGCCTCATGCAAGAGATGTTCATAATCGGAAGGATGCGGTAGGGTTTGGATGTGGGAACCCTGCCGCAAGGTCCCGCGGGAGTGTGAGGTGACGATAGAGCTTGGGCTCACGATAGGTGTTAGGCAACAGAGTGTTGGGCGATAGGGTGCCGAGGCTGCAACAGGGTCTTCTGCCCATCACCGTAGTGTGTCAAATTTTGCTGGTACCAACTCAGAACGTGGTGTCAAAGGTGTTGAAAAGAATAGAGGCGATAACGAAAGCACTTGGAGAGTTGGATCGGAGTTTGACCCCACTTAGTACACACAGATGACGCGAGGAGGTACTGCTCGGAGTAAAGGAAAGGAGATAATGGTTGAAGACCTGCCTGATTCATCCCACGCTGAAAGGAATAGAAACCAACTTGCTCTCCCTGTGGACACGAAGAAGATGATAAAACAGGTGCTGGAAGAGAAGAAGTTGGTGTCCGCAGAAGCGAGCCAGAAGAGAAGGGTACCATTTAGTGCGGCTATAATATAGAAACCATTGCCTCCAAAGTTCAAGATGTCACAAAAAAACAGATCCCTATGATCATATGCAGAACTACGAGGCCCTCATGTTATTGCACGGATGGGAGAATGAGATAATGTGCAAGGCCTTTTCGCTTACTTTAACTAGGCATACGATGAAATGGTTCAACAGTTTGCCTGAGGGGTCCATTGTCTCCTTTGACCAGCTACGAGGTGAGTTCCTTAATGCGTTTGTGGTGAATAGCCAAAGTAAGAAGGAGCCAACTTATCTGCTGACCCTTAAACAAAGAGTTAAGGAGTCATTAAAAAGTTATGTGGATTGGTTTAGATATGCCACTTTAGAGGTACGTGATTTGCAAATGGAGGTAGCCGTGGCAGCCATGTTACAGGGAACTAGATTTGAGAAGTTGCAGGAGTCCTTGTCATTGGATCAACTGACCACCATCTCAGACTTATTTTCTTGAGCAAATAAACATATCACCCAAGAAGAGGTAATGAAAATGGTGTTGAATAGGGAGCAGAGGGAAGGAAGGAAGCAAGAAAGAGAAGTCACTGAGGCATCTTCTAGTCAACTGAGAAAATCTGATAAAGCCCCTACATTGAAATACACCACTTACACCCCGCTCACTGAATCTCGGACTTCGGTGTTGGCAGCTATCAAGAGGTCAGGTCTCATACAGCTTCCAAAGAAGGCGTCAGGGAATCTGGGTCGTGACTTGGACTCATACTGTGATTACCACTCGGCGCATTGGCATTCGACAGAGAAGTGTAGGGAGTTAATGAATCAGCTAAAGAAGTTGGCGTGGGAAGGAAAGATAAACAGATTTGTGTGGAGGAGTAATAGAAGCTACTATCCGATACATGGGAAATTAATTACCTTTGGGATAGAAGAGATGAGAATAGGGGGAATGTGAGAAGAAATGAAGATGCCAGGAGAAATGATGACAGAAGGGTGGACAGAAGGGTGGACAAGGCCAGCTATTAATGTGATATATGGAGGAGAATCGTTAGCTGGCACATCCTCCTCGTCTCGAAAGTCCTATGCTCGGCAAGCCTATCAGGTCAACTCGGTGATGGAAGAGAGGCAGGAAGAGGAGCCCATTACCTTCACGCCAGCTGATAGGGGAGATGTTATTGTTCCTCATGATGATCTGATGGCAATCTCAACAGTTGTAGCAAAGCATCCAGTCAGTCGAATCCTAATTGACAATGGGAGCTCAATGAACCTGATTTACTGGAACTGCTTTGAGAAAATGAATATCTCAGAGGATAGGCTGAAGCTGGTGCCTACACCTTTATATGGGTTCTTTGGAGAAAAGGTAAAAGTAGTAGGGATAGTTCAACTACCTGTCACATTGGGGGAGAACTCGAGGAACGTTGTCCGTCAAGTAGTATTCATGGTGGTAAAGTCAACATCGGTGGCTTATAATATGATACTCGGACGACCATTGCTGAATGACATGAGGGCAGTAGTACACCCTTGCTATTTATTAATGAAATTCTCGACTCCCCACGGTGTTGGACAAGTGAGGGTAGACCAAAGAAGAGCTAGGTCGTGTTATATCGTGTCAACTACGTGCAAGGGAATTCAAAGAAAAGAAACCCTTACAATCGAAGAACCTCCTAAGCCAAAGCCTGACAAGGAGTTAGAGGTAGTTCAATTAGATGATGAAGATGAAGAAAAGGTGGTGCATGTGGGAAGTCAACTCCCATAGAAAATGAAGGAGGAAATAATCCGGTGCTTGAAGGAAAATGCTGATGTATTTGCATGGACCCCAGCCAATATGCCAGGGATTAACCCCAAAGTTGCTTGTCATTGATTGAATATAATTTCAGGAGCAAAACTGATCAAGCAAAAGAAGAGAAATTTTGCTCCAGAAAGGCAGCAGGTCATAAACGAGGAGATCTCGAAGTTGTTACAAGCGGGTTTATCAGAGAAGTTAATTACCCCGAATAGTTGGTTAACGTTGTGATGGTGAAGAAAGCCAACGAAAAATGGAGAATGTGTGTGGACTTCACAGACTTGAGCAAAACCTACCCTAAGGATTCATATCCACTACCTTGGATTGATAAGTTGGTAGACGAAACTTTGGATACGAATTACTTAGCTTCTTAGATGCTTTTTCAGGGTACCACCAAATCATAATGCATTCAGATGATAAGGAGAAGACCTCATTCATTACCGATAGCGGAACATATTGCTATCGAGTAATGCCTTTCGGTCTAAAGAATGTGAGGGCAACATATTAGCGCATGGTGAATAAGGTGTTCAAAGACTTGTTGGGATGCACCATGGAAGCATATGTGGATGACATGATTATCAAAAGTCGTAGAGGGGAATCACATGTCGAAAAAATGTCAAAAGTGTTTCAGGTGTTATAGCAGTATAAGATGAAGTTGAACTCCATCAAATGCTCGTTTGGAGTTAGATTGGGAAAGTTCTTGGGGTTCATGATCACTAATCGAGGAATAGAAGCGAACCCCAAAAAAGTTCAAGCCATCTTGGACATGAAGCCACCCAAGACTGTTAGGGAAGTACAAAGGTTAACAAGGAGGATAGCAGCCTTGAACCGCTTCTTGTCTAAATCAATAGAAAGGAGTCTGCCGTTTAGGCAATAAAGGCGAGAAAGAATTTCAAACAGACAGAAGAGTGTAATGATGCCTTTGAGAAATTAAAAGACTACCTGAAAGAGTTGCCACTATTGTCTCGACCACAACCTGAAGACCAACTCCTTATGTATCTCGGTGTAGGAGAGAAGGCTGTAAGCGCAGTCTTATTGAGGAAGGAAGGAGATGTGGACTGTCCAATCTACTATGTGAGCAAAGTCTTACTAGATATCGAGACAAGGTACGCCCTAGTAAAGAAGATAGTTTTATCATTGGTGATGGCAACTCGAAAGTTACGACCGTACTTCCAGGATCACTCGATGACTGTCTTAACAGATCAGCCTTTGAGACAAATACTGCAGAAACTAGAACACTCAGAACATCTGACCAAATGGGCAATTGAGCTGAGTGAATATGACATACACTTTCAGCCCCGTCAAGTGATAAAAGGGCAAGCATTGGTAGATTTTATTGTAGAATGCACCGGCCGGGAGGCCCAAGAAGAAACAAAATTAGTTTGGTGGAAGTTATTTGTAGATGGGGCTCGCAGTATGGATGTTAGTGGAGCTGGAATTGTGCTAACCTATGAGTATTCCCTATGCTTTGATTTTCCAAGCTCGAATAACGTAGTTGAGTATGAAGCCTTGATAGCCAGAATGAAACTTGCCGAGAAGTTAGAGGCTAGCAACTTAATGGCTCATAGCAACTCAGTTGGTGGTAAATTAGTTCTTAGGTGAGTAAGAAGCGTGAGAACCAACTCTAGTCCCTTACTTAAAGAAGGTTCAATTATTGGCACAATCGTTCAATAATTTTCGGTTGACCCAGATAAACCGGTCTAAGAACAGTCACGCAGATGCTCTTTCAAAGTGGGTATCCTCTAGGGGAATTAAAGGTGGTATGGTGAAGATAGAATCCCTAGCCAAGTCGAGTATCGAAGAAGAAGAAGTCTGCGATGTCGAGATTGAAAGTGATTGGAGAAGCCCGATCAAAGATTAATGATGAACAAAAAGTTATGTTCTCGCAAGTGCACGAATCAAGGTAGTATAGCGTGCAAATTCAAGAGTCGTTCCCACAGAGATTTGCTAAATTTATTCAATTAAAATTTAACTACTTATGCCCAAAAAATTATGAAAGTAAAAGAAATTACTTAAGTATCTAATTAATTACTAAATTAAATAATTAAATTAATTAACCTAATAAAATCAAGAAATTAACCAATAGAGAAAAATCTAGGAATTTGATTTCACCAATACATTGCAATTTTATGTCTTCAATCCTAAAAATCTCAATTTAATTCTAGGGTTCATTTTTCCTAATATATGATTGTCGTAACGATTTTCGCTCGGGGACTCGATCGCTAGACGATTTTGAAAAAACACAAAATGGAGTCGCCACCAATCTTTTTTGGCTAGGTGTGATTAGCCACCTAAAATCTTTTATTTTTTTTTAATAAAATCTTAAAATTAATTAAGTTTTATCAAAAAATAATTTTTGGTCTGCGAAAACAAAGTTTGGGTTCGGGAGTTCGGTTACGTGTGGGGAAGGATTAGCACCCCCACAACGCCCGTTAAAAAACGATACCACTTAATCATGTCTTATCTTTTGATCTTAATAAAATGATCTTAATTAAATATTTAAAAAGAACTCTATTTATTTGAAAATCATTTTTATTATTTGTTTTATTTTGAAATATTTAAGTATTATTTTTTTTATTTAAAATAAGTGAAAATCTTTTGTATTTAAAATTATTCCGAAGTATCCCAATACTTTTGGTAGCATCTCGGATAATTTCCTCAACCGAAGATTTCTTAAGAATCGCTACTTGCGATTTCTATAGAATCCCATCCTTGGGAGATTCACACCTATTTTTAGAATTTTATGAATGCAAATGATGCAAACAAAATATATATGATGCACATGAGAAATATATTATTTTATTTTATTATTATTTTTTTAAATTTATTTATATTTATAAAATTTATTTTTATTGAAAAATTATACTAAATATTCCAATACGCTGGTAACATTTAGCATATTTCTCTTACCTAGAGATCAGTTAGGAATCACTACTTGTGAATTCCGTAACATCTCATCATCGGAAGAATTCCATTTTATTTTCCTTTATTTATTTTACTTATTATTTTCTACCCATATATTAAAAATACCTAAATAAATGAATGACAAAAAAGGGGAATATACCCTCCTCGGGCGGGCGAACTCCTTGAATTGGCGAGCTCTTGGATGTTCTTTCTCTTTGGGCGGGCGATCTCGTGGACGAGCGAGCAAACTCGCGGATTCTTCTCTCTTTCTTTGGCGGGGCGAGTACCTCTATTGGAGGGCGGGCGAGCTCACAAGTCTTCCCTCTTCTTCAGTCGGGAGAGCTCACAGCTTTTTTCTTTGGCGGGGCAGGCGAGCGAAGATAGCTGGACAAGGAGATGCAGTATGAGGCCGGTTTCGGTGAAGCAGAAGTGATTATCGTGATGATGGTGGTGTTTGGGACGCAGGGAAAGCAGCAACAGGGGACTTCTACGCCAAACAAAATGCAACAGCAAGGGCAGCACGTAACAGGTCTGGACAACGCAAGGAAAGGTGTTAAAGATGGTTTGGTCTTGGTTGTGAGGTGAAGAAGATGGGGCTATGTTGACGAGGATGATGGTGCAGCAACAGCAACTGCGGCAGAGGTCTTCGCGGGTTGAATTGCTGAAGCAAGGTTCTTCAAGGTGTCTCCTTCCGTGGCAGTGGGGATCAAGAATGATGACCTTTGGCTGTGCAGGAAGCTAAGTCTTTTCTAGGTTTTCTTTTTTTTTTTGTGTCCTCTATTTCTCCTTTTCATTGGCTTTTATAGCCATTTCTAGCCCTAAACCTTTAGGGAAGGAAACAAACTTCCTCCTTTCAATGCTTAAACCATGGCTGCCATCATGAGATTCTCATTCATGATTTATTTCCATCAATTTGCAAATTATTATGTTCATTTTTTGGCAACAAATCAACCAAGTCAACTATTGAGGGTGTAAATTTTGCATGTGCTTCACATGAGATTTTTTAAATTTGAAAGATTTGACCAAAGTTGACTTGTTTCTTTTTATCATTTTTTATTTTTTTGATTTTTTTGATTTTTTTAACGAATTGTTCGGACAAAATTAGGTGTCTACAGCTGCCCCTCTTTGCGCTTTGCTGTGAAACAGTAATTGTGCAAAGACATAGACAACCATTTTGTCCGAATGCAAGACCTATCAATGAATTCTTTGTAAAATATGATATTTCCTAGCCTTCTCTCTCATAAGACTAAGGAATAAATGTCAAATGAAGTTTCCTAATCTTCTTCTCCTATAAAGATTGAGGAATGAATGCAAAAATGAAGTTTCCTAGCCTCTTCTATCATGAAACTAAGGAAATGAATGCAGAATGGAATTTTCTAGTCTTTTCTATCATAAGACTAAAGAATGAAATTTCCTAATCTTAAGATTAAGGAATGCAACAACATGAATTCTCCTAGTCTTTCCTATCATAAGACTATAGAATGAGATTTCCTAATCCTTTCTATCACAAGATTAAGGAATGCAAAGTGAAGTTTTCCTAGTCTCCCCTATCATAAGACTAAAGAAATGAAATGAAATTCCTAGTCTTTCCTATCATAAGACTGAGGAATGTGAGATGAAATTTTCTGGTCTCTCCTATCATAAGACTAAGGAATGCAAAGTGAATGAGATTTCCTAATCTTTTCTATCATAAGATTAAAGAATGGGAAGTGAAATTTCCTAGTCTCTCTTATCATAAGACTGAGGAATGTGAGATGAAATTTCCTGGTCTTTCCTATCATAAGACTAAGGGATGCAAAGTGAATGGGATTTCCTAATTTTTTCTATCATAAGATTAAAGAATGAGAAGTGAAATATCCTAGTCTCTCCTATCATAAGACTGAGGAATGTGAGATGAAATTTCCTGGTCTTTCCTATCATAAGACTAAGGGATGCAAAGTGAATGGGATTTCCTAATCTTTTCTATCATAAGATTAAGGAATGCAAAGTGAAATTTCCTAGTCTCTCCTATCATAAGACTAAGGAATGTGAGATGAAATTTCCTGGTCTTTCCTATCATAAGACTAAAGAATGCAAAGTGAATGGGATTTCCTAATCTTTTCTATCATAAGATTAAGGAATGCAAAATGAAATTCCTAGTCTCTCTTATCATAAGACTAAGGAATGCAAGATGAGGTTTTCCTAGTCTCTCCTATCATAAGACTAAGGAATGCAAGATGATCATGGAATAAAAGCTCCTCTCAACAGAGACAATGAAACTTTTGAAACAAAAAGCTCCTCTCAACAGAGGCAATGAGACTTTGAAAACAAAAAGCTCCTCTCAACAGAGGCAGTGAAACTTTTAAAAACAAATTTCATTTCAGAATGCCAGTTAACATGGGTTTGACTGGGCTTAACTTTCATTTTGATGCCAACAATATTGGGCTTCATCCTCCTTTAAAGTGCCAGCTAAACTGGACTTTGCTCTCATCTAAAGTTTTTTTCAAAAAGGTATTTTTCTCATCATCTTCTCATACCTCATCATTTTTCAAATTACTGTCTCTTATATTTTCTCTTTTCCTCAAAATTTTAATTATTCAGGGCTTCTTATCCTAATGTCTTAAATATTTCAATGTCAAAATGCACTAATGAAATGTCATGCATGTCATGGATATAATGAATGCCATGAATACCATAGATGCTATGAATGTTATGCACATGTTAATGTCATGCCCCCTGATTATTCCATGAATGTATGTAAATGCAATCTCAATTGTGGTAACAAGATTCTCAAGCTCATCTCATTTTCCTCAAGTTCCACATATCTGTCGGATTCTTCTTATTCAAATATTCTATCTCCACTTTTCATCTCACCTTCTAATGAGTCTTGGTCCGATTATGCTTGAAGACTTGCCATCATGCTTGCAAAGTTATGTTTTCATCATTTTTTTATTTTTGTTTCTTTCTCTCTTTTAGTAATGCAAGATTTCTCAAAAGAATATTTTTTCAAAAATTTACCCAAAAAGGGCTACCAACATTTATTTATTTTCCTTCCAATTCGACCACCAATGTAATGCACTCATACATCTTCTCAATTTATTATAGCGATGGAATGAATTTAAAATAATCATGAGAGATATGGGTATTCATTCTTAGAAAAGGAACATGAAATCAAGAAAAATCAATGGGCCAGTTTGTTTGGAATAGGTTTTCAGTATCCATTTAATAAACCTTCTGACAATTTCAATCAAGTCAATCTAGAATTCTTTTATGAAAAATCCACTCCTTTTAATATGTTCATTCATGTTGGGCCTGCCAATCTTGCTATCAAAACTCTTGGTGATGATTTTTTCCTAAGTTGCATTTTCAGGTTTTCAACTTAGGTTCCCCTCTTTTGATCCAAACTGCCTTTTCAGGTTTTCAATTTGAATCCTCCTTTTTTCTCTTTTTTCTTTTTTCTTTTTTCTTTTTTCTTTTTTTTTCTTTTTTCGTCTATTTCTTTTTTTTCTTCATTTTCAACTTCATTGGCTTTGACAAACTTCAACCTTCAATGCTCAATCCAAATTCATGCCCCTAATAGGCGTTCTTGATTTCGATCCAAGATATCTTCCAAAGCTCATGGGTTTCTTCATTCAACTTGATCTACTTCCTTCAAAGGATCATTATCACATTGTACAAGTATGTTTTCACTCAACGCATGATTCTTCAATTCAAGCATTTACATTTGATCAAAATGGGATTTTAAAGGCACGTAATGTAGGCTCATGTGAGGGTTTATGAAAGAAAAGGAAAAAGCAGGCCCAAAATGTGTTTCAGGGTTTATAAACCAAGGGATCACTTTTTTTTAACAAATAAAACACTTAAGCATTTAGTACCTTTCTAGTTCCCTCATTTCTTTTCTTGCTTTTTTTTGGGTTTTCTTTTTGAATTCAAACCCTTTTCTCTTTTTTTTTCAAAAATGGGCCCCCTTTTTTTTGCCCCTTGATTCATCGTGAACACTTTCATTTTTTGGCCCCAAAAATTTTTTATTTCATCTTCCTTGCCCCCAATGTGGAGGGTGATCCTTGGTGGGTTATATTACAAAAAAATATAATAGGCTCAAAAGGGGTAATCAAAGGATAAATTTACTCATGCTTGAAGGATAGTGAAAGAAGGCCATTTATCATTTCAAATGTAAGTGCTCTCCTTAAAGATCATTTATTGAATAATGACAAACTTGTTAGAAGCTTTTGTAAGAGATTCACCTTTCTCGTACCGTCTATCAAGTGCGGATGGTTAGCAACCTTTCCTTCATTTTCTTACTTTCGCAACATTGGCATACTATTAATTCATCAACAGTAGTAGTTCTTTCAAAATTGAACCCTAGATTTATTGACATCATTATCATTATGTTCATTATTTGGATACTTGTGAATGAAAGATATGGTGAGTATGTGAGAAATGGCAAATGAATAGAATGAGAAAATGACAGTGCATCACATTAGTCGCTTTATTGAAAGGGAAATAAATAAAAGTTAGCCCATACATAAAACTTTATTTCATGCTTATGGGCTTAAGCACTTTTTAAAAAAAAACTATCTTGTATTACTAAAAAAAAATTCTGATAAATCTCCAGACTTGCATGGCTTAAACTCCTTTCACCTCAAAAGAATCATCCCTCATTTCCATGGTTGGGCAATGGATTCGCATTCACAGTTGGTTCCCCCTTTGTTTCAAAGTGCAATATGCCGGCTTTTATCAAACCTTGCACCCTATACTTTAAAGCAGTGCAATTCTCCAAGGAGTGACCCGGATTCCCAAAATGATACTCACATCGAGCATTCTCATTATACCATTTTGGATATGGAGGCTTGAGAGGTTCCACATAAACTGGGGCAATGAGTTGCTCTTTGATTAGTTTTGGGTACAACTCGGTATAGGTTATGGGAATTAGATCAATGGGAGCTTTTTGTTGTTTTGGCCATGCCCCCCTAGGATTGCTTTCTTGTTTGTTGGATTGGGCAACTGATTGGGTATTTGGTGCGGGTGTTTGAGGGTGAAAGTTAGGCTGAGCATTAATTTGCGGATATGACTGGTACGGGTATTGGACATGATAATATGGTTGTGGCATGGGATAAGAGTGTCGTGGAGTGTATCGTCCATGTTGCCCCCCATGTATAACAGCATGGGCATCTTCTTCCCTCCTTCTGTTAGCTCCTCCTTTCTTCTCATTATTGTTATGAACTTCGATCTTGCCTCGCTTGATCGCATTCTCAATGATCTCCCCGGATAACACCATATCAGCAAAATTCTTGGTGGCATTGCCTATCATCCTATCAAAATATGGAGCCTTTAAAGTGTTCACAAATAGGATGGTGAGCTCCTTTTCTGAAAGAGGAGGTTGCACTTCTGCAGCTACATCGCGCCACCTTTGCGCATATTGCTTGAAGCTTTCATTGGCTTTCATCTCCATGTTTTGAACTGATAAACGGTCAGGGGCCATATCAGCAATATGTCGATATTGGGCCATGAATGCCCTTGCTAAGTCATTCCATGTGGTAATCCGGGTTTTGTCTAATTGATTGTACCACTTGGCAGCAGATCCAGTGAGACTTTCTTGAAAAATGTGAATAAGGAGCTTATCATTTTGAGCAAAAGCAGCCATCTTTCGACAATACATAATAAGATGAGACCTAGGGTAGGAAGTTCCATTGTACTTCTCAAACTCTGGTGCTTTGAACTTAGGTGGAATAACCAGGTCAGACACCAAGCACAACCCAGTAGCATCCATGGAACCATAAAAGTCTAAGCCTTCAATAGCTCGAATCCTTTCCTCCAGCATATTAATCTTTTGTTGTGACTTCGCCTCATCTTTCTCCTCTACTTGTTTGGCTTTCAACTTCTCAATTTCCCTTGGGTCATCTAAGTCGGGCACCTCAATGGGATCAGTAGATTTTGCGCCTTGGGAAGGATGGGCGGGTCCTTGGAATTGAGCTTGTCCAAACACTTGGGGTATAGCAGCGTAAGTAGGTGGATATCTTCTTTCTTGGGATGTTTGATTTGGAAATGGACCAAATCCAGGAGGATAGATAGGATCTTCCATACTGTGTTGTTGAACCCCTTCTTGAACTGCAGCTTCCTCTACTACTCCTTTGCCCTTGCTTAGATTTTTTAATAATTCTGTAATTTGGGCCAGTTGCCCCCTCATTTCCTCTTGAGCTTTTTCCATCTTCTCCATGCACATGCTTGATTCTTCTTCCATGATCTTAGCTCGATAACGAGTGTTGTGTGAATGAACTTTTGGTCGAGCTATCTTCAAATCTTTATTACCACAATTAAGAATTTATCATTTCACATGTGGTGATGCTTGAAAAAAAAATGAATGAAGATGAATGAATGAACAAAATGCTACATGCGTAAGACCTAAAAACAAGTCATGGATGAGAAATGAATGGAAATGTTTTGCTAAAGAACCTATGATTCCCTATTAGTGTCTCACATGTCAAACAAAAGCAAACATAGATGATCAAAGATGTGTCCTAAGTAATAGGTATTTTCTATGGGTTAACAGGACTCTATCCCAAGTTGGCTTTCTTAAGTTTACTATATGTTTGGTTTGGAGTTCTAAAGGACAAGAGGTTCCCAAATTGTTCCTTACTGACGTCCACACTAGACTAGTAAGGCACCCCAATCCTCACCCATGACAGGCTACAAACGGAAAGGGTTCAACTTGAGTGAGAGTATTTCACTTGCCATTGCGGAGGTTATTACCTCACAAGAGCAAAGGTACTCTACTCTTGGTTTGGAGTTCTAAAGGACAAGAGGTTCCCAAATTGTTCCTTACTGACGTCCACACTAGACTAGTAAGGCACCCCAATCCTCACCCATGACAGGCTACAAACGGAAAGGGTTCAACTTGAGTGAGAGTATTTCACTTGCCATTGCGGAGGTTATTACCTCACAAGAGCAAAGGTACTCTACTCTCTCCTAAAAGGGACAAACCCGGGTGTATGGTTGATGTATGCAATGAATATGTCATGTATGCAAAGGATTAAAATTTAAGATACATCCCAACAAAACACAAATGATGAAAAAGATACACACATTTTTTTTGTTTGTATTATTTTTTGCTTTTTTTTTTTATTTTTATGAAGAGTTTTATTAAATATTTATTAAGACCATTAATTAAGATTTTGGATAAGACATGATTAATTATGGTTCGACTCTCTAACTTCCCCAGCGGAGTCACCAAAGCTGTCGTAACGATTTTCATCCGGGGACTCGATCCCTAGACGATTTTGAAAAAACACAAAATGGAGTCGCCACCAATCTTTTTTGGCTAGGTGTGATTGGCCACCTAAAATCTTTTATTTTTTTTAATAAAATCTTAAAATTAATTAAGTTTTATCAAAAAATAATTTTTGGTCTGCGAAAACAAAGTTTGGGTTCGGGAGTTCGGTTACGTATGGGGAAGGATTAGCACCCCCACAACGCCCGTTAAAAAACGGTACCACTTAATCATGTCTTATCTTTTGATCTTAATAAAATGATCTTAATTAAATATTTAAAAAGAACTCCATTTATTTGAAAATCATTTTTATTATTTGTTTTATTTTGAAATATTTAAGTTTTATTTTTTTTATTTAAAATAAGTGAAAATCTTTTGTATTTAAAATTATTCCGAAGTACCCCAATACTTTTGGTAGCATCTCGGATAATTTCCTCACCCTAAGATTTCTTAAGAATCGCTACTTGCGATTTCTATAGAATCCCATCCTTGGGAGATTCACACCTATTTTTAGAATTTTATGAATGCAAATGATGCAAACAAAATATATATGATGCACATGAGAAATATATTATTTTATTTTATTATTATTTTTTTAAATTTATTTATATTTATAAAATTTATTTTTATTGAAAAATTATACTAAATATTCCAATACGCTGGTAACATTTAGCATATTTCTCTTACCTAGAGATCAGTTAGGAATCACTACTTGTGAATTCCGTAACATCTCATCATCGGAAGAATTCCATTTTATTTTCCTTTATTTATTTTACTTATTATTTTCTACCCATACATTAAAAATACCTAAATAAATGAATGACAAAAAAGGGGAATATACCCTCCTCGGGCGGGCGAACTCCTTGAATTGGCGAGCTCTTGGATGTTCTTTCTCTTTGGGCGGGCGATCTCGTGGACGAGCGAGCAAACTCGCGGATTCTTCTCTCTTTCTTTGGCGGGGCGAGTACCTCTATTGGAGGGCGGGCGAGCTCACAAGTCTTCCCTCTTCTTCGGTCGGGCGAGCTCACAGCTTCTTTCTTTGGCGGGGCAGGCGAGCGAAGATAGCTGGACAAGGAGATGCAGTATGAGGCCGGTTTCGGTGAAGCAGAAGTGATTATCGTGATGATGGTGGTGTTTGGGACGCAGGGAAAGCAGCAACAGGGGACTTCTACGCCAAACAAAATGCAACAGCAAGGGCAGCACGTAATAGGTCTGGACAACGCAAGGAAAGGTGTTGAAGATGGTTTGGTCTTGGTTGTGAGGTGAAGAAGATGGGGCTGTGTTGACGAGGATGATGGTGCAGCAACAGCAACTGCGGCAGAGGTCTTCGCGGGTTGAATTGCTGAAGCAAGGTTCTTCAACGTGTCTCCTTCCGTGGCAGTGGGGATCAAGAATGATGACCCTTGGCTGTGCAGGAAGCTAAGTCTTTTCTAGGTTTTCTTTTTTTGTGTCCTCTATTTCTCCTTTTCATTGGCTTTTATAGTCATTTCTAGCCTTAAACCTTTAGGGAAGGAAACAAACTTCCTTCTTTCAATGCTTAAACCATGGCTGCCATCATGGGATTCTCATTCATGATTTATTTCCATCAATTTGCAAATTATTATGTTCATTTTTTTGGCAACAAATCAACCAAGTCAACTATTGAGGGTGTAAATTTTGCATGTGCTTCACATGAGATTTTTTAAATTTGAAAGATTTGACCAAAGTTGACTTGTTTCTTTTTATCATTTTTTATTTTTTTGATTTTTTGATTTTTTTAACGAATTGTTCGGACAAAATTAGGTGTCTACAATGATTACTCTGTTTGATGGCAGCTATAATAAAGTATTTTTAATCATTAATTATCTATGATGTGTAGCATAACTAATGACTAAAAATCCATTAAGATCAGAAGCACATGCAACAAGAACCAAATAAATATTCTAGCTTGATGTATGCGTCAAATATTTATTCAATCATTCAAAAAAGCTATACATGGCTTAGCATATGATGTGTACCCTTACCATGTCTCAAACAATCAATTAATTTATATTAAAGGTGACCAATCAATAACACAAATTAAGAGATTGAATTAATCACAATGAATGATACTAGAATTTAAGAATTGATCAATTAATCATAAAAACATAAAATATGCAAGTGGGCTCAATCAAATTCCTAGTGAGAAAATTAGTTCATATTTAATTTAGCACATAATACCAATGTAAATTTAGAATTCATGCTTAATTAAATAATAACTAATTAACAAAGTATATATAATTTAATAATGTATTAAAATAAAGTAGAAAGCCCCTTTTGTTGACCAAATCAAGGCATGTATGTTAACCAATCAGCAAGCAGCAAACAATAAGAGGAGATGGCATTGGCGTGTGGATAGCATCAACTCAAACTGAATCTACCTCAACAGCTCACCACTTTAGCCGGTCCACCCATGGCACTCCAGCATCTGCTTTAGCCAACCTTTCCTACAGTACAAGCATAGCCACTCAACAACACAGTTCATGCCTTAAGCAAGCAGCAGTTCACGTTTCTTTCACAAAAACTTTCGATCAACAACAACAGTAGTGGCTCATGATTTGCTGCTTGTGCATCGCACCTTGAACACAGAACTGACCCCTGTTTTTGAAGCACCAACCATAGCAAAACCTTGCCACACACCTGCCTTAAATTCGAACAGCAAATCACGAATTCAAGTGCAGCTAACAGCTCAAGCACTTCACGGTTTCAGCTTCTTCTGTTGGATTATGCCCTTAGAACCATTCATTAGATGATTGACTTTGGCATTTTTTATGTATCATGACATTTTATTTATTATAGCTCATTATTATATTTGTCTTATAACTGCGTAATGTAATCTTATATGATAATGTCCTTAGAATAGTAATAACACACTATTCTTAAAATATCCCTAGTCAAGTATTATTGTGAACAAGGATAACAATGTACGATAAGACTAGTATGTGGTTGACTGATGACCATTGTCATGGATATAGGATATCAAGTCATCACATAGGTACATGTTAGAGAACTATGTACTGGATCGACCCTCCATGAGAACGCTACATGGATTTTTATATGAGTGTCATAAGCGATTCTCATAGTGATGATGGTGTATGTGATCCTTTGACTTGAGATCATCAGAGATCCCAACATAGAGAATTGCATACTTTAATGCTGCTAGATGTCATTCGTAACAGGATGGACTATAAAGGTAGTAATTGGGTATGCCTTGATCTATGTAGAGGGATGTTGAGTGATCAAGATAGGATTTATCCCTCTTATATAACAAGAGTGATGTCTTGGGCCCTTTGATAGAGTGAGACTAAGAAATGCATGGCCGTGCTCGAATAAGTCAATATGAGATATTGATTTTATTTGATTAATTAGTCTACTCAGGAATCAAGAAACGCTGATTAGACTATACAAGTGTGACACATTCCATGACTTGTGTCTAATCAAGACATCAAAGGATAAAGGGATTAGACTACACGGTAACATCTATCACGAGTAAGGTTATGTCGAGTCATTGACATTCTCGTTACGTGGGTAGCAATAATGTGTTGCTAGATACTGCTCATTGCCTGTGATAATTTTGTCATTGCCATTGTTTTGAGAACCTATTGGGTCGCACACTTAGAACGGATCAATGAGGAGCTTAATTAATCCTATTCTGAATTGGATTAAGGATATATCTAATCCTATTCTGAATTGGATTAAGGATATAGTTAATCCTATTCTAAGTAGGATTAGAGTTCTGTTTGGCAGTAAATTTTAGGGTAAAATTTACTGCTTATAAAAGGATGTTTTTCTAAAACAGAGCCGCACAAAAAAAACAGAACAAAAAAATTATTCTTTTAATCGAAGCTAGCAATTCGGTTATAAGGAATCAAAAACGCTCTTTAAGGCTTCTGATCGTGAGACGTTCAAGAGTCGTGAGATCCGTTCGTGTGGATACCATAGAGGCAAGAACGAAAAAGTTGTTGCTTGTGACTTGACCAACGGCAGAAAATCAGAGAAAACGTTAGGTAAAATCTCGAAACCCTAATCAGGCAACTCTCCGAATCGATCCTGGTGGAGGACGAATGATTTATATTCTGCTACGTGTTTGTTTCGGTTTCCTTCATCTTCAACTCAGCAACAACTCTGTTGCACCTCACGATTTGGACTGCTTCAAGATTAGCACAATTCTGCTCGAGTTTCCAGCAACAACTCCTCTTTTTGTCTCTTAATCCACCTTGGTTCGCTTGCTAATAGCCTTGAAGCAGCTGAAAAATAAGAAAACCAAAACAGCAAAAAGAACTAACAACTTACCACCGACCCTATCTAAATTTCCTTCTTTGTTCTGTTTATTTTCTTCTCTCCTAGTTTATTGTCTCCCCTCTCTACTCTTTTATAATTTCTTTTCTTTCCTTAAAAAATTTCTAGGGTTTCTTTTTAATCAAGAAATAAATCTCAACCCTCTATTTTAATTTAATCCTATGTTCCAAAAGTCTTTAAAACAAATCAAAATTTAATTACAACTTTAGAAAGTCAAACAATGTATATTTCAAAAATTTATTCCAATCAAATAATTTATTGTTTGATTTCATACCATAGTTTCTAAAATTAATTCCAAATCACTTTCTCTAAATTAATTCATAAGATACATTAAACAATTAATTTTACACAAGAATATAGCAATAAATGTGGCAATTAAAACATAAATAATATAACAAATATATTATTATCAACTACATTTTGGGAGGCAAACTCCCCACTGACAGAGATGAAGCCCAAAGACTAAAAGTGCAAAGTGCCAGATTTACGATAGTAAACGGGAAGCTTTACAAGCGTGGGTTCACTATGCCCTTGCTGAAATGCTTAAGGCCCGAACAAGCTAAATACACCTTGACTGAAGTTCACGAGGGGATATGTGGTGAACACTTAGGGGCTCGAGCCTTGGCAACGAATATATTACATGCGGGATTTTATTTGCCTACACTGAAAAAAGATGCCACTGAGAAGGTGCGAAGATGCGAAAAATGCCAGAAGTTCGCTCCTATAGTTGCTGCGCTAGTCTCGACCCTTCAGAGCACCCTTCAACCAATGCCATTTGCACAATGGGGACTAGACATCTTGGGACCTTTTTCCTTGGGCACAGGCCAAAGGAAATATCTACTGGTAGCCACGACTACTTCACAAAGTGGATAGAGGCAGAGCCTTTGGCTATAATTTCTGAAAAGAAAGTGGAGGCAATGGTATGGAAGGATGTCATTTGCCGTTTTGGCATCCCCCAGGCATTGAATGCCAATCATGGAAAGCAGTTTGATTGTGATGCATTACGAGAATTTTGTAGAGGCCTGAACATCCAGCGAAGGATATCGTTCGTGTCCTACCCATAAGCCAATGGGCAGGCCGAAGTAAGCAATCAAACTATATTGCATGGGTTGAAAACCAAATTGGATAAGGCTAAGGGGGTGTGGGCAGATGAGCTCCCGAGTGTCCTATGGGCCTACAGAACGACAAGTAAAGTATCGACAGGAGAAACACCATTTAATTTGGTGTATGGAACTGAGGCCCTCATCCCGGTTGAGATTGGAGCTGAATCACCTAGGCTAGTCCTTATGTTGAAGAATTTAACTCTCAGGGACTTAGAGAGAATCTTTATCTGATAGATGAGCTAAAGGACACGACAAAAATGAAATTGGTCGCTTACAAACAGCGGATAGTTTCCTATTACAATGCATAAGTTAAGGGCAGAGATTTGCAAGAAGGAGACCTGGTACTGAGAAAGTCAGCTATCACAAATGCTCATAAAGAGAATGGTAAACTCCGGGCCAATTGGGAAGGACCTTACAAAATTAGAAGGATGATTGGACCCAGCATATGCTTTTTGGAAACTTTACAGGGAAAAAGGATCTCGAAGACCTGGAACGCCAATCATCTTAAGTTATACTGGCAATGAAAACACTGTACTTTCTTAATGTTGTTGTTTTTATTTTTCCATCTATTATTCCATTGCTTCGCAGATATCATTGTTCTGTTATCATTTGATTTATGAATAAAGGCTAGTTATTCATTTTCTAATGCAATATATTAGCTGATATATGTGTTCCAAGAATAAAAACGACTGAGGAAAAAGCTGGCTAAACATAAGTCCCTAAGCACAAAAGGGTGCGAGACGGGCAAATCATAAGTCCCTAAGCACAAAGAGTGTAAGACAGGCAAAACATACGTCCCTAAGCACAAAAGTGTGCGAGACGGGTAAATCATAAGTCCCTAAGCACAAAAAGGTGCGAGACGGGCAAAACATAAGTCCCTAAGCACAAAAAGGTGAGAGACGGGCAAATCATAAGTCCCTAAGCACAAAAGGGTGCGAGACAGGCAAATCATAGGTCCCTAAGCACAAAAGGGTGTGAGACGGGCAAACATAAGTCTCTAAGAACAAAAAGGTGCAAGACGGGCAAACATAAGTCCCTAAGCACAAAAGGGTGCGAGACGGGCAAACATAAGTCTCTAAGCACAAAAGGTGTGAGACAGGCATATCTAAAGTCCCTAAGCAAAAAAGGATGCGAGACGGGCAAACACAAGTCCTTAAGCGAAAAATGCACAAGATGGGCAAAATAAAAAGTCCTTAAGTGAAAAATGCGCGAGGCGAGAAACTCAAACATATAAGTCTTTAAATGGAAAAAGAGTGAGATAGGCACAACGCTCGAACAAAAAGTTCTTCTTTGGACAAGAAGAGTAACGTTGTCTCAAAGAAAAGCTTAGGGAGCAATACCATATGAAAGATAAAAGGTATGTTATGTTGTAACTCTTGGAAGCGCGTAATGGCTTTATCGGTAGAATACTTTTATGTTACAATATTGTCTATAATGTTATGACTACAAAATGCTAAAAGTTGAATGAATTAAAACCACATTGTAATAACATAGCATACATTCTGTCATAAGCATACAAAGAAAAGAAAAGAATCAAAATACAAAAGGGAATTGTAACTTTCATTAAAAACAGATGAATTGCTTACAACTATGCATCATTTGTGCGAGTTACAATTGGAATGAAAAACAATGTGAAAAAGAGAAAAAGATCCTAATTAGTTTATCGAGACAATTGAATCGGTTGGTAAAGAAGGCGTTATGTTAGCATTAGGATCTTGGGGAGCCGGAGGAACAATTTCAGAAGAGTGAGTGCCACTCGAAGGCCTAATAACATCAACAACCACGGAGTCTAATGCAGGATCAACGACAGTAGAATCAGAGAATTGGAGCTCGTCACCGTCTAACCCTTGCAATGCCTCGATAGGCTAAAGTTGGTTGCATGCCTCCACAAGTTCAAGCTGATTGTGCACCTCATTAGGCCTAGGCTGCTCACGCGCCTCAGTGGACCCGCGCTGACTACGTGCTTGTCGAGGGGGCCATGGACCCTCGAGGTTATCTAGGTCGTCCACGACCCCTTCCTCTAAGTAATCCTTTAGGCCTTGAGAGTCGGGCTCATACTTAGTCCAGGGAGGAGCATCATAGTACTGGACCTCTTTGGTAAAAAGCAGCTCGAGGAAGGTCTCATTAGGCCTCTGCTTCTCCAGCCAAGCACAAGCCAAGTAAAAGCTATACTTGACAAATCCTGCCATAAAGTCCTGCTTCTTTTCAAAGCAGTGTTGAGACAGGCGGTATTCACGAACGACCTCGGTTCGGACCTCCCTTTGCCAGTCTAGTACATTTTGCAATTCATCGACGGCCTCATCCCGTTGTGACCTCGCGACCTCAAAATCATGTACTGCCTTATTGTAAGCCTCTTGATATCCATGAAGGGATACCACCTTCGCTTGTTCTTCTTTCAGCTTCTGATCGAGGTCTGCGTTCTGCTTCCTTAACTCTTCTACTCTGCTGGGATATGGACAAAGTTGGTTAACCTCATTCTGAAGCTCCATGTACTTCTCTCGAAGCTCACGTAAATCTTTCTCAGCCTGCTCCCTAAGAGTCCTGTGCCGCACATTAACAGCCACCGTTTGTTGAGCCACCTGACAAAAAAAAGAAAATAATTCAAAAACCTGACAAAAGAAGTTAAAAAGAGCGTATCATTCTCGAAGAAAGGCGGCGCTCTCACCTTCATTTTGAGGTAATCAGCGTTGTTTTCAGCCTCTGGGAGCTTCTTGAAGAGTTCCTTCTCGTCGCGAGGAAGGATGGTACTCCAAGCTAGGCGAGAAGCTACCCCAGGCTCCTCGATGCTATCATTATCGTTGACATTAGGGTAGTTCTGAAAGTTATCCCCGTCGACAACGACCCCCCTGTCTACTTGATATCGCTTAAGGGTAGGATCGGCCATCTTAGGCAAAATTGGCCTCACAGGCATTGAGTCTTCGATGATTAATCTCTTTCGGTATTTACGACGAGGCTTGTGAGGAGTTGACCTATTCTCAGCGGCATTAAGATCACCTTCTCGGCGGGTGGACTCACTCCTTTGCTACCCTGAGCTCTCGTGATCGTCTGAGCTATGATCATGGATAAGGTGCCTCTTTCGTTTACTTCTTTCGACCTCTTGCATCAGGCGACTGGGTTTGTCAATGGTCGAAGGAGGAGGAGTAAGAGCGCGAGGATGTCCAAAAGCGGATGCCTCAACTCGAGGCTGTTGACGAGGAGGAGGAGCCGTTGGAGAAATTCTGGAAGACATAATGTTCTCCCTTCTACGCATAGCTGCTTGAAAGTTCATATCTAGATGACACAAAGAGAAGGAGTTAGCAAATCAGAGAAGGAGTTAGCAAATCAAGTTTAAAAACACTGCACGCATGTATACGAAGGTAAATAGAATTAACGTTAAAAACCTATAAAGTCATCCAAGTCATCCAAGTCATCCAAGTCATCCAAATTTGCATCCGATGGAAAGTTGTAGAAAGGACTCCTGATGGCGTCGCCTTAGTTCCATTCAAGATCTTCCTCGAATGAATCACCGACACCCGTGGCCCTAGGTACCTCATCCCTCAAGTCAAAAGAAGGCTCATCTACGAGGCGACCTATGGGGGTAGTTGGTTCAACTACGGGAACCGCGGGCGGGTGGCTGGAACTAGAACTGGGAACATGCGAGGTTATGGTAAGGTTAGATGGAGCAGCAAAAGTCCCAAGAACAACTCTACTTACTCCCCAGCCGATGGCTGTAATGTTCTCTGGGGTTAAAAGAGAAAATAAATTTTGCTCCCCGGTGGAACATATACACCTAATAGACTCGTCAAAGTGGACCCTCAAGCTAGCCAAGTCGAACTTTTTCGAGCATTTTGAGTGGTCGTTGGTATCACGATTCCATCTAGTACAAATCCTCAAATCACTTGGAATCTCAACAACGACCCACTCACTCTCGAATTTGTGCAATTTTTTGGGAAGATCGAAAAAAATCTTATTATGAAACCTTTCAGCTTTTAATCTCTGAAGGGAAAATGTAACTAGCCCTTTTAACCCGCAAACCTTGAAAAATGCACTAAGAAGGGGAACAATAGGAACGATGCCTAAATTATGGCATACTACGAAAAATCCTACTAGCTGAGCCCATGCATGGGATGGAGTTGGCATGGAACTATAT
The DNA here is from genome assembly GCA_032173925.1 of Heritiera fomes. NCBI lineage: Eukaryota > Viridiplantae > Streptophyta > Magnoliopsida > Malvales > Malvaceae > Heritiera > Heritiera fomes. Next base: position 10,271,296 of record JAPDPM010000014.1, on the reverse strand, counting down.
CCTTATACCTGAGGAAAGCTCGACCAAATTCTGGTAACGGAAAATGAAAACCAAAAACTAAGGACGCTTTATGAATGGCTACACCGCTTCTAACCAAATCAAGTATATATTCCCTATCGGTTGGGAGTCTATATTTATAACCAAGAGGAAGGGGAAAATGAGTGTTGATCTCTTCTAAATCTGCGCTTGATAACTTACACTTAATACCGCCCATTCTTAGTGTTTTTACTGTGCGTTGAGAAGACATGGTCAAGAACTAAATATGAGGGGAGACAAGTAATAGGCGGCAGACCCGAGGGTTTGCGAGAGACTTATGGTGCGAGAGACTTAGTGCACGAGAGACCTAAGTGCTAAGCGAAAGACCCAAATACGCGGGAGACTTAAGTACTATGCTAGAGACGAGACTCCTACGAAAGACGCAAGGTAAGTACGGGAGAAACCAAAAATGAAGCGACAGGGGCACACTTACTGTGACAGTACAAGCAAGAGACTTATGTGTGAGGGCGATAGACAATATGACGCGGCAGGTTACGTAAGGCGGGAAAGCTAAAAGCGTGCGGTAGAGTGCTGGTGCAGAGGTTCTTCTTACTCGATTTCCTCGAACTTCTGCTGCTTATATAGCCGCGACAAGGAACACCAAACGTCGCACGAGAAAACACCTCCTGTAGAGCTGGACCTTTTTTCACCTGTAAAAAATACTAGAAAAACAACAACAAAAATCATGAAAAGACCTCAATGTCCTAGATCCAAATATTTATACTCTCTTTATTGAAAAAATCCAACAAGAGAGTGGGGAGCAATTGATATGGCAAAGCTTGTTTACCCTAGGCTAGGGCCCAACAAACCAAAAGAGCTGCCACATGGCACAAAATTAGTCGACCACGTGGTTGGAGGCGAGAGACATCGCAAGACCTCAAGTGTATCACAGGCGAGAGACCCTTTTCACCAGCTTTGTCAACCCATGTCGCCGGCGACAGGGAGCCAAACCTTGCCAGCGTATAGCCTGTCGCTCGTTAGCTCAAATAGCTTCCGCTAATAGTCTCCCGCTGAGCGACAGACTAACGCCTCCGGCCATTATTGGTGGTGTTTGTATTGTATTTGGATACAAACTTTTCTCAAAAAGACGGAATCACCCTCCAGGTAATTACTCTGTGATATTTGCCTATAAATAGGTTGCATGTATTATTTTACTCCGCTAATTTTTGAGGACTGGCTTTTATGTTTTCCAACACCGAAGAATCTTTGACTGACTTAAGCATCAGAGTGCTTACGTTGGGAACCACCCCCTGCGTTCCTCTGACTTTTCTTGTTTTACAGAAGCTTTTTGGAGACACGTGGGGAAAGAAGACAAAGATTGACGTCAGCAAGCATTTTTTGTTGTTTTGTGCAACAACAACACCAAAAGTTGACACTCATCAATAAACAAACTAAAAAAAATATCAAGCCTTAAAAATAAATACAAACTAGTTTTAAATCCGTGTGATGTATAGAAATACATTAATCAAACAATAAAGTCATTAATAATATATATTTTATGAAACTTCATAATATAAATTATTATATTTATGAAAAAGACAACATATGTAAATTTAATATTTTTTATTTGAAATTTGTGTATTACAATAGAGTAATATATAAAAAAAATCATATATTGGATATAATTATGTAAATTTTATGAAAGTTAAATCAAACTGATATTGTAATTTATTGAATGAAAATAGTTTATAAAAAAATATAAAATATTTTTAATTCGAAGAAATTAAAATTTTCTTCGTTTTAAAATCAATCTCATGTACAAATTTTTTTAAATGGAGATTCTTCAATGAATTCTTATTGAGCTGAAGTGGCAGTAAATGATTCTTGAATATTCATTGCTATCTTTGAATGATGTGTCATTTTACTTGATGATCTAATAGATTACACAAATGAGATAAAATACATGAATAAAATACTAATCTACAATTTAATTTTCAGTTATAACGTATATTATATGAAAATATAACAAAGATCCTTATATTATATATATGCATGCATACATACATGTTCCAATAATTTTCAACATTCAAGTTTATAATCAAAATGATACACTTTAGACAAAGTAAGCTCAGTACTTCTTGTTTCAATATTATAGTTTGTTACTTTTGTTTCGAACACAAAAAATTCACCTCTAAGATCTTCAAATATCTCTCAAATTCTATAATCTTTATTTTCCTAAATCATGTTCATAGACATCATTAAATTAAATTAAATATTGGACCATATTAAAATAATTGTTAACTAATCAATACTTTGAGGAAAATTTCATAAATATTGTCAATATCTTTATTAATTAAATTCTTAGCTTATTGAAAAGCACAAATATCGCTTTTCTTGTACTATCAAATGCCTTAACATTCAACTTGTAAGTATAAGACATACAAAATACTACAATTAAGTTATATATATTAAAATTATAAAATGCTTTTATTATAATTATGGAATAATTTTTGTTTAAAGTTTTAAATATAATAAATATAACTATTATTTACCTTAAGTTGGATTCAGGACATCTACATTACATAAGGAACAATAAAATTTTCATCAATTTCAAATAGTTTTTGTTGCACCCATATGACATATAATACCAACCAAAAATTGTATCAACTTAATTTTATGATAGTTATTCTATCAGTGAAAGATTTTCCTTATGTAAAACACAAATGCAAAAATAGTCAATAACAATATACATGTTAAATCAATTATATTTTAAAATTATGTTGCTATATATTTTGTCATTGTAAAAAATTAATCTAATACCTTAAATAGTGTATTTGTAACTAACTCTTTAATCTCTAACAAAGGTGCTTATTTATAAACATCAAAATCTCACCCAATGCTAATCTTTCATGCAATGTGTGATGAAATTCGATGCCAAAATCTTATTTTCATAATCAAATACAAAAAGTAAAAATTTTAATTTATGACTCTTGAGATTCATGAGTACCAAGCGTTGATAAAAAAATTGAATGATTTCATGCAATTTATATGATAAAAATGGAGAAAATTAAAAATTTTAGTATAAATAGATATAGATGTTACCTTTTAGATAGTTAAAAAAATTTAATTTATAAAAGTTGTAGATATATATTTTATATTTTGTAATATTAATGTGAAAAAAAAAAAGAATGATTACATATTACATATTAAATAAAAATATTAAAAAAAATAAAATGATGTTATCGTTTAAAAAAATTATAAAAAGCTAATGGTAATATTTAAGAGTAAGATATTGTTATATTATTGCATGTTATATATTACATTATCCATACTGATTTTATTATATATATATATATATATAGATGTTATCTTTTAGAAAATAAAAAAAAATTAATTGATAAAAAATACAAATATATATTATATTTTGTAATCTTAATATACGTAGAGTTTAATAATATGTTATTTTTATTTAATTTTAATCTATATATAGATATAAATGTTTATTGTTTAAGAATTGACATAGATAATTAATTCAAAAATATAATTGATTTATGATGTATTTTTAATATATATATATATATATATATATATATATATATAGGGAGAGATTTTTTATATTTTTGAAATTTTAAAATCGGTAATTATTATTTTAGTAAAATAAAGGCTACGTGTCAAACCTATAACCAATCCACATAGGATGTTTTACTTTGAACCAACTACTTTGGCTTATATATGTATATATGTGTGTGTGTGTGTATATATATATATATATATATATATTAGATTTAAACTCGTGCATTTCACGGTAACAATTTTAATTTATAATAACTTTTAATAAATAAAATAGAATTTTAAAAATTATTTTGAAATACTTATTGAATAATGTATTAAAAAACTTGATACATATACAAAATACATAAATTAAAAAATAATTCAAAATTAAATACTGACTAAAAAATTATAGAAAAATTAAAAATCACAAATCTTAATATATTTAAATAGTTACAATTTTAATGAAAATAATTTTTACTTCATTAATCATTAATAAATTATTGGTTAATGTTGCATATTTAAATTGATTTATTTTTAAAATTTGAATTTAATGATTCTAAACTAATCTTATAAAATTAATTAGTGTTGAAAACTTTATCTTTTAGGGTTTTTAAAAAAATTATTTATAATAGTCTCAAACAAAGTAAAAATGTAAATAAAAACAAAAACAAATTATTATTAATTTTTAAAATTTAAATTAATTTAAATTAATTAAATACAATATCTAAGATAATACACATTTTAAATTAATAGATAATCTATATGGATTTTTTTTACCAAAAAAATTATTGAACAAATAAATAAACAAATGATTGAATAAATAAATCTAAAAAAGAAATGAAATGAAAATTGAAAAAGACATGAAAATTTAATTCAATACTAAAATATATAGCTTAAATACCCCATTTTAATTCTTTGATAAAATATATGTATTTTTTTTAATTTAAAAATAACATAATAAGTGATAACAAAATATTTAAATTCTGAGTTAAATTTTATTTGATTTAAATGAAGATAATACGATTAAAATATATATTTTTAAATTTCACATATTTTAAAATTAAATAATTAATGGAATAATATTATTTATAAAAAATTAAAATTAATTCATTATTTCAATAACTTTGGCTTTTATATATTTGTGTAAAATATAAGATTATTATCAAAAACTATTAAAACTAAATCTTATTGAAATTAAAATTGTAATTTTGGATAAATGATTAGCTGAATCTTCATGAATATTTTAAACTTTAACAATGAAAAAGAATTCATCTTACCACATATGTCACATGTTCATATATAATACATATATCTTTTTCTTTAAAAAAGTTCATCCAAGTAAAACAGTCATACCTAAATTAATTATTTCTATAAATATGTTTTTAATGTATATAACAACAATGCATATATCTTGATAAAAGTGAGTAAAGAAATGGATAAATGATATAGAATTTTCTTTAATTTTAATATATTTAAATATAGATGTTTATCTTATTTATATATTATATAAGATAATTTTTTTTTAATTTGCTCATAAGAGCTTATTGATGAGGTGTCAACTTCTGGTGCATTGATAATGTATAGAGACTTAGTGCATGTGAGGATCACATTTCCCCAAAAGATACTGAACGATTGACCTTTCAATTTGAAAAGTCAATGAAAACGAATAAATTAATTTATTGGAAGTAATAGGTAAATTAAATTAAGGATTGAAAATTTTGATGATAGAATATTCATGAGACTTGAACAACCAATTGATAGTGTTTCGATTATAATTCTGGATCGGAGTATTCAAATGATAAACTGTAAAATCCTTTGAAAAGCTAACTTAATTATCTTTCCAACCATATAGGGCTCGCACTTTAATTCCTTATGGATCAATATCGGGAATTTTGTAAATTTACCCTATTAGCTGTAGATTCTACCAGTTGACCTATATGTAAAGATTCGCTCATAGCGGTTGGTACGAAACTCCTATTAAGGTGATTCAAAATCTGTTAGAAAACTAACCTAAATATCTTTTCAGCAATATAAGGCTCATATTTTTAATTCATTGTGGATCAACACCATTAAATTCCTACATTCACATCACAAGCAGAAAATTTGGGACTAAACAATCGATAAAGAGTTAGTCATAAATTTTGATAGAAAACTCCGATTTAGGTGATTCAAATTGTGTTGAAAAGTTAACTCGAAGATCTTTCTAATCATATATGGCTCATATTTTTAATCATTTTGGATTAATCTTGATGAATTTTTAAGGTTGGCTATAAGTGCAGTGAAGTAATTAGAGAAGTGAGAGTTAAAGTTATAGAAATTGAATTGGCTTCTAATTAAATTATAAAATGTTATTTTAGCCATGTAAAAATTAGTATAAGTGGATGAATATACTATTTATTAAATTAGTGATTAAAGAAATAAATAATTGTCTTCCCATATTTTTAGATGAATATTAGCTATGAAAATCTGAAAATTCTTCGTCAAATAACATATATTCTAACCAAATACATAAAATAAATAAAATATAACTAAAACATCTAAAATATTTCTAATATGTGTATTGATTAAATAAGAGTGAAAAGGTGGAAAAAAGGGAGGCTGTGAGGGACAACTAAAGGGCTGAAAATAGAATAGCTAATTAAAGCAGCAAAAAGGTGAGATATTTGGGAGATATCTCCACTTTCCTTGCACTTCATTCGTTAGAAATGATATAATTAACTAAATAAAACTAAGGAGATAACATTAACAGAACTATCTAACACCTAAGTGGTTGGAAACAAAAAGCAAATGGTTTTTAGTGTTGTGTGAAAGTCGACAAAAACAAAACAGAAAAACCTGAAGCAATGGCGTGAGAAAGAGTGAGAAAGAAAGAAAAATCAAAGAGAAAAAGGGAAAGGGAGAAAGGGGCTTTGATTCTAATCAACACACCTTCAAGTACACATCTTTAACCATTCAAACAACCCTGAACAGCTGCTGAACTGGAGTCAAACAGCAGTTGAAAATCAACGTAGGTCAAACAGGGGAAGCAAGAACGTGAGAGTAGAGGAGAAAAAGAGAGGAAAAAAAGAAGGAAAAGAAGGAGAAGGGAAGAGAGGTTCAAACTCTATATAGTCACCTTCCTAAACTACAATATTTCTCTCTCAAATGCCCCAATCAGCTGTAAAAAAAGGGACAAACAGCAGCTATTTGAAGTAGAATCGAACAGGGCACCATGAACAGGGCAAGTTGGATTTTCAGGTAAGATGGATCCAACCATTTCTATTAAGTCCAAGCTTAATATATGTGTTAGAGGGATGGATTATGAGTATATTTGTGATGGCAAAGTGCAGGAAAATTAGTTGGACAGTGAGGAGAAAAATTACCAAAGACAAAGGTTCCAAGGGTAAACAATCTTTTTTCTAACTTGATTTGGATATATATGATTGCTAGAGTATGTTTAAGTGTAAAATTGGCATTACCATGCGAATATATTGATGTTAAGATGGTGATAATGTGCTGCCCTAATGAGAAACTTTAGTGAAGGAATTTATTCAAATTAAATCTATGAGGTTTTATTGTTGTAAATAGTGTAAGTAAATTGTGTGTGTTATGTGATTGTAGTAAAAGAAATAAATGTGGATTAGTAGATGATATTAAGAGTATTGGTATAGTAAAAAAAATTTGTGAAAAGATAATTTCGGCTTTAAGGGGAAAGTGTTGAAGAAATGGATTTATTTGATTGAATTCATATTGTTTGATGTTCTATGAAGTATGATAAGGCATGATTACTAATAATTGGCCTTGTATGAATATTGTTTGCTGCTAAGGAGTCCATCAGTAAGAACTCAGTGAGAAAAGGATAGACACACTTAAGTTGCAACCAACGCCAGAGAAGTGATATAGCAAAAGAGTGCAGGTAAGGAATATATATAGAAAACGTAGGGATACTATGATACATTGGATCATTGAAAACAAATTTTTATGAGATTTGATTTGATATTTTTTGATTAAATTGTGAAACTGGAAATTATGGTTATAAACTGTGTTTTCGTGCAGGGAGATTAGGATAAAAAGTATCGTTACGTTGCTGAAATTTTCTTAAATGAACTTATATTTCAAAATACATCACTTGGAATAATTTTCATGCATAAATGGGGGATATGATTATATGTTGGGAAATTAAAGTTCATAAATGTCATAATGCATAATAGATTTGTAGCTCAGATTTCGAAGAGATTTTTAATAATTTTTACATGTTTCATGATTCATTTATGTTTTCATGTCTTTGTGATGTGCAAATAAAATATTTTGAATGTCTGTTATTGGACTGAGAATCTTTGATGGATTTTTATATTTCAAGTGTAAAGATTTTATGATTTTAATACTTTGAAAACTAATTTAAAGATATATTTTACTGAATTAATCTCCGTAAACATTTTGAAATGTTTTGTGAAATGTGTTGAGATTGTTAGCCCCATAGCTACCTACAGGTACATGCTTTCCGTTCCATACTGATTGCTGTTGACTCTAGCTCAGTCATCTAGCTCCCACAGGTGTTACCTAGCTTGTACACACTGTGGTACCCTTGACCATGGTCATATGTCTGTAGCATGAGTCTATTAGGTGAAGCCTAGTCTCCACTATTTTATTTATACTGGGGTGGTAAATCCTTAGTTAACATAGATCTAAGCAGTCTCAGACTTTATTAGTTTTCGATTTCATTATATATGTTAAATATGCTTTATGATTTGTAACCCTTACATTATTTGTCTGAAAAGTGATTTATATTGTTTACGGAGTGTTTTAGAACTAATTTTCCGAATGTTTTATGAAATTGTTTAATGGAAGCTATTAGAAATGTTTTATATTGCCATGTCTCCACCACTTTCGATTTATTTGAATTTATATAATTTCTGAAGCTTTTTTATCTGAACTCTGAAATCTGAAATGACTATGATTATTTGGATTTTGAATGATTTCTGAATCTTAAATATTTGAAATTTGAATTCTGAGTGAATATGTTTTATTCGAATTATATTAATTACGATTTCCAACCTTTACGTGAATTACTGAAATTGATTATGACTTGTTTACGAAAAATTTTATGAACTAATTATTTGAATTTTATATGATTTCTGAAGTTTTCATATCGAAAATTTGAATTCTGCAATGATTATGATTAATATGGATTTTTGAATGATTTTTTTAAAACTCTGACATGTGAACTTAGGAATTTGAAAATGGTTTGATTTTGACAGTATGAGTGTTAATTGGACTTTAAAAATTTGCATATTTTTCTAACCGATTTAAGATTATCTGAACATCAATTGAACACCAATATGCATGGTTTTTGGATTGATCTAAGACATTTGCATTGCATGGTTTTGAAATGAAGTTGTGAAAGTTACATAGTTGGGACTCTGATTTGGAAATGCAAGAATCCATTCTTTGATATATTTTATAGTTTACTCTATAACTGAAATGTTAGGAAAAGAGTTATTGTATTATTTATTGACTGACTTTTGATTTGTTATTAAATTATTTTTAAACTGTTTTCTAAACCATGTTATGAATGAGTGATTTATAGTTGATTTATAAACGGTTTTCTGAGTATATGATTTTCTAATAAACTCACTAAAGTGTTTTCTAAGTGTGTGATAGGTTTTGCTAAACGCATGATTTCTGAACAACTTTCTGAATGTGTGATTTATGAAGAGTTTTCTAAGTGTGTGTGATTCCTGAAATGCCTATCGAACTATTTTTCGTGTGTGATCTCTGATTGATTTAAGAAATTGTTCTCGAAGGATGTATTTTCTGTATTATTTCTGAAGAGTGTTTTGAGTGATTTACTGATGATTTTCAAACTGTTTATAGCGTTATATCTGAATGATTTTCTAAATTGGTTACTGTGTGATTTATTGAACAATTTCTAAAACGGTTTTCTATGTGATCGATTTCTGTACAACCTTCTGAACATGTGACATTCTGAGTGATCTTCTGAATTATGTTTTAGAGGTGTAATTTCCGAACGATTTTCTTGAACAGTTTTTTGAGCATATGGTTTTTTGGACTGTGTTCTAAATCAAGTTACTCTGATCGATATGTTAAAAGGTTTTCTGAACGAGTGAGCTACTGAACTATTTTGCTGAGTTGATTTTTGAATTGTCTATAAATGGTTTGCTGAATAGTGAACTTTATAATTTATCGGATATTTTACTGATCCATCTGATAACTATTGTTTATTGTTGAGTACTATCAATAAAGGATTAAAAGGTTTTTATACTGATTTATTACGTATGAATTTCTTCAATGTAAAGTTTTCAGAAACTCCCTATAATCGGATTTAGGAACAGAGATAAGTGAGGTGCTTTAAAGCATCCTTCCATACTCAGCCTGGTACTCCTAACCGATTATAGTATCCCTTCCAATGGAGTCCCATTATATTATTTTAATATTGACTACATATTTATGAATGATGTTTTTGACATATGCATATAGGTATGTATAGTATCGATTCTTTTATATATATTTTTTATTGGGCATAAGCTCACCTCCTTTTCCTCTTCACATATTATTAGTAGCATTAGTTGATTGTTAAGAGAAATTTCTAATGGGATGCCTACGATGTTTCGATGTGATACTTTGCAGGTATGGTATTCAGACATTTATTGTACAGTGCTTTAGTGTGTAAAGGGATGTAAACAGTAAATCAAAAAAGTTCGAATGTTAATCATAGTTTTGTTATTAGATATTGTATAGAAAAACAAAGTTCTTATTGTAATTTAATGTATTGGGTCCTATTTGAATGATTAAATGTTGAGTTAGCTAAGGAAGTTTTAGCTTGATATCAGAATGATGACACCGAGCACATCCCCCATCGACTGTGAGAAAATGAAAAAGTTAGTCCTAATTTTCAGAAATCGGAACGTGACAATGCATCATATATAAATCTTTTTTAATATTTCTAAAAATGTATGTCTCATTTGTACTTGTGGAGTTAAAATTTTTTATTGTGTATGAGAAATAATTCTTTTATTATTACCTTTTACTTGCTCAAAAAACAAGTGTTGAAAAGTAAAATCATATGTTAAAATAAGTAAAATATATTCTCAAATGGCTAGTTTGGATAAGCGATGAGATTGATTATGGTGAGATTGAAAAGAAAAAATGACCATTAAAAATATATAAATTTTTTAATAAAATAACAAGAAAATAAAAATTTAGGGTAAAAAAAGTAATTCTAATTGTTCATTTCTTTGTCTTTATATCACTATTCATTAACTAGTCTCACTGCATCGGAGGATTGAAATTTGTAAAAAAAACTTAAGATTGTAATTAAAACTTAAGATTCTATCCTAAAATGAGGATTGAAATAATAAGATGATTGGATAAATTTTATGGAATAGGCCAAGATTACTTTTTAATATATTACGAAATTTTTTCGCACAAAAGATGTAAAATATATGTTATATACAAATAAATTATATATTATTATCTAAGGTGGATTAAGAACATGATAAATACTTCACTTTGTTTTTTTTTTGTTTTTTTAATATTTAAAGTAGAATATGTGTCATCGTCTTAACTTTACTTGTGGAGTTAAAAAACTTTACTACACTATATTAGATAATAATTTATAAATTATTATATCTTACACGTTAAATTTTAAACATTTAAACATATTATTTTTTTGTATAAAGTCAAACCTTTCTCTTTTACCTTTTTTTTTACAATGCCTTTATCCTTTATATTTTCAAAATTTATAATAAAAAAAAATAAACACACCATATTCCATAAGCTAATAAAAAAGCCTAAATTATGAAAAAGAAAATATTAATCGATGTCTAATGGCACTACTAATTAAGGTGATTTTTGAAAAAAATATTAATTCGTTTTTGTTGAATTTAGTAAAATAATGAATTAAATGCAAAATTTTAAATAATATTTAAATATCCTTAAATGATATTACAGGTACACATAATCCAAAGAGTTGGTTTAGGGGTATAAGGTCTCACTAAATTCTTGAGTAAGGACGATATATGGTGAGAAATCTCATGTTCGAATTCTCACTAGGTCAAATTTCCTTGGATTAATGCCAACCATGTAGCGTAAGTGAAAATTAATTTCATACTAATTATAATATGAAAACATCTCGTGGTTTACAAAAAAAATATAAACACACAAGTTAATCGAAAAAGAAATTCTATTCACAATCAAAATATGTTCCTCACAACCTATTCTTATTTTTTTTGTAATTTTATCGCAAAAATACCCCATAATATGGTAATATTTCATTTTGTGCTTTTCTAAAAAAGAATTTCTAATAAACTTGTGTGCTTCCCAAGAACAGATTTCTGGGAAGCTTGTGTGCATCTCGGAAATCCATTTCCAGGAAGCTTATGTGCTTTCCGAGAATTCATTTTCGGAAAGCACTCAATTGGAGGCTAAAATGAATGACTTGTTTTGTCTTTGCAAAAGTGGCACAAGGTGGCGGCAAGGAGAGCTTTGCATGCTCATTGAACTGTGCTAACACAAGGCCCCATTGCCAAATATCAAGTGGCAGCATGAAGAGTCTCCAACAACATGAAATGGCCCCATGTCCAATTAGGGATGTAAACGGGACAAGTACCCGCTAATTTTGAGATATCCAAATCCGAACCCGTGACAGGTAGTAAAATTACTACCCGAACCCTACCTGAACCCAATTATTAACTACCCTAATCCTACTTAATCGGGTGGGATATTATCAGGTACCTGTTGATAGGGTACCCATTTACATCCAACTCAATGACTTTTACTTATCATCAATGAATTTCCATGAAGCTCTAATGCATTTCGAAAATTCTCTTCCGTGAAGCTCTAATGCTTCATGGAAATGTTCATTCGACGAGCTTTAATGGTTTTGAGAAATGAATTTTTAGAAAGCATTAAGGGTATTTATGTCATAATATTTTTTGAAAAGTAAAAATCAGGGGAAATTCTAAATATACTCCCCATTTTACTCTTCCTACCCCACTCCAAAAACAACTAAATATACCAAAAAAATTTGATGTTTTTAACCCTATACGATAATTACAACAGAAGTGCCAACAGCAAAAACTAAACGCCAAGAGCAAAAAATGGCGGGAATTTTAAACGAAGAATAGGTTGTCTTTCCTTTAGTGTAGTGGGTAAGACAATCTGTGCACAGTCAAGCAATATGCGCAAAAACAGCGCAAATCTTCTTCCTTGTTTGCACGAGACCTACAGTATTTCCGTTTGCATCTGGGCCAGTTACGCGCAATCTAGCTTGCGCATTTTGGCAATTCATGCGCAAGCTAGGTTGCGTAGATGGGCTATTTATGCACAAGTATACTTGCGCAAAAGTGAAAAGATTGCGCAAACTTGTTTGTGCGTATATTGTCCTTTGCGCAAATTGACTTGCACAAATCGCTTTTTACAAATTGATATGTATTTTTTATTATATAATTGATAGTTATTTTTATTATATATTTGATATGTATTTTTTTGATAAATATATCAACATGGATCATCGGTCCAGCGCGAGACCCACACCCACCCAGCGCCGTTGCAACTGCCTTGCTTGCGCGAGACCCATGATGTGGCGCGCTTGTCTGCTTGGGCGAGACCGATGGGTCACGCGTAAGTTTGCTTGCACGAGACTAGTGGGTCTCGCATAAGTCTACTTCAATGCAAGCCTCACCTAACAACGATGGAGGAACCAGCAACTGTTGGATCTCCAACTTGAAATTGGCAAGATGTGGGAAGAGGGGATGGGAAGATTATGTGATGTGGCGTTGGCGGGAGTGATTTAGTTGTTATTTAGTTTTTATTTTTAGGGTTAAAATAGTAAAAAGATGAAGTATGTTTAGTTTTTATGTTTAGTTGTTTGGTTTTTACGTTTTTGTGGGGTAAGATGAGCAAAAAGAGAAGTCCATTTAGAATTTCCCAAAAATCAGTTGTGAGAAATAAAAATTGGTTGCAAATAGAAGCATTCTAATCGAAATTTGGGCCCAAAATACAGGACGTAGAGATTAATTGCTGTTGAAACTTGGGATGAGCCCATTGTGGCAGCCCGATGTACTTACTAAACCCACCCAGAAATAACTTAATCCCCGTCACCAAACACAACTCTCCTTTCGCCGATCCCGCGCTTATTCGAAGCCAAAAGCAAAGCAAACCGCAAAGCTCTCCCAAATCTCTTGATTTTCAGAGTCCAATTCGCATTGTACAGTAGCTTCAATGTTGGATCCAATCATCCTATCCGATGAAGACGACCCAAACACCCCACTACCATCCATCTCCAAGAAGCCTAGAACCGAACTAGACCGTCATTTCCCTCCGATTCTGGTTCTCGACGATGACCCTATCCCGCAAAAACCCTCATTGGGCTCCGCCTTCACCTCCGGTTCCACTCCTTCTTTCGTGGCCGAGACTCCGATGTCCGAGCCTTCGGTGATCAGGTGCTTCAATGCTGGCCCTTCGGCTAGGACTTCGGATCCTCATGGAGATACCAAGCTCTCTGGTCCGTTCCTTTCCCTTTTACATACTCCCGTGTATTTTCGTTGAGTTTTGATTTAATATTAGTTATAATTTGGGATTTTTAGTCATTTTCGTTCTAATTTGAAATGAAAATGATTCAATTTTGGTAATTTTGGTTTATTTCGAGTGATAATATTGTAAAAATGCAAAATTAAGGGGTGAAAACGAAAACTATGTATGATAAAAACGAGAAATAGATAAAATATAACTGCATTTGAACTTATATGTACTTTTGCTTCATGTAAAGTAAAATTATGTAATTTGTTATTAAGAAATGTTACATATTTAACTTTTAATCATTCTAAAATGTTATATGCTCTTATATACAAAGGCATTCTTTTACTTTTTTCCTTGTAGAAGCAAAAAGCAAGCAGCAAGTTACTACCAAACAGCACTAAAGCTTTTGTTAAGTCATAGGTTCATTCTATTAGCAGCTTGTGGATAAACTAATTTGGGATTTGATGCTTCTGTGTTCCCTTTTGACTTATTTTTGTTTTTGTTTTCTTATTGCTTCTGCTATCTGGAGTCATTTCGGAGTTATTGATATTTCATTTTTTTTTAAATATTTGGTTTTGTTCAAAGTTTTTTGTTGGTTAAATAGTAACTTTAATGGACCACCATCATTTAACATTTACGTTTTTTCTTTATGGTTTTGTTTCCTTTCCTAGCAGGAATAAGCAGATTGATATGTTTGGAATCTGATAGTGAGCTTGACAGTGGTTCTAAAAGGAACAATGATCAAGAGAATGGATCAAATGGTTCTGACGTTGATGAGTCTGAGGAGCTAGAATGGCGTTCCAGATTTTGTGATTATGAATCTTATCTAGGTTTGTTGATGTTGTCTCTGCAATTGTTTTATATGTGATTGTCTGGTTCTTGAAACCTTGGTATGATTTTGAAAATAGAAAAAGGAAGCATATCCAGTAGTTTGGGATTTGTTTTTCTATATTAATGGAAGTTAAATATGTTTATCAGGGAGTTCTAATGTAGAACAAACGTGTGAGGAGGACTGTTCTTCTCAGCCATTGTATATTCAAGATGACGCTGATCCACTACTTCATCCTGAGGTATGATTATAAAATGCTGCATTATTCAGCTTCTGAAATAGCCAAATAGGTTGCTGTTTTGTTGTTTCCAGATTTTTAAACTGTGGCAAAAGGGAATGTAGAAATTTGGTTAAACATGTATTTGAAGTCGTAAGCAAATATTAATAGATGTTCCAAAAACTTAATGAAGTTGAATCTGTATCTTACTTCATAAAAAAAAAATCACATGAGAGATACACTTAAACATGTTATGACAACTTAACTCCTTAAGCATTAGGAAAATATTGTATTCTTATTGTCTTGGATGATAGAGATCTAGCTTCTTTTTTCTTTTCTTAATTGATCACTTGGACATTGCATTTAAACCTTGTGACTCATTTAGACAAATTTGGTTATCAGTATTCCCTTTTTAGTTCAGATTTTTGGAGCAGTGAATGATGTGATGTAATGAGCCTACTAGAAACTTGGACCATTGATGTTAAAGTTTATTTTGGAGGGTAGGAGGGACCAATGGTGAGGTGGGGTCTGTCTCTTTCCTTGTTAGAATACAGGGGAAGCTGGTGTTCTGCCCAAAGTTCCTTGTTTCAAGAATAGTTCAGGTTAGCAGATCTTAGCAAGAACCTGATAAAAATGAAAACAAAAAGATTTTATTTTTCTTGAGTGAGTGGCAAAGTTAAATTGTTGGTCATCTTTTATTTCGTTTCTGTATTTGTTTTCAATTGTATGATTGATGCTTTTCTCATTGTTTGGCATTATAAATGTCTGGGAGCAAGGACTGTTGAGGTGTTGATGAATTTTAGATGTAGTATTGTAAGGATCGAAAGTGCATTTAGGAGAGGTGTTCCTTCCTCTTCTTGAAGTTCAAGGATGAAGGGGAATGGTAGACAATTAGAAGATTTTGAACATCCAATTGCTTGGGCAAAATTGAAGATCTTGAAGACCATTTGCAATTTAGTTTACTTCTGGTCAATTTTTAGTTTCTAGATACTTTTAGTTTTAGGGCCTACATGATGTTTCCTCACCTCCTTTGTATCTTGCTTTCTGCGTTTAATTTGTTTTTCATATTGTTGCTTGTAATATAGCCAGTGTGCTAGTGTTCCATCTTAGCAAGTTTTAACCCTCCCCCATCTTACCTCTCTCTCATGCACTTGCTTACACACAAAATTCACTTGAAGACACTTGCTCATCTATTTAAATTTTATAAGTTTAAAAAGATTTTGCAGAACTTGAGAAAAATTTAGGGTTTTAGGAATTGTTAACTGCTTTATTAATAGATAGTTTGATGAAACTGGATCAGGTAAATGATGATCTAGACAAAGAAAATTGCAGCATGGAGCAGATGGATAATGTATTAAAGCAGAAACGAAAAACCAAAGTCAATGCTGATAAGAAAAGTAGTGCACATGGAGCAATGTTAAAAAAGAAGATGACGAAGGAGGAACGGATTCTTATGATGCAAGAAAAGAAGCTAGAGAAAGAGGCTAGTAGTTTTTTTACTACAAATATTTTAACGTTCTTTTACCTTGTATTGCATAAGTAACTGATTAAAACCTAAAATGCAGCAAGAGAAGCTGCAAAAAGCAGCTTTGAAAGCTGAAGCTGCAGAGTTCAAAAAATTGCAGAAAGAGAGGCAGAAATGGGAAAAAGGAAAGTTTGCACTAAAATCTATTGTAGCTCAAATTGATACTAAGGTGGTTGAACTGGGGTCAATAGGAGGTAAGGGCATTGTAGATGTTCTTGGATTGTTCATGCTAATATTTGACTGATGCATTTTCTTATCTCGCTATATGCTGAGAAGTCTCTAGCTTTATTATATAGGTCATTTACTTTCAAGGTTCGCTGATAAAGGCCTTACATATCGCATAACATCAAATCCAATTGAAAAATCAATTGTATGGACCATGACAGTTCCTGAACATATTTCACAGGTAATAGGTTGGATGAAGTTTTGCAGATTCTGATATCCAAAATAGTCTTCTTCTTCTTCTTCCTTTTTTTTTTAAATTGTGGTTTACACTCATATGTTTGTCTTTCATACCCTTCATCCAAATCTCTAGCTATGATGCAACTTGGAGTTTTATGCTAGTGCTTGGATTAAGTAAATTTCTTAAATCTATATGGTCAGATTTTGATTCATCTTCACCCTGGTAGGTTAGAGTTGATTCTTTATGCTATGCATAACGTATTATATTGTATTAACCACCATCACCTTAGAGTCACATTGAGCTTTTAAATTAATTCTGCTTTTTTTCCTTTCCTATTTTCCTCCATTTATTTACTTCAAATTTTTGTTAATATTTTTTATATGGGGGTTTTGTAACTGTTTAGTACCATTAGACTCTAGTTATTCTGTAGCCTATATTACCTAAGCATGCCATCTGGGATCACCTTTTATAACTATAGACATATTAAGCTTCCCTTGACCTTTTCAGTCTAAACTTTGACTGCAAAATGTGTCTCAATAGTTGGTTAGGTTTAGAACTGCTTAGGTGCTAAAATATGATACTTCAGCATAGGAAAGATACATTGCTATTTATGTGATTGATAACTTCAGGTAAAAATAGTTTCCCTACAACTGACTTTTTAAATAGACTGAATTTTTCCAATCTGGAATATTGCTTTTTCTACCTTTTAGTTGGATATTGTTCAATTCTTTGAACATAAAAAAAAAAAAAACTTTGCTAATTGTTTCTTGACATAGATCATCTGCTTTTCTTTTTTCAGCTTTCTCCTGAAGGACTAGAGATTCAATATGTATTAATTGTATTTGAAGCTGCAGAGTTTTGTGATCTAGTAGCTAGTGACACACTTCTGGATCATGTTTCTAGAGTCCGAAATAAATACCCATCTTATACAGTTTGTTATCTGACAAATAGACTAATGGCATACATTAATAAAAGGTGAGAGTCACTGAACTTTACCACCACAAAGAGATTCAACCCTTTTTTGTTTTAGATGGCTTTGTAATTCCCCTCTCCACTATGGTTGACTATGATTTCGTGCCTTTTGTATGTAGTTCTCATTCTAGGAAGGCTATTTTACTGTGTTTTGGTTTTGTTATTAGCCATTTCCCGTTTGTATTATTTTATCTTTTGTTTTCCCCTTCCCCTTTTGTGATTATTACTTGCAAAATTGCATCATTTCTTTGAAAGAAGGTAATAATTTTTTTCTCTTTGCTTTAAAGATGAGGTTGTGCATAAATTGCATGATATCATTTCTGCTTTCTTGATAGATATATTTGTTGATAAAAACATACTATGATTCCTGATTGGATGAAACCATATAGACCTAGGAAATCTATTATATAAAAGTTGTAGAAATTTAAGCTCCCTCATTGTGCCACGTTTTTTGCCACTTTTTTGTCATTTATTGCCCTTCATCTTTTGTCCTTTTCTCCTTCTTTTGTGTGTAAAACAGTTATTTCGCCTGCTGTTGGTATCTTTCAGCGTGCCTTTCTTCTCCAGCGTTCCTTCTGCTGCCCGTGCCTTTTTTCCATTCCCAACACATTCTGACTGTCAGCTTTAATGCTCATTTTCCTCTTTTATCCTTCCCTCCCCTCTAAATAGGCGCCTATTTTTTCCTGTACTCTCCCCACGTCACTTCCTTTTTACTTCTTTGTGTTCTTTTCTGATCATTTCACATTGTTTTGCTCCAAATCTCTTACCCATGTTTTTTCAAACAATTTACTTCCTGTTTTTATCTTTTCCTGGTGACTCCAACTTTTTTTTTTCAACTTTTTATTTACTTGGATTGAAAATCAAACCCCAACACATCCCACGTGTTTCTTTGTTATTTCCGCCATCACTCCACTGGCACTGTGTGGCTATCGTTACTTTCATTTTTGGTTATGGCTGTGTTGACTTTTTTTTTCCATTGAACTCCCGCAGCAAGGCGCGGGCGTTCAATCTAGTCTTCATAAACTTTATAGAAAATTTTAAAATTAATACTCTTATTACTTTTCTTTTATCAAAGCATATGTGATTATCCCAGCGAACTTCCATTTCATTATTTATATCATATAATCAAATAGTTTTGTCAATTTATACCAACAATCATAGGGCAGTAGTACTGTTATCTTTTGCTGCTTATAATCGATAATGAAGCGATTCATGGTTGTTTGTTGGCTATTTGATTCATGATGCTGCAATATTGTGATGAAATGAAATATGGATTTGGGCAATGTTTTAGGGAAAATGAACAATACAAGAACCCTGCAAATGATAGTGGCTGGAGACGTCCACCAATTGAGGAGGTCAAATTTCTAACTGCATATGCACTGAATCATGACTAATAATCTTGTCTTTTTAGCTTCTGTATTTTTTTAACATCACATTTTATCTCATTTTGTATCTGAAATTTGTTTTATAGGTGCTGGCAAAGTTGACCACTTATTATTCTAGGATACACTCTAGGCAATGTGCAGATGAAGCTGAACTGGCTGAACATGTTGTTGGTTTGACGTGTAGTCTGGCCTCTTGCCAATTTAGGTATCACTCTAGATTTTAAAATGAATTTCAAAGTAAATAATTCAAGTTCATTTACAGCATAGAGAAAATTTTTTAGTCTTGTGGTCACCTAATGGGAGTTTTGGCCTCGTTAAGTAGGTGACTTAAAAAGCTTTGAATGGTCCATTACATGATTTATGTTCCCTTAACATGCTCTTGTTACTAATATGAATAAATAGTGATTGTCTTGTTATTTGTAAAGTAATTCCTCAAGTCCATAATATCTGCTGGTTCCCGGGTAAATGACATGTACCATGCTTTTTGGTTACCTTAACATGTAGTAATTAAGTAGTTGCACTAGTTCCTGTCACTTTCAGTGGGGTAGTTTGCAACTCTCATTCAGAAAATATCTAAAATTTTGGGTTTAGTGTGGAATATACTATGTCATCCGATCCTCTAATTTTAAATAGGAACACTTATCAATGTTGTAATGTACTGGACTATGTCGTCATCTCAATTCTGCCATCTTATACCATCTCAGTATTTGTATCATTTGAAGGTTATATAGGCATACTTATTAGATGTAATTTCCTGGTTCAAATATTATCAGTTCCTTCACTGAGCAATACTCTGTATCTACTTTATTAATTTATCTATTTGTTTGCAGAAAGAAGTTAACGCGACTCTCTGTAAGTGCCAATGGATCCCTTATTCCTAAGGACACTGTTGACAAGAATTTAATAAAGGGGAACTTGTGGTGAGTAATATCTTAAGCACTTGTGTGCTTAATTGATTTATGTTTTTTCTCCTTAACTGTACATCCTGGGGAAAAGAAAACTTGGTTTTATAGAGTAATATAACTTCTTTGCAGCTTTTACGGAGGGGATAAATTTTAGGACTTTGGTTTATGCCAATTAGGTTTTTATCTATTTTACATTCTGGTGATGTGGTGCCTTAAACAGAAATGATATATGAATTTGCTCCTGTTTGTAGTTAGTTGAAAAAAAATTAGATACTGGGTTGTTTAGCAAACAAAGTGTTTAAAGTAGTTGTTGGCACTGATGGTATAACAAAATTTATTTCTTCATAGTTCTCCTTGTTTTTCTGCTATGATAATCTACATTTAAACCTGCATTGACAGTAATTACTTCTTTCTTTATGGGCATTGCATTTTATTGCTGATTTAACTTTTCACTTCCAGGTTAAAAGCTTTGCTTGCCATCCCAAAGGTCCAGCCACGATTTGCTCTTGCCATAGGGAGAGAGTACCCTACCATGAAATCTCTTTTGCGTGTTTACATGGACCCTACTAAATCAGTAAGTCCAAGCAAAATAGGCATCTTTATATTATAAAGCTTTTCCCTTTGATGTCACATTCTGCATGGCCAACATTTCCTTGTTCAGTTTTGAGCAGGTTTAGTTTTTGGAAGCTAAACTGGTTACGGTTCTTTAAGAGGGTGCAACTGTACTGTGGCATAGAAAAATATGGTGTTAATCTCTCTGACTTTCATGATTCTCAGTTTACTTTTGGACCTTTGGTTGCATTTATGGTTTAAGATTTGCTATATGTGAAATATTTTAGAGCAAGCTATGTCAAGGGTGTAAGTAATGTGATAGGAGAATTAATGCTTTAATGTGCACTCTTTTATCTACCAACAAGAAGTGGTGGGAGACTGGAAGGGGAAAATTCCAAACAGAAATAAACTTCTATTTCACCAGTAGAAAGGATGGATAGTGAGGGATTTTGGCATAATTATCATTTCCTTCAAAATCATGCTGTGAAGAATATATTTATCTTGGGAAAGATTTGTGAGGTTGGCATTTTCCATCACTTTCCAATATATTCATCATTAGTGTTCACATATTTAAGGTTCTGGAATATATGACTGGGGTCCCATAAATGTGAATGGTAATGACGAGTGAATTAGAAAGTAAAAAGTATAAAGATAATGGAGGGGATTTCCACTTTCCTTACAAATCCTTGAAAACGCTTGTGTGAAATGTTTCACTTGTTTCGTTAATTGATGTCCCTTAACCAATTAAAAGGATGGAAGACAAGTTGTGTCCTTAACTTCAATCCTTTTGCTTCATTTCCTTTCTCTAATGTCAGGATCATCAATCAAGGTAAGTCTTCTTTTGCTATTGTATTGTTATGGCAGGTGCATGAAAAGGAATTTCTGCTGAAGGACTTGGTGATAGAAGGGTTACTAGGTAACGATAGAAGGTTAGGTGAGGTTTGTTCAAAGAGAGTGTATAGAATACTCATGGCGCAGAGTCGAAGCATCAAAACTGATGATGTTGAGGATGGTGCTGATTTCTTCAGACATTAGTAATAGTAAACTTCTCAGTGTATTTGTTGTTATAGGCAAAAATAGAGATTTTTTATTATTATTTTTTGGTACGTTGTTATGCTTCTTTCTTTCTTACTTGCTTGGTTTCTCTATTTCTTTCCTTATCCTCCAGTGGCATTCAAAGGGAAAAAAAGGTGAGCCAGGCACCTTTTGGCCTCATGCTTTATTGTTGTTTTAGCGAACTGTTCGTGAAATGGATCAATCACCGGTAATTGGGGTGATTGGCTGTTTTCAGCAGATATAGTTGCCAAAATGTTGATATTATGCTAGTTGAGGAAGCATTGCTAAGAATATTGTTGGAAGAAATCATTGCTGGAGTGTCCTGATTAGATGCCCATTTATCTGTTTTTGTTCTTAATCTCAATGTGCCTCAGGAAATTCTCATTTAAAGGGCTCCCATTTGGAGCAAACAAAATGAGCAGGACATAGTTCAAATATTGCGGTTAATCCTTAATCCTATTCCTATTTTGTCATCGAATTGAAAAAAAAATTGTATTTATAATCATGTATTTAGAACAACCCATATCAGCATCACCCCATAATGACCATGGCAAACTGCCGCTGTCCAGGGTAATTCACTATAAAAGATCAATAAACTTCGGAAATTTATACAATTAAGAGACAAGCTTGGAAGCATATGTTCATGTCCAAGAGAATAAATGCCCTTTGTACTTAAGGGTGGAGCAAGAGACTGTTGACCTTTAAATTCGACATTCTCATTCTTAATTACTCGTTTGTTACAATGACTTCTCTTTCATTATATGACTAAACAATACAGTCAACACTATTTATTTATCTGTTCATTTATTTATAACACAAGGAAATATTCAGGCATAAAATTAATAAGTCATTGCATAATAAGAGGGATCATGTCTCGTCATCACCTACTCTTTAGTCAACACCAAAGAGTTTGGATATCTTCTCCAGATCAAGTGTTTGGAAATCCGATGTAGAGAGAGACCTGCGGTGTTGAGGATTGCCAAGGTTGTTTTTCTTGATATCCGTCATAGAAGCCTGTGACAGAGTGAAGTTCTGAATGTTCTGAGTAGCATTTGGATGAGCCTCGGTTCTTGAAGCCATTTTTGAACTGGAAAGTAGAATGGGAGAAAGCGATATGCGTAGGTTTTCTTCATGCTTGATTGGCTTCACACTAAAAGAAGTGCTGCTTGCACTACGTCCTTTCTGCTTCCCCTGGTAAGATAAAAGAAAGATATTAAATTACTAATCAAATTATGCATGGCAACTATTTTCTCTTTTCATCAATTGGATTTACTTCTTATCTATTCATCAGAGAGAAGTACCAAAGGAATTTTCAGAAGTTTTCTCTTGAAGGGTGAAACTAAGACTTTGTGACTTCTAGTAGACAAGATCAAATAAATTGTAGTAGTACATTATACTGTTTACAAGCAGGCATCGAGATGAGGTTTCACATTGCTTTCTGGTCTAACATATACAAATGAAGTGAAGAGCTGTGACCTCATAAAAGTTTGCCTTAAAGTACAAGGTACCTGGTTTTTTAAGAACTGCCCCCCAAAACTGGACAAGCTGGTTTGTTTTATAAGACAAAATACCATGTTGATAGAAATCTTTGATGCAAAGTTGCGAACATCAAGTAACAGCTAGAATGAAACTATATAACCACATATACAACGCATTTTGTTTTGATGAAAAACAGTTGGGCGTTCCGCATATTAATTCAACATTTACATAAAACTTTCCATTGGCAAATGCAAAAGTTGGGAATAATTGTTGGACTAAATTAAAACTGAAATGCAATTTTAAGGAGTACACTGAAATTAAAGAGCAACATTTTACCTCCCTGGAAGTATCGGAATCATCCTTCTTTTGTTCTGTCATTAGCTCCTTTGTCTCATGACCATGTTTCTTTCTGTAAGATTGCTTTGCTTTCAAAGTTCCGGGCCTTGAATACGAAAAGCCACAATCAGTCAATTGCATCTATAGTTCTCGGAGTTTAAAAGATTTCATTTGCATTTGTTAAACATAAAGGGCAAACCTAATACACAAGGCTCTCACTTTGTGATGTTTGGAGAAAGTCATATGTACGTAGCCTTTTTTCCACATTAATGGACGGTGATATTTTGGTTACAACTAGAAATATTTCTATATTTAATATTTCTGATAAGACATTATTTTCGAACAATTTTCCTAGTTTTATCTTCTCAATTTCCATGGAACAACTAGAGGATTTCACAGCATTGGCCCTTAGCTAACTACCAGCCAGGAAAAGACATTACTTAACCCAGTAAGTCCTATTAGGAAAGAAAAGTTCTTTTCAACAGGAAATGAGAAAATATGTGAGAAGTATATGAGCCTAGAAAAGATAGTACATTGCAAGGCTATATTTCTGTTAAATATTTTTTGGATTCTGTTGCTATTACACTAGCTTTTCTTACAGCAACGGCAGAAAATTATAGATTATTTATGCAGACAAAGAACTTTAAACGGAAAGGAATATATTTAGAAACTAATAACATACTTCTTTCTATCTTTGGATTTATATGGTTCATTCTCCTGAATGTAGATTACTGGTAGACCTGAAAGTTCACATGCCAATGGACTTGAAGAAAAGAACTGCAAACAAAAAGGATAATTACAAGCAGGAGGTCAGAAAATTTGAGCTGAAATTATCCCAAGATAGACATATGGAAATTTCAGCAACACAATTTTGCAAATTTTTTATGGTTTTTATAATTTATGTCCTGGTATCAAAGTTATATACTTGTTATAGTACAATTTACAATTTGCATTCCTGTGCCCAACTTTCAACTTTGAGTCTTCATTCAATAAGCTTCCTGGTCAGTGGTCACTGACAATTAAAAATCTCATATAAAATACAAGGAGATGAAACCAGTAACTTCTTTGGGGACCATATGGACAAATCACACGAGGTATTAGACTTCAGGTGCATCAATTCCAGAGAAAATACAAGCCTAATTAATAACAACAATCAATACATGATACCAAATTTGCTGATAAAGATATGAAATTAACAACGGCCAAATGAGCCTATGGCTGAAAGTTTGAATTAAGCAACTGACAGTGTAGTAATAATGAGAATAATGAGAATAGCTGACAGTGTAGTACCGCAGCTGAAAGACCTAAGCCTGCAGCAGGTATAGATGCTAAAGGAAGAGAAAAGCAAGAGGAGACAAAGAAGACTGCCAATAAGGAAAGGATTGCAGCGAAAGTGAAACTAAGGAAGCTAAAGCAAATAGTAGAGAGTAATTCTCAACAATTCATTTTGAAACTTCATAACGTAGTCTAGGAGAAATAACATATACTTGTGATCTTTGACAATGAATTCAATTGAGGCTCTTTACAAGAATGAGCTATAACGAACTCATTAAGAAATAATTCCTCTCTACTTTGCTTCCACAATCATGCTGATTAATCAGTCCAGGAAATGATTTGCCATGCCAATTTTAAGTAATTGAGCTAGAACTCAGGGTAAAGAATTTGCCATACCTTCAAGTTCGACAAAATAAGTGCATAGTTTGCATGGGGCAAGAATTTTGCTATATATTTACTCTATCCACGCTTAACAATTTTATAAATTTAGCTGAGTTAGCACGGACCAAGCTGCCCATTTAGCAAGAATGTTTATTCTTATCTAAAGCATGCAAAACTTGTACAAATTGTTACAGCTCATTATCCTCCTCAGTCTTAAACTTCCTTCGTTTCTAAGAGTTTATGAGATCAGCAGCAAAAAAAATTTAATTATGTAAACTCTTATAGCCCTTTTCAGTTCCAAAGAATTGTTAAGACCAAAAGACTAACTAAGAGGCATTCATACCAGATTAAAAATAATTATGTAGAAAGCGTGGCTGTTTTAACTTACTTCACTTTGAAGAGCAGAAGCCGCAGTGCCTCGATGTGATGGGTCCAGAGCAAGAAGCATTGTCAAGAGACCAAATGAAGAATCGGGGAAGTTTCCAAATGCTTCTTGATAACCAGGTTTGTAATGCTGTGGGGGCCGGAAGCTTGCTGGTAGCTTCATCTTTTTCCAATAGTCCTCTGAGGGTGAGCCACAAAGCTTAAAGATTCGATGAAGCTGCTCAACCTGAATGCACAAGAAGCTTAATAGACTGAATAACCTGTCAGCAATAAGATTATCAAATTTTTATCCTAAAAAAAGAGTAAGGACTGAGGAACAATTAAAATGCATGACAGTATATACATTCAACTGCTGTTGCTTCCCCTGCCCTGATCTTACGGAGCAGCCATCTTTTCAATTTTCTATCTTTAATTTCACTTTATAACAATAAGTACACAACTGACAAGGAGAAATTAGATGTTACAACTATGATATACTATGACTAGTGGTCTATTGAGCAATCATTGTTAACTAGGTAGTTTATGTTTTCCATTTGAGATAATGCATTGCTGCAAAGTACTAATATAACTATATAAGAATTAAAATTGCATTTTTCTGGGCTGACAACATGCATTCATAACTATATAATTTATTCCTTCATTGGTGTTTAAACCATCCTCTTAACCCTAAATTATAAATGGTGTGAGTGAAGGTTTACCTCTGTCCTCCCAGGCATAATTGGTCTTCCAGCAAACATCTCAGCTAACAGGCAACCAGCACTCCAGAGATCAACCCCAACACCATAATCTGTGGAACCTAATAGTAGCTCTGGAGCTCTATACCAAAGTGTTACAACCCGGCTCGTAAGGGGGCGTTTTGGTTTAGGAATGAAAGAATTAGCAAGGCCAAAATCTGCAATTTTCAGAACCCCATTCCTGTCTATCAATAGGTTGGAACCTTTAATGTCTCGGTGCAAGATTCCTCTTTCATGACAGTGCTGTAGACCTGAAAGCAGCTGTTGCATGTAACACTTGATCTGCATGGCAAGCACAATTATTATTAAGAACGACAAAATTCACCCATTCACTTTGACAATTCTAACATCTAAAGACACTAGTAATTTCCTGACAACAAAGCCATGCAAGTGATTAATTAAATCTAATTGATGTATGCTTATAGATCATTTTTTTAATATATATTGCAATGCTACCCATCCTTTCTTTGATCTTTTGTTGCAATGTTTTTTGCTTGATTCAGTTTCAGCTATTCCAAACTCTCATGAAAACGGAAATTTTGACAGTTCCCAGCTCATCAGCTGAAATCTGGAACTTCGAAAGGCAGTTAGAGAGATACCAACCTGGGGTTCAGTAAGCTTCTCCCCAGGACGAGATATAACTTTGGTTAAGTCTGACTGCATGAAATCGAAAACAAGATAAAGACTGTACTGCATTCTCGAAGTGGCTAGTCCTTCAAGGCGGATAACATTCGAATGATTTAGCTTCTGCAGTATCATAATCTCTCTGGCCATAAATTTAACACTCTCAGGCTCTGAAGTGTTGAAACGGACCTTCTTCAAAGCTACAATCTTTCCGATGTCCCTGTCTCGAGCTTTGTACACATTGCTATAGGTTCCTTGCCCCACCTGCAAGAATGATTGAATTGGTGTCCGTTTATACATCCAGTTCCATGAAGTTTGTCTGACCAGAATTCTCTAACAACCCAATCATGGAAAAGACTAATATATACTTACCTTGTCAAGCTTATCATATGAATCAGCACTCTTTGGAACCAAACCAGCCAAAGCCTCCATAGGGATATTATCAACAAGCCATTTAGGCCACCCATCAACAAGCTCATCGCCTCCAATCTTCTTTGACACATTTCTTTGCGAAACATTTCCATTAGCACCATCATTCCTAGCAATCTTCCCTTCCCTATTAATCGGCTTTTGTCCACCTCCATTAGCCCCATTGACCATACCGACATTTTTATCCTTCCCTTCAAGTCTAACCAACACTCCATTGCTATCCTTCCCTGACAATTTCTGCACTTCATTTCCTCTCTTAGCATAGCCATGTTCCTGTTTCAACTTGGGTACGCCATGAGGCGAGGAGTAGGTGGAAGTATACTTGCCCTGAACACACCCCATATCCCTGCTACAGGGCCTCAGCTGGTCGTGCGTCGTCGCCGGTAATTGCTAAGTGACATAGTAATAATAAGTGACGGAAAAATGGAAGAATATGGGAATGTGGTACGATGAGGGCAATAGTTGTTTGGAATTAATGGGAAAACAAAAGGAAATGCTTAGCCGACCTTTAGGCGGCATTGTTTGGAATTATGCTAACAATGGAAGAAATGCGGGTGACCTTGTTTTAGGAGATGAGTTCAATTCTCTTCAACTCCATTTTCAATGTGGTGGAATGGGACTGTGTTAACAACAAGGCTAAGGCCACGGGATGGAAAGAACGTCGAAGAAACACTACAGCTTGCCAGCCAAAGACAAAACGTTCTCTTTCATTTTTATATAAAATAACTAATAGTAACTAATAAATTACATAAAATTGGTTAAGTACAGATTTGACCTGGCTACCGAACTTGTATACACGCTTAAACGAATTGAACATGGATGAATTGGGCATGAAAAAACGTTTTTATGTTCTCGATCGTTCGTTTATTTTTAAAGTTTGTTTATGTTTGTGTTTAAGTTTATTAAGCTTGTTCATGAATATTAACAAACATGTTTAAGAACACATGTTCGTGAATAGTAAATGAACATGTTCGTGAATAGTATTTGTGAATATTAAACGAACATGTTCATGAACACTAAACAAAAAAAATTATAAAAACAAATTATATTCACTGTTAATATATATGATGTAAAATTAAAAAATCCTACATAAATATGTTATTTTAATAATTACATATTAAAATAAAAATTTATATATTATGCATTGACAGTGTATAGCCTCTATACATTGTCAATGTACAAGAGATTAACATCTTATTAATAAGCTCTTATGAGTAAATTGAAAAAAATATTTATATTTATTTTTAAGGGCTTAACATTTTTTAGTTTGCATATTTGATGAATTGTTAACTTTCGATATATTGACGGTGTATAAAAACTATACACAATTAATGCATCGTATATTTATAAACCCTTAAAATAATTTATAAGTAAATAAATAATATAAAAGTTTACTAAAATGGAATAATAAACAAATACTAAATAATTTATTAAATGAACGAGTTTTTAAATAAACATTAAATAAATTTGTTCACGAATTTATATGATATCTTTATTCATGATCATTTGTTAAGAATAATAAATAAATATAAACAAACACTAAATATATTCATGAATAATTTGTCCAACATTCGATTAGTTTACCCCTAAACTTGATTGAATGGGCCTTCAAACCAGACGACGGCCCTTCTATTCCGTGCCCATAGCGGCTACGGCTCGGCTTAAAATGATTTCTACATTGGAGTTGTTTTTAACCTTTCACCGCAGCAAGCCACGCCTTAAAAAATTTTGCCAGGCATCATCAAATTCCCGCCAATTCTTTTCAGCACTTTCAAAATTCCTCACTTTCTCTACTTTGCTCTGATTCGATTTGATTCAGGTAAAACTGTTCATTTTTGTAGAATTGAGAATTTAATTTTTTTTTCAAATTGTTCAATTTTAATTCCCAATATTTTCATTTTGATTTTTGTCCTTAACTTTCACCACAAAAAGATGAATCCTTGTGTAATTTATTCAATTGATGATCAACAATTTCAATTTTGATTCTTTAATTAGGACCTTATTTATTTGCAGTCATTCGGTCGAATTCCTTATGTTTAATCTCTTCTCTTTTATCCCTAATTTGAGAATTAGGTTTTCACTCTCGGGCAATTTAGTTGAATCCGTTTTAGCAGAGCTTTAACTTGCAGTTCAATTATAGAGGATTTTTTTTTCCTATCTAGAGTTTTGGCTTCTCTTTGCCTCTATTGTTACTTGTAAATGGCTAAAACATAAATGGTCAATAAAACCTAAAGTCTAAAACCGAAAATTTGTTTGGAGTTGGAATTTAGAGGGGTTTATTTATTTACTTTGGATCCTAGAGAGTTTAAAAAACAACATGCACTGAATTTTAATTGAAAGCTACTGGTGGTAAACCCTCATAGAAATATAGTTTGAATTGATTTCTAGTGTTAATCTTTTGTCTGTAATGTTGGTGCATAAAGTACATTTCAGTTTTTCTCGTTTAGGATTGGTTTGGTGATAGGAAAGCTTTGGTGACATGGGAACTAGCATAAAGAGAAGGCTAAAGGCCTTGGAGCCACTTTCAGAGACTGATGTGAGTAAAGGTTGTAACGGGATTGAGAAATCTAAAAAGAGAAGTGTTCGGCAGCAGTTTCACAAAGCAACAGGCAAGACATTAGACCTATGTTTTATACTTATCTTGCTTTACCTTGAAGTTTTATTTTTTTAATTATTAATGTGAATGCATAAATTGGTTTACTTGAATTGTGCTTTAACTTTTAAGTTTTTAATATTCTAATTTTAGGAAAAATTGAAAAACGTGAGCATTCATCACCTTCTGGCTCAGGTGAAGCACTATCTTCAAGGTTTGAAACTAGACCTACAAATTTTGGGAAAGAAATTACGAAGTTACCTGCACTTGACCTTAACACAGGAGAAAGACTTCATCCCTCTGCTAAGATTAAGTTGCAGCTCTTTCCAATAAATGAAAGCACTCGTCTAGGATTAAAAAAGGTAAAATTGTAAAAAGTGAAAACATTTTAAACAGTTTAAGAACTCTTTTATAAGATATGCATAGGCTGAGGGTTAACTATTCATTCCTCTAGGATGGGTTTCATCCATACCTGGAACTTTCTTTAAGTGCTAGGAAGAAGATATCTTCTGTACTTAAGCACCTTGATAGCAAGTGGGGCAGTTCAAGAATTGCTCTTGGGGAGCCCATGCTTTTCCCATATAGTATAGCAGAAAATCTGGGCAGTTACAGATGGACAAGAAATGACATTTGCATCAGTGCCAGGGATGTTTATGCAACAATTGGAAGCCCAGCTGTGTTTCGTTTAAGGTCTGGTACCAAATTACCTCTCTTATTCTTTATTTTTGGACTCTTGTTTTTTACACCTTAAGTTTGTGAGCTCCTAGAAGGTTTGTTTGCATATCCTGATTCAATTCTACTTTGAAGGTATGGCTGGGTGTCTGATCTTGAAGCGAAAACCCTGGGACAGCCTTCTGCATCAGCTTCCCTTAAAGCCTCTTCAAAACTTGAAGATGCACTGCAAGGTTGCAATACTCACATGCAGTGTATAAATGGCTATGGTGAAAAAACTGAGGTAACAAGTGAAGAGTCTGAAAAACCAATCATTATGAGTGGAGAAACAAATTTGGTTGTTGCTGAGAAGATGCCATCTAATGGAGCAGTTGATTCTATGGTACAGTGCCTATGGCCAGTTCTCTGCTTATTTGTGCTTAATTTAGTCCACCTGTAGAATTAATTACGTAAATTTCCTTTTTGATGTTATTTTTGGTAACAGTGCATTACAAGTAAACCTTGATTGAGCGTTTAATAGGGTTACAAGAAAGAAATGGCAATATATTAGATGGTCAAATGAATTTTGCCTATCATATTTTCCCTTTTATTCTGATGATAAGAATTTTACGGTCTTATGAGATAAGGCTTTCAGATGGATCATAAGTTATTTGATTATGATGAACTCGGCACAAGACTTAAGACTTTTTTTTTTTTCCAAAAGGGTACTAAGTTGGAATAAGTTTCATGTTAATTATACTTTTCTGAAAGTGTTTTTTTTTTCCATCTTTGTAAGGATAATGAAGCGAGGGTGGATAGTACCATTGAACAATCATTGGCAATGTGGGCTGACAGTCTAACTAACATCAGCATAGGAGGCCTGCTGTCAGAAGTATCATTGCAGGGCAGGTTCCATAATTGTGATCCAAAATCAAATGGGAGCACTGCAGGCTTGCAATCATCTCAATTAATATCTGATTCATTTGATGCTTTCCTTGCTGGTCAAATGAATCCCTCCCAAAATCCAAGGCCGCCAATTCAAGTCTTGCATTCCTCAATTTTGGATGCTGAAGATACATGCCATGCATTTCCATTTCAAAAGTTTTCTTCTTTAGGAAAAGATCCTATAGCTTCTGGTGAAAGTTCTTATTCTCATGCCAGCAGTCAGTACACCAGTTCCAAGTCATTCAAACATCCCAACCCGAAGGAGGTTTGCTAAATTTTTATTATAGTTGTCACCTTCCGTTATCACAGTTGCACAATTGCTTTACATAACTTATTTTTACAGTAGAGCTGCCTATCATTTTTCTATTTTGTTTCTAAAAGCTATTAAGTGTAGGAATAGAGCATTTCTCACTCTGTTGGTAGACTTAACTGTACTGCTATGAAAACTATTTTCATGAATAGTGGTATTCAATCATGTTAGCAATTCAGCATGGTTGTTATTTTTTTGTGGCCCAAGATAGACCAATGGATTCTTAAGGTTTCAAACATAAGATAGTTTTGATGGAAAATATTGCCATTTCCACCATTGGTAATTTTATTTTAAAAAAAAACATAAATTGTATTAATTGGCCTTGAAGATACTCTGCTGAGGCTGCTATTTCATATCAGATATTTGATATGGTTTTTTCTTCGAAGCAGTTACATTTCCTTAAGTTGGATTTAAATTCAAGGTTGTGTTATTTTGAGTTATAACATGCACAAGACATTTCCAGAATTCCTTTTTGCAGGCCAATGTTGAATCACAAGGCCAGGCTTGTCAACGATCAGACACAGACTTGCTACTTTGTTCACGAGTATATAATGATGAAAGCAGCCTTGGGCTCTCAGGCATCAAATGGGTACTTCAATTTATCATCCAAGTTCTTTCTCCCATTTTTTGCAATTCTCTTCAAAGACTTCGATTTCCACAGCCAGTAATCCTGCTGCATTTTAACTACATTTCATCTATTTATTTATTTACATTTTCCTTTTCTTCGGAATGTTGGATGCAGACAGACTCTTTGGGACCCTTTGATCTCGGCCTCTCTTCTTCTTGCAAAATTATTTGTGGAGACAAATATTAGCATCAGTGGCATTGTCAATTAGCAGGTTCCTCTCAAAGATATGGATATACAGTATTCTAAGCTCAAGGTAAAAGATAAAACACTAAAGCTTTAGTATTGTATAAACATTTTCGACTTCCCAGCTTTATAAACTGCCGTCTTGTAAATTTGATTCTGTTTGGCTTTATAAACCTAAAATGAAATTTAGACAAATTTAATACATATTATCAATATATTATTCGAGATGCTGATGCCCAACAAAGCGAGCCTGAGAGGTTTTGGGTGTAGGTGAAAGTTTAAGCATAGAAAACATCATTAATTGTAACATTTCTTTCCTTTAGAAGGTGGCAAAAGAAAAGCCTCCACTCTAATTGTTGCTAAAGAAATGTAGATAATTGCCCTGCTGCCTCAGCTTCTCTGAGAAGCATCTCAAAACTTCACTGTATATTTTTAGGCATCCCATCTTTACCAAGATCATTGGTTTTGTTTCACATTTACACTCAGCAAAAAGAGAAATTGTTAAAAAGCGCAAAAATGTTCACGGAAGAAAGAAAGAAAACTGGAATGAATGTCGAAGGAACATTTGCTTCACATAAAGAGCGGCATGTTACTTTAAAATAAAAAAATACATTGATTTGATATACAATTAGGAATGAAAATTAAAAGAAAAAAAATAGAACAGAGATGAAAAAAATAAAAGAGAAGTTGTAAAAAGAACTACTTAAACTTCTCTTTTTTTTTTTTGGGTAGTACTTATTTATAAATATGCATCAAAATTAAGGGTGTTTATTTTGTTAGTTCAATTAATTTCGAATCAAATTGGTTAAAATTGAATTTAATTGAATTAGTTTGTTTTTATTTCATTAATTTGCAAATTGAAAATTTTAATTTCAAAATTAATTGATTTGAATTAAATTGTTTAATTTGGATAATTAATTGAAATAATAAAATATATTAACTTTAATTATTAAATTTTCACATATGAAACAAATTAAATAATATTATCCTACAAAGTATTCAAATACCAAAGTACTATATCTTTTTTTGAATTACCAAAGCAATAAGTAAAAAATTTAATAACATTAAAATTAAAACATTATTTAAATTTCAAATGTTAAATATATATTTATGTTTTATATATTTTTAATTTTATTTTTGAATTCATTTATGTTTCGGTTAAAATTTTAGTTAATTCGATTAATTTGATTAATTAGCCAAAAATCGATATTCTCTCAGAATCATTTTCGTTAACCGATTGAAATAGTTTGCTAACCAATTAATTAATTGAATTAAATTTCGGTTTAGTCAATTAATTCAATTAAAGTCAAAATACGAATACCCCTAATCAACATTGCTTTAAACACTATAAATATTATAACTAATTATTAAATGTTAACTAAGTAAACCCTTTGTGTAAGTCATACATGCTCTCCAAAAGAGAATAGACAAGATGCTTTGATCTCATCAAGTAATATAGTATTATGAGTCCAGATTATCGTCTCATAGAGATTAATTATGCAAGTTTTAATTAATTACTAGAAATTACCACCCTAAGTATATGCTAGCAAATTATGGAGTTTGATTAACAAGGTAATTAAAATTAACTAATAAAAACAAATAAGACAAATCGTGAAAATTAAATGCAGAGTGAGGGTACTTATAGTATGAGGAGTGAAAATAAAATATTGCAAAAGAAAATGTGAAAAAAATGCAAATCACTAAAGTTTTGGGACAAAATTATAAATACCTAAACTATGAACAAGACAAAAAGGAAAGAGACAAAAAGTAAGAATGCATGAAATGCATTATCTAAAACTATATGGAAAATATTTTAATTAATTGATATTTGAAAGAAAAGAAAATTAATGCATGAAAATGCTAAACTGAATGGTAAGTCGCCTAAAATGCAACTACTAATAAATCCTAATTTACTAACCCTAAAATGCAAGAATGCCAACTTTAAACTATATTACCTAACCAAAATGAACACCTAATGTAATAAAGTACATAATAAATCATGAATACCTATGAAGGAATGCATAGGAATGTAAATAGGACGTGTATCTGTTAATTTTGAGATACTCAAACCTGATTATATTTTAAAATATCCGAACTTGATTAAATATCCAAATATTTGATTTTTACTACCCGAATTCTACCCATATAATATAAGAATTACCTATTTAAGAACTCGAACTCGCTAAATACTCGTTTATTAAATTAAAGTTTGACTTTCAAATTTAATTTTAAAATTAATTTTAATGCATATTATTAAGAAAAATTAAATTAATAAATTTAAATTAAATCATAAAAATAAATTAATGTAAAAAAATCATAATTAAAATACTTAATGAATTATTTTAATTAAGTATTATTTTAATAATAAATATTTTATAAAAAATTATATAATAATATTTAAAAATTATTATTTTTAATCGAGTTCAGGTACTAGGCGATAGGAATATATTTGTAATATTATTTTTATTATTTATTATCACATTTATGCTATATTCTTATGTAAAATTAATTGTTTAATGTGTGTTTGTGAATTAATTTTAAAAAATTGGCTTTGGGATTAATTTTTGGAAGTTATAGTATGAATTTAAACAATAATTTATGTGATTGGAATTAAAATTTTTTGTTTGTTTTGTTGCACAAAACAACAATAAAGGTATGCTGACGTCGATGTTCGTACTTAGTCTCCACGTGTCTCCAAGAAGCTTCTGTAAAACAAGAAAAGTCAGAGAGACACAGGGGTGGTTCCCTGCGTAGACACTCCGATGCTTAAGTCAGCAGAAAGTTCTTCAGTATTGGGAAGCGTAAAAGCCAGTAGTAAAAAATTAGAGAGTAAGATTGTACTTGGGGCCTATTTATAGGTGAATATTCTAGGTTAATTACTTGAGGATAAGTACGTCATTTTGCTAAGAGTTTGTATCCGAGTATAACACAAGTTCCTCAAATACCGGGAGAAATTGGAGCCTGTCGTCGGCGAGAGACCCATGCCGCGTGGTACGTTGTGGCGTTAGGGGTCTGTCGCTAGCAGGAGCCGGAGTTATGCGCTACGTGTCGCATTATGACTGCAGGCGATGGACTGGGAGTCTGTCGCCCGACGACAGATGTGATGCGCGCCACGTGTCGCGTTATGACTGCAAGCGACGAACTGGGAGTCTGTCGCCCGGCAACGGGTGTGATGCGTGCCACGTGTCGCGTTATGACTGCATGCGACAGACTGGGAGTCTGTCGCCAGGCGACGGGTGTAATGCGCGTCACGTGTCGTGTTATGACTGCAGGCGATAGACTGGGAGTCTATTGCCCAGCGACAGGTGCAATGGTGCAGCTTTGCCTTCTACAGCCTAAGGTCACGTGGCCCAGTGATTCTTTGCCACGTGGTGATCTCTAACGCTTCTTGGGCCTGGCCCAACGTAGGTAGACTTTGTCATATCAATTGCTCCCTACTCTCTTGTTGGATTTCTCCAATAAACAGAGTATAAATATGTACCTTGGGCCCTAGCCCACCGTGAATAGCCCTTCTAATTTTTTGTGATTTTCTTCATTTTTTTTGCAGGTAAAAAAGCTGTACTCTGCGAGAGAGGTGATCAGGCGCGATGTTTGGGATTCCCTATCGCTACTATATAAACCGTTGGGATTCGACGAAAGGCCACACGAAAAACCTCAGAGTAGCCGTCTGTCACCTGTTTTTCAGCTCTCTCGCCAAAAGAGTCTTTCGCTTTCACACCAGGAGTCTCTCGCTTACCTCAGTGACAGTAAGTATATACCTGTCGCCTTATTTATCACCTCTCGCACTAGTTTCAGTTCTCTCGTAGGTGTCTTGATCTTCCGTGTAGAGTTCTTAGGTCTCCCGCAAGTGTCTTGCTCGGTAGGTCTGTCGCGCCAACTGGTCTGTCACCCGATAGGTCTGCCGACCATTAGGTCTGTTGCCCATCAGGTCTGTCGCGCAATATGTCTATCGTCCGATAGGTCTGTCACTCCATCAGGTCTGTCGCATGTTTTTGGGTTTCTCTTTACACATTTGCCATGTCTTCGCAATGTCCGAGTAAAACACTTAGGACAGGTGGTGTTGTGTGTTCTTTGACAAATGCTGATTTAGAAAATATCAGGACTCGTTTCCCTCTTCCCTCGGATTATTGCTATAGACTTCCAGTTCAAAGGGAGGTTACACCTGACTTGGTTAGAAATGGTGTAGCCGTTCATAAGGCTTCTTTATCCTTCGGTTTTCGCTTCCTTCTTCCGGAGTTTGGCGAAGTGTTTCTTAGATATAAGGACATCGTCTCATGTCAACTCCACCCTCATGCATGGGCTCAGCTGGTAGCGTTTTCCATAATATGTCATAACTTGGGTATTACTCCAACAGTTCCTCTCTTAAGCGCTTTTTTCAAAGTTCGTGGGTTGAAAGGGTTAATAACGTTCTCCCTTCAGAGGTTAAAGGTCAACGAGTTTCCAAACAATAAAATTTTCTCGGACCTTCCTAGTAAACTGCGTGGCTTTGAGAGCGAGTGGGTCGTTGTTGAGATTCCAAGCGACCGCGGATTCGCACTAAGTGGAATCGTGATACTTCCGACCACTCACAGTGCTCGGAAAGATTCAAAGCAGAAGTTTTGAAAGACCAATTTGGTAAGCCTATTCGGCGAATCTGTTCTACTGGAGAGCGTGATTTATTTTCCCTTTTAACCCCGGAGAATATTGCCGCTGCCGGCTGGGGGGTAAGCAGGACCGTTCTTGGGGCTTCTGCTGCCCTATCTGACCTGCCTGCAACTCCACGTGTTTCTGATGTTGGTCCGAGTCGGCCAACCCCGGTACCTGTAGTTGAAGCATCCACCTCTGTAGGCCGCCTTGTAGATGAATCTTCTTCAGATTCAGAGGACGAGACCCCTGAGGTTGCGGGTACTAGTGGTCAATTAGAAGAGAACCCTGAGTAGGCTCAGGCTGACGCCTTTGGGAGTCCTTTCGTCGATTTTTCGTTGGATTCGAACTTGGATAGTTTAGAGGACTTTGGTGGTTTTTTAGGTTTCTAATCCTTTTTTACTTCTTGTATGCATGTGCGTGACGTTTTACTTGGCCAGCTAATCCTTTCTTTTTATATTGTGCAGGCATGAACTTCCGAGATTTACTGCGTAGGAGGGATGCCAGCAGTGCTTCTCGAGCAGTTCCTCCTCCTCAATCGCAAGTTAGAGCCCCATCTGGACCGACTCGTGCTTCTACTCCTCCCCCTGTTACTGGTGAATCCAGTCGTCCTACACAAGAGGCCAAGAGAAATAAACGGAAGAGGCCACTTGTCCATGATCGTGGTTCGGGAGATCGAGAGAGCTCCGAGTCTTAAAGGAGTGATTCAGCCCTTCAAGAAGGTGGCTCTCGTGTCGCTGAGGGTAGGTCAGCTCCTCGCCAGCCTAGGAGCAAATACAGGAAGAGGTTGATTATTCAAGCCTCATGCCTACAAGACCAGTCTTGCCTAAGGTAGCCGATCCTACTTTGAGGCGCTATCGGTTGATAGCGGGGTTGTCGTTGGTGGGGAAGATTTCCAGACTTATCCCAGAGTGAACGACAATGACAACATCGAGGATGCCAGGATAGCATCTCGTCTGGCCTGGAGCACCATCCTTCCTCGTGACGAGGCGGGGCTTTTCAAGAACATCCCAGAAGCGGAGGCTAATTCTGATTATCTTGCTATGAAGGTAGGAGTTTTGTGCTTGTTTGGTAATTAAATTTTCCCATTTTAACCTCTTCCGTCAAGTTTTTTGAGTTACTTCTGTTTTATGTTTTATGTCTTATCAGTAGGCTCAACAAATTGCGGCTGTCAATGCTCGACACAGGGCTTTCAGGGAGCAAGCTGATAAAGATATTCGAGAGCTTCGAGAGCAAAGAATGGAGCTTTTTAAGGAGGTTGTCCAGCTTTGCCCTTACGCCAAAAGGGTGGAGGAGCTGAATAAAAGGAATGTCGATCTCGAGCAGAAGCTCCAAGAAGAGCAAGCAAAGGTGGCTTCCCTTCAGGGGTACCAAGAAGCTTATAATAAGGCCGTCAACGATCGGGGAGCTATGGAGAGGTAGCGGGATGAGGCCATTGAGGAGCTGCAAAACGTACTGGATCATTAGAAAGAAGCTCGAATCGAGGCTGTTCGTGAATACCGCTTGTCTCAGCACTGTTTTGACAAGAAAACAGAGTTCGCGATGGGATTCATTAAGAACGGTTTCTACTTGGCTCGTGCTTGGCTAGAGAAGCATCGACTTAGTGAGGCTTTTCCTGAATTGCTCTTTACTGAGGAGGCCAAGTACTACGAAGCTCCTTCTTGGACCAAGTATGAGCCCAACTCGCAAAGTCCGGAGGCCTATTTAGCGGAGGGAGCCGCAGATGAACTGGACAATCTTGAGGGTCCGTGGCCTCCTCGACAGCCACAACGTCAGCCTGAGTCTTCTGAGGCACTTGATCGATCTGAGCCTCTAGCAGTGCGTGACGTTTCTGAGTCTATCGAGGCAGGCGATCAGCCTGAGTCTATCGAGGCACTGCTGGGGTTAGATAGCGACGAGTTCCAAATTTCTGATTCTGCAGCCGTCGATCCCATGCCAGACTCTGCGGCTGTGGTAGGGCCTTCAAGTGATGCTTCTTCTTTCGGGATGACTTCTTCGGCTCCCCAGGATCCTGATTCTTTGACTCCTCCAGTTCCTGAGCCTCAAGCTTCTCAAGACGCTAGTGCTGATGTAGCGCCTTCTCCGCCGGCTAACTCGGTCATTGCTGTGGATTAGAATTTAGTATTTTTTGTTTTGTTTGTTAACTCCAATGTACAGATTCATTTTTAATGAAAAGTACCGTTTCATTCTGTAGCTCTTCCTTTTACTTATGTGAATTCAGTAGAATACCTTGTATTACTGTTGCATCACAAAGTTCTAAAGCGATATTAGAAAGATCGAACAATTCTATTTTTTGCGGCGAAAGCGTACCTTTACCTTTACACCATGTTGCTCCCCAAGTTCTACTTTGAAACAGTGTTTTTATTCCTGTGCAAAGATGAACTTTTCTCGAGCGTTGTGCTTATCTCGCACTTTTTTGCTTAAGGACTTTTTTTTGAATAATGATTAAAATGTCAAGGTGTTAACCATAATTGTTAACTTATTGCAACATAATAGTCTGAAAATTTTAACATACCTCGTAACATGCTATATAGTTTGTACCTTTTGTGTTACTTGGGTATCGCACGTGTTCGTTTGCTCGTTGCTTGATGATTGCGCGATTTTGCCTTTTTGCGTACTTTTCGCGTTTTAAGGACTGGTTTTTGCCTGTCTCGCACCTTTTTGTGCTTAGGGACTTTTAGATGTGCCCGTCTCGCGCATTTTTCGCTTAGGGACTTTAGTTTGCCCGTCTTACGCATTTTTTGCTTAGGGACTTTTTTGTTTACCAGCTGTTGCCTCATTTCAATTCCTGTAACACATAATCTGTCTCACATATTGCATTAGAGAATATAAAAAATGATGGGCTGGCCTTTATTCATGAATCAGATAATTGCAAAACAATAATATCTGTAAAGTAACAGAGTAATAGATGGAAAAGTAAAGACAAGAATAATAACAATCAGAAAAAGTACAATGTTTACTGTAAGTACAACTTAAGATGGTTGGCATTCCAAGTCTTTGAGATCTTCTTTTCTTGCAAGGTTTCCAAGGTGCATGTGCTAGGTCCGACCATCTTTCTAATTCTGTATGGTCCTTCCCAATTAGCTCGTACCTTTCCATCCTCTTTATGGGCGTTTGTAATTGCCGACTTTCTCAATACCAGGTCTCCTTCTTGCAATTCTCTGTTCTTCACCCGTGCATTGTAATAAGTGGCTACCCTCTGTTGGTAAGCAGCCAATCTCATTTTTGCCTTGTCTCTCAGCTTGTCTATCAGGTATAGATTCTCCCTTAGTCCCTGAGAATTAAGCTCCTCAATGTAAGGGACCAATCTGGGTGACTCAGCTCCAACTTCTACTGGGATGAGGGCTTCGGTCCCATACACCAAATTGAACAGTGTTTCTCCTGTCGACACTTTGCTTGTCGTTCTGTATGCCCATAGGACACTGGGGAGCTCATCTACCCATGCTCCCTTTGCCTTATCCAGTCTGGTCTTCAACCCGTGTAGTATAGTTCGATTACTCACCTCTGCCTGCCCATTGGCCTGTAGGTAAGACACGGAAGATATTCTTAGGAGAATATTTAGACCTTTACAGAAATCCCGAAAAGCATCACAATCGAACTGCTTCCCATGATCTGCATTTATCACACGGGGGATCCCAAATCGGCAAATTATGTCCTTCCATACCATTGCTTCCACCTTCTTCTCAGAAATTGTAGCCAAAGGCTCGGCCTCTATCCACTTCATGAAGTAATCTGTGGCCACAAGTAAGTACTTCCTTTGTCCTGAGCCTAGGGGAAAAGGTCCCAGGATATCTAATCCCCATTATGAGAATGAAATTGGTTGAAGAGTGTTCTGAAGGGCCGAGACAGGCGCGGTAGTTATAGGAGCGAATTTCTGACACTTTTCGTATCTTCTTACTTTGTCTGTGGCATCCTTCCTCAGTGTAGGCCAATAAAACCCCGCTCGTAGTATTTTCGAGGCCAAGGCACGAGCCCCCAAGTGCTCACCGCATATTCACTCATGAACTTCAGCTAAGGTGTATTCAGCTTGTTGGGGCCCTAGACACTTCAGCAAGGACATCATGAATCCCCGCTTGTAGAGTTCTCCATTTACCACGGTAAACCTGGCACTTTTCAATTTCAACTTTCGAGCTTCGTCTCTTTTAGTTGGGAGTGTGTTTCTCAATATATAGTCTTTGATCGGGACTCTCCAATCATCTCCGATCTCGATATCGTAGACACTTTCTTCTTCGATACTTGGCTTAGCAAGGGATTCCACTTTGACCATACCCTCTTTGACTCCTCTTGAAGAAGCTAACTTTGAAAGAGCATCTGCATGGTTGTTCTATGACCGGTTTATCTGAGTCAATTGGAAGTGCTTAAACGACTGTGCCAACAATTGCACCTTCTGCAGATTAGGGACTAAAGCGGGTTCTTGTGCTTCATACTCACTCGAGAACTAGTTTACCACCAATTGCGAATCGCTGTGGGCCATTAAGTTGCTGACTCCTAGTTTCTCAGCAAGTTTCATCCCAGCTATCAAGGCCTCATACTTGGCTGTATTATTCGAACTTGGAAACTCGAAACGTAGAGAATACTCATAGGTTTCCCCTTCAGGCGAGGTTAGCACAATTCCAGCTCCACTGCCATCCATGTTACGAGCTCTATCCACAAATAATTTCCACCAGACTAACTCTGTTTCTTCTCGGACTTCTCGGCCAGTGCATTCTACAATGAAATCTGCCAATGCTTGCCCTTTTATTGCTTGGCGAGGCTGGAAGTGTATGTAATATTCACTCAATTCGATAGCCCATTTGATTAGACGTCCAGAGTGTTCTGGTTTCTACCGTATTTGCCTCAAAGGCTGATGCGTTAAGATAGTAATCGAGTGAGCTTGGAAGTAAGGTCGTAACTTCCGAGTTGCCATCACCAAGGATAAAGCTAGTCTTTCAACTAAGGGGTACCTTGTCTCAGCATCCAGTAGGACTTTGCTTACATAATAGATCGAGCAATCCCTATCCCCTTCTTTCCTTAGTAGGACTGCACGTACAGCTTTCTCTCCTACACCGAGGTACATGAGGAGGTGGTCTCCGGGCTGCGGCCGAGATAATAGAGGCAACACTTTCAGGTAGTCTTTCAAACTTTCCAAGGCATCGTTGCACTCTTCCGTCCACTTGAAGTTCTTTCCTGCCTTTATCGCCTTGAAAAATGGTAGACTTCTTTCAACTGATTTGGACAAGAAACGACTCAAGGCTGCTATCCTCCCTGTCAGCCTTTGAACTTCTCTTACAGTTCTGGGTGGCCTCATGTCCAAAATAGCTTGAACTTTCTCAGGATTAGCCTCTATCCCTGGATTAGTAATCATGAATCTCAGAAACTTTCCAGACCTCACCCCGAATGAGCATTTATTGGGATTCAACTTCATCTTGTACTGTCGCAACACATTGAATACCTTTGCCATTTTTTCAGCATGTGATTCTCCCTGTCGGCTTTTGATGATCATATCATCGACATAAGCTTCCATGGTGTTGCCCAACAAGTCTTGGAACACCCTGTTTACCATGC
This sequence comes from Heritiera fomes, assembly GCA_032173925.1. Lineage (NCBI taxonomy): Eukaryota > Viridiplantae > Streptophyta > Magnoliopsida > Malvales > Malvaceae > Heritiera > Heritiera fomes. Next base: position 10,228,287 of record JAPDPM010000014.1, on the reverse strand, counting down.
GCTGGTAGGTTGCCGCCGCGTTATTCAAACCAAATGGCATTACTCGATAGCAATATGTCTCGCTATCGGTAATGAACGAAGTTTTCTCCTCATCATCTGGATGCATCATGATTTGGTGGTACCTCGAAAAGGCATCCAAGAAACTAAGAAATTCATACCCACACGTTTCATCTACTAACTTGTCAATTCGAGGTAGTGGATACGAATCCTTAGGGAAAGCTTTGTTTAGATCCATGAAATCCACACACATTCTCCATTTCCCGTTGGCTTTCTTCACCATCACAACGTTAGCCAACCACTCTGGATAGTTAACTTCTCTAATGAATTCTGCTTGCAACAACTTCGAAATTTCTTCGTTTATTGCCTGTTGCCTCTCTGGAGCAAAATTCCTCTTCTTTTGTTTTATCGGCCTTGCCCCCGAGACTACGTTCAACCGATGACAAACAACTTCAGGGTCAATTCCGGGCATATCAGCTGGGGTCCATGCGAACACATCACGATTCTCTTTTAAGCATTGGATTATTTCCCCTTTCACTTCTTCAGGCAATTGGCTCCCCACATACACTATTCTTTCTTCATCTTCTTCATCCAATTGGATTGCCTCCATCTCCTCTTTAGGTTTTGGCTTAGGCGGTTCTTCAATTGTAAGGGTTTCCTTCCTCTGAATCCCCTTACATGTGGTGAATGCAACATTACACGTCCTGGCTTTCCTTTGATCTCTCCTCACTTGTCCAACACCGTGGGGAGTCGAAAACTTCATTAACAAATAGCAGGGATGCACCACCGCTCTCATGTCATTTAACAATGGCCACCTAAAAATCATATTGTAAGCCACGGAAGTTGATCCCACTACTATCAACGCTTGTCGGATGACATCTTTTGGGCTTTCCCCTAATGTAACAGGTAGCTGAATGGTACCTGCTACCTGCTACCTTTACCTTCTCTCTAGAGAAACCGTATGAGGGTGTAGGTACTGGTTTCAACCTGTCCTCCGTGATATTCATCCTCTCCAAGCAGTTTCAATAGATTAAGTTCACTGAACTCCCATTGTCGACCAAGATCCGACTCACTGGGTGCTTTGCTACCACCACTGTAATTACCATCGGGTCATCATGAGGAACCACCCCATCCCCTCTATCGGCTGGTGTAAAGGTAATGGGTTCCTCATCTTGCTTTTCCCCTATCACCGAGTTGATTTTGGTGGGCCTGGCGGGCGTAAGATTTTCGAGATGAGGAAGAGGTACTAGCTAATGACTCACCTCCGGATATTACGTTAATAGCTGGCCCTGTGGGCTCATTATCTTCCTCTCGATTCCTTCCTTCTGTTCTATCATTATCTCTCCTGTCACCTTCAGTTCGTCTTATAGGTCCCTTGTTTTCACCTCTTTTGTCTCTAAATTGGTTTCCTCTGTTTTGCGCGGGATAGTTGTTTCTGTCACCTTTCCACACGAAACGGTTTATTTTTCTGTCTGGTGCTAGCTTTTCTAGCTGATTCATCAACTCCCTACACTTTTCGATCGTGTGCCCATGCGCTGAGTGGTAATCGCAATACAACCTTAAATCATGGCCCAGATTCCCTGACGCCTTTTTTGGAGTCTGTATAAGCCCTGATCCTTCAATAGCTGCCAACTCTGAAGCCCGAGATTCAGTGAGTGGGGTATAGGAAGTGTATTTTAGTGCGGGAGCTTTCTCAAACTTTCTCGGTTGGCTAGAAGATGCTTCAGCGACCTCTCTTCCCCGTTTCCTTCCATCCTTGGATTCTCCTATCGCCACCATTTTCATTACTTCCTCCTGGGTTACATACTTACGTGTGCGGGAAAGCAGGTCTGAGATGGTAGTTGGCTGGTCTAGCGACAGGGATTCTTGCAATTTCTCAGACCTTATCCCTTGTAACATGGCTGCTACGGCTATACCGACTTGCAGATCTTGCACTTCTAAAGTAGCATCTCTGAACCGATCCACATAATTCTTCAATGACTCCTTAGCTCCCTACTTAATAGTGAGCAAATAGGTCGGTTCCTTCCTTCTCTGACTATTCACCGCAAACGCCTTGAGAAACTCGCTTCGCGGTTGGTCAAAAGAGACAATGGACCCTTCAGGCAGGTTATTAAACCATTTCATCGCATGTCCGAACATAGTTAAGGAAAAGGCCCTGCACATTATCTCGTCTTCCCATCCATGTAGCAACATTAGGGCCTTATAGTTTTGCATATGGTCAAAGGGGTCTATCTTTTAGGTGTATGCAGCCATCTGCGGCATTTTGAACTTTGGGGGCAGAGGTTTTTACATGATGGTCGTACAGAACGGTACTCTTCTTTTCTGCCTCTCTTCTGCAAACACTAATTTTTTCTCTTCTAGTACCTATTCTATCATCTTCTTCATGTCCACAGGGGGAGCGAGATGATTTCTGGCATGAGACGAATCAGGTAGGTCTTCGACTATTTCCTTGCCTTTTGCTTGAGGTGCGTTTGTCCGTACCATTTGCGTGCACCAAGTGGGGTCAAACTCCGACCCGGCTCCCTAAGTGCTTTGATCTTCCCCACCGTTCTTTCCAACACCTCCAATACCATGTTCCAAGTTGGTACCAGTAAAATTTGACAAGTCATGGTGGTTGGCGGTAGACCCTGTCGCACGGTCAACGTTCTATTGCCCAAACACCTGTCGCCCTGCATATGGAGCCTGTCGCCTGACCCCTGTCACAGGGTCTAAGCTTGCTGCTTCCTCAATCTCTCGCTGGGTGCCTGCGACAGGCCTCCCGCTCCCCTGTCCTGGCGCGCCCTGTTGAATGTCATGCTCTTCCACAAGGGGAACCTCTCGCCGACGAGAGGGGTTTGCCGCTGTCGCGTCACCCTATCGCCCAAACACCTGCGGCGAGACCCTTCGATTCGTTCCTCCTACCAAGCTCTGCACGACAGGCGATAGATTCAATGTTGGGAGAACTCCTTGGAACAGATCCACCATGGCTCTCAGCGCCTGGGTAGTTTCTTCACTCTGTCGCCTCAGAACTTCGAATTCTGCCACCGATACCGTAATTCTTTCTTCCTCCCTATTCACCTGGTTCCTCTGGTGAATCTGTTGTTCAGGGGAGCTCACAGAGTTTTCCTCACTGCCAGTCCTCACGTTCGTCGATCTCGTTCTCACCATCTTAGACAATCTTGATTGGCTTTTTATACACTTCCCACAGACGGCGCCAATTGTTGCTGCACAAAACAACAATAAAGGTATGCTGACGTCGATGTTCGTACTTAGTCTCCATGTGTCTCCAAGAAGCTTCTGTAAAACAAGAAAAGTCAGAGAGACACAAGGGTGGTTCCCTGAGTAGACACTCTGATGCTTAAGTCAGTAGAAAGTTCTTCAGTATTAGGAAGCGTAAAAGCCAGTAGTAAAAAATTAGAGAGTAAGATTGTACTTAGGGCCTATTTATAGGCGAATATTCTAGGTTAATTACTTGAGGATAAGTACGTCATTTTGCTAAGAGTTTGTATCCGAGTACAACACAAGTTCCTCAAATACCGGGAGAAATTGGAGCTTGTCGTCGGCGAGAGACCCATGCCGCGTGGTACGTTGTGGCGTCAGGGGTTTGTTGCTAACGGGAGCCGGAGTTATGCACCACGTGTCGCATTATGACTGCAAGCGACGGACTGGGAGTCTGTCGCCTGGTGACAGATGTGATGCGCACCACGTGTCGCGTTATGACTGCAGGCGACGGACTGGGAGTCTGTTGCTCGGCGACGGGTGTGATGCGCGCCACGTGTCGCGTTATGACAGCAGGCGACAGACTGGGAGTCTGTCTCCCTGCGACAGGTGTAATGCGCTCCACGTGTCGCGTTATGATTGCAGGCGACAGACTAGGAGTCTGTCGCCCAGCGACAGGTGCAATGGTGCAGCTTTGCCTTCTGCCGCCTAAGGTCACGGGACCCAGTGATTCTTTGCGACGTGGTGATCTCTGACGCTTCTTGGGCTTGGCCCAACGTAGGTAGACTTTGTCATATCAGTTTGCAAAATAAAAGGAAAAGAAATATAACATTAATTGGGAAAAGCAAACAATCACAAGGGTTACTCTGGGAGAAAGTTTTTTTTTTAGGTTTATTTTTACTTAGGTTGCAAGTTTGTGCTTTTATATATAAGCAGTAGGTTAAGGCTTAAAAGATATAGAGGGAGGAGACAACAACCTAAGGAAGAAACAGAACAAAGAGAGACTTGAAGAGTTGCTGGACACCATCATTTGTTGTAGAAGAAGAACCAACAATGTGTGAGGCGCAAAATCAAAGGAGTCAAAATGCAAGGCTAACTTGGATGTTGGTTGGAATTGCTGGTGTTTGACCCGTGAGTTGCTGCTGAAACCAGGAAACAGAGCTTGAAACAAAATTAAAGAACCCATGAGCTACTTAAAGGTGTCTAGTAGCAAAGTGTAAGAGAAAGAAGGGATTTGCATGATTTGCTATCGCGTAAATTTTTACTTTTGCTCATGATTTATTTCATCAGTTCACATGCCCTAAAACTTTATTACATGAAGAATTATCTATTACTGATAGTTGGTCAAAAATCTATTTCTTAAATTGTTTAATGTTTTTTAAAACATGCATAAATAATGGAGTTTGAGATGTAGATTCTTACCATCACAGTATTTGGTTCTAAATATCGAGTCCGCCAAGTTTCAACTCCTTTGGGACACGAAAAGGTTAGTGAGACCCACCTCCTAATTTCCTTCTTTACCTACAATATAATTAACATTTTAATAATTATAAAATATCTCATATTCTTATCTATATAGATAATAATCCACAGTGATTAGGGATAGGGGATCTCACAATATATATATATATATATATATATATATATATATATATATATATATAGATATAAGAATGCATATGTATATTATATGTATATAAAATGTATATTTATAATTATAACTATTTAGATCAATAATAAAAATCTATCTCAAAGTGTTGCTTTATCACTTGAAAATTTTTAAAATATATTTTTTATTTTTATTTTAACATTTTGTTAATTTGCTTAATAATATTATTTACAATGTTTTCATTTTTTATTTTTCCTAATATTTGTTTATCTTATGTTTGAATTTTATAATTTTTAATTAAATATTTAATTCTTTTATGATTAAATATCTTTATTATATTATATGTGCTTTATATAAGATTATTTTTAATATACTGTCAGTAAAGTTTTTAAACTTTACAAGTGTCACTAAGATAATGATTCATACTCTTTAAGAGTATTTAAAAAATAAAAATTAAATAAAACGAATTTATGTGTCATTATATTAATATCATTTATGAAGTTTAAAAATTTAACTGATAATATATTAAATAATAATAATTTTAATATACTTTAAACATATAAATTATATAATATTATTTTAAATATTTATAATTTTAAATAGTTAAAATTAATTCGTATACGGCACGAGTAAAAGCTAGTTAATTTATAAGATTATTGCAAAAGTTTTGATCAATGTATTAAAAACATATACAATATAAGTTCACCACCTGTTGATTTGATATTGTTCTGGTACATGTATTACGGACGGATCTGGCAACAATTAGGCAAAACAATGGAGAAGAAAAAAAAAAAAAGAGCATGAAATTTGAGGAATTTAAATGGTGGCTGCCGCCTGCCTAACAACGCTGACGATTTATTTGCTCTTTTTTTTTTCATTTTCTCATTCATACAAAAATGATTCTTCCGCTTTTGAGCAGCAATAAAAGAGATTTATTGTACGGATTTGAATTTTCAAGCAAAGGACAGTTTCTTGCATGTAAACCAACCTATGCTTTCAAATTTGTATTTTAATTAATAAGAAAACCGTGTTGAGTTTTTTTTTTTTCATTTCTGCAAAAAGTTGAATTTCAATCTTTATTTTTAACAAACCTTGGGCATTAATTCAAAAATTAAATGGTCATTTTTTTATAATTGCAGTTTGGAGATGGAGTTAATTGAGTTCAAATCCGTTACAACATATTATAAATCTTTCTAAACGACTTAGTCAAAAGATTGTGCCAAAAACTTTATATTGTGCCAAAAACAATACTTTAGGTTAAACAAAACCAAAAAATAAAAAGGATACAAGGAAATATTGGACGTATTGCTGAAACATTGTGTCATTGATAAGCCAAGATAGGAATTTATTGTGCCAAAATTAAAGGCAAGATTAAAGGTTTTAAAAAGAGTCTATAATCTTTACCTTTAATGGTTAGTTGAGTCAAATGAGATACATATTTTTTTTTGGTAAGAGACATACATATTTTCTCTCTCATAAAAAAAATCAATTCTAAAATAAATAGAATTTAGGCCAGCTAATGTTTTTAGGCTATAGTTAAATTAGCTGCTACAGTTAAGACATCATTAAAAACATGACGAACAGAGATGTTTATGAGTTGAATCAAGGTTCCATAAAATTCTTAAAAGTTCACTTGATTTGTTGAATTTAAAAAATTTAAATTTTTTAAAAATTAAAATACTATTACAATTATAAATAATTTTAATATGTAAAATTAAATTAATAATATTTTTATTATTATTAAAACAGATGAAGATACCTGTGATTTACACTAAAAATAATATTTTTATTAATCATATTTTAAGTCAAATCGAAATGAATAAAAGATTTTATTTTTAAAATTCAATTCTAATAGAATAAATCCGCAGAAAATATGGATAATCTAATTATAATTACTAATTTTTAGTCCTGTATTTTCTTCCTCCCAAAGTAGACAAGAATTTTTTTTTTTATAAAATATATATATATATATATATATTTATATATATTCTTTTGGTCTCAACTCAAACTTGAGCTGTAGTGCCTGCCTGGCTCGATCTGACTTGAGTCGAGATATGAAATTCAATACTTGATTTGGATATGAAAAAAAGTATTAATCATTCCGACCTAAATCAACATCAAATTATTATTATGATTATAAATATTCCTTCATTTTCATATTAAGTGGAAACAATGTATATTCTTAGCAAAAATAATTCACATTGACAGCATTGAAAACAAGAAAGAAAATGAGTAATTAAAGAGACAACCACATTTATGCAAAAGATCTAATCTTAAAAAATGGACTAAGAAAATGACATTTACGGGACAGCCTTAATACTCTAATTCCTAAGAATATCATAATTTAATTTGTGCCCCCCTTTATAACATTTCAGCTGTTTAATTACTTGGGAAAATTTGAAATAGTGGCATTCGAAGAGTAATATTTATTTAAAGCGGTAAATGCATTTTTTTTAATCAAAAAGGAAATGAAAACTTTTTAAATTATCAGAAAGGAAATTAAAATGACCATTTCACTCTCATTGTTACATTGAGAGAAAACTATGTTTCTTTGTCTAATTCAGCATTTCTCATTGTTTCACTTATACATCCAACAATTTCTCATTTACTGTTAATTTCCTCTCTTTTCCAACTAATATGTGCATAAATTCAAGAAGAAACAAGTTAAAAACCCAAAATTTGACTATTAAGCCATTTTGGACATATGATCCAAAAAGCTTGGAATTCGAATACCCTAGAATCTATAATCGATTACCTATAGGAATTAAGCTATAAAAACGTGTACAAATCATCATTTGTATATGTACACCTTTGATAGAAGATATGTACACGTCGAATAACTCAGGGTATTCGAATACCATAAGGTATGAATTGAATACCTACTCGAACAAACTAGTGGTAAGAGAAGTGATGAAAATAAAGGTATTCAAATATCTATGAAGAGAAAATCAAATAACTCCCTCTACATATATGTACAATAGCTATATAAGGAAATATATTTTAATATTGTATAAGATGTAATTGATTACTTACAAGAAAAAATTGTAAAAACCTGTACAAGTTATGATTTCCTTATGTACAACATCGATAAAATATATGTATAACTCGAATAACCCAAAAATATTCGAATATCTTAAAGTATGAATCGAATACCCAATCAGCTAAACAATTAGTAAAAGAACTGAGAAATATAAAAATATTTGAATATCTATGAAGAGAAAATTGAATAACAATATGTAAAAGCTATAAGCTAATATTAGATGTGTGAGATTCACATTTCCTATTACGGTTATATGCTATTAATAAAGCTAGGAAAATAAGATGGATCATATTTGATTATATGCATTATGTTTCTTGGGAATAACGGAGACTTGGACTGGGGGCCCTACTGGAACACCTATGCTCTGATAGAGATGAGACCCTATAGTACTGATATTTGGAGTAAAATAATGAAATAGTAGAAATCTACCTGTCAAAATTCCTCTATTTGAATATGTTTAGAAAAGCGGGCAACAATTTCGAAAATAACGATTAAGTCCATAGGCCCGAAAAATAATCAAAATAATAGTCAATTTAGTTTGATTTAAAACCAAATAACAGTCACAGATAAATCCTTGTGTGAAGTAGTCTCATACAATGTCCACTAGTAGACTATATCACACGCAAGAATCAAAATTTATGCGATTGAACTATTAGGGGTGTTTTGGTAATTTTGCCCTTTTTACAGTCAAACCTTGACAAAAGCTTAATCAATGATTAGGAAATATATATATATATATATATATTATGAGGGAATGAAATATTTGGAAGTTGAACTAAATATTTAAACAAAAATTAGAAAAAAAGGGATGTGTTTGGATTTTTCAAAATTGTATAAGGGCAATTTCATAATTTTGCCCTAAAGATTTTTTAAAATAGAGTTTTCTCTTCTTTCTTCTTCCAATGCTGGCCTCACTATCTTCTCTCACCTCCCACCATTGTTAAAAGCTTAGAAGAGAGAGAAAGTTTAATTTTGTGTTTTAATGATTTTATACTAGGTGTTTAAGTGGATGAATTAGCTTAAATTGAAGCAAAACCCAATGAATCTCTCCCTTAGGGTTTCAGCCAAACATGTACATGCATGAATATGGTGTTGTGTCATGCAAAAGTGATGTAGAATGAATGCAAAGATTGAGCAGAACACGTCTGTAGTTTTAGATGGTTGAAACGGAGTGTATAGGCAAGCATGACAATTTCGCCCAAGTGAAGGGTGTGAGAACCCCACTTTCCCAATACCCAATATATGTTAATGTGTATAAAAAATTGAAAAGTGACAGTTGATCGCTAAGATTTCTAAATAAATGATTTGTTTGGTAAAGATTGGAGAAGTACCCAATGTGGGCCACACAAGGACTTTTACTGTCCAAATCGAAATGAAAACTTAGAGTAATGTTATTTGAAGTGAAATACTGAGATTACAAGAATCTGCATCTCAAAATTCTCTCTTTCACGCATGTTGTGAAAAGCGTGAAACAATTTCAAAAATGACAGTTACGTCCATAGGTTGGGAAAACTTTTGTAAATAACGGTCAATCTAATTTGATTTATGACCAATTGACAGTCATAGGTGAATCTTTGTTTGAAGAAGTCTCATGCTATTCCAACTCGTACACTAAATCACACGAAAATGTTGAAAATAACGTGAATGAGTAATCAAGGGTATCTTGGTAATTTTACCAAAAGACCAGTCAAACCCCATCAAAGGTTAATATTTTGGCTAAATTATGTCAAATAGATATATTTGGCATTGAAATGAAAATAGTTTAAAGTTAGACTGAATGTTTAATCGAATATTGAAGTATTTCAGACGTAACGAAAATTTTTAAATTTGTTGAAGGGCAACATAGTAATTTGACACAAAAGATATTTTTAAAATGTATAAAAATCTTCTTCTTCTTCCCAACATGGTTGACCACCGTGGTTAAACCTTGAGAAAGTTTGTTTTAAGAGAGAGAAAGTGATAAAAAAAACTAGTGTACAAGCCCCAAATCGAAAAACTCCCTAAACGAAAGTTGTTCCTCTCATCAAGCTCTATCACATACCTCTAAACCAGCCATTGGAATGGCCATTTGAAGGGTGCAAAAGGCTTTCAAAGGTTCGATCAACAAGGAAGTTAAGAGAGAGAAAATTTTACTTTTGCTCAATCCAACATATGTGATGTTTTTAGGAGTATTAAGCTTGTTTATGATGTTAATTTGCAACAAAACCATATGTGTAGGATCTTTATGGTTTCAGCTGACATGGGTTTTGTTATAACGTATTAAGTTTCGAAAAACCTAATAGCTAGACACTAAAATTATGAGAGTCGCCACCAACCATTCTACATAAGTGTGATTTGTCACCTATTCAAACTAAGGATAAGGCTTGGTTTGGTCTACGTTCAAAGACACTAGGGTTCGGGAGTACGGTTACGTGTAGGGAAAGATTAGCACCCCCATAACGCCCATCCTAAAATGGTACCAACTAGTTTTAGGTTATCTTTACAATTTGCCTTGTATTTGTATTAATTTCGATGTGCTTATATATTGGGAATATCTCTAAGATTTTTCCATCAATTTGGCTCCAATCTTAAAAATTTCCCTCACCTTAAGATTTTCAAAGAGTCTCGATTGATTTTCTTGAATTCCATCATCGGATCAATGAAATATTTTATGAGAATCTTATTTTTTCTAACATTTGCTCTAATTTTGACTCCATATTAATTCCTATATTTTCTAAGTCTTATTTTACATTATTCTTATCTATATGTTTTATTTATTTATTTTATTTATTTAGAGAATAAATATGAATCATGGTTTATTGAAGATTTTCTTAAAAGCGTCCCATCAATTTGGCTCGGCTTAAAAGAAATCTTTCTACCTAGAAAATTTCAAGGAGTCTCGATTAACTTTCTTGAAATTTCATCATTGGCATAATTCATATTTTTTTATTTTTATTTCTTATAATTTTTATTCTAAGTTATTTACTTACTTGTTTATATCTATCTAATTTTATTCATATTTCATTTATTATAAATAAACATGAATTACAATTTATTGAAATTCTTTCAAAAGTATTCCATTAATTTGGCTCAACTTAAGAAAAAATCATTTCACCTAGAAATATCAAAAGAGTCTCGATTGACTTTCTTGGAATTTCATTCTCGGTATAATTCACATTTATTTCTTTATTATCTAATCTTATTAATTACTAATTATTTTCAATCTAAGCTATTGCATTCTATTTATTTAATTCTTCATCTAATTTATGTTCTCATATTTATATTTATTTATCTATATATATATTTATATTTCATTCATATTTAATTTACTAAGAATAAACATGAGTTATAATTTATTGAAAATTCTTTAAAAAGTATTCTACCGATTTGGCTCAACTTAAGAAAGAATTTTCTCACCTAGATATTTTTAAGATGTCTCAATTGACTTTCTCAAAATGTCATCATCGGTATAATTCATTTTCATTTTTCTATTTTATACAATTTTAGATTATTTAAATTTAATTTTGTATCTAACAGAATTTTTTAAAATATTTTTTATGTCTCTATATATATCCCTAGAGTTTTTGCCCAAAGCAGGATACTTAAAATTTTTATTCTTAAACAAGGGTAGTTTTAAACTTATTTATTAAAACAAGGCACTTTAGACCACGTCATCATTTTTTCCTTATTCAAGTGTTTTTTGTTTGCTTGCATGGCAATTTAAAAAATGCTCCGAACTTTTCAATTTTATCCTTCTTATCTCATTTAACCAACAGTCAACATGGACAATGTTCTTTGAAGTTATTTGTCTTTGGTTGTCCGGTCATTCTTCCTTTCGGTCTGCATAGTTACCTTCCCATCTAAACTCCAGTCCACAACTGCAAGCATTGCTTTCACTCCATCAATTGATTGTTAATACTTCAGGTGGCTGCAACCCTTCTTGCTACAAAAAGTAAATAACTAAAATTGATAATCCATTTCAATAACATTCCAAGGAAGAGGGATAATAGGCAATGAACCTACCATTTTTGCTCAATCAATAACTTGTTGTTTTTCTTTCTCCTTTGATAATGATTTTCTGGCCCCAAGGCATCCACATACAAAGAAACTTTTCGCTTTTTCTTGTTCTACACAAGCCTTGCAAAAATCAAAACCCTTTTCTGTTCATCTTCTTTGCACAGAATAATTGATGGAGCTGTTGAAAGTGAAGAAGGAAAAGAAAGTAATTGGAAAGAGGCATAGAGCCGGATAAGCGAGGCCAAACAGGCATAGAGCCGGATAAGCGAGGCCAAAGGCCATGATCAAAAGCGTAACGTGCAGCCTTTAAAGCAAAATCAACATCCTGTTCATTTCTTTCTAAAATTCTTGTTATCACCTCCCTTGTTTTTGGATTCACTGTCTCAAATGTTTTCCCTGTGCAACTGAATTGTTCATTACTTTTTCTAAATTCCATAGATAAACAAAAACTACTTAAACTATGACCATAAACCAAAACGAGAAACGTGAGAGATGCAAGACAAGAAAAGAGAGAAAACAAATTTGTTTATGTTTCAAAGAAAGAAACGCATGGAAATGGAAAGTTGTGAGTAAAGATTCAGAGTGGTATATACCAAAAAATAAAAGATTCACAGTGGTATATACCAAAAAATAAAAGATTCAGAGTGGTCAGACCGTTCTATCAATTTTCTTCTCAGACCGTTCAATTAATTTTTAACATCTTTAACAATGCCACACAGCCTGCTTTTTAATTTCTAGTGTTGCTTCAGCTGTTGGCTGTGAATGTCTGTTTCAAAATTAATTCTGATTTCCTTCCCATTTCTCTTATTATTTTATTGAAAATAAATAAAAAATCAAAATCAAAATCAGAAATTTATTTCTAAATCCAAATTAAAAAATCAAAAATAAAAAAATCAATGATAAAAATATAAAAATTAATTAATTAAAAATGTTTGAAAAAGACAGACAAAAATTGTATCTACAACTGCCCTTATTTGCACTTTTACTGTGAAACAGTAATGGTGCAAAGACATAAACAACCATTTTCTCTAAGTGCAGGACCTAACAATGAAATCTTTGTAAAAAATGATATTTCCCAATCTTTTCTCTCATAAAGCTAAGGAATAAATGCAAGATGAAATTTCCTAATCTTCTTCTCCTATGAAGACCAAGGAATGAATGCAAAATTGAAATTTCCTAATCTTCTTCTCCTATAAAGATTGAAGAATGAATGCAAAATGAAGTTTCCTAATATCTTCTATCATAAGACTAAGGAAATGAATGCAAAATGAAATTTTCTAGTCTTTTCTATCATAAGACTAAAGAATGCAAAGTGAAATTTCTTAATCTCTCCTATCATGAGACTAAATAATGAAATTTCCTAATCATAAGAATGAGACCAAAGAATGAAATTTCCTAATCATAAGATTAAGGAATGCAAAAAAAAAAAAAATTCCTAGTCTCTCCTATCATAAAATTAAGGAATGCAAAGTGAAATTCCTAGTCTCTCCTATCATAAGACTAAGGAATGCAAGATGAAATTTCCTAATCTCTCCTATCATAAGACTAAGGAATGAAAAAAATGAAATTTCCTAGTCTCTCCTATCATAAGACTAAGGACTATGAAATGAAATTTCCTAATCTTTCCTATCATAAGACTAAGGAATGCAAAATGATAATGAAATAAGAGCTTCTCTCATTAAAGGCTATGAGACTTTTGAAAACAAAAAGCTCCTCTCAACAGAGGTAATGAGACTTTGAAACAAGGAGCTCCTCTCAACAGAGGCCTTGAAACTTTTGGAAAACAAAGAGCTCCTCTTAACAGAGGTAGTGAGACTTTGCAATAAAGATGTCTTCTCAACAGAGGCAATGAGGCCTTGAAAATAAAGAGCTCCTCTTAACAGAGGCAGTGAGACTTTGAAAATAAAGATGTCTTCTCAACATAGGCAGCGAGACCTTGAAAATAAAGAGTTCCTCTCAACAGTGGCTTTGAGACTTTTGAAAACAAAAAGCTCCTCTCAACAGAAGCAGTGAGACCTTGAAAATAAAGAGCTCCTCTCAACAGAGGCAGTGAAACTTTGAACATAAAAATTTCATTTCAGAATGCCAGTTAACATGGGCTTGACTAGGCTTAACTTTCATTTTGATGCCAACAATATTGGGCTTCATCCTCCTCTAAGGTGCCAGCTAAGCTAGGCTTTGCTCTTAACTAAGGTTTTTCAAATAAATATTTTTTCATCATCTTCTCATACCTTATTATTTTTTTTCGAATTACCATCTCTTATATTTTCATCCTATCCATTGTATTCTTACTGTTTCTCTTTTCTTCAAAATTTTCATCATTTCAGAACTTCTTATCCTAATGTCTTAACAAACAGTTCAATGTCAAAATGCAGTAATGAAATGTCATGCATGTCATGAATATAATGAATGCCATGAATACCATGGATGCTATGAATGTTATAAACATGTCAATGTCATGCCCCCTGAATTATTCCATGAATGTATGTAAATGCAATCTCAATTGTGGTAACAAGATTCTCAAGCTCATCTCATTTTCCTCAAGCCCACTCAATTTGTTAGATTCTTCTTATTCAAATCTTCTATCTTCACTTCTCATCCCATCTTTTATCAAGTCTTGGTCCAATTATGCCTGAAGACTTGCCATCATGCTTTCAAATTTATATTTTTATCATTTTTTTAATTTTTGTTTCTTTCTCTCTCTTAGTAATATTGTCGTAAAAATATATTTTTTTTCAAAATATACCCAAAAAAAAGGTTACCAACATTTATTTTCCTTTCAACTCGATCACTAACATAATGCACTAATACATCTTCTCAATTTATTATAAGGGTGGAATAAATTTAAGATAATCATGAGGGAGATAAGTATTCATTCTTAGAAAAGAGCATGAAATCATGAAAAAAGAAAATCAATGTGGTAATTATTTAGGACAGGGTTTTTAGTATCTACTTATCAAACATTTTGACAATTTCAATCAAGTTAATCTAAAATTCTTTTCCAAAAGCTCACTTTTGTTGATATGTTCTTTCATGTAGGGCCTGCCAATCTTACCCTCATATCAAAACTTTTTTAATGCTAATATTTTCCTAAGCCCCCTTTTCAAGTTTTCAACTTAATTAGGTGCCCCCCCTCATTGGATTCAAACTGCCCTTTTTAGGTTTTTAATTTGAATCCTCCTTTTTCTTTTTCATTTTTCTTCTTTTCTTTTTCTCTTTTTTTCTTTTTTCTTCGTTTTCAACTTCATTAGCAGTGACAAACTTCAACCTTCAGTGCTCAATCCAAATTCATTCCCCTGAGTGGGTGTTCTTGATTTTAATCCAAGATATTTATGAAGCTCAATGGTTTCTTCATTCAACTTAATCTACTTCTTTTGTCTCCATCGAACCTTTAAGGGATCGTCATACAGGTATGTCTTCATGCAATACATGATTCTTCAATTTAAGCATTTACATTTGATTAAAATGGACTTTCAAAGGCACGTATTGTAGGCTCGAGTGAGGGTCTATGAAAAAAAGGATAAAGTAGGCCTAAAATATGTTTAAGGGTTTATAATCCAAAGGATCACTTTTTTATTAAGTAAAACATTTAGGCATTTTTCCCTTTCTAATTCACTCATTTCTTTTCTTGCTTTTTTTTTGGGTTTTTTCTTTTGTATTCAAACCCTCTTTCTTTTCCCCTTTTTATTTAACACGAAAATGGGGCTATTTCTTTTTTCTTTTTCTTTTTGTTTGTTTTGCCCCTTCTTTCATCATGAATAGTTTCATCCTTGTCCCTAAAATTATCTCATGAATGATAATTCATCTTCTTGACTTCCAACATGGAGGCTGATTCTTGCTGGTGGCTATATAAAAAAACATAATATAGGCTCAAAAGTGTAATCAAAGGATAATTTTACTCACGCTTGAAGGATAGTGAAAGAAGGCCATTTATGATTTCAAATGTAAGTGCTCTCCTTAAAGATCATTTGTTGAACAGTGACACGTTTGTTTGAAGCTTCTATAAGAGATTCACCTTTATTGTACCGTTTATCAAGTGAAGATGATGACTTTTCCTTTGTTTTCTGGCTTTAGCAATATTGGTAGACTAGTACTTCATCAATAGTAGTAGTTCTTTCAAAATTGAATCCCAAATCTATCATCATGTTCATTATTTGGATACTTATGAATGAAAGATATGGTGAGTATGTGGGAAATGGAAAATGAACATATAGAATGAGAAATTGATAGTGCATTACACTAATTGCTTTATTGAAAAGAAAATAAACAAAAGTTAGCCTATACATAAAACTTTATTTTGTGCTTATGGGTTTAAGCACTTTCAAAAACTATTTTGCATTACTTAAAGAAATAAAAGAAAGCAAAAAAACAAAACTAGAATTTATAAATCTTCTGAATCGCATAGCTCAAACCCTTCATGCCCCCATAAAACTCATCCTTTGTTGCTATGGTTAAGCAATGGGTTTGCACGCGTAGCCGGTTCCTCTTTCGCTTCAAAACTCAACATGCTAGCTTTTATCAGTCCTTGCACTTTATACTTTTGCACAATGCAATTCTCTAAAGAGTGACCCATGTTCTTGAAGTGATACTCACATCGAGCATTCTCATCATACCACTTTAGGTATGGAGGCTTAAGAGGTTCCCAATAGACGGGTGCGATGAGCTGTCCTTTGATCAATTTTGGGTACAACTCAATGTCGGTCATGGGGATTGGGTCAATGGAGTTCTTTCTCTTTTTGGTCGTAATCCCTTAGGATTGCCCTTTTGTTAATTGAATTGTGTAACTGGTTGAATAGTTGGTATAGGTGTCTGAGGACAAGAACTAGGTTGAACATTAACTTTGGGGTATGAATGGTAAGGATTCTAAGTAGGATAGTATAGTTGTGATATGTAATAAGGGTGTTGTAGAACATAGTCTCCATATTGCCTCCCATGTGCGATAGTATGGACATCTTCTTCTCTCCTTTTGTTGGCTCCTCTTCTCTTTTCAAAATTGTTGGGAGCTTTAATCTTACCACTCTTGATTGCATTCTCAATTATCTCACCAGACAACACCATATCAGTAAAGTTCTTAGTGGCATTACCAATCATCCTATCAAAATAAAGAGCCTCCAAAGTATTAACGAACGTAATGGTGAGCTTCTTCTCAAAAAGTAAAGGTTGCACCTTCGCAGCCATATCACGCCACCTTTGGGTATATTGCTTGAAACTCTCATTGGCTCTCTTTTCCATGCTTTGGAATGACAGACGATCAGCGGCCATATCAGCAACATGTTTGTATTGAGCCATAAATGCTTTTGCCAAGTCATTCCAAGTGGTGATTCGAGTTCCATCCAATTGATTATACCAATTCACAGTAGACCCAGTAAGGCTTTCTTGAAAGATGTGAATGAGAAATTTATCATTTTGAGCATAGGCAGCCATTTTTCGACAGTACATAATGAGATGAGACCTAGGGCAAGAAGTTTCATTGTACTTTTCAACCTTCGAGGCCTTAAATTTGGGTGGAATGATTAAATCAGACACCAAACACAACCCGGTAGCATCCATGGAACCATAGAGGTCTAAGCCTTCAATAGCTTGAAGTCTTTCCTCCAACATATTGATTTTTTGTTGTGACTTCGCTTCATCTTTCTTTTCTACTTGTTTGACTTTAATCTTTTCAATCTCCCTCGAATCATCTGAGTTAGGTACTTCAATTGGATCAGCAAATTTTTCCCCTTAAGAAAGAAGAGTTTGCCCCTGAGTGGGGCCAAACATTTGAGGTATGGCTGTATATGCAAACGGATACTTCCTACTTGAGATGTTTGGCTTGGATGAGGACCGAATCCAAGAGGGTATATGGGATCTTCCATGCTACGTTGTTGGACCCCCTATTGGACAAAAGCTTCTTCCATTACTCCTTTTCCTTTGCTCAAGTTCTTTTGCAACTCAGTGATTGGGCCAATTGCCCCTTCATTTCCTCTTGAGCCTTTTCCATCTTCTCAATACAGACACTTTGCTCTTCTTCCATAATCCTAGCTTGATAACGAGTGTGATAAGAATGAACTTTTGGTTGAGCTATCTTTGAACCTTTGTTACCATAATTAGAGTTCATCATTTTTTGTGTGATGATCCTTGAAAAAAGTTTGAAAATGCTTTATTTAAAAAACAATGAATGAAGATGAATGAAAGGAAAAAATGTTATGTGTATGAATATAATGGAATGATAAACACTCTAGAACAAATCATGGATGGGTGATGCATGAGAATGTTTTGGTAAAGGACTTACGATTCTTTCTCAGTGTCTCATGTATCAATCAAAAGCAAACAAACACGGTCAAAGCAATGGATATTCTTTATAGCACGGGTTGACATGGCTCTATCCTACATAGGTCTTCTTACATGCATGGCTTGGGTGATTCAAAACTCTAAAGGTTCCCAAATTGTTCCTCACTGTCGTTCACATAAGACTAGTAAGACATCTAATCCTCACCCATGACAGGCGACAAACAAAACGGTTCAATTTGAGTGATAGTATTTCACTAGCCATTGCGGAGGTATTACCTCACGAAAGCGTAGTTACTTTACTTCCTCCTAAAAGGACAGAGCCCGCATAGAGGGCTAATGCATGCACATGACCATAGAGTGTGTGTCAAAGAAACATATAGTCATTAATGTCTTATTATTTTATCAAAATTAATATTCCTAAGGTAAACCTAAAATAACCTAAAACCAATCATTGGCTTGACTCTCCAAAGTTCCCATTGGAGTCGCCAAGCAGTCATAACTTATTAAGTTTCAGAAAACCTAATAGTTAGACACTAAAATTATGGGAGTCACCACCAACCATTCTACATAGGTATGATTGGTTACTTATTTAGACTAAGGATAAGGCTTGGTCTACATTCAAAGACATTAGAGTTTGGGAGTACGGTTACGTGTAGGGAAGGATTAGTAACCTCATGATGCCTATCCTAAAATGGTACCAACTAGTTTTAAGTTATCCTTAAAATTTGCCTTGTATTTATATTAATTTCGATATAGTTATATATTGAGAATAATTCTAAGATTTTTCCACCAATTTGGCTCTAATTTTAAAAATTTCCCTCACCTCAAGATTTTTAAGGAGTCTCGATTGATTTTTTTGAGTTTCATCGTCAGATCAATGAAATATTTTATGAGAATCTTATTTTTTCTAACATTTGCTCTAATTTTGACTCCATATTAATTCCTATATTTTCTAAGTCTTATTTTACATTATTCTTATTTATATGTTTTATTTATTTATTTTATTTATTTTATTTTATTTATTTAGAGATTTTTTCAAAAGCGTCCCATCAATTTGGCTCAGCTTAAAAGAAATCTTTCCACCTAGAAAATTTCAAAGAGTCCCGATTGACTTTCTTGAAATTTCATCATTGGCATAATTCATATTTTTTTTATTTCTTATAATTTTTATTTTAAATTAATTAATTATTTGTTTGTTTATTTATTTGTTTATATCTATCTAATTTTATTCATATTTCATTTATTATAAATAAATATGAATTACAATTTATTGAAATTCTTTCAAAAGTATTTCATCAATTTGGCTCAACCTAAGAAAGAATCATCTCACCTAGAAATATTCAAGAAGTCTCGATTGACTTTCTAGGAATTTCATCCTCGTTATAATTCACATTTATTTCTTTATTATCTAATCTTATTAATTACTAATTATTTTCAATCTAAGCTATTTCATTCTATTTATTTAATTATTCATCTAATTTATGTTCTCGTATTTATATTTATTTATCTATATATATTTATATTTTATTCATATTTAATTTACTAAGAATAAACATGGATTATAATTTATTGAAAATTCTTTAAAAAGTATTCCATTGATTTGACTCAACTTAAGAAAGAATTTTCTCACCTAGACATTTCTATGATGTCTCAATTGACTTTCTTAAAATGTCATCATCGGTATAATTCATTTTCATTTTTCTATTTTATACAATTTTAGATTATTTAAATTTAATTTTGTATCTAACAGCCTAAATTTCTTTATAATGGTATTTGAATAGTAAGAATATACTTTTTTACTTTGTGGTATTGTACATATTTGCATTCAGGAAGTACATATCCTTACCACGTATTGTACATATTTGCATTCAGGAAGTACATATCCTTACCACTCACGTACATATATTTTTTGCCTTTATGCAACTGAAATTCAATTTCTAATTGTAAGATAATTGAATTTATGAAATTAAGCTCCTTTCTATAAAAAAGCCTTTGTCCAATTAATGTATTTCAATTCCTACATATGTGTATTTGAATTTTCATAGTGATTTTCTAAATCAAACAAACCATTAAGAATATAGGTGAGAAAAGTATAGATTTTCGAATAAACTTATAAACGAAATCGAATAACAGGAAATCGAATACCTTTTTCTAGAAAGCTATAAAACGAATATGTACTTTTTTTTAAGTCCTACATGTACATTTTTGGATGGTAATATATACAACTATAATATAAACAAGGAAATTCAAATTTCTTGACAAGAGAATTCGAATACCTAATCAAACAAATTCTTGATAAGACATTTGAGCTAAATAAAGTTATTTCATTAGCTAGATATTTTTAGAATTGGAGCCGTCATCATGACCCCTTAAATACCACATAGATACAAATCGCCTATCAAACACATTGGGAACTGGAATATTAACTGTGTGCACATGTATTGAAAATATCAGGTATTCGAATTCTTACATATTGATATTCAAAATTCCATACTGATTTTAGGTGAGAAAATTATAAGTATTATAAAGAAAATCAAATAACATATCAAGAAAGTTGTAAAACAAATATGTACAGTTTTCAATCATACATGTACATCTTGGATCGTAGAATGTACAACTATAAACTAAGCTATGGAATTCGAATTTCTAGACAAAGTTATTCGAATATGTAATCAAACAAACTCTTCTTAAGAAAAGTGAGCAAAACAAAGCTATTCAAATAGTTGGATATTCTAAGAACTGGGAACGTCATGACCCCCTTAAATATCATAGGGATACTGATAGTCTACCAAATGCATTAGGAACTTTTCTAAGATACTGACAGGCTTCAGGTGAACGCATTAAAAATTGTTGTCAAATTCTTGTTATAAAAGGCTATGCTCTTTAGAAAAGTAAAAACTTTGATGAAGAAGAAGATGATAATGCAAAAATTAAGAGATAGTTCAGTTTAGCAAGGGAATCTTCAAGCCGATTGCTACCTATGTTACCCTTGATCTTTGCATTATCAACTTTTCCTTTTAATTGGGAAGAAAAGGAAATCAAAGACTTAAAACCACCTGGTGTTTGGTTAGTTGTGGCTTATGGTCAGTAAGCACTATCAGTATAAGAAGAAGAAGAAGAAGGAGAAGAAGAAGAAAAAAGAAGAAGAAGAAGAAAAAGAAGAAGAACGTGACAACACAGAACTCAGGTGGCAATTTAATCATGAAATGGCATTTAGTAAGATTAAAGTGAAAAGTCAAATGTTGTGTGGGTTACTACTAAACTTTGTGTCATCACCTTCTCCTTTGACGTGGGAAGGAAGGGAAAATAGCATCTTATGCTCTGTAAGCAATTACATAAGGAGGTGATAATCCATAACTCAGGAGGAAAAGCAGTAGCGCAAGGGCATTAAAGCCCATTACTACCAAAGTTGCCATCAAGTTATGTATTATCATCTTCTCCTTCAACATGGGAAGGAAATGATCCGATTCTTCTATTTTTATTATCTATTTTTTTTGTTTATTTTATTGTTGCAGGTGTGTTCTAGTTTTTATTTTTCTTCATTCATGTTCGTTCAAAGGCATCTTCAGATATCGTGAGGCTCTTCCATATGCAATTGGAGAATACTTAAATATTTCTACACATATTTTTTAAAGATATTTGTTTATATATCAGTTTATATTTAAGTTCATGTTATGCTCTGTTCATATCTATGTTTAAATGTTGAAGAAGTGTAATCGAATTCTCTATACTTTTTCTGTTGCACTTATTACCTTTATCAGACAAGTATTCCAATTCCTTTAGTTATATATGTGAGGATCACATTTTCCCAATACATTCCATATGTAAAAGGTTATACAGATGAAATGACAAAGGATAAATTATTAAGAAATTGAATAATTGAACTTATAGAATAAAATTGTCATGCGGCCTTACGGGACTTCTACGGTCCGGATTGGGGGGAAACTCCAGAGTTACGATATTTGGACTGAAATACTAACGTGGGAGGAATCTACATCTCGAAATTCTTTCATTTGTGCAAGTTTTGAAAAACATGCAATAAATTTGAAAATGATGGTTACACCATAAGCCCGGGAAATTTTTGTAAATAACGGTCAAATTGAGTTGACTTTTGACCAACTGATAGTCATAAATAAATCCTTGTGTGACTAAGTCTTATATCTTGTTGACTGATAGATTGAATTACACAAAACTGTCAAAAATTACGCGATGCAATGATTAGGGTTATTTTAGCAATTTTACCCTTTTTACCCGTCAAACTCTATCAAAGGCCTATCCAGTGATTAGAACATGTTAAATAGATATGTTTTATAATTAAATAAAATATTTTAAGGTTAGATTGAATGTTTAAAATGAAGTCAGATTGCGAAGGGAAAAATTGAAACTTTTGAGTAAGTATAGGGTATTTTGGTCATTTCACACCAAGATATTTAATTTTAAAGACTTTTCTAGTCTTGTTCCCCACCATAGCCAGCCATTATCATCCATTAAGCTTTCTCACTCTAAAAGTTTAGTGAAGAGAGAGAAAATTTTTGTAAAACTAATTGAAACTGAAAACTGTTTTCACCAACCATATCTAGTTTTCAGAGCTCTACAACATACTACCAAAATCCAAAATTGAAGTAGCTATTTTCTTGGTGTTTGAACTCCCTCAAGTTTCGACCAAGAGGACGGTGAGAGAAAGTTTGACTTTTTCCATGATTTAATGACTTTAAGCTAGGTGTTTAAGGTGTTTAAGCATGTATTTGGGTTTAAATTGAATTAAATCCATGAGAACTCACTCCCTAGGGTTTCAACCAAGTAGGAATTTGTATGGAAGTAGTGTTTTTCAATGTAAAAATGATGTAGAACAAGTTTAGAAGATAGATTTAAGCTTAAACTAAAGAAAAGAGAAGTGTAAGAGAGAGAATCCCATTCGGCCAAGTGAAAGGCATGGTGAAACCATGCTCAATTCAATGTAATTCGGGTCTTAGAGAATTGTATAAATTAATAGAAGACTACTGGTGAATTCAGAACAAAAAATGGAGGTGTTTTAATGATAGTTGTAGTGTTAGCACTATTATGAAAAAGATCGAATTTGCAGTTGTAATAGGTAAAGTACTTGGTCTTAAGGAGTTAAATGATTGTTAGAACTCCAGTGTGATGAATTAACCATGTTGGTATAATGTTTTGTAACTAGAAAGTGAGGTGTGAAATTACTGGTGCTAATGGGCTATTCTGTAGAATACATGAGGTAACAGATATCTATAAAGAATGTAGGACATACTAAACATGATTTTAAAATCAATTGCTTTGGAAATATAAATTGTGTTCACATTGCAGGAGGTTTAGAACTATCATACTGTTATGCTGCCGAAATTTTATAAAACGTTAATTTAGCACGAACTAGACTTTGGATTTGAAAATGTGTACAAAGTGGATTTTGTCATAGGTTTTGATTCTCGAAATATGTCTCATCATTTCATTGCATTGAAGTTTACATGATGATTTGATCTAGTTATGGCTTTGGTAGTTGATATTATTGATGTATGAATTTGTAACTTGGCTTTTTATTGGATTTTAATAGTTTTCTCAACTTTTAAGTTACCAGCATGTTTTAGACACTTGTTTATATGTAAATAAAATATTTTGAACATTGGTTATTGCACTAAGAATATTTGCCAAATTTTTATAATTGAAATGGAATTGTTATCTATTTCGATATTTATGAACTGACTGAAGACATATTTTATTGGAATTGATTTTTGTAAGTATTTTCATACGTTATATGAACTATTTTGAGACTTCGGCTCCCCGTAGTTGGTCTTCAGTATTTTTTGACTTCTAATTTTGAACAACTGTTAGACCCTGAGAAAGTCTACGGCCACCTCAGTATCACTTGCTCAATGGTATTATAGGGTGTTTTTATTCTAAATGCTATATTAACTTTGATCCGGTCATAGCTAGACCTTGCAATTTGTGTTTTTAATTCGTTTTCGTGTCATGTAAAATCGTGTTTGTGTCGTGTAAAACACAAAAATTTCGTGTTGACACGAAAAATAAAAAATCTTATTTTTAGCTTCTTTTAGCTTTTAGAATACTGATATACAATTTTTACTTAATTTTAATCCGTGTCACCTTGTGTCTTATATTCGTATTGTCATGTAATCATGCCATGTCTAAGATTGCCGGTCTAGTCACAGCATTTGCAGTTGTCACCTGATCCGTGTACATTATGGGCTATTTATGACTATGGTTATATGTCTTCTGTTTCTCCCTTTATGGGATCTGAACTGCATAATTTCTATTGGGATGTTGCTGTATCTCCATTGTTTTTGATTTATTTGAAATTATATGAGTTTTGAACTTCTGATATCTGAATTCTGAAATTATTATGATTATCTAAGTTTTTGATGATTTTTGAACCTCTAATATCTAAACTTTGAAATTTGAAGTTGGTTTGATATTGATAATATCAATGTTATCCAAACTCTGAAATCTGCATGTTTTCTATCTGGCTTAAGATGTATGAATATCAATGAACTTTTGAAAACTACATGGCTTTCTGCTTCATTTAAGATATTTGCATTGCATGGATTTGACATGAATTTTGAATGTTAAACTATTATGATTATGATTTCGAGACGCACAAATTCCTTCTCTGTTATATTTAGTAATTTGCTCTATAGCCAAAGTGTTAGGAGAAGGGGACAAGTGAAGTGCTTTAAAGCATTCTTCTGTACTAATCCCTACCCCTAATGAGTTATAGAGTTTTCCTTCCTCCAAATCTTCGTTTAGAACTATCGTTTGAACTCTGACACATAGCAACTTGTTTTAAGATACTTGCATATAACTTACAGTATCTGTGTCTTTATATATTTTTACTAGGCATAAAGCTCGCTCCCCTCTTTTCCCACTTTCAAATTATTTGTAATAGTTCTGGTTTCTAAAGAAGGTCTTATAGGATTCCTTTGAGATTGTTAGAGCATACTTTGAAGGTATATCTACTACTATTATTTTGTATGTTAGACTTTATTGTACAGTATTGTAGTGTGTAGAAAAGGGATATAAACCGAATGAAAATGAATATTACAGTATGAAAGATGTAAGAAATATGTGTAGGAATATTGTAGGTTTTGATAAACATATAAATATTAATATGCTTGAGTTTGTTTATATACATTGATTTTGTAGTGAATGGTTTTGAATACGGGAGGTGGAAATAAGAACATGTATTCGATGTGTTAAAGGACTGAACTGAGACTAAATTTGGATGATAGATATTGATTTGGCTAATTATGTTTTAGCTTTATATTGAATTGGGAACACTGAGCACAGTCCAACCGAATGACTAAAATGTGAAAAATTTGTTGTGAAATTTAAGAAATTGAAGCGTGACAATATATTTGAATTCTCCAAAATATTTTCACTTTTTCTCATAATAAAATTTTCATCTCTGGTGTACATATTTAATTCATTAGAGGTACATATCTTGAGACACCTTTGTCTTGGGCTTTACCTTAATATGATCGAGTTCTTGCACTGAGTTAATTGAATCCTTAACTTTTTTTTTTGAAATTGACAAACTTTTGAAAATAGAGGTGAGAAAAATAAAGTATTCAATTATCCTTAAATAGAAAATAGAATAACATTTTTAGAAAGTTATAAAACAGATTTGTACATTTTTCATTGATACATGTACATCTTGGACTTTAATATGTACAACTATAAACTAATCGAGGGAATTCAAATTTCGTGAAATGGTAATTTGAATATCTAATCAAATGAACTTTTCATAAGAAGTGAGCAAAAAAAAGTCATTCGAATATATGAAAATTCTCATAATTGGATATCTTTGTAAATACATGTATTCGAATTTCGATTTAAAAGTATTCGAATTTCCAACAAGTGAAATAGGGCTTTGTCCTGAACATGTATTTGAATTCCTTGATCGAGATATTCGATTCCCTTTATGATTTTTTGAATTGAAAAAAGTATAGATGTATAGATACATGATTTATTTACAAAAATCATAAAATGTACATATTTGTTTAAAGCTTCTCATTATATAACTTTGTCAAAATGGGTATTCGAATGTTTATCCAAATATATTTGAATCCCTTTATAATTTTTTGAGTATAGTAATCATAAAAATAACGTATCATTTTATAGCTATATAAAGAGAGTTATTTGATTTTCTCCTCATGGATATTCGAATACCTTTATTTCCATCACTTATCTTACTAGTAGCTTGTTCAAGTAGGTATTATATTCATACCTTATGGTTTTCAAATACCATATCTTCTATTCAAAGATTTAAGTATGAAAATGATGAGTTGTACATGTTTTTTATAACTTAGTTCCTATAGGTAATCAATTACATCTTTTAGGTTATTTGAATTTCAAGATGTTCTACATCATTCATCTAGGGTGGGTCGACAATTAAATTTTGAGTCTTTGACTTGTTTCTTCCTAATTTAATGCACATATTAACTAGAAAAGAGCGAAAATAAAATGTAAATGAGGAACTGTTGAATGTATAAACGAAACAATGAGAAATGCTGAATTAGATAGAGAAAGGAAGAAAGAGGGTTTTCTTAAGGCAACAATAAGAGTGAAATGATCATTGTCATTTTCATTTTCTTTTAGGTATAAAACATGTATCCTTACCCTTTTTACAGTTTGAAACTATAATCAATTACATCTTTTAGGTTATTTGAATTTCAAGATGTTCTACATCATTCGTCTAGGATGGGTCGACAATCAAATTTTGAGTTTTTGACTTGTTTCTTCCTAATTTAATGCACATATTAACTAGAAAAAAAAGGAAATAAAATGTAAATGAGGAATTGTTGAATGTATAAATGAAACTATGAGAAATGCTGGATTAGATAGAGAAAGGAAAGAAGGAGGGTTTTCTTAAGGCAACAATAAGAGTGAAATGATCATTGTCATTTTCTTTTTCTTTTGGGTATAAAACATATATCCTTATCCATTTTACAATTTGAAAATAATCTTGTCCTAGCCAGGAGTGGAAAATAGTAAAACCCTCCCAACAATAGCAACTTTAAGATTCGAACCATGTCTAAATATTTGAAGAAGAAGTCCACTTCTACTTCTTCGACCCTCTCGTTAGTATTGTCATTTATTTCTCAAGAAACAGAATACACATTGAGTTTATATATGATGCATTGACAGTGCATAATTTTTATACATTGTTAGTCAACCATATAATGACACCTCATTAATGAGCAAAATCCAAAAGTGCATAGGCCCTTAAAAATAAATTTAAATACTTTATTAATATTTATTTTTAAGGACTTGCATATAAGGTGTTATCCTATGGTTGACTGATAATGTATAGAAACTACATACTGTTTGTGCATCATATATAAACTCACATACATTCACCTTTTTGAATAAGAGTATATATATGACGTATTAATAGTGTGTAGCTTCCATACATTATCTGTCAACCATAGAATGACATCTCATTAATGAGAAAAGATTAAAAGTGTATAGGTTCTTAAAAATAAATTTAAAAATTTTATTAATATTTATTTTTAAAGACCTACATGTGAAATGTCATTCTATGATTAATTGACAGTGTATGAAAGCTATACACTGTCAGTGCATCGTATATAAACACTTTAAATAAATGAGTTTATATATGATGCACTGACAGTGTATAACTTCTATACATTGTCAGTCAACCATAAAATGATACCTCATATACAGTTTTTAAAAATAAATATTAATAAAGTTTGAAAATTTATTTTTAATGGCCTATACACTTTTATGAGCCGTTTGGTTCATGGAAACTAAAATTTTCTTTGGGAATCATTTTATCCCCAAATCATTTTCCTTGACGAATTTCGAAGAATTTTAAATTCCCTAGTTTGGTTGCATTAAGGGGAATGTTTGATTTTTATGTTTGGTTTAAGAAATTTAAGATTGCTAAATGACGCATTGTACCATACTACTGTTTTGTATTAAAGTGAATAAATAGTTTATTTAGAGCGAATAACACTTTGATGGAAGTTATGTTTAACATATTTATTTATATGTTTGTTTATTATTTAAGCTTATTCATTTAACAAATGTTAATTAATTTATTTACTAAATTAAAATTTTTACGTTAATTAATCAATTTGTTTATAGGATATTTAATATATATATATAGATATATATAAATTATTTTGATTTATTTAATTGGTTAAGCTATTCATTTGTAAGATGTCAAATAATCTATTTAGTAAATTAACATATTTATTTAATTGGTCCATTTGTGGAGCATGAGGACATGGGTATGTGAAACATGTCAAAAATCCTAAAATGGCAACAAAATGCAATAATTAAAGGTAAAAGCTTGCAATATTAGATAGATTTAGGGGTAATATGATCACAAAATGCAGTAATAGAGGGT
This sequence comes from Heritiera fomes, assembly GCA_032173925.1. Classification (NCBI taxonomy): domain Eukaryota; kingdom Viridiplantae; phylum Streptophyta; class Magnoliopsida; order Malvales; family Malvaceae; genus Heritiera; species Heritiera fomes. The sequence goes on along the minus strand of JAPDPM010000014.1, from coordinate 10,199,772 downwards.
AAAATAAGAACAAAAAATATTTTACCCCAAAATCTTAAAAAAACTTTAAGAGGAGGGAATTATTTTCCCTTCTATTTTTCCCCATTCAGGTACTGTTGGGGATATTGGATTGCTGATGTGAGGAAACTATGATAACCAAATAAGGTAATTACATTAACCAAATAAGGTAATTACATTAGGGAAAAAATTATTGGCCAAAATCTAAAATTTCTTGAACCAAACGTCTCCTTAAACTTTACTTATTAATAAGGTACCATCATATAATTAATTGACAATGGATAATATGTTATTAATGTATCATATATAATCTCTAAAAGGTTGTTTGGTATCATTTCTTGTTTTCTGTTTTTTGTTTTTGAAAATTTCGTTTTTTTGTTTTGTTTTATTTTCAATTTCTGAAAATAGAAAACATATTTATTTAATACTGTTACGTTTTAAAAAAAATATTTAAACTAATTTAGATATAATAATTCAATTCACAAAATAAAATTTTAAAAATTAAATAAAAAATAATATATTTATTAAATAATAATATGTAAATAATATTAAATAATATTATTTTATATGATTTAATACTAATATTAAATATTTTCATTTGATCATATAAAAATTTAATATAATTTAAATAATATTATAATTAAATATAATATTATATAAAATAATATTATTTAATTTAATTGTAATAATTATAAATTATATTTAATAATATTATGTTATTAAATAAAATATTTAACTAATTAATTTATAATAAATTATATAGTTATTAAAATATATTATATTTAATATAAATAATATTATTTAATGTTAAGTATTTACTTATTTAATAATGTTAAATTATTTAATAGTAGTATTGATATATTTTAAATTTAAGATAGAATATAATATTAAATAATAATATTTTTTAGTAAAATAAAAATTAATTATATTAGATAATAATATTAATCATTAACATATCAAATTAAATTAAATGATATTATTTAAAATATATAATATATTCAATAAATTATTATAAAAATTTAAAAAATAATATTATAATATTATAGCTCAATGTAATTTATATAATTGCTTTATACATTTTCATTTTTTCTATATTAAAATAAATATATTAATTTTAAAATATTAATTAATTAATTTTATTTATATTTTTATTATAAAAAATATTAATATTATATTAATATATAAATTCTATTCACTTACTTATGAACAGTAATAGAAATGAAAACATGTTTCCGAAAACAATGGAAACAAAAAATTCATGTTTCCAACAATTTTGAAAATTCTTGTTTTTGTTTTCATTTTTTTAAAACAAAAACATATTGCCAAACACGTTTTCTGTTTCTGTTTCCAAAAAATGAAAACAAAAACAGAAAATAAGAAAAAACCGATGTCAAACAATCTCTAAATAAATATTAGTGTTTCAACTTTTGTTTTCTTAATGCTTCTTTATCAATTAGAGTGCGTTTGGTTTGCAGAATTTAAGATTACTCCCATGAATTTTATTTTCCGCAATTGTTTAATCTCGTTTGGTTGGATAATTTTTCTCCTCATCAGAAATCTTAGATTCCAAACAATGTCAAAAAGAGGGAAAATAGGGGGGGAAACAATACCCTCCCCCCTTGAGATATTTTTATTTTCCCTTGGGAATTCTTTTTTGTTCCAATTTTATCCTTAACATCTTTTCATTTAGGTCAACTTTACCCTTTACTATCAAAGGTATTACGTCCTAGAAAATTATTTATATATTAAAATAAATAAATAAATAAATAAACACCTTAAATACTTAAATAAGTAATTTAAATGTAATTATATACTTGGATTTGTTAAAAATTACAACCCTAAATAAAACACTTATTAAAAACCCTTTTTAGGCCATTAAAAACTCTTAATTACAACATAATCATTAATTTTATTAAATCTAAATATAGTTTACAAGTTTGTGTGAAATCCCCAATTTCCATGTATTCCTCTATGTTTGTAAAGTATTTCAATCTAATATGATTAAATGAATATGAAGTTGATGTGTAATTGAGGTATGAATGATGTATGCATGATGTATGAAGTATGGAAGAAATAAGAAATGGAAAGTCAAATAGTCAAGGAAATTAAATTGATGTTATAAGAATAATTGAGGTATGAGAAAAGAATTAATATCAGAAAATTAAGTGTAATTAAAGACAAGTGTTATATGGGAGAAAGAAGACCAATTAAATGAATGGTCAAATAATAATGGTTAAAAGTTAAGATGAATTGATTTAATTTGGATGAAGATGAAACAAATATCAGATTTCATAATCTGATGATGATAAAATTTATATCAGATTTTAATTGGTGTAATGAAATGTGGCTGATATGATAAGGGAAGAAGAGAATTAATGGTCAAAGAAGGGTCAAAAAGCAAAGTCAAAAGGAAACATGGCTGAGATGAGATGATTGGGATAAAGAGGATTTGCATGCATTAAATGAGGCTGCATGAGTCATCACCTCCAGCCATCCCCCACAGCAGCAACCCTCTTTCCAGCTCTCTCCCTCTCGTTCTCTCCATTTCTCCAAGATTCCAAGTCTCCTTCCATAGCTACCTTGACAAGCTACCTTATTCTTCCATCGATCCCTTTAGCTAGTTGAACGAAAATCGATCCTTGTCACTAGACTAAGTGATATCCGAAGTTTGGTAGATTGATTCCAAGTATTGGAAGAGATCTCAAAGTTTGAGATTTTGATCTCTAGTGAAGGTAAGAGAAGAAGATGATTTGTTCAATTATGTTCATGATATGGAGTTGTATGGAGTTGATATGATATGTGTATGTTGTTTAATTTAAGGTTTGATTTGGTATGATGATTTTAGATTTGAAGGAGTAAAAGCTAGGGTTACGCGCCAAGTGATTTCGCGTTTCCGAAGGAATTAAGGTAAGAAATTTATGTAACGGACGTAAGGCGGCTATGTCCGCATGTTTTAATATGATTTTGAACTGCTTTGGGGAGAAATACTAGTTGTCTTTTGCAGGAAAAGTGCATTTTCGGACTTGTTTCCTAGTACCAATTAGGCTAGGGGCAGTCGACTTCCCTTGAAAGGGAAGTCGACTGCCTAGAGACAACCAAAACGTCGTTTTTCGAAAACCGACTCAAAACAGTCGACTGCTATGTAAGCCAGTCGACTGCTATTTTTCCAGAAGCATTCTGTTTCAAACCAGTCGATTGCTATATGGACCAGTCGACTGCTATTTGCTAAAATGCATTCTGTTTGAAAACTAGTCGACTGCTATATGACCAGTCGACTGCCCCCATGTATTTTCAAAGATGAAAATATCGAAATTTTAAAATGAAAATAATTTCGATAAATGAAATTATGAAGCAGCAGCCGACTGCCCTATGAGGCCAGTCGACTGCCCTGTTTTGAAAAGAGATTTTTTACACCTATTTTCAGAAAGTATGAAATGTCATGGCAAGAAGCTATATGGCATATGTTTTGAGATTATGCACTTTCATGTTTATAGTAGGGGCTCTGATCAAGTCCTTAAATAATGTAATGTATGTTATGGGCTGAGGAACCATAAGTCAGGCCTCAGTCGCTACAGGAGGACACCTGACTAGTGTTAACTGTAGCCACCCGCAGTTGGCCAATCTGTTTATATTTCATGTTCGGCTAAGGGAGGATTCCTGGCCCTACGGGGTATGCCACATGATGATGATGATGATGATAATGATGATGCAATGCATAACTCCATAAAAGTACAAATAGTTTTTATGTTATCAAGAACTATATGTATATACGATTTCAAAGAATAAAGAAATCGAAAGTACTTTGTGTACTTATATAAGAAGTTTTAAAAAAAAAGAAGTATATGATTTATGATTTCAAGAAGTATAAGATGTTTTAAAGGAAGTATGTTTTGAAGAAGTATACAAAACATGCTATGTTATAAAAGCATGTAAAGTATGTTTTAAATATAGAAGATGATGTATGTTTTATATGTATGCTATATTTTAAAAGAAGCATACAAAGTATGATTTCCATGTCATTTGAAATAAATATGCATGGTTGCAAATAATGCCTGAAAGATGTTTATGATGCATGTTTTATAAGGCTTTACATGACATTATAGAGCCAAGTAGGAAAAATGCATATAGAGGCATAGTACGCTCTTTTACATATTTTTCTTACTGAGCGTAAACTCACCCTTTTACGAACATTTTTCATACAGACTATCTGAAGTAATCCCTCGCACTCGATAGAAGAGCCTACAAGTGGATCTTGAAAGTTTATCTTCGAAAGACGCTTCCCAAGTAGTATAGAAGGTATACTTATGTAATTATGCAAAGTAAATTGTAATTCAGTTATGGTACAGTACAACTAACATTAATGTATATAAGATGTCGGGGATTTAAGTTAAGATGATGTATGAGATCCTGTGGAAACGGATGATACATATATACATGTATCATTAGTCTGTTTTGTTGAAATTGAATTATTCATATTAAGCTTAAGAAAGAAAAGCATGATTGACATTGACAAGCAAATCTAATCAAGTTAAGTGGAAATGGAAAGAGATGAATTGGAAATGTATGGTGACGGGGACGTCACAGAGTGGTATCAGAGCAATTAGATTGAGGTTTGTCAGTGTCGATAAGTTAGAAGTAGAGTATATCTCCAATTGTACTATACTTGTCTGAATACATATACGATGTATAACTGTTTGAAGTTATACTAAATAGCTCAACTTTGTGATTTATCGACAGAATGAGCTCAGGTAGAAGTGGTGTTGAGAAAGGAAGAGGAAGGGGTTATGTAGAACAGTCCCCAACACAGTCTTCTCAACCATCTCCACCGCATAGCCTGAACACTAGGTTAGCGAAGATGGAGAAGCATGTGGAGAATATGACCATTATGTTTACGTAGTTTATGGCGAACTTTCCAAATGTGGTCACAAGTGTACCATTCGCTATTCCTATAGTACCACCACCACCAGTACAGACAGAGTTACCCCCACCAGTCCCAGTTATTGAAAGGAGGAATCTCACAGCTTATTGCAGTATGACCTTAATTAAGGAATATAAGAAGCTGGATCCGCCTAAGTTTAAGGGGGATAAGGACACGTTGGCCGCAGTGAATTGGGTGAAGGCGATCACTAGATCCTTCGAGTATATGCTATGTTTCGAAAAGGAAAAGGTGGGTTTGGATGCGTATCTGTTAGTGGATGATGCAGAGTATTGGTGGCAGTCCACTCGTGCCATTTTGGAGGCTCAACATGTTGAGGTTACGTGGGATAGATTTTTAGAGTCCTTTACTGAGCAGTACATCCCACGCACCGATCAGACTAGGTTGAAGATGGAATTTTTGAGATTGACTCAGGGGACAATGTCAATTAATCAATATGAGTCGAAGTTTATTTCTCTAAGCAGATTCGATCGAGAGACCATCAGGAGTGAATGATATAAGATATATAGATTTGTAGAAGGACTGAAGTCTCCTATCAAATCCAAGTTGTATACTATGGGTATCACTACTTATAATGAGACAGTCCGTAAGGCTCAGTTATGTGAGCAGGACTATGAGTTTCACTATGATGATTTTCGAGCCCAAAGTAAAGGCAAAGGACCAATGAAGCAAAAGTCAAAAGGGAAAGCCTTCCGTGACAGATATCCATTTGGAAGAAGCAAGCCATATGACAGAGCTTCGATAGGTAAGCAAGTAAATTATAAGAAAATGATGATTGTTTTAATTAAATGGTTATATGGAAATATATATTGAGTTGGGAGTATTATGATGATTGTGGTACAGGGAATCCTAGAGCTACTGGGATCAAGATTAATGATGATAGATCCCGACATTCAGCTAGTAGTACCGTTAGCTCACCTAAGAGTACAAGACAAAGGTGTGAACATTGCAAAAAGTTTCACAGAGCACAGCCATGCCGGTTGGCAAGTGGCGCATGTTTCAGATGTGGTGAACAGGGACATATGATCAGGGATTGTCCCAAGAGGGACTTGAGGACACCCGAGGAATCTGAGGAGACCCCTCAACCACAACACAAGGCCACTACTGAAGAGAAGGGAAAGACACCTATTAATTATGATGTAAATGTTGAAGATGTCTAATGTAAAAGTATGTGGTATTATCTGACTCATTGTGAATGAAGTTAATAGAAGGTATGTATGGTTATATGAAGGATTTTTGCTTACGATGTTGAGATAGTAAAGAAAAGTCCCGAACTTAATGAAATACAATAATTGATGAGAAATGATAGTTGGAATTCTGAAGTACTCTTTGATATAAAGTTTTATGATATATAGTGATGTGTGAAAGGAGTTTAAATGAGAATGATGATTAACTTTTATTAGTCGATTTTACTTAAATGTTTTATTCTATGAAAGCATTACTCTGAAAAGAATATGAATTAATATGAGAGATGGATTGTCTCAACAACGGTAATTATTCCCTATAGTCGCTTCTAGGTTTCGGAACAAGACAGGTATTTTAAAGTACCTTCCTTACTCCATCCGGATTCCTAGCCGACTATAGTATCTTTCCTGGTTGATCACTAGAGTACCATAGGGAAATGAGGACATTCATTCATTGGCATGTTTGATGCTATGGGAAGAAAATATTTTGGATATGAATTAAAAGAACTATGCTAATAGTTTAAAATGTGATCAATATATGGGTATTTAGAGAGCAAAAGTAAGAAATTATGGATAGCCATTGTGAATAAATTATGGCTATAATTCTAATTAAGATAGAAGAGATGACTCGAGTTCTCAAAGGATTGTGAAGGTGAAATTAGATCACCTAGGGAAAACCACTGTGGTGATAAATGCCCTAAGCTGAAAGCATGAAGTAATAATGGTTTGTACGATGATACGAAAGTATGATGTACTTGAGCAATTTACAAGCCTTAAGCTAAATGTTATGCCTTCAAGGTAAATTTGGAATGATGGCTAGTATAATGAGTAAGCCAGAATTGATGAACGAATCTGTTAAGTCAGCCCACTTCCTGCCCATGAAGTCTGCAGATACACTTAGTGAGTTGGCAAAATGTAGGTGAAAGAAGTGTTAGACTACATGGAGTTCCAATGAGCATTTCATATGGTAGAGATTTCAGGTTCACTTCTCATTTAAGGAGATTAGCAAGGAACCATAGGATCTCAGTTGAAAATTTTGCACAGCTTTTCATCCGCAGACTGATGAGTAGTCCGAGCACATGATTTAGACGCTCGAGGATATGTAAAGAGCTGGTGCTATGTATTTTAAATGCTGCTGGAATGACCATCTGCCATTGACTGAATTTCCTTATGATAATAGCTATTATACAAGTATCCGGATAACACTATATGAAATGTTATAAGAATAGAAAGTGTCAACCTCCGAATTGGTGGGAAGAAGTAGGCGAATGAAAGTTATTAGCCTTTGATTTAGTCGAGCAAGCATCTAAAGAGATTAAGTGAGTGGTCAAAGATTTAAGATAGCTCAGAATAGACAAAAAGGTTATACAAATGCTTGACAAAGACTAATTGATGTTTTGGTTGGAGACTCAGTAAATTGAAAGTTCTTCACCCAAAGGAATTATAAGATTTGGTCGACGAGGTAAGTTGAGCCCTCGTTATATCGATCCAATTAAAGTCTTAGATCAAATTGGAGATATCACCAAAAAATTGATGTTACCTTCAGAGCTATTGAGGATACGTAATGTTTGTATATGTTAATGCTTCGAAAGTATAATCCAGAATTCATCTTAGGTCATAAAAGATGAAACCTTAGAAGTTCAGAAAGACATAAGTCATGTGAAATAAGCCATTTGGGATTTTGGACAGAAAAGATAAGGTATAGAAGTCTATGATGATTCCATTAGTTAAAGATTATTGAAAATACCACATCATGGAAAAAGATACATGAAGCTAAATAACTTGATGAAAGAGAAGTATCCGGAAATGGTTAAGACGTAACCTGATTTGAATTTGGAGGACCAAATTCTCTAAGGTTGGGAGGATGTGAAATCCCCAATTTCCATGTATTCCTCTATGTTTGTAAAGTATTTCAATCTAATATGATTAAATGAATATGAAGTTAATGTGTAATTGAGGTATGAATGATGTATGCATGATGTATGAAGTATGGAAGAAATAAGAAATGGACAAATAGTCAAGGAAATTAAATTGATGTTATAAGAATAATTGAGGTATGAGAAAAGAATTAATATCAGAAAATTAAGTGTAATTAAAGACAAGTGTTATATGGGAGAAAGAAGACCAATTAAATGAATGGTCAAATAATAATGGTTAAAAGTTAAGATGAATTGATTTAATCTGGATGAAGATGAAACAAATATCAGATTTCATAATCTGATGATGATAAAATTTATATCAGATTTTAATTGGTGTAATGAAATGTGGCTGATATGATAAGGGAAGAAGAGAATTAATGGTCAAAGAAGGGTCAAAAAGCAAAGTCAAAAGGAAACATGGCTGAGATGAGATGATTGGGATAAAGAGGATTTGCATGCATTAAATGAGGCTGCATGAGTCATCACCTCCAGCCATCCCCCACGGCAGCAACCCTCTTTCCAGCTCTCTCCCTCTCGTTCTGTCACATCCCGTTACCGTATTTTTCACCTTATTTTACACAATTCCTTCGGTTGGGCTGTCTGTGATACTTCACTTTTACTAACTGTTAAATAAATTTGCATTACATTGTTTATATTATACACATCCCCTATCTTAATTAATCAGATAAGTAGTACTGTAGATATGTCTAAATACAGAAAATAAATGATCATACCTCATATAAATCAGTCGGTCTGTCACATTGTCCTTTGTGTACAGCCGTGATCGACAATCAGTTGATCTCACAATCATTAAAACCTGAAATGTTTAAAATTAAGGGGTGAGCAAACCACGGCTCAGTAAGAGAGTTATATGTCACACTTGATATTCAGCTATCTATATGCTGAAAATATATTTTCTTTTCTTCACTTTCTTTAAAATCTTCCTAGCTGGCTCTAGGCACACATGTAGGAAGGATACTACAGTCGGTTAGGGATCCAGATAGAATAAGGTAGGTATTTTAGAATACCATACTTGTCCCGGAACCTAGAAGCAACTGTAGAGAATATTAATTTTGTTATTTCAAAACGATATAATTTTCGTTTTTCCACAGAGTAAACCACTTGTTCCTTTCCACTTCAGTATACTTTAAAACACTTGACAGTTCAGTAATAAAAACAGTGGTTTACTTCTCTTCTCTTCTCTTCAGTACAGTAAAAACAGTACAGTACAGTGATTTGCAAATATCAAATCATTGGATAATTACTTCTTCGATTTTCTTTATCTTAGAAATAATTCTTATGTTAATTTTTTAGAATAAACATTTATTTCTCTTTTCAAATCAATAACCGTATCGTACTAAAGCCTCATAAGAAATGCATTTAAAATAGTCATAGTATCGATATATGCAGAAAACAAATGCCATAATAATGCATTTCATACTTTAAATCATTGTATGAATTCTTTAATGCATATATCTAAAATTCATACTTGTTTCAAACATGCATCATACTTTAGAAACTTAACATCATAATTAATAAAACTTTTCATACAATTCATGGAGACTAGGCAAAATCATATAGCAAGTATGCGGTCATGACACTTACTTCTTCCTCCGAAGAGGGAACGGAATACCTATGGCCATGGTATGGGCTGTAGACCTGATCAGAGTCGTACAGCGAACATGCACCACGAAGGACCAACATACCCACAAAGGATGAAAACATACACAATGTGGGTGAGAACATGCACGACGTGGGCTAAACATATGCCACAAGGGACGGAAACATGCACAATGTGGCAAGCATGACAGGCAATAACATAAACTATAGGAAAGCCTTAGTCTCAAAACTTACTTACATACCATCGATATAAAATAGTAAGGACCGGACGTGCCAGGGTCTAAGTTAGCCTGGGGTTTGCCACTCCGATACCTTTTTCAGAAAACATATACTTAAATCATACAACTGATATAAAATAGTAAGGACCGGGCGTGCCAGGGTCTAAGTTAGCCTGGGGGGTGCCACTCCGATACCTTTTTCGGAAAACATACTTATAGCATTATTGAAAAATATACATAGAAATCATAAATTCGTTTAGCTAATTATCAAAAGACTATGGAATTTAATTTCAGAACGAAATTCATGCTTCAAACATTTCTTTATAAATTGCGATGAAGATAGTTTGAAAAATCATCACTGAACATGTAAAAGGGTAAAACTGTCTTTTTCCCACCATAAAACATATATGCACGTTTTTCCATGCATTAAATTGAAAACATGATTTTATAATTATCGGAATTCAAATAAATTATTTTTATACTTTATGAAAATAAAATATTTATTTTCCAACTTTAAATTCTCATCTCAATGTTTTCTTTTAAAAACAAGTGTAGGGACCTTTAGTCTTGAAATCATAATTATTCATCCTTTCTTAACCTTTATGGAATATTCATAATTAATTATTTCCATAATTAAACCACAAAGGTTTTCTGTAAAATCATGTGAATATTTAAGAATATTTGTAAAAATATTCACTTCAGTCTCTTTTTCATTTTCATTTCGTTTCACGTGAAATATCACCTATCAGAATAAATTTAGGTGATTTCCTTTTTCACCATTTTCAAAACATGAATATTTTAAAATTAATTATCAATATATTCATGTTTTATGAAAACTAATCGATTTCTCGATTTTCATGTTAGAAATCGTTTCACGTGAAATCAAATCTTTTATTTTGGTTTTCGGTGATTTTCGGTAAATTTCAGTAATTTTTTTCGATAATTTTTCGGCATTATAACGGCTACCGATTTGGTTAGCCTCCTGCACGAAAATACAGTTTATATTTTCAACCGGTGTTTCATCACAATTTCATCCGATAAACCATCACACTATAAAACCGATAGTTATCAATAGCATTTATAAAATTAAATGCAATTTAAAAACATGGCCGAATATCCTTACAGGCGGCACATGTCTCCCTTACCTGTTTCGGGTCAGCGACTGCCTCTCGAAGGTCGCGCCTGTGTTCACCTCGCCCGATTCTATTGGCTCGGTCATCGAGGGAATTTTCTGGAATTTAAATTCTAAAATTTAGAATTTTTCCACAATTATTTAAATAAATAATTTATTTAAATAATTTACTCTTTTTCGGGATTTCTTACCGATTCCCGTAATTCTCCGAATTCTCGGGAATTTTTTTCAAATTCCCGGAATTCCTTTTTTCTCTCTCCTTTTCTTCTTTTTCTTCCTTCTTTCTTTTTCTCTTTTCTTTTCTTTTTCTTTTTTTTTCTTTTTTTTTCTTTTCTTTTTCTTTTTCTTTCTTTTCCAGCCGAACCGGTCACCCCCTCACCGCCGGTTCTCCTCCGACGGCCGTTCTCCGGCGGTTCGGTGGCTCAGCAGCTGGCCGGCAACACGGCGAAGCCGGATCTGGCCTCCGTTCGTCACGAATCGACGGCACGGCGGCGGATCTACTCGATTTTGGTTCGGTTTCTTCCCCTCCTCCGTCGGCCTTCCTCCGCCGTCGTTGGCCTCACCGGTGGCCTCCATCCCATTCCTCTCCTTCCGCCGATGCTTCGACTGTGGTGGCGGCGGCCAATTCCGCCGGCAACCGCCAGATCTAGTTTCGTTTTCTTCCTCGGTTTTCCGCCGTTTCGCGTCGATTCCTTCTCCGTTTCGCTTCGCCGGCGTTGCCATCAGCTTCCTCTTCCTTTGCCGGCGATGACTTTCTCTTCTCCTCTCTCCCTTTCCTTCTCCGGCGGCCGCTGGCGGGGGCGATCTCGCCTGGGGAAGGCAGAATCGGGGTCTTCCCGATTCTGTTTCTCTTTTCTGTTTAGTTTCCTTTTTTTTTTGTTTATTTTCCTTTCTAAATTTAGTATATACTACATTATATACTATATATCATATATTATACATATAATATTTATCATATATTATACATATAATATTATTTCATGTATAATGTAATACAATATATATATATATTATATAAATTATATATATTGTACATTACAAAAATATATATCTAGTATATATATATGTATATTTATATACTTAAAATTAAATAACATTTATATAAATATTTATATAAATGTCATAATTCCATATATATTGTATTTACAATATATATACATTTAAACTTTAATGTAAATTAGTATTTACATTTCTCATTTATGTATATATCTATATATATACATAAAATACTTTACTTAGATACATATGTATTATTTTATTTTGTACAATAGTATATATATCTATATATACCTCAGTATATATATGTATACTATATAATAATTTCAATACATATGTATTCATTTAAAATTACATTTATATAATTTATAATTATATAAATATATTTCTCTTTCATTTCTCATTTTCTTATTTAATTTGGATTTCCATTTATCCAAATTAAATTTCCTCTATTCCTTATTTTATTTCCAACATCCGTTCCTTTCTCAATTCTATTTATTTATTTCACCAATTTCCAATATTCCTTATTTCCAATAAATGGAAAATTTACGGTTATCACATCCTCCCCACCTTAAGAAATTCGGTCCTCCGAATTTAGCTTCAGTCCAAAGGTGGTACATGCCGTATACTTACGACTTTTAACCTCTAGGTCATCCTTCAAGTAATACTGCCAGTACACTTTCAACATCAAGAATACTTTAGACCACTACATGCTGTATTTCATCATATATGTTTATACTCCCGTAAGTTCATTAATTAAATCGGGAGTTTTCATTTCCACTCTTTTCACATAAGAGTCCATGCACAGTATTTTTCATATCGTAGCTGATCCATGCTGTTCATCCTCCATTTTTCTCACTTAGTGCCAAGTCGATATAGTTTAAAACTATCAATTACACATGTCAATCAGTTGTATGTAAGTGTCCCAGTAGCTTTCACATCTCATGCACACGCTCTCTCAATATCATGGAGCGTTTACATCTTACGCTCATATATGTATATATATCAATATGGAGCGGTGCTATCAGTACACTTGGAATCTCAAGCCTTTTGCTATCTCTCATTAGCATACGGCAACTCAGAGACTCCCATCACATTTAATGCTCACTGGAACTGTACATACACATTCATACCGTTTAACACTTATACTTCGACTAAGGCACTAGAGAATCTAGAATTTTGATAATGGAAAGTGATTCTATTTAGATCATCAGTCTTTAATCACTTCCATATCATTATTTCTCTTTTGGACTCTTTATTATTCACAGTATTCATATTCACACATTTATTCTACCAAGGCTGCATCTCATTGCAGACTTTACTATTGATCATCTCTTACAATCATAAATCATGAGACACTCATGTTCTCTTCATGTAGTATGGTCATTCGATTATTGAATCCTCAATTTATATTTTTGATCACCACATCATCTATATACTTCCACCGTTTCTATCATGTTACGATGGTTATATGTATAATCATTTTTCATTACATATTGGCAGTAAACATATCAATTATCTTACTCCTTGGAGTATCATTAATTTCATTTATCAAATCTGACTTAATTTTACATCTCGCCGCAGTTATGTGATAACCAATACAAATCACTTTCAGTCTTACCTTCGGGAACTATTTCATATTAATGTTCCCTTCTCATCATATAACTTATTTCCTTATTCCACTTTCATTTTTGGTTTTCATATTCCCACTTTTATCTCTTCATATATATATATATATTATATATTCATCCTTTTAGTCGATTTTCTCGATTGGTATGGTACTATACTGCTAAGATCTTTTAAAATCTTGCATTCCATCATTTCTTTACACTTATCCTTTTACCGACTTTAACTTCTTTCTTTAATTACATCACATTAGTAGAGCAGCTAATCTCATCACTCTTTTATAGATTGGCAGTAATATCTAGCTAGACTCATTAATCTCGTATCTCAATCATTATCTCTATATCGTAGACATATTCACTGTTATCCAGTCATCTCGAGATCATATATCTCAAGAGGAGATATTGTATAGCCAAATCTCTTATTTGCCAATCTTAACACAATTTCACAATCTTTAAGAGTCTAAGGGTTATACCACAATGCTGCTCATGTTTCATTTGTACTTTAGGCTCTATCAGCATTTCATCAATTTACTCATGTATGGATGCCTCATTCTTTAGGTTTATATACCTCACAAGGTAAATCATTAACCTTGTAACCTCAATAGGAACTCGTAAAATTCACTCCGAGTTTCTAATCATAATCTTACAGACATCAATCTCCAATCTTTTATCTAAGGACGCTTTATACCAAGACAGGTCTTATAAACTCCTCATGCATATCGAATCATATCCATAAGACATCTATTCCATAATGTAGATGAATATTTGTTCTTCAAAAGAACTTTATTAATGATAGGAATTTAATACATCCTTTTTATTCATCTAATTTTCAATGTCATCTGTGCTTCTCTCACTTACACTTATACAGATAACTTTCTTATCCACAATTTATGTTATCGATATTTCCATCAATCACACCTTATACACATGCACTTCATTATTCTTTCATTTTCTAGAGTGGATTTCTTAAGCTTTTGGATTCTCCTAAGTTTTCCGATATAAGCTTAGAATCAGGTTTCATATTCAAAATCGAGTCAAAGTTATCCCGATTCCTCCAATTTATATAATTCTAGAAGTTCCATCGAAATTCAACTCCGATGCTTTCTTTAATCCCAGCTTTCTTATTAATTCAGACATTTCATCCTCAATCCTCATGCCATTAATAATTCCATTATTATCAATGGATTCAAGATTAACTTGATTTCATCACTATTCAGAGCTTTGCCCAACATAGGGGCAATTTCGTCATTTCGACATTTATTTCTTTCTCCTCAGTATACATTTGAATCAAGGATCTTAATATCTATGTGCTGATAGTACTCTTCTCGTACTAATATCAGCGATTTGAGATCTTATTCGATTTCGACAGAGAATTCCACTAAAATCTATAATTGAATTATTTTGTATGTAATGTAGCTTTACATCATGAATTTCTCTGTCAAATCACTCAAATCAAACTTCTGTTGGTTTATTTTAACTCCCTGTAAAATTTCAGAGGTAGGGGTATTTTGGTCATTTTTGGCCAAAAATTTTCTCTCTCTTCAAATTACCCTCAATCGGTGATCTTAAAATCTATTTAATGATGATATATCATTCCTCTCCTTATATCATCACTTTCAGGTCTCAGTTCGGTTCAGACCGTAAAGTACTGGTGGGGCCCTCACCGAGTCCTTTCGATTCCTTACCGAACAGGCCTTCAAATAAATTTTAAGATCACAAATTTTCTGGTAATTTCTGAGCCTATTTTCTTCTTTAACATTTTCAATTTATACTTTCTCACTCCCTTTAAATTGTTTTACTCTATTTACAATCATTTATTTTCTCTATATATTCAGACAACACAGTACTACCGGGGATGTTTAAGACTTTTCCTTCTAAAAGTATTCACAAACATCAGGCCAACCATGCTCTGATACCATTAAACCTGTCACATCCCGTTACCGTATTTTTCACCTTATTTTACACAATTCCTTCGGTTGGGCTGTCTGTGATACTTCACTTTTACTAACTGTTAAATAAATTTGCATTACATTGTTTATATTATACACATCCCCTATCTTAATTAATCAGATAAGTAGTACTGTAGATATGTCTAAATACAGAAAATAAATGATCATACCTCATATAAATCAGTCGGTCTGTCACATTGTCCTTTGTGTACAGCCGTGATCGACAATCAGTTGATCTCACAATCATTAAAACCTGAAATGTTTAAAATTAAGGGGTGAGCAAACCACGGCTCAGTAAGAGAGTTATATGTCACACTTGATATTCAGCTATCTATATGCTGAAAATATATTTTCTTTTCTTCACTTTCTTTAAAATCTTCCTAGCTGGCTCTAGGCACACATGTAGGAAGGATACTACAGTCGGCTAGGGATCCAGATAGAATAAGGTAGGTATTTTAGAATACCATACTTGTCCCGGAACCTAGAAGCAATTGTAGAGAATATTAATTTTGTTGTTTCAAAACGATATAATTTTCGTTTTTCCACAGAGTAAACCACTTGTTCCTTTCCACTTCAGTATACTTTAAAACACTTGACAGTTCAGTAATAAAAACAGTGGTTTACTTCTCTTCTCTTCTCTTCAGTACAGTAAAAACAGTACAGTACAGTGATTTGCAAATATCAAATCATTGGATAATTACTTCTTCGATTTTCTTTATCTTAGAAATAATTCTTATGTTAATCTTTTAGAATAAACATTTATTTCTCTTTTCAAATCAATAACCGTATCGTACTAAAGCCTCATAAGAAATGCATTTAAAATAGTCATAGTATCGATATATGCAGAAAACAAATGCCATAATAATGCATTTCATACTTTAAATCATTGTATGAATTCTTTAATGCATATATCTAAAATTCATACTTGTTTCAAACATGCATCATACTTTAGAAACTTAACATCATAATTAATAAAACTTTTCATACAATTCATGGAGACTAGGCAAAATCATATAGCAAGTATGCGGTCATGACACTTACTTCTTCCTCCGAAGAGGGAACGGAATACCTATGGCCATGGTATGGGCTGTAGACCTGATCAGAGTCGTACAGCGAACATGCACCACGAAGGACCAACATACCCACAAAGGATGAAAACATACACAATGTGGGCGAGAACATGCACGACGTGGGCTAAACATATGCCACAAGGGACGGAAACATGCACAATGTGGCAAGCATGACAGGCAATAACATAAACTATAGGAAAGCCTTAGTCTCAAAACTTACTTACATACCATCGATATAAAATAGTAAGGACCGGACGTGCCAGGGTCTAAGTTAGCCTGGGGTTTGCCACTCCGATACCTTTTTCAGAAAACATATACTTAAATCATACAACTGATATAAAATAGTAAGGACCGGGCGTGCCAGGGTCTAAGTTAGCCTGGGGGGTGCCACTCCGATACCTTTTTCGGAAAACATACTTATAGCATTATTGAAAAATATACATAGAAATCATAAATTCGTTTAGCTAATTATCAAAAGACTATGGAATTTAATTTCAGAACGAAATTCATGCTTCAAACATTTCTTTATAAATTGCGATGAAGATAGTTTGAAAAATCATCACTGAACATGTAAAAGGGTAAAACTGTCTTTTTCCCACCATAAAACATATATGCACGTTTTTCCATGCATTAAATTGAAAACATGATTTTATAATTATCGGAATTCAAATAAATTATTTTTATACTTTATGAAAATAAAATATTTATTTTCCAACTTTAAATTCTCATCTCAATGTTTTCTTTTAAAAACAAGTGTAGGGACCTTTAATCTTGAAATCATAATTATTCATCCTTTCTTAACCTTTATGGAATATTCATAATTAATTATTTCCATAATTAAACCACAAAGGTTTTCTGTAAAATCATGTGAATATTTAAGAATATTTGTAAAAATATTCACTTCAGTCTCTTTTTCATTTTCATTTCGTTTCACGTGAAATATCACCTATCAGAATAAATTTAGGTGATTTCCTTTTTCACCATTTTCAAAACATGAATATTTTAAAATTAATTATCAATATATTCATGTTTTATGAAAACTAATCGATTTCTCGATTTTCATGTTAGAAATCGTTTCACGTGAAATCAAATCTTTTATTTTGGTTTTCGGTGATTTTCGGTAAATTTCAGTAATTTTTTTCGATAATTTTTCGGCATTATAACGGCTACCGATTTGGTTAGCCTCCTGCACGAAAATACAGTTTATATTTTCAACCGGTGTTTCATCACAATTTCATCCGATAAACCATCACACTATAAAACCGATAGTTATCAATAGCATTTATAAAATTAAATGCAATTTAAAAACATGGCCGAATATCCTTACAGGCGGCACATGTCTCCCTTACCTGTTTCGGGTCGGCGACTGCCTCTCGAAGGTCGCGCCTGTGTTCACCTCGCCCGATTCCATTGGCTCGGTCATCGAGGGAATTTTCTGGAATTTAAATTCTAAAATTTAGAATTTTTCCACAATTATTTAAATAAATAATTTATTTAAATAATTTACTCTTTTTCGGGATTTCTTACCGATTCCCGTAATTCTCCGAATTCTCGGGAATTTTTTTCAAATTCCCGGAATTCCTTTTTTCTCTCTCCTTTTCTTCTTTTTCTTCCTTCTTTCTTTTTCTCTTTTCTTTTCTTTTTCTTTTTTTTTCTTTTTTTTTCTTTTCTTTTTCTTTTTCTTTCTTTTCCAGCCGAACCGGTCACCCCCTCACCGCCGGTTCTCCTCCGACGGCCGGTTCTCCGGCGGTTCGGTGGCTCAGCAGCTGGCCGGCAACACGGCGAAGCCGGATCTGGCCTCCGTTCGTCACGAATCGACGGCACGGCGGCGGATCTACTCGATTTTGGTTCGGTTTCTTCCCCTCCTCCGTCGGCCTTCCTCCGCCGTCGTTGGCCTCACCGGTGGCCTCCATCCCATTCCTCTCCTTCCGCCGATGCTTCGACTGTGGTGGCGGCGGCCAATTCCGCCGGCAACCGCCAGATCTAGTTTTGTTTTCTTCCTCGGTTTTTCGCCGTTTCGCGTCGATTCCTTCTCCGTTTCGCTTCGCCGGCGTTGCCATCAGCTTCCTCTTCCTTTGCCGGCGACGACTTTCTCTTCTCCTCTCTCCCTTTCCTTCTCCGGCGGCCGCTGACGGGGGCGATCTCGCCTGGGGAAGGCAGAATCGGGGTCTTCCCGATTCTGTTTCTCTTTTCTGTTTAGTTTCCTTTTTTTTTTGTTTATTTTCCTTTCTAAATTTAGTATATACTACATTATATACTATATATCATATATTATACATATAATATTTATCATATATTATACATATAATATTATTTCATGTATAATGTAATACAATATATATATTATATAAATTATATATATTGTACATTACAAAAATATATATCTAGTATATATATATGTATATTTATATACTTAAAATTAAATAACATTTATATAAATATTTATATAAATGTCATAATTCCATATATATTGTATTTACAATATATATACATTTAAACTTTAATGTAAATTAGTATTTACATTTCTCATTTATGTATATATCTATATATATACATAAAATACTTTACTTAGATACATATGTATTATTTTATTTTGTACAATAGTATATATATCTATATATACCTCAGTATATATATGTATACTATATAATAATTTCAATACATATGTATTCATTTAAAATTACATTTATATAATTTATAATTATATAAATATATTTCTCTTTCATTTCTCATTTTCTTATTTAATTTGGATTTCCATTTATCCAAATTAAATTTCCTCTATTCCTTATTTTATTTCCAACATCCGTTCCTTTCTCAATTCTATTTATTTATTTCACCAATTTCCAATATTCCTTATTTCCAATAAATGGAAAATTTACGGTTATCACATCTCTCCATTTCTCCAAGATTCCAAGTCTCCTTCCATAGCTACCTTGACAAGCTACCTTATTCTTCCATCGATCCCTTTAGCTAGTTGAACGAAAATCGATCCTTGTCACTAGACTAAGTGATATCTGAAGTTTGGTAGATTGATTCCAAGTATTGGAAGAGATCTCAAAGTTTGAGATTTTGATCTCTAGTGAAGGTAAGAAAAGAAGATGATTTGTTCAATTATGTTCATGATATGGAATTGTATGGAGTTGATATGATATGTGTATGTTGTTTAATTTAAGGTTTGATTTGGTATGATGATTTTAGATTTGAAGGAGTAAAAGCTAGGGTTACGCGTCAAGTGATTTCGCGTTTCCGAAGGAATTAAGGTAAGAAATTTATGTAACGGATGTAAGGCGGCTATGTCCGCATGTTTTAATATGATTTTGAACTGCTTTGGGGAGAAATACTAGTTGTCTTTTGCAGGAAAAGTGCATTTTCGGACTTGTTTCCTAGTACCAATTAGGCTAGGGGCAGCCGACTGCCTTGAAAGGGAAGTCGACTGCCTAGAGACAACCAAAACGTCATTTTCCGAAAACCGACTCAAACCAGTCGACTGCTATGTAAGCCAGTCGACTGCTATTTTCCCAGAAGCATTCTGTTTCAAACCAGTCGACTGCTATTTGCTAAAATGCATTCTGTTTGAAAACCAGTCGACTGCTATATGACCAGTCGACTGCCCCCATGTATTTTCAAAGATGAAAATATCGAAATTTTAAAATGAAAATAATTTCGATAAATGAAATTATGAAGCAGCAGCCGACTGCCCTATGAGGCCAGTCGACTGCCCTGTTTTGAAAAGAGATTTTTTACACCTATTTTCAGAAAGTATGAAATGTCATGGCAAGAAGCTATATGGCATATGTTTTGAGATTATGCACTTTCATGTTTATAGTAGGGACTCTGATAATGTAATGTATGTTATGGGCTGAGGAACCATAAGTCAGGCCTCAGTCGCTACAGGAGGACACCTGACTAGTGTTAATTGTAGCCACCCACAGTTGGCCAATCTGTTTATATTTCATGTTCGGCTAAGGGAGGATTCCTGGCCCTACGGGGTACGCCACATGATGATGATGATGATGATGATGATGATGATGATGATGATGCAGTGCATAACTCCATAAAAGTACAAATAGTTTTTATGTTATCAAGAACTATATGTATATACGATTTCAAAGAATAAGGAAATCGAAAGTACTTGGTGTACTTATATAAGAAGTTTTAAAAAAAAAGAAGTATATGATTTATGATTTCAAGAAGTATAAGATGTTTTAAAGGAAGTATGTTTTGAAGAAGTATACGAAACATGCTATGTTATAAAAGCATGTAAAGTATGTTTTAAAGATAGAAGATGATGCATGTTTTATATGTATGCTATATTTTAAAAGAAGCATACAAAGTATGATTTCCATGTCATTTGAAATAAATATGCATGGTTGCAAATAATGCCTGAAAGATGTTTATGATGCATGCTTTATAATGCTTTACATGACATTATAGAGCCAAGTAGGAAAAATGCATATAGAGGCATAGTACGCTCTTTTACATATTTTTCTTACTGAGTGTAAACTCACCCTTTTACGAACATTTTTCATACAGACTATCCGAAGTAATCCCTCGCACTCGATAGAAGAGCCTACGAGTGGATCTTGAAAGTTTACCTTCGAAAGACGCTTCCCAAGTAGTATAGAAGGTATACTTATGTAATTATGCAAAGTAAATTGTAATTCAGTTATGGTACAGTACAACTAACATTAATGTATATAAGATGTCGAGGATTTAAGTTAAGATGATGTATGAGATCCTGTGGAAACGGATGATACATATATACATGTATCATTAGTCTGTTTTGTTGAAATTGAATTATTCATATTAAGCTTAAGAAAGAAAAGCATGATTGACATTGACAAGCAAATCTAATCAAGTTAAGTGGAAATGGAAAGAGATGAATTGGAAATGTATGGTGACGGGGACGTCACAGTTTGCATGTATCAAAATAACATTTCTTAACTAAATTGGTATCAATAAATGTAGTGTGCAATTAAAATTTAAAGTGTCATTGTTTTTTTGTCATTTTGATGAATTAACATTTAAGAGAAAAATGAAATTAAAATCAAATGGACCAATAATAAGATGGACCCTATGATTTTTGATTAATCAAAATAAATTTAATATAGTAATAATTTGTTAAATCAAAATAATTTACATAACAAAAATCTTATAAAAAAGGACTAAATAAATAAATAAATATCTTAAATAATAAATAAGTAATTAATTTAAATATAATTTATATCAAATGTTATTCACTTTATATCAACTAATAATACCGAGAGTATTATAGTAAAATAAGTAATTAAGTAATCTTATTTTCCTTTAATCAAACAAAGAAATTTTTATATTCCCACTAATCAATCAAACACAAAAATATGATATTTTCAAGAATTCATAAAGTAAAATAATTTTTTGTTAAATGATTCTAAATGGTAATCCTAAATTCTAGGAATCAAACGCCTCTTAATGTTAAGAAAAGAAATTAATTTTCAGCGTTCTCTCTTCACTCCACGTCTCTTTCTCTCTCATTTCTTTAATGGCGAGAGAAGGAAACTCTTTTGAAATCAAACCATAACGGCGCAAATCCCGAGAGGACCTCATTGGACTCTCCCTTCTTTCTTCTTCCTCTTCTTTTCTTCAAGGTTCGTAACCCTTCTTTTTCGTTTCCGCTCAATTCGTGGGGAAAAAAAACATATTCTTTTCTTTTATTTTCGATGTATGTTTCGAATCGATTTCTTTTTTTGGATTCTTCCGATTAATGCTTTGCTAATTTGATCGTTTTACGACTTTTTCCTTTTAATTTTGCTTTATGTGCTTTGTTTTTTTTTCTTCTGTACTTGTTTTATTCGCTATTTTTTTAATGTTTTAGAAATGAAGCGTAACTGGATTAATGTTAAAAACTAGAGATGGATCTGCTGAGGAAAAATAGTAAAATAATTCTTCATTTTTTTTTAGCAATTTTTATAAGATCAGTGTTGTAGAATTTTAGTCAATGCGTAAAATTTAAATTTGATAAATTTTTCTTTGAACTGAGAAATTGTTAGTAAGGAAGGTAATATTGAAAGTTTTAGTATCAGTTTTGTAACTTTAGAGCTTAGAAAGCAGATCCAATTCAGGTCGCTGGAAAGGTTCCAGTTTTTGATCCCTTGCTTCAATATATTTTTTTAAAAATAAAAATAAGTAAATCCCAGGTTGGCAAATGAACAAAAATTTATTTGAGTAATGGAGCAAAAGCAGTGAAGATGTCCTAGCTTGCGCATTGTTTGTTGTTACTTGTTGGCTAGGTTTTAATGGAATAAGTAGTTAGTAGTTTGTTATAAATACAGCATAGAGAAAAAGAAAATGGGGCTATGTTTGTTTTGTTTCTTTGTTTCATCATTTCTTTTATATTGTTTTTGCTATTTTTTTTTTACTAAATATTGTTTTTGCTATTAAAACTGCTAAAGTACTGCAATTTGGCTGCTCTGTTGTTCACTGTTTAGAAAATTCTTTGGCTGCATCTGGGAAACTAAATTGTAATTTGGATCTAAAATTTTTTGACTTGCTTAAAGTTCTTCAATTTGAAACTATGTAACTAGATGAATTTTGAATTTTAAATGCAAGATTTTAATCGGATTGGATTTGACAAATACCAAGTTTGGAAAGTAATTTTTGAAATCTCAAATTTGGTCCTTTTAAAACTCTGAGTGGAATTGGCCCAAATTCAGATTCAGCTTCTTTAATCATTTCCAAAAGATAAATTTCAATTTAAAATCCACCCTACCCATGCAATTTTGGTATCCCAACAGACCACCGGCTATCTAAAGTTGGAAGAGATCTTTGTACTGTTATCTGTTCCTCAAAGCATGTTACTTTCCTATAATTGCTTAGGAAGATGTATGTATTGTAATTGTATGCTGCTTTTTCAATTTTCTTATTTTATTTAGAAAAATGATTTTTTTTGTATGCTTCCTGCACTTTGCTGTGTTTATTTTTGAAAAAGGAAACTTTCTTCATTGTCTTTATTACAAATGGATAATTGTTTGCGCATTCTTTAACCTTTTGTTTTCTAAATGATTTCTTGATACAGGTACAGCTACTGGTTTTTTGACACCTGAGCTTGATATTTGCTCGCATGAAAATTGAGAAAGAAAGACTCTGCTTGATAAATTGGAGACTATAGTTAAAAATGTCATCAGTAAGCAAGGCTGATAGGAAAGCATCTCTAGATGTGGCCTCATGGTTTTTCAATGTTGTCACATCTGTGGGTATAATCATGGTCAATAAAGCCTTGATGGCTACGTATGGCTTCAGTTTTGGTATGTTTTGAATGAACATTTTATTTGATAAACTTTGCGTTTGCATTAAGCGTATCTAATAGATCAATAACTTTATGTCATTGTGTTTCCATAGTCTTGTTGTTCTATGGGTCTGATTCCATGTGATCCACCTAAAAGGGAGAAACAGAGTAGCAAGAGCAATAGTTTATGAAGAAATATGCATTGATTTGGTTTTCCCAATTGTTTAGGTTGTGTTTGTTAATTAGAAATCAGAAAGCAAAGAGGAATCCAGAATTTTTATTGAGTAAAAATGGTCTTTCTATTTTCTTTTTTTCCGTTTATATCTTAAAAAATAATATTTTTTGAAAAGTTCAATCCTTTATTGAAGTAGGAATTTTTTTGACCCATAGCAGAGTTTTTTATTTTCAGCTAATTGCAAGAGAATCTCAAACTTTAGAAATAATCCATCTTAAAAGATCACCCCCTTAAACCAGGACAGTTTGTCATTTTCTATTTTGGTTTAGATTTTCATGGAAACAGCTTAAGGCCCACTTAGTTTTGGAAAATATTTCTCATTTTCCATTTCAATTTTTACTTTATATTTGAAAGAAGATATATAAATTGGTATTTATTTATTTTTCAGTTTTCCAAAAAACTAGAGAACAAGGGTTACAGAGATTTAGTTGTTTTCCTTTTTTCATTGATTATAATTAGAGTAAAAGTGGAGATGAAAAGTGGAAAATACTTTCCAAATATAAGAAGTCCTTAAAATTTTGGAAAGGTTGTCTAACTCTTAGAAGCGAACAGATAAGTGAACTATGTATGTCCAAAGGGTTCTTAAGCAATGGCATTTATGTTGAAAATGCTTGACATTGCTTAAGAACCCTTTGGACATATCTAGGTAGTTGAAGTTATTTGATAATGTTTTGCAGTTGCATTTTGTCAATGCAGATCTGTGAATCTGGTACATTTTATCTCATATGGAATCTAAGCATGTTTTAAACAAATATTTTCAAATTACAGTGGGTACATACGTATAAGAAATTGATTGGAAGATTCCAAACCAGACTTTTGTATTGCCAATATGCATAGGTATAATGCCTTTCTAACTGGAGAGCTCTTATGAATAGATGAAGGTTAAGAAGTGAACAAAACCTTTTAAAGTTGGATACACAAATAAGTCACCTTTTATTAGCATCTTTTTTTTTTTAACTTAATAGTCAAATATACCCTCAATCTTTTGTACAAAATGGATATAAACCCTCAACATTTTATTGTATGAAAATCAATCCATAAATTTTTATTGTATGTACAGTGGGTACATACGTATAAGAAATTGATTGGAAGATTCCAAACCAGACTTTTGTATTGCCAATATGCATAGGTATAATGCCTTTCTAACTGGAGAGCTCTTATGAATAGATGAAGGTTAAGAAGTGAACAAAACCTTTTAAAGTTGGATACACAAATAAGTCACCTTTTATTAGCATCTTTTTTTTTTTAACTTAATAGTCAAATATACCCTCAATCTTTTGTACAAAATGGATGTAAACCCTCAACATTTTATTGTATAAAAATCAGTCCATAAATTTTTATTTTTCTATAAGTAAACCTTCAACCATTCAAAATCTGTTAAATGGCACCAACTTCCGTTAGTATTGCACATATGGCAACAAACTAAGCTATGCACGTAGGATATCCTAACGGCAGTTAGTGTCATTTAACAGATTTGAACTTAATTGCATGATTTTGAAAGATTGAGGGTTTATTTACAGTAAAATAACAGTTTATGGACTAATTTCTTCATGATAAAACATTGATGGCTTAATTCTATTTTATACAAAAGGTTGAGGGTGCATTTGGCCATTAAGTCTATTTTCTTCTTCGTCTTAACAGTTAGAACTTGAGCCTCTATCTTGAAGATTCTGAATTCAAATCCTAGGATCTGCAGGGTGGGATTTGTGGGATGAGAGAGCTACCTCCATTGCCAAGCTCAATTTCCTTAAATACCAAAAAAAAAATCTTATGAAAATTATAACTTGCTTTGATTGTTAATTCTGATGAGCAAGTCAAATTTCAACAAAATTTACCCAAGCATTTCCGGCAACCCTGATTTTGTGTCCTGTTATACTGATGCTGCAGCTACAACATTAACGGGTTTGCATTTTGCCACAACAACTTTGTTGACGGTTCTTCTTAGATGGCTGGGTTACATTCAGGACTCTCATCTACCATTACCCGATCTTCTCAAGTTTGTCTTGTTTGCAAACTTTTCTATTGTTGGAATGAATGTAAGTTTGATGTGGAATTCTGTGGGCTTCTATCAGGTCAGTTTCAGTGACTTAGATTATTATTATCTTCTATGTTCGATCTCTTGGAAGTTCTGTTACATTGTTTTCTTTAAATTATTCTCAGATAGCAAAGCTGAGCATGATTCCAGTATCTTGCTTTCTGGAAGTTGTTTTCGATAAGGTTCGCTACTCGAGGGATACAAAGCTTAGTATACTATTAGTTCTCTTTGGAGTTGCTGTCTGTACTGTGACAGATGTGAGTGTTAATGTTAAGGGTTTTCTAGCAGCTGTAATAGCAGTCTGGAGCACGGCCCTCCAGCAGTATGTAAGTAAATCTGCACAAGTATCTTGATTTTACCTAAGGTTCAATAAGTTGGAAGAAGATTTTGAACATTAATGTCAAATAATTTTATGATTGAACTAGGTTCAGAATGCATTTGTCATGGCTTGATCCATTTCCTAAATGAGAACTGGTGATGCCTAATCTTGTTCATGGATTGATATTTTAGGTCTTTATTTTTTATTTTTTTAATTTTGCAGTATGTACATTTTCTTCAACGCAAGCATTCTTTGGGATCTTTTGACTTATTGGGACATACTGCTCCAGTACAAGCTGCAAGCCTGCTGTTAGTTGGTCCTTTTGTGGACTACTGGTTAACAGAGAAAAAGGTTTATGCCTATGACTACACTGTGATATCAATGGTAAGGTTCTTATCTGAAATGACTATAATCTAGTTGTTAATGATACTGCTTTATTTACCAGCATGCATTATCATGAAGTGATGACAGCTGATTCAATTATTTAATGAATGCCATTTTTATGCTTTTAAATTAAGCTATGCTGGTTTATTTATGGATAGATTCCCATCTGTAAGGTGCATTAACTCTTTATCTGCAGTCTTTGAGTGTTCATAACATGTTAACCATCATTGTCATTGCAATAGCTGAGAGTCCCAAATATGAATGTTATCTGCATCACCTTACTGAATGGGAAATTAAGAAATCTAGGTCTATTGTCAAAGTTGGTGCCATTGTATGTCTATAACTTTTTATTTTGGTACTCAATTGTGCCACATCTAATTGGCTCAAAAAGGAGGACAGGAGTATGTACCTGATCTTCAAGTGCACATTATCCTTTTTTTTCCTCTCTCCAAGCAAGAGCAGGAATGCCTTAGGCTCTAGAGCAATACCCTCCCTGCCTAGGTAGCTATTTCATTACTTTCGACCCATTTAGCTTATTAAAATTCCTATATTAGGCTGAAGAAGAAAAAGAGACAGTTTCATGGCACTGAGATTTGTGTCACACGTGAATTGCTTTTATAATGTTCTTGATAAAGCTTCATTGTTTGGTACACTTTTTTTGAGTGCTTTATATGTAGATGTTACTCCCCCTATCTCACTCATGGATATGTACTTTGCTTTAAAAACCACCAGGTTAAATGATCTCAATTCTTCCATTTGAAAGCATGATTCTGCCAATTTGGATGTAGTTGTCCATGATTTTTCCTTTAAAATAAAAGTCAACGATAGCTAAATCGCATTTAGTTTCCTTCTCTTTATTTGGCAGAAATGATATGCAAAATTTGCCTGTCCACAATATTTAATGGTCAGGTATTCCAGATTATAGTTTGATCTACCTCCTGCTATACCCTCCAATGAGGATTAATTGTGTTATAAGCTTACCATCTTGATATATGCTTTGTTGTTAGCATGCTAGAATTTGAAACAGAAAAGAGGCACTAATAAGGTTCTAGTTTTCAAGGTTCTCTAAACTCTGTCTAGTTGCATAATTATATTTTAAGTTTTATGGTATAGGATCGACATGCTTATTAGCGACTATGTTGATTTTAATTATTCAATTATAAAAAAAAAAAAAATTGATTATTTGCTCCTGTTTTCTTACAATTTTTTAACCCAACTGGCTGCATTTCCTTGTCGTGGAATTCATTAGATGACATTCTTAGAATCTGAAAGAATTGAGTGATATCATGCATCTAACATCTTACGCTTAAAATTAGGATTAGATCTTTTTGTCTGCTGGTACAAGTGAACAATATTAAAGCTCATATGAAGAATCTCTATCCCAAGCCTCATTCCTTCACGAGTCAAATTCACCCTTCCAGTCACCGGAGATTGTCCTATACTGTTTTGAAATTGGAGTGTTGTAAACTCTACATTCTGAAATGCATGTGCAAGTTCATGTATGGATATTAATAGATTTTGGTTGCAGGCAATCATGACTACTGTAACTGATATGTGATGCTCTTTCCTTGCAGTTTTTCATAATCCTGTCGTGCACCATTGCAGTGGGGACCAACCTCAGCCAGTTCATCTGCATTGGCAGGTTCACGGCTGTTTCATTCCAAGTGCTCGGCCATATGAAGACTATTCTCGTCCTGATCTTAGGGTTTATATTCTTTGGGAGAGAAGGTCTTAATTTCCATGTAATTCTGGGAATGGTAATTGCAGTAGCAGGAATGGTCTGGTATGGCAATGCCTCGTCCAAGCCTGGAGGAAAGGATCGTCGGGTTTATTCAGCTCCAAGCAGCAAAGCGCAAAAACAGGACGAGTCATCTGATTCCACAGGGACAGACGAGAAGGTCTGAAAATTCAATTACAGGTTTAACAAAGTAAAAGGAAATGATATATACAGAGAGAAACAAACTAAGCCATTTTAAGTCAGCAGATTTCCGAAATCTATTTACACGACACATAGGATTAATCAGTTTTCCTTTTTGTCATTTAATTTATTACAGTGAACCGATGCTGTTGCTTAAGGGAGCAAATTCCCTTTAAAATCTGAATTTTCCAGATTTTCCCCCACCAATAATACTTTCTATAGTAATTTATTTCCTTGCTTTCGAATCTATTTTCCCTTTGTTGATAATTAAAACCAGGCTTAATCTCGTGGCCATTTGTCCAAATAAAAGCCCAACTCGGGGGTGTTGATTGAGATGCAGCATGGGGTGCTTCTCTCGGCTTCCCAGCAGTAAATTGCACTTCCATGTGAGACACGCAACAAATATATTCTGGGCTTTTTTCTAGTATTGGCACTTGGGCCAACAAAGAGTACTCACAACACTTAAGACATCTTACTAAATGCTGATATTTGTTAGGTATGCGAGGGAATTCCTGAATAATTGAGCTTTTCCAACAGGAGTTTTCATATATGCCCATTAACAGTGGTCCCGAAGCCACTTATTTTTGGCCATTAATTCTTGAAACGACTAGGGAAATTGCCAGACCCTGTGATAAAACTCTCTCATTTAGAATGCAGGGAATATTGCATTCTTACCAAAAAATAGTTAATTTTGGTGGTAAATACAGCCATTAATGGTGTTAGAAGCCTGCTGCACATGTGCACGTGGACATGGATCGGTCCCCATTCTGAACTGGAAAAATCTCTGCTCTGCATTTGTACCATTTAGGCTGAATATACTAAGCAACTGGAGGGATATTAGGATGAACTTCTTCATTGTTTATCCAATATTAATATAAATCAAATATTCGTTATGGTCGACTCATTGTTGTTGCTGTAGATGTATTGACACTGTTAATATTAAAACCCTTGAATGAATTTAGACCTCAAAATAGTTTATATTAGTTATACGATCTCGAAAGCATTGTTCATGTTTTTGTTTGGAAGTGTTTGACGAAGTATTTTTCCCATAAATGATAGAACTCACTGTTGGGTCTACTTCTAACTGCTGAGCGTGTGATTGATGAGAAGACAGAGTCAGGATTTTTGGCATAAACTTGCTTCTTTGGTGTATTTGATCCGTTTGAAGTTGGCAACTGGGTTAAGCATCCTAGTCTAAATCGAACTGCCTTCGTAGACTTGAGAAAAGCATGCACTCGGCAGTTCTGACTTGTTCTTCTTCGATGCATGCACAGATCCCGTATTTTAGGGGGAATATTATATGATTAATAAATATTAGGTTTTTATTTAAATTTAATTTTAAATATTTTAATTTTTTTAATTCAAGGCTAAAAAGTTAAAAAAATCCTCGAAAAAATGGGTTTAGCAATTGAGCCCCTAAAATTTTTTTACAATCAATAATTGAGTTTTTACATTTCAATTTTCATTCAATTGAATCTTTCCGTGGGTAGAAATTGTTAAATCTATACGAAAACTGTTAAAATTTGTAGAATATACGTGGAAAAAAACATAACAGACCTAATGATTTTCGTCCACGAAATGGTTCAATTAAGTGAAAATTGAAATGGAAGGACTTAATTGATTATGAAAGAATGTTAGAGGTTCAATAAACCCCTTTTTTTTTTAGAAGTTCTTTTTGACCTTTTAACTTTAATTCAACGTATTGAACTTTAAATACGATTTTTAAAAAATAGAGTGTTGTTTGATTCAATTAGATAAACTATCTTATTGAAAACATCCTTTATTGTATTATAAACAAATAAAATAAGAACAATCTTATTATTACCTTTTTTTCGTAGAAGTGTTGATAATACATATGCATACTGAAAATTTGGTAGCAAAAGAGTTTTGAAAAATGAGAGAAAGAGATAGCATTGGCACTCCTTTCAATTTTGATAGGTTTTGAAGATTAAGCAATCTGCATATTGAAGTTTGGTATGATGAAGGTTTAGATGACGAGACACAAAGACTTGGGGTAATGCAAGTTGCGAAAATGTAGGGAAGGCAAGAAATTCAAAGGAAGAGGGGTATTTCAATGGCGTAATGCCGGCAAGTTAGTTCAGAAACTGCTGCATTTGGGTCCCTCCATTGTTTTGTTTCTTCCATCCTCTGGACTGTGAATAAGGCCTAACAATAGATGGCTGGGGCTGGGAACAGCTGCCACAAATTATTTAGTAGGTGGAGATGCCTGTTGTTTAAATTTCTTCATTAATGTCAAAATTTGTTATTAATATTAAATGTTATCACTATTCTTTTCTTTCAATTTTATTGATTTTTAGACAAAAAATAATAATAGAGTTAAAATAATTCATGAATTATTAGCCACAAAACTCATTAAATTCCACTACTTTTTTGTATAAAAATGAATTAAATTAGAAACTATAATAAGAAAATTTTATAAAATTGAAGTATAGTGATAAAATTTAAAATTTACTCATGATATAATAGAAATATTAAAGACTAATAAGTTGTTGGAAGAAGTGAAAGTGAGTCTTTTTTGGCATTTGGAACTAGTTCAAATCTTGAAACTGTCATTGTTAGGGGTTTTACCATTTACCACTTTCGACCCTAACAGAATGAGTCTTAAACAGTAAAACAAATAAGAATATTTGTGGATATATTATATATATATATGGATAATTATTACATACACTGACAGTGGAGTTTTTTTATTCCACAAGCAACGTTAAGATCGTGACATGTGTCCTATAAAAATATTAAAATAAATAAAATAGGATATGTATCACGATCTTAACGTTGCTTGTGGAGTAAAAAAACTCCACTGTCAGTATATGTAATAATTATCCTATATATATATAGAGAGAGGCTAGAATTACATATGAGATTCATTGCTCAATATTGTCTCATACAGAAACAAAAAATTACGTGTTCAAACTGCCCATGCCCATGGACATCATATCAGCCTTAGCTTGCAACATTAATGTCTTTGTGTCTTTAAGAAGTTGTTGGCCTAAATTTATGGTTTTAGTCTTAAGATTAGATTTTATCGCATATATATAAGTCAAAGGATATATTTTGCACTGTAGTAGGATGAGAAACATTATTGTCAACAGTTGTACAATGTGTTTGTACAGTATTGAATTAGAGCTCATAACTCTCAAATTCATTAAGAATTTGTTAATGAGTTTCTTTTTTATCCATGAGTATAAAATTTTAAATTTTACGAGTAGAATTAAAATTTTAAAATGTTTATATTAATTATTTAGTCAATTTGTAAAATAATCAAAAAATTTGTCAACTTTTAAACTCTGTTGATGATTAAGTTTAATATTAACAAGTGATTAAAAAAAGTAAAAATTAATTCTTTTTTCAGGCATTTGAATATGATTCAAGTCTTGAAATCATCATTATTAAAAAAACTATACAGTTTATGACTTTCAATCCAAACAGGATTAATTTTAAATCTTAAAATGAATGAGATTATTTATAGTTATACAAAAAAAAAATTAAAAATTCTACCATAAGATAGAAGATAGAAAATAGAAAATAGGTTTTCAAAATGTATTGGGCCTTGAATTTAAAATAGGCCCAAGATGAGGAAATATAATTTCATTTGACATTGATTTATGTCTTATCATTCATTCTTTTTATTATGTGGTGTTGTGTTGATGGCAAAATAATTTAGTGTGGGCACTCTGCTTTCATGTCATCATCTCTCTCGTGTGGCATTCATTTCCATTCTCATCTCTCTTTTTCTTTTGTACTTCCCATTTTCATTGCACAGAAAGAGAGAAGAAAGACCCATTCTCCTAATTCTCTCCATCTTCATTAATTAATCATTAAGAGAAATCTAACCCAAACTTTCTTATCCTACTCACCCTAACCGAGCCCAAAACAAAATTTCTGCTATCAATATTTAGTAAAAATCTAACCAACCTGAAACACTGGGCCCACCGCCATTCAACTGGGCCCTCAATTATTGCCTGCGCGTGTTGGCGCACGTGTGGTGTTCCTTTCCTTTCTTTATCTTCCTCTATTTCTCTCATTTGCTTTTGGGTGTCAATTTCGATTTGCACACTCCCGTTGCCATGCGTGCTTCTCACTTTGCAAGTTCCTTTGTTGTTGACTCTAAGCCCTGTGATAAAACAAAAACAACGAAAAATAGAGGAAGAAGACTAAGATTCATCTATATATTATATGGGTTGTCTGTCTCGATTTAAATGTTTTTTTTTGATAATTTCTAATATCAATTATATTACTTTTATATTAGAATATTCAACTTAATATTTAATATTTAATATATATAAATTATTATCTAATATACTATTAGTGAAATTTTTAGACTACACAAATTAGATTAAAATGGTGACACCATAGACAGATTTAAGATTTATACTCAGTAGGAGCAAATTCATATATATAATATTAAACAAAAATTAATTAAAACACATAAAAAACTATTTTATTTATTAATTTAAAATCATTGTAAAATTTTTCCATGCATCCATAATCCAAGAAAGCACTATTGATGGTTTCATTTTGATCGATAGAAAATCTAAGAAGCTAAAAAATATTTATTTTGATTGTGATAATTCTCAATTTTATAATTCTCAATTTTATAACTACCCCAAAATGTCAGACTTTGTTATAGAAGAAAAACGAATGTAATTAAGCATTGTGGTTAATCGAATTTGATAACATTTTCATGTTTGATCGAATTGCTTCGTAAAACCAAATTATATATGTTGTTTTTTGATTTAGCAAGTCTTGATAACATTTCTAAGCTCTCTTATAAGCACTATTTGGACTTCTCACATAAATACCAATCATTTTTTTCTTTTTCAATTTGTGAATCCATTCGAATCACTCGCTTGTTTTCCAATATTCAATATATAAAAATAACAACACAAGCAAAAAACAACTTTCTTCTTTACATTATCATCATCATCATCATCATTGGAGTCTTTATCCCAAGAGATTGGACTAGGATATATGAACCAATATCTGAACTCACATTAGATCATCCATATGTATTCTTCTCCTCCACACATTCCTATCCAATGCCATTTGCTAATCCAACTCTAATACTTCCATATCTTTTCAAATTACTTACTTCCAAGTCTTTTTGGTCTTCCTTTAGTCTTAACCCTTCTCTCAACATCCATAGCCTCTATTCTCCTAACTGGAGCATCTACAGGTCTACGTCGTACATGTCCAAACCAACGTAAATGACTTTCACATATCTTGTTTTTGATAAGTACCATTCCAACCATCTTACAAATATCTTCATTTCTTATTCTATCATTTTTTGTATATCCACATATCCACCGTAATATTCGCATTTCTGTTACACTCATCTTTTGTGTATGTAGCCTTTTAGTCACCCAACATTCACTAATATCTAACAATATTGGTCTAACAACTATCCTATAAAACTTGCCTTTCAACCATATAGGAATACCTTTATCGCACAACACACCTGTAGCACTTCTCCATTTACTCCATCTAGCCCGGATCCTATAAGTCATATCACTATCAATCTCTCCATCCATCTGTACTATCGATCTCAGATATCGAAAATCATTCCGCTTAGGTATCGCCACCCCATCTAACGTCACTATCTTATGCTCTTCCACTTGGTTAGAACTGAATTTACACTCCATGTATTCAGTCTTCACTCTGCTTAGTTTAAATCCTTTTGATTCCAACTTTTGTCTCCATAATTCCAACTTTGCATTGATCTCCGCTCTAGTTTTCGCATGTAGGACAATATCATCTGCAAACATCATACACCAAGGCACCTTATCTTAGATGGATTTTGTCAGTTTGTCCATAACTATCGCAAACAAGAATGGACTTAACGCTTACCCTTGGTGTAATCCTATCGTGATAGGAAACTCACTTGTTTCCTCCCCACTTGTCCTCACATGTATCCTTGCATCTCCATACATGTTCTTAATTAGTTCAATATATTTCAAAGGAACCCTTTTCTTTATTAAGGACTACCATAATACCTCCCTAAGCACTTTATCATATACTTTCTTCTTTACATTGTATTTCAACTAATTAATAATCATTAAACAATATAGGAGCAAAATGACGTAGTGTCTTTTCAATTTTTTTTGGGAAAAAAGTTATATTCATAAGGTTGACATGGACCTTTTGCAAATAAGCTCTTTGAATGATTTAGTACAAAGATTTATGCTACTAGTATTGATTCCGTATGATTCCTCCAAAATTGGCTTCCTTGTAATAAGATATTTCTAATAATTAATTAAATTAAATAGTTTAGTTGAAGTAATTTATAAAGAATAAAAAGATATATTCAAAAACAATCATGAAAAAAAATCATTATGCATACTTTATTATGTATTTTAAATTTTAGTTAAATAAAATAATTTTATATATGACAAATAACTTCAAAAAATTAAATTAAGTCACTCAACTTCAAGAAATATATGACATTAATTCTTTATTCTTAATCCAAAGTTAAAATAAAATAAATAAATCATAAATTAGCCAAAAATAAAATTACTTCGTCAAAATAAAAAATTTCAAATAGTAAATAAATATTCTATCACATTAGTAAATATAAAAAATATAAAGGAAATAATTACTTACTTGAATATCTAGTTGAAAGAAGGAAATAGTCCGTTTCTTTTTTTTTTGTTTTAACTAAACGACTTTCTGTTTCTCCTTATTACTTCT
Organism: Heritiera fomes; assembly: GCA_032173925.1. Taxonomy (NCBI): domain Eukaryota; kingdom Viridiplantae; phylum Streptophyta; class Magnoliopsida; order Malvales; family Malvaceae; genus Heritiera; species Heritiera fomes. Next base: position 10,164,263 of record JAPDPM010000014.1, on the reverse strand, counting down.
TTAGTTTCCTTATATCTAATGAAATTTGTTGTAGATTTGAGAGAGTAGAAAGAGAGTTATAGGTGGGGTACAAAACTATCACATTTTGGCTTTCATTTTTGTTATTTTCTGGTGGTACTTTAATAAAAACATTTTATTGCAATTATAGTTTTGCTATTTTCAATATTTATATAGGTCATATCTATTTTATTTTTTTCATTTTTAGCGGGGGCAAAAATATAAACAAAAAACTCATTGTTTTACCACTTTTGTAATATTTTGCAAAAATGGATATAAGGATCTTAGCGGGGGCAACTTCTCCCACTGCCCCTACTATGGATCCGTCCTTAGTTGACACATATCCCATTTCATTTATTTTTATTTTATATATTTAAAAATTTTGCTAACAAGTGTTTTTCTCTCTTTAAAATTCTCATATTAAAAGATAATTATCCAATACATTATCAGTGGAGTTTTTAGATTCCAAGGCACGTACTTAATCTAATGCTGACTTATCTTAATGGTTGCCTAAAGGAACCAAAATTGCAAGCACTAACAAGCAATGACCCAAGCTAACTTGGGTATAAAATGCAAATGATTTTATGTGTTGTAGGTGTGACAAAACAAAACAGACAAAGCTTACATCACAAAGTATAAAGAAGCAAAGGCATGAAAAAGAGGAGCTTCAGGAACACACTCTTATATTCTGTCTTCTTCAAGAAAACTATGAGGAAAATCAACTTTCATGCATAGGAGTATTGTGAGAAATTTCTTTGCACCCTTTAGACTCTAACTTGTTTAATCCTCATAAGTAAAATGTTGAAAGTGAAGTGCAAAAGTTGTTAAAGATTGAAATGCTTACTTGATTGCACTTCATATGAAAGAAAGGCATGGTAGTTTATGATGCTGCAAATAGATTCTTAGATGCCTTCTTGACAAGATAAGTGTTTAGCATTAGTTTAGTCTTAGCCTACATAATTAAGTTCATTGGTATGTTCATTTTCTTCAAATAGTACACCTAGAGTTTTTTGTGTTTAAGTAAATGCTTTCATATTTGTGTTTTGTTTAAATCTTTATGTTTGTGTGCTTGTTTAGACTTGATTAGATGTTTATTTATATGTATTTGATTGCTTGATTATGTTTGCTTGTGTGTTAGATTTGATTGAATCTGATATGTAACTTGAAGTAGGATAGACTAGATTGTGTTGATTGTTAAATCGATACTTTTAGCTGAGCATTAATACATTTAGAACTTAGGATCATTAGGAATTCATAAAGTATCGATACAAGTTCATGTGGTATCGATACTAGATGAATATGTTCCAATAGGCTACATAATGATATCAATACTATGTTTAACAAAATCAAAAAGAAGAAAGTACATATAGATGTGAGCCTTCGTATGAAAAAAATCCTCGTAAAAAGCCATCAGGTCTTATCTCCCTTAAAAAAAATAAAAAACCTCCTTTTAAAAAAGAGTTTTCTAAAATCAAAGACGACATCCTATTAAAATTCTTAAAAGAAAACACTTCCCAAGACATACAACCAAAGTATCTAAACACAAGCCTCACTAATTTAGAAAGCAAAGAGAGATTCATTAGATGGTATATCTGGTATCTTGTAGAGTTAGGAATGATTCTAACCTACTTATATCTTTCTCCAATCACTTTCCATACACTAAGATACTTGTGAACTTTGGACGGATGTTCTTCTTACAACTAAGCACAAAGTTCCTATTAATTTAATTGTGCATTCTTCTTCAACATTTTATATATCTTTTCTCCTAATGACGAAAGGACAGTTGTGGTGATCAAATCATTTCTTTTGAGGAAGGAGTGATCATTACAAAAGATACATTGTCTAGAGCACATGACATCATTAATGAAGGAAACACTTTCGAAGAAGAAGGACTAACATAGGAAGATAGAATGCCAAATGGTGATCCCAAGTTTCTTTCATTTTATGACAAGGTCTTACATCTCACTGTCCTAGACTCTCTCAAACCATATGGAGGAGACAAAAGCATAATTAGAAACACTGATTATTAGTAGATCAACAAAATAAAGAAAGAGGTGGAAACCAAACCTTATTCACTTCCTCTTTGAAGACCTAGTTAATATCATTGCAAGAAAAAAAAATTTCCATCACCTCTTATATTTCATTAACACACTTTTTCAAATACTTAAGTTTTAACCTAGACTCTAAAGAACTTATCGTACCTCCTTTTAGTGCCTATTTTACAGCAGAGACCCTTAGGTTAGATGGTTTCACTTTTAACTTCTCTCAAGATTGGGTGCGAGTAGATTGAATGTGATATCAGAAGAAATAGTCAAAACTAGGAACAAAGTTAGGTTGAAGAACTTTTTTTATTTTGAAAAATCTTGAATGAATGGAATAATAATGATGTTGTTATATTTCCTTATGTGATTCAAGCCTTTTTCAGGGCTTAAAACTGAAGTATTGCCTTGGTACTTGAATGTTTGTGTGTTGATAGTATGTTCAGATGGATGGTTGTTTGGTTTGTTGAATGTTTGATTAAACGACTGATCTTATGTGACAATTACTTGATTGCTTGGACTTATGTGCTTAATCATTTGTAAGACTTAAAACTTGTTTGCAATGGGAATATAAAATGCAATGTATGCACTTAGATTGCTTACCATTTTGTGTGACTTCAATGGGTGATACCTATTGACCTTGGTTGACTTTGATTGAAATGTGCCGAATGTATATTATCTTGATTGAATGGTGGAAACTTCACTATGGGCTCATTGACTTGAGCTAATTGTTTGCTTTGTATGAGCTTAAACAATGAGTATCTTATGTGTCTGAATTTATAAAAGTCTATCAATAGCATTTGCGTAATACATCAATCTGTCAACTTCATTTGTAAGTGTGTCTACACAAGTTTGTCCACTTCATTTGCATTGCAAATCTATCCACATCATTTTTGCATAGTGACATTCTCATATAAATGTGTCATCATTCATGCACATGTCCTTCATTTCGGGTCTTACTATACATATTTCAAACTTCCTCGGCTCATTGAATGTTCATTTACCTCTTATGAGTCTAATATATGTTTGGAATGAGTACTACTCTTACTTTACCCTTAATTTTATTGTCACGTTACACTGTCATTAGACTTGAAAATACCATTCCTTTTTAATATGACAAAAAAAGGGAGAAGTGGTTAAGAATGTAAAGTATCTAGTAAGGGAGAGTAGAGAGTGATTTATGAATTATCTTCATGCAAAATCACAAGTATGCTTATACTAAGGGGAAATATGATTTTGTAAAAATTAAAAAGTTTTATCTTAACTTGAGAGACAATATTAAAAGGGTAAATTACATAAATATACCTTGTGGTTAAGAGTGGATTAAATGTAGTACATGATATTTAAAATTTGACACTTAACTATCTTGAGATGTATTTTCGTATCACTTTACCCCAAACCGTTGCTTTTTCTATAATTTTTATTTTTTTTTCATTTTTTAAGCTCAAAAAACCATATGAAGAGCCCAAAAGAGAAAAAAGAAGATGGGAAAAATAGTTTTACAGAGAGAAAAAACACTGAAGCGACAGAAAAAAGAAAAAATGTAACGATTTGGGACAAAGTGAAACGAAAATAAATCTTAGGGTGTTTAAGTGTCAAAGTTTAAATATTAAGTACCACATTTAGTCCGCCCCTAACCGCAATGTATATTTATGTAATTTACACTAATTAAAATTAATTCATTTTAAGTTATATCATATAAAAAATGGAGAGATTATGACTTTGAAAGACACTAAGATTTTGATATGACTTCTTAAAAAATTAAGAAGAACATAATTTTAATAATCATGAATGATTTAATTGTTTGAATCTTATATGCTCATGCTTAATGAATGATGAAGTCGTACATGCACAATATCAAAGATAGAATATACACTTGTATATTTGAACTTGAGTTAATCTAGCTTCGTAGGCTAATTATATGTGAATTATATAAAGCATTATCGATATGGTTTAAATGTGTATTGATACGACATATTTTGAATATTGGCTGGACTAACAGCGTATCAATACTTAATCATAACCTTAAAACATAAGCTTCATGCTCTGTTTTAGTATTGGTGCGGTTAAGTGATGTATTGATGCAGTTGTTTCTCTATGTGTAAGATTTCTTTTAAAGGTATCGATACATAAAAAGAAGTATCAATGTGTTTCAAGTTTGGCAAGCTCCAATGATTAGATTTTTATATCTACCAACAGAAAGATTATTGGAAATTCAACTTCTGCAGCCAATGACTCGAAGAATCTATATAAAGAAGAGTTATTGTCTTGAGAATTTTCTTTCACAAGAGCTAAAGAGAGTGATTCAGCTTTACTAGAGGCATTTGTAACCATCTTGTTAGCCCACAACTATATTTGTAAAAAGGGAGAGTTTCAGTGAGTGCCAATTTGTAAAGTGAGGTTGAGTAGATAAAGATTTGTTTCTTGAACCAGAAAAAGAAGCACTTACAAGGTTTTCTCTTTTAGCCAAAAAAAAAAAAGAGCACTTGTATAGGTTACTTCCCTCACCTTGTAAAACAAAATGTGCAAATTTGCTCATTGAGTTTGTGAAAAGGTAGTAAGGTTATTTTTAAGTCTTTGGTAAAAAAGGAAGGTTATCTCCTTGAGCATACAGAAAGGAGAAGTTGTAAATCATTTTCGGTAGTGAATTTTCTAAAAATCCTTAACAAAAACTCAAGGTAGGATTGTACGCTGGGAGCCGAACCTCTGAAAATCATTGTGTATTACTTCTCTTCCCTACACTCTTACATTACTTGTTGTTTATTACTTTATCTATTACTTGCTTGATCTTAGCATAATACTTAAGATAAAAAAGCCTTGAGTAAGAAAAAGATTTAGGAATTTATTCATCCGTTCTCTTGATTATTTATGAGCTAATATTGTGTTTAAAGGTTGTATGTGATTTTTTGTCATTATTTAAGGATTGAATGTTGTTGGAACTGTGTGATATTTTTATTGTGTCTCATGATACTGATCATTTTCATGTACTATAGTTTAGAACATGGTTGAATTTAGTAGCAAAAACAAATGGCTGAAGGTTTAATAAGCATGTCCCTTTTTGTCATCAGCCTTGAAATGGTTTTTCTCATATACTTCCTATAGACAAAGAATTTTAATTTTTTTAAAAAAGAAAAACAGTAACATAGCTAGAAACATAAACTTATTAGTTATGGCATAAATAATCCAAAATGCTTCATAAATGCAACCAAAAACAATAAGGTAAATTTAACAGAGGTCTTCAAGGTTTTTTCATAATTCAACTTTAGTCCATTAGTTTAAGAAATTGACATTTTAGTCCAAAATTATAAATTTGATGGTATAAAAAATTGTTCTATTAAGTTACTTATAAAATTTAACAACCAAAGCTTAGCCTAGTGATTGTTACCCCTCCTTGAGAGGGATTAGGTCCAAAATTTGATTCCCCACTCTCCCTTGTACCTCTTATGAACCAAAAAAAAAATAAGTTACTAATAAAAATTTTATTAACCTAAATATTTGTTACTCATGAAATATCTATAATATCCTTTTTTTGATATTAAAAATAAAAATCCTATATAGAATGATTTTATTAAATTACTTAAAAATAATAAATAGTAATAAAATTCATTATTGATACATGGAAATGTGATATTATTAATTCAATTTTAGTGTGATATATGTTAAAATAATTTGTGATTTTGGACCAAAGTGTCCATTTTCAAGACTAATGAACTAAAGTTGAATTATGTTAAAATCTTGAGGACCTCAGAGGAATTTAACCAAAACAATAATATTTACTGCGTGCTACAAGCATAAGCTAGCAGAGCTAAAAAAATTAATTAGTGGGGGTTTCATTTAAATATACTAAATTAAAAAAATAAAAATAACAATAGCAATGTAATAGTAGTAATAAAAAAAATTAAAACTTTTACATCTAGTCATAATTGTTAAAAAGAAAATTCATTGCTTTTGACACAATTTATATTTTGAAAAATAATGCACAATAGTTTTGTTATCAATACTTTGTAACACATCTTTTTTAAAATACATAACTAATTTATCATTCAATGATTAATCTCTTATTCAATTATGCAAATGCTTTTTTTTTACATATTTATTGTTGAAAATACATTATCTATTGTGATAATAGCAATCAATAGAATCAAGTTAACGACAAATAAAGTAATAGATACATATTTTGCTTTCTAGTTTCAACCATTCTTATAATAAAATAGTTAATTTTTTTCAACTTTAAAATTTCAACGATAAAGTACATATAATTAAATTCCATCCGCCAAATGCTTAACCAAAAGTATTCGAATATAAATTTGGAATTTTTTTTTGGGTTAGTGGGGGCTCACATAGGACTTTGCCTCTACTCATGACTTATGACTACTATGGATGAAGGAGAATAATGAGTCTTTGGTATTGGGATCCAAGACTAGTTTAGTGGTTGTGGGGTGATCAGTAAGAAGGGAGTGATAAAAGAAAGAAAAGAAAAAAATAAAAGAAAAATATTTTTATAATATTTTATTTTTCAAACAATAAAATATAATATTAATTTTTTTTAAATATTTCATCTTTTTATATTATGACACGTGGCAGTCCACTTGTCATTCATATTTTAATTGGTTTAATATCCACATAATAATTTGTTTGATGATGTCAAGATCAAGTATCACTCTAGTTAATGATAGATTTGGTAGTCTTAGATATGATACGGTGACATGCAATGAGTAAATTGTATGAAGATGACATAAGCTAAAATTTTCTATGAATATGATAAAAGCTAAAAAAAAATTTTTGTAACACGTCAGCATGATTTTTGATAAATTTTTTTTTTGTGTTTGATACGTCAGATACCCGAATTGCTAGATCTAATTAATGGATTATAATCAAGTACCGCATTAGATATCTTTAAGGTTTTATCGTATTGTAAAAGTAATTATAGTTCGAGGGATAAAAGTGACATTAACCTTTTTTAATAATTATATATTGTTTCGATCAAATAAACTTTTTTACAAAAATATATAAATATGAAAAAAAATATTATATTGGTAAATAGTTACATAATTTTTTTTGGTTCAAAGAGAGTCATAACTTGGAAACAGAAGAAAAGGAAACAAGTGTTAAAACTTAAGCCTTAAATAGTCACATCCGCTAGATACCATTTCTTAATGTAATTGCATGAACCACTTTAATTAAGCTCTAAGTTTGACAACAGTCTAATCTATTGATAGAGTAGTTTATTCTTAATCTTAATGGTCATGATTTAAAATTTGATGGTTTCAATAAAAAAAAAAAAAGGTCACTTTGAACAAAATCTACATAGCTGGGCCGAATAGTGGCTTGGCGGATTAGCAACCCAATCCCAAACCCAACCAAAAATATAACTTTCTCCGAACATTAAAAAAAAAACCGTTAACACCCGTTAAAAAAAAACCACCTTAACACCGGTTTAAAAAACACTTTTTGGCAGGTTAATAAAAACTTCAATTTATTGCAATTTTATTTCCGACGTCAGTAAAAACCACCTGAGAGATGATATTATTTTATATTAATAACAAGGGTATATTCGTACTTTAACCTAAATAGTATGTTAGATTTGCTGTTAGATACTTAGATACACGTATGACAAAAACTGCAACGTCCGACAAGGTCCCACCTTGATGTCATAAATGAAATCATGACCGTTTAAACAAGATCAACGGTGGGTGTTGAGCGAGGGCTTGACCTCGTTCGTACAGTCCCACAGCGCCAAGTACAACCATAAATATTCACGAAACGAAAATCCAAACCCACCGGTACGAAAGCGCGTGAAACAAAATCGCCAATTATTTGGGGAATTGGAGCTGAGTCAAGGACCTTGACAGATGCGTAATGCGACGGTAGTGCCTTCCGAAAATCTGAATTGTCGTTTTGTGCAAGCACGCATGCTCTTCGGTACAAGGTTGGTCGGGATGTGTGAAACACGCGCCGAATAGGGAGTGCGAGATACCGTCCGGGAATATTAAATTATTGTCAGTGCACGATGGCAGCCTTGTTTTTCCGATACACGAGCGCCAATAACAAGCGTATGGACAGTCTTGCCATCGTGATTTCATCAGTATTGCCCGAATACAATTTTTTTTTTTTACTTTAGAAAAAAAGGTGAAATTAGATAAGTTAAAAATAATTATATTTTCACGCATATTTTGATTTCCTTGTTGTTGTTGAAGAATGCGAAACTCAATATTAAATTAAGATATTCCTAAAAAATTAATTAATTTTTTTGACATTTTTGTAATTTGCCATAGTGTAGCTTGTGGTAAAGTATTAAATATTAAATTGCAATTTTTTATAATTTTAAATAAAAACGTTGATGTCTTTTGTTTGTTAGAAAATTTTATTTTTAATTTAAATTTGCAAACTAAATGAATAACGATATTACAAGAAATCGTTGATTTTTTTTGTTATTTTACTTTTGGAGAAATTTATAAAAGTTTTGAAGATTGGAATTAATGTGAGTTAACTGATTTTGTCGTAACGATAGAATTTTCGGTAATTAATTCTAATTTGATGAGATTGAATTTGTAAGAGCAGCATTTGGTCAAAATTTACTACTTTTACCTAGACGGAAAACTTTGCTATCCTTCATCACAAGTAGTGGTTGAGTACGTTTTATGTTTCTTTAATATTAAATGTGTCGGGACTATTGGACAAAAATTGCCTATAAAGGTAATTTAAAGCTGAAACTTGCAATACAAACTTAGTTTAAAAATTTAAAGACAAGGTAACATAACAAGTAAATGAACCAAAATTTATCATAAAATCTATTGTTTCAATGAAAAAAAGGAAACCGAGTGGCAGAATGGCACGTTACATTTAAAAGGGAGAAAAGAAGGGGCGGGGGAAGAAGTGCATGTGCATAAGCAAAGAGCAATATTATGTAATGTAATATATTATCAAGTAGTTAAAAGAGCCAACGAGGCATTTGCTTAGTGGCAAAGAAGAAATCTTGAGACTTTGAGGTCTTATGTTGAGTCTCACCATATTTGAGCTTGAGTTAGTCTAGTTATTTATTAATTTATTTAGTTCGTTATATTTATTTATTAGTTTATCTAGTTTGAGTAATGCGATTTTCATAGTTATCTGTTCATGAAATGTAATATATTGATTGTGATTGTAAGTTCCAATGAAAATGGACTATTAAAAAAACAAATAGTTAAAAAAATAGAAGTGAATTTATTTTTCAAGCATTTACATATTTTTTAAATTTTGAAGTCATCATTGTTAGAAAGATTTTACTTTTATTATTTTTAATTCGAATAAGATTAGTTTTAGATGGTAAAATGAATAAAAATTCTTATAATTAAAAAAAAAAGAAATGTAACATGAAATTAAATGTTATGAAAGCGAGAAAGGAAAAGATGGTGTTACTTTTCTTTTTTGTTCATTAAAAGGATGGGGTTACTTAGAATAGGAGTACATAAATGCCAAAATGAAATTGATTAATCCTACTCCTCGTGAACAAAAAAGTTGGCATTAAATTAAGAGATTGAGAATCTCCCACAGACAAAGACTTCCAGTTTTTCTTTTTCTTTGAAAAATAAGGCAAGTGAGAAAGTGAGAGAGAAACAATAAATTAATCTCGAGAAACCAACAGAAACATATTGAAAGAAAAAAAAGAAAAGAAAAGAAAAGAAAAAGAAGTTCAATGTAGGAGATTAAGGATTGAGTATTGACCCATCCCTTCTAATCTCATGCACAATAATCACCCATCTAGAGAGAGACAAACACATTATTTTAGTCATTGTTAAATTATTAAATTAAATCGTTTAGATTAGGACAAGATTTATTAAACAATTCAGCTTCTGCAAGAAAATGGAGAAAGAGAGTGTCACATGCCATGTGAGCACCAGCTGTGTCCACTCCCCCACTTGATAAATACCCTTCTTACCATCCTTACTCTGTCTTTTGACTCTCTCTTTCTGTTTCTTTCAATAACCCAAACGCGAACCGAAGGAGAAACTGAAAAGAAATACCCGTTCTTTCTCTCTCTATAACCAGAGCTCAAAGCTTTCTCTTTTCTCTCTAATGGAAGGGCTCAAACCCTAAGCACCTTCTTTCTTTCTCTCTCTTACTCTCTTTCTTTTCCAAACATTTGTTTTCCCGCAAAAATGAGACCTTTCTTTGCCTCAGCAACTTGCTCTTCTCTTCTCATTCTCACCTTTGCCACCACCTTTCTTATCTCCCTTGAAGCTGCTGCTGCTTCTTCTAACAACAGAGATTCTCAGCTACTGCTCAAATTCAAAGACAGCTTGCCTAACCCATCTCTTCTTGGAAACTGGCTTCCTAACCAAGATCCTTGTAGCTTCAATGGTGTAACATGCCAAGGCTCCAAAGTTTCCTCTGTTCAACTCAGCTACACCTTAATCACAGATTTTCGCTTTGTTGCTGCCTTCCTTTTAGCCCTGGAAAACTTGGAATTGCTTTCTTTGGTAAAAGCCAACATCTCTGGCAACATTTCTTTTCCTTCTGGATCCAAGTGTAGCTCCCTGTTAACCACCTTAGATCTATCTCAAAACACCTTGTCTGGTCCTCTTTCAACTGTTTCCAACTTGGGTTCTTGCTCAAACTTGAAGGTTCTCAATCTATCAAGCAATGGTCTTGAGTTTTCCGGTAAAGAATCCAGGGGTTTGCAGCTAAGTTTGGAAGTACTTGATCTTTCTTTCAACAAGATTTCAGGTGTAAACGTGGTTCCTTGGATTCTTTATGGTGGTTGCAGTGAGTTAAAGCACTTGGCTTTAAGAGGAAACAAGATTACCGGTGAAATGAATGTCTCAAATTGCAAAAATTTGCAGTTTTTGGATCTTTCATCAAACAATTTCTCAATGGGGACTCCTTCATTTGGAGACTGTTTAACATTGGAACACCTTGATGTCTCTACCAACAAATTTTTGGGTGATATTTCTCTTGCAATTTCGTCATGTGAGAACTTGAAGTTCTTGAATCTATCGAGCAACCAGTTTTCTGGTCGGATTCCAGCGTTGCCAACATCCAATTTGCAGCGTCTTTATTTGGCTGATAATAAGTTTCAAGGAGAGATTCCTCTGTATCTCACAGCAGCTTGTTCAGGCCTCGTTGAGCTGGATCTTTCTTCAAATAATCTTTCTGGTATGATTCCTAGTGGCTTTGGTTCTTGCTCTTCTCTGGAGTCTTTTCATATATCTAGTAACAACTTCACAGGTAGACTGCCCATTGAGATATTCCAGAACATGAGTTCCTTGAAGGACCTCTTCTTAGCTTTTAATTATTTCTCTGGTCCTTTGCCTGAGTCTTTGTCTAGTCTCTCGAACCTGGAGGTTTTAGATCTCAGTTCAAATAATTTTTCAGGCTCAATTCCTGCTTCTTTGTGTGAAAATCCGACAAACAGATTACAAGTTCTGTATTTGCAAAACAATATCTTAACTGGGTCTATTCCTGCTAGTCTCAGTAACTGTTCTCAGCTTGTTTCACTCCATTTGAGCTTCAATTACCTCACGGGAACGATTCCTCCCAGCCTGGGTTCTCTCTCCAAGCTTCAGGATTTGAAGCTTTGGTTGAACCAGCTCCATGGAGAAATCCCTCAAGAGCTAAGTAACATTAGGACACTTGAGACCTTGATTCTTGACTTCAATGAGTTGACAGGAATAATACCTTCTGCTCTAAGCAACTGTTCCAAGTTGAATTGGATTTCATTGTCCAACAACCGGCTGACTGGTGAGATTCCTTCGTGGCTTGGCAAGCTTTCCAATCTTGCAATTCTCAAACTCAGCAATAACTCCTTCTATGGAAGGATCCCACCAGAGCTTGGAGATTGTCAAAGCTTGATATGGTTGGATCTGAATACCAATTACTTGAATGGGACTATCCCTTCTGTGCTGTTCAAACAATCTGGTAAAATTGCGGCCACTTTTATTGCTGGGAAGAGGTTTATGTATATCAAGAATGATGGAAGCAAAGAGTGCCACGGGTCAGGAAATTTAGTAGAATTTGCAGGAATCAGACAGGAACAGATGGATAGAATTTCCAGCAGGAACCCTTGCAACTTTATGAGAGTGTATGGAGGTCACACACAGCCCACATTCAACAATTCTGGTTCTATGATTTTTCTTGATCTTTCATACAATTTGCTGTCAGGGACAATTCCGAAGGAGATTGGCACAATGTCATATCTCTATATCTTGAATTTGGGGCACAACAATATCTCTGGCGCCATCCCACAAGAGATTGGGAACTTAAAGGGTCTTGGCATTCTTGATCTTTCCTACAACAGGCTAGAAGGGTCAATTCCACAATCCATGACTGGCATTACATTCCTCAGTGAGATTAATCTGTCAAACAATCTTCTCTCTGGCATGATTCCTGAAATGGGTCAGCTGGAAACATTCCCAGCTAATGATTTCCAAAATAATTCGGGTCTCTGCGGGGTCCCTCTTCCTTCTTGTGGAGGAGATCCAGTGGCTGGTTCAAGTTCTGAGCATCGAAAGTCTCATAGCAGACAAGCTTCTCTTGCTGGGAGTGTGGCAATGGGATTGTTGTTCTCTCTCTTCTGCATTTTTGGCTTGATTGTAGCTATTGTGGAGACAAAGAAAAGAAGGAAGAAGAAGGATTCTGCTCTTGATGTCTATATGGACGGTCTTTCCCACTCGGGCACTGCAAATACCGGCTGGAAGCTAACTGGTACACGAGAAGCATTAAGCATCAACCTTGCCACATTTGGGAAGCCCCTTCGGAAACTTACTTTTGCTGATCTTCTTGAAGCCACTAATGGCTTCCATAATGACAGCCTTATTGGCTCTGGTGGTTTTGGTGATGTATACAAGGCCCAATTGAAAGATGGGAGCGTTGTTGCAATCAAGAAACTGATACATATCAGTGGACAGGGTGACCGAGAATTCACAGCAGAAATGGAAACCATTGGGAAGATCAAGCACCGGAACCTTGTTCCTCTATTGGGATACTGTAAGGTGGGTGAAGAGCGACTTCTAGTTTATGAGTACATGAGGTATGGAAGCTTAGATGATGTTTTACATGATCAAAAGAAAGCTGGGATCAAACTGAATTGGGCAGCAAGGAGAAAGATTGCCATTGGAGCTGCAAGAGGTCTGGCATTTCTTCACCATAATTGCTTTCCTCATATAATTCATAGAGATATGAAATCAAGCAATGTCCTGCTTGATGAGAATTTGGAGGCCAGAGTCTCGGATTTTGGGATGGCGAGGCTTATGAGTGCAACGGATACACATTTGAGTGTCAGCACATTAGCGGGCACACCTGGCTATGTTCCTCCTGAATACTACCAGAGCTTTAGATGTTCCACGAAAGGTGATGTTTACAGTTATGGCGTAGTTTTGCTCGAGTTGCTAACAGGGAAAAGGCCTACAGATTCCGCGGATTTTGGTGATAACAATCTTGTGGGGTGGGTGAAACAACATGCAAAACTTAGAATAAGTGATGTCTTTGATGCAGAGCTCATGAAGGAGGATCCGAGCCTTGAGATTGAGCTTTTACAACACTTAAAGATAGCTTGTGCTTGCTTGGATGATCGACAATGGAAACGACCCACAATGATTCAAGTCATGGCAATGTTCAAGGAAATACAAGCAGGGTCTGGACTCGACTCCCAATCAACCATTGCCACTGACAATGGAGGTTTTAATGCAGTTGAAATGGTAGACATGACCATTAAAGAAGTCCCCGAAGGTAAGCAATAGATGAGAGAAGTTGAACCAAATTTTCAGGAGAAATTCTTTTAAGATAAGAAGAAGAAAGAAGCAGGTGGTGATGATTCATTCCGCTCCCACAAAATTTTACCTCTTCTTTACAGCTTCAAAATGGCATTGAACTGCCCTTTGTATCTTCTACCATTTAATGTATGTATCTTGTACCCTCCCAAAAATCTTGTTATACATAAAAAGGTGGTTGTTTAACTTGTTATAAATGTGTAAATATACAGTTTCCAGTTGTTATGCCGTTATGTTTCCCAGTTTTTTCTTTTATAAAGAGAAGTTGGTTTCAGATACTAAAATCCTCAGAAGGAACCCTTAGATTAGATCAGTGACCTCAGTGATGGATTGATGGTGACTAAGTGAAGGCTGTTTTGGCCCCTTCTTCAGGTTTCTTTATTTGTTCTCATTCTCTCTTTTGATCATATTCCAACTTTAGTCCATACAAACATACATGGCAAGCTGTCTTTATTTATTTTTTATATTCATCATAAAGCAACACATCAGATTCTAAATTCAGCAAGTGTTTTTGTATCTTCCAAGTTATAGACTTTTCTTAGTCATGTTTGCCAACGATGTTCCATTCTCTTGCCTAATAATTCTCAAGCAAAAGTGTGTATTCTCTATCTATTGCAGCTGTGAATCATAAGAGCTTGGGGTCAATCAGTTCTTGTTGATCATTCGGTTTTAAGTGCTGTGGGTTTCTTTACATTGTCCAAATTTCTGCACTGTGGTCCTATATCAGCTATGTCTATGGCATTTTATTTAATTTATTCCTTACTTTATTTAATTTATCCCAAGTTTTCCTATCTAATATCCATTCTTCCAAATGCATTTACCTTGGAAAATATGCACCAAGAATATCCTTTAAAAGAACTCTTCAATCCAAAGAAAGGAAATCCACCATTATCATGAATTCAACTTTGTATAATAATTGAAGTAACCTTTATTGGGTTGCTTTGCAAGGAATTTGTAAGAAATGAAAGAGGACGTGCGGCAAGAAATAAAAGGCGACGATCCCACCAAAGGGCAAGGCCGAGTAGGAAGGATTTGGAGTGCCGAAAATCATTGTGCTTTAGAATTAGATAATGATGATGAATTTATGATTCATGGACCATTTCTTCCATGGAAACTTGTCCATGCTCCTTAACTACAAGTCTAGTAGTTTTCGCATTATATATATAATTTTCATAAATACATTGATAAGTGGTTGAATGAATTAGAAGTAGATTTCATCTTCAAGTGTTTGGATATGATTCGAATTTTGTATTGTTATTATTAAAAAAGTTTTATTGTTTATTATTCTTGACTCGAATAAAATTAATCTTGAATCATAAAATAAATAGTAAATACACTAAAAGGAATAATTTTCATAAATACAAAGGGCAGTAAGGTTGGACGGTTGGACTGCTGGACCATCGCATCCTCAATCAAATCTAACACTCACAATTACAAACCGTACACATGAAATTGTGGCAACACAACAACGACGCTCGGGCTCAGTAGAGTCAAAGAAATCAAGATTACCCAACTCAAAAAGATTTTTTCCCTGTTTCTTTCCAAATACAAAATTGATTGACTTTTGTCTTTTATTCATGCACTGCACGTGCTGCTGTCTATACGAATAACTAGTGGACAATTTCTTCACTGCATTTCTAGCTAACTACCAATTCTTTGCCCCCCTTTTTTAGGTTGAAGTTTTTTTAATGTTCTTCGTTCCCATTTTCTTCTTTTATTTTTTTATTTTTCTTATATGTCTCAAATTTGTATCTTCTTTTTTAACACTTAAATCTTTTACGTTTTTATATTTTACTTTTTTTTGCATTATAAATTAAGAAACATTAAATTTATATAAAAAATTAAAAATTTAATATTATATGCATCAAATTCAATTTTTTTTCAATTCTACTGACTCATGAGTAATTCTCCCTACATTATATGATGTTTCCCTTGTCCAAATTAACAAAAGTCTCTATAATAATCATAACTTGTATTTTTAAAATTCATAAGATATATATATATATATATATATATATATATATATATATACACACACATTATGATTAAAAACAATTCAAAAATATGAGATTTTTTAAAGAAAAAATTAATTTATTTTATTGGTTGATCGGAATAATAAAGATTAAAAGTTAATTTGGATGGACAATGAAATTGACTCAAATAAAATTTTAAAAAAGACCATTAAAGATATTTTTTTTTGGTGTAACAAGATATATGTTTTTAATAAAATAATAAAAACATTTTAAAAGTAAGAGCAAAAGAATAAATTTGCCCTCCTATTATTTTGCTGGAACTCAACTCGTTGAAGGCAGTGACTTTCAAATTGAGGTTAATTATAAGTTTCTTGGGTCATAGGCTATAGGCAATAAAATTACTATTTAATCCAATGATAGCATAAAAATAAAAATAAGAAATTATTACTTAAAATAAAATTTAATAATTAGAATAAAAAATTTCTCATTATTTTTTTCATTTGTTCTATCAAGTAATGCCCGAAAAAGAAAAATTAATATTGATGGGCATCTCATCTCTATGGGGAAGTAAGTAAAAAAAAAAAGGAAAAAACGTCATGTTGATGTGTTATAAGTGACATTTAGTTGGAAATTTAGAATCTTTGTTCACATCAGATGATTAAAACTGTGAAAGAGCAAAATTGGATTCTGAGATTTTCTATTTGTGCATAAAATTTAGTGCTTGATCATTTGATTTGGATGGAATATTATTGCATGGGTAAAGTGAGTAACTGACTTTTAAAACGAAAGGTGATCTCACTTTTTGCTGAAAATAGGGTGGAAAGTACCGATAAATGTATTGCTTCTTTGAAAGATGCTTGCTTTAAAGAACGGAAAAGTTGAGTTAAGGAATGTAGAAAAAGATGCTGGAAACCTAGGAAGAATTTGCATGGGGCAATAGGGTGAATGAGGGAAGATAGCAAAATTTTCAGTTCTTATTCAATTGTAAATCATGGCGGGTGATGGTTTAGAAATTCTAAATTAGAATGCTTATTACATAATCACACAAAGATATTATTATTATTATTATTATTATTGAAGTTGAATCTTGATTATGAAAAGAGTTTAATATTTGCTAATGAGGGTTGGCGTAAGTGGTTAAAGTTCGAGTCTTCATGCAAAGCAACATGGTTCAAATTTTACAATCCCTCATTGGTAAACGATCTATAAGTACGAAAAATCCGTACGTAAAAATCTAATGGGTCTATAAATTTCAAGATGAATTGACAGCTTATCTTGACTTTAAAGATGGATAACCTCTCATACTCTTTAACTTTTTTTAATGAAAAACATTTAATATTTTATTTACCAACAAAATCATACAATAATTGACTATGAGTATCACAACAATTTTATTGATTCTATTATTTTGTTATTGTGCACGCATTAAAAAACAGGGCTTTTTGTATTTATAAGTTCCTACATTAAAAGTCTCATTATAAAATAATTTATATTATTCGGTTTGTCCTACATTAATTTAATTTAAATTTGACTCCGGACGAAAATTAGAAAAGAAGTTCTGAGTTTATGTTAAAATTCGAAATTTCTTATGATATTGGTATTAAACAATTATTGTTAATATCAAAAATTAAAAATAGTAATTAATTTGAAATATAAAAAGGGAATATTAAGTGTTCAAAACTAAAAAGAAGACAAAATTGTGGAACTTCATAAAATTATATTAAGAATAATATAATCAGTGTTAATTGATAGATGGGAAAAAAAAGATAAGAAAAAACTCTCAATGGAGTTTAGATTATGTTAAGAATGAACATAGAATTAGTGTTAATTGATGTAAACACAGGATGATAAGGGTAAAAACATCTTGTTTTTGATGAGATGTTTGAAAGAAGTGTTATTACCTATGATCTCAGGGCTAGTGCAAAATGAATTGTATGAAAAAACTTTGGAATTGTTTAATAAAATGCGCTTGGGATCGGTGTTTCCAAATTCTTTAACTTACTTAAGCTCATTGATGGCATGATCTGGTTTGCAAGCACTGAAGGAAGGGCGTCAAATTCATGGTCTTTTATGGAAGTTAGGGATTCAATCTAAATGTGGAAATGTCTACACAAGATCTCGATGAGGTTTCTATGACTGCAATACTTGTGGGTTTGGCACTAAATGGGCTTAAGGAAGAAGCTAAACGTTTTTTTTTTTTGTGAAAATTTTCGCGTCAGGAATTGAATTTGATCCTACCATGCTCTCAGCAGTTTTGGAGGTATTTGGTGAGGATACTTCGTTGGGTTTGGATGAGCAGATTCATTCCTTAAGCATCAAAAGAAATTTCGGTTTTAACTTTTACGTTAGTAATGGGTTCATCAACTGCCAATAAGGCTTTGATTTAGTAGCAAGGAAGAGGCCTGAGACTTTTGAAGTCTCAGGTTCGAGTCTCACCAAGTGTGAGCTTTGAGTTAGTCTAGTTATATACTAGTTTGCTATAGTTATTTACTAGTTTACCTAGTTTGAGTAATGTGATTTTCATAGTTACCTGTTCATGGAATGTAAAATATTGATTGTGATTGTAACTTCTAATGAAAATGTACTACTCAAAAAAAGTAATGGGTTCATCAACTTATATTCTATGTGTGGAGAATGTAAATTAGAAGAAAAATTTGTTTACGTTTATTATCATTGTTAGGTGTATTGTCACTAATTTTACGTTAATTTGATATTTTTAACATATTTTACATTTACTAACACTAAGTTTGTGCTTATTGCTAACAACCTCTTGATTGAGGGCTAATTTGGATGGGTAGTAAGGTTGATTCTGGTAAAATTGAAATGGATAAAATGACCATTGAGTATATATGTTTTTCAATAAAATAATAAAAAAATTGAAAGTAAAGATAAAAAGGTAATTAACCTTTCCAAATATTTTGTCCTTTAGCCAACAATCCCATTGTGACGGGCTCCCAAACAGAGCTCAAATGGTTAAGGAAGAATTGTAATAAATTGTAAAATTTTGAGTCGAATCTAAGGAGCTTCACTTCCATTCCAAACTATTAAATATTTTCCTTGAAAAAAAAGTTTATGCTTATTATTATATGTTATTTATAGTAAGGTAAAATTTTTTTGACTAAAAACTGTTTTTATAAAGATGATCCGTATTGATATGGCAAAGCCCATTTACAATGTAGCAAAGCCCAAACATCAGAGAATCTGCCACATGGCAAGATCCTATTGGACCACATGGAGTCTTGGGCAAGAGATGGTTGCGGTGAGCGTGAGACCTCTATCACCTGCGACAGGACCTCTGTTGCAGGTGCTGAAGCGTGTGTCTGTCGTCGATGTCTTGTCATGTGGACACGTGGCATGAGTGCAGCCTCCTGTATAAGGCGATTGGATTCTCCTGCTGGATATCTATCGTATTTCACCTACAGCTTCTCGCCGGCGATAGGCTCTCGATAAACTTCCGAGATTGATGGAGTTTGTGTTTTACATGGAAATGAACTCTCACTAAAAAGACATGATTATTCCCAGATAATTACCTTAGAATATTCGCCTATAAATAGGCTCCAGGTACAATTCTATTCCCTAATTTTTGACTACTAGCTTTTACGTTTCCCAATACTCAAGAACCTTTTGCTGACTTAAGCATCGGAGTGTCTACGCAGGGAACCACCCCTGCGTTCCTCTGACTTTTCTTGTCTTACAGAACCTTTTAGGAGACACATGGAGGAAGAATACGAATATTGATGTCAGCACGTATTTATTGTTGTTTTGTGCAACAACAATTGGCGCCATCTGTGAGAAACGTATAAAAAGCCAATTAAGATTTTCAAGATGGTGAGAACAAGATCAACTAATTTGAGAACTGGAAGTGATGAGAACTCTGTGAGTTCCCCTGAACAACCAATTCACTAGAGGAACCAGGTGAATAGGGAAGAAGAAAGAATTATTGTGTCGGCGGCAGAATTCGAAGCTTTGAGGCAGCAGAGCGAAGAAACTACTCAGGCCCTGAAAGCCATGGTGGATCTGTTCAAGGAAGTCCTCCTGACTCTAAGTCTGCCGCAAGCCGTATAGAATTTGGTTGGAGAGACAAGTCAAGGTGTCTTGCCGCAGGCGTTTGGGCGACAAGATAATGTGGCAGTGACAGACCCCCCCTCGACGGTAGAAGGCTCCCCTTATGGAGGAGGATGACATTCAGCAAGAGGCGACAGGACTGGGGAGCAGGAGGCCTGTCGCAGGGACCCAACGAGAGACTAGGGAGGCGGCAGAGCAGGGACTTGCGGCAGTGCTCGGGCGACAGGTGTCTGGTGTTAGGCGATAGGCATCTGGGCAGCAGGATATTGAACGTGTGGCAGGGTCTTCCGCCTATCATCGTGAATTGTCGAATTTTGCTGCCACTAACTTAGAACATGGTGTTGGAGGTGCTAGAAAGAATAGGATCGATAATGAAAGCACTTGGGGAGCCAGGTTGGAGTTTGACCTTACTTGGAACACATAAATGACACGAACAAATACACATTGAGGAAAGGGTAAGGAAATAGTGGTTGAAAACCTGCCTGATTCGTCCCATGCTAGGGATGGATTCGCTCCCCCTGTGGACATGAAAAAGATGATAGAACAGGTGCTGGAAGAGAAAAAGCTAGTGTCCGCAAAAGAGAGCCAGAGGAGAATAGTACCGTTTAGCAAACCCATCATATAGAACTCGTTGCCTCCAAAGTTCAAAATGCCACAGATAACCGCGTACACGGGAAAGACGGACCCCTATGATCATATGCATAATTATGAGGCGTTAATGTTGTTATATGGATGGGAGGATGAGATAATGTGCAGGGCCTTTTCACTCACTCTGACCGGCCACACGATGAAGTGGTTCAACAATTTGCCCGAGGGATATATTGTCTCTTTTGACCAGTTGCGGAGTAAATTTCTTAAGGTGTTTGCGGTGAACAGTTAGAGAAAGAAAGAACCAACTTACTTGCTCACTCTTAAACAAGGAGTTAAGGAGTCGCTTAAGAGTTACGTGGATCGATTTAGAGATGCCACACTGGAGGTAAGGGATTTGCAAGTTGGCATAGCCGTGGTGGCCATGTTACAGGAAACAAGGTCTAAGAAGTTACAGGAGTCCCTATCGCTGGATCAACCCACCACAATCTCAGATCTACTTTCTCGAGCGAATAAATATATTACTCAAGAAGAGGTGATGAAAATGGTGGCGAATGGAGAGCCCAAGGAGGGAAGGAAACGAGGAAGAGAAGTTGTTGAGGCGTCTTCTAGTCAACCGAGGAAGTTTGATAAGGCCCCTACATTGAAGTACACCACCTATACCCCACTCATTGAATCTCGGGCTTCGGTGTTGGTAGCGATTGAGGGGTCAGGTCTTATACGGCCTCCAAAAAAGGCATCAGGGAATCTGGGCCGTGACTTGGAGTCATATTGTGACTACCACTTGGCACATGGACACTCAACAGAGAAGTGTAGGGAGTTGATGAATCACCTAGAAAGGCTAATGCGAGAAGGAAAGATAAATTGGTTTGTGTGGAGGAGTGACAGAAACAACTATCCCATGCGAAATCGGGGAAATTACCCAAAGGATAGGAGAGGTGAGAACAGGGGGAATGTGAGAAGAAATGAAAACCTCAGGAGAAACAACGATAGGAGGACAGAAAGGATGAATCGCAAGGAAAATAACGAACCTACAAGACCAGCAATCAATGTAATATCCGAAGGAGAATTGCTAGCTGGTACCTCTTCCTTGTCTAGAAAATCCTATGCCCGATAGGCACACCAAATTAACTCGGTATGGAGGAAAGACAGGATGAGGAGCCCATCACCTTTACTCCGCCCGATAGAGGAGATATAATGATTCCCCATGATGATCCCATGGTGATTTCGGCAATTGTAGCAAAGCATCCAATAGGTTGAATCCTAGTTGACAATGGGAGTTTGGTGAATTTGATCTACTGGAACTGCTTCGAGAAGATGAACATTTCGGACGATAGGCTGAAGCCAATGTCTACACCACTATATGGCTTCTCTGGAGAAAAGGTGAAGGTGGTGGGAGCAGTTCAACTACCCGTTACATTGGGGAAGGGCCCGAGGAGTGTTGTTCGCCAAGTACTATTTATGGTGGTAAAGTCGACATCAGTGGCTTATAATATGATCTTTGGGCGACCGTTGTTGAACGAGATGAGAGCGGTGGTACATCTCTATTATCTGTTAATGAAATTTCTAACTCCCTATGGTGTTGGACAAGTGAGGGGAGATCAAAGGAAGGCTAGGACGTGTAATATTGCGTCCACCACATGTAAGGGGATTCAAAGGTAGGAAACCCTTACGATTGAAGAACCGCCTAAGCCAAAGCCTGATGAGGAGATGGAGGCAGTTTGATTAGATGAAAAAGATGAAGAAAGAGTAGTATATGTGGGAAGCCAATTGCCTGAAAGAACCAAAGAGGAAATAATCCAATTCTTGAAGGAAAATGTTGATGTATTCGCATGGACCCCGATCGATATGCCTGGGATTGACCTCGGAGTTGCTTGTCATCGGTTAAACATAGTCTCAGGAGCAAAACCGATCAAGCAAAAGAAGAGAAATTTTGCTCCGGAATGGCAGCAGGTTATAAACGAGGAAATTTCGAAATTGTTGCAAGCAGGGTTTATCAGAGAGGTCAATTATTCAAAATGGTTGGCTAACATTGTGATGGTAAAGAAAGCCAACGAAAAATGGAGAATGTGTGTGAACTTCACAGATTTGAACAAAGCCTGCCCTAAGGATTCATATCCACTACCTCGAATTGATAAGTTGGTAGATGAAACTTGTGGATACGAATTGCTTAGCTTTTTGGACACTTTTTCGGGGTATCACCAGATCATAATGCATCTAGACGATGAGGAGAAGACCTTGTTCATTACCGAGAGTGGAACATATTGCTATCGAGTAATGCCATTCGGTTTGAAAAACGCAGGGGGAACCTATCAGCGCATGGTAAGCAAGGTGTTCAAAGACTTGTTGGGCAACACCATGGAGGCTTATGTGGATGACATGATCATTAAAGTCGAAAAGAAGAGTCACATGCCGAGAAGATGTCGAAAGTATTCAAGATATTGTGGCAGTATGAGATGAAGTTGAACCCCAACAAATGTTCAATTGGAGTGAGGTCGGGAAAATTCTTGGGGTTCATGATCACTAATCGGGGGATACAAGCTAATCTCGAGAAAGTTCAAGCTATTCTGGACATGAGGCCACCCAATACTGTTAGAGAGGTTCAAAGGCTAACAGAGAGGATAGCAGCTTTGAATCGCTTCTTGTCCAAATCGGTTGAAAAAAGTCTGCCATTCTTTAAGGCGATAAAGGTGGGAAAGAACTTCAAATGGACAGAAGAGTGTAATGATGCTTTTGAGAAGTTAAAAGACTACCTGAAAGAGTTGCCTCTACTGTCTCGACTGCAATTCGGAGACCATCTCGTCATGTATCTCAGTGTAGGAGAGAAGGTTGTAAGTACAATCTTATTGAGAAAGGAAGGAGACAAGGATTGTTCGATTTATTATGTAAGCAAAGTCTTGCTAGAAGCCGAGACAAGGTGCCCCTAGTAGAAAAAATAGTTATATCATTGGTGATGGCAACTTGGAAGTTATGATCATACTTCCAAGCTCACTCGGTGACTGTCTTAACAGATTAGCCTTTGAGGCAAATACTGCAGAAACCAGAGCACTCCAGACGTTTGACCAAATAGGCCATTGAATTAAGTGAACACGACATACACTTCCAGCCTCGTCAAGCGATAAAGGGATAGGCATTGACGAATTTCATTGTAGAATGTATCGGTCGGGAAGCCCAAGAAGAAACAGAGTTAGTCTGGTGGAAGTTATTTGTAGACGGGGCTTGTAGCATGGATGGTAGTGGAGCTGGAATTGTGCTCACTTCGCCTGAAGGGGAAACCTATGAGTATTCCCTGCGCTTCGATTTTTCAAGCTCGAATAATGTAGCAGAGTATGAAGCCCTAATAGCTGGGATGAAACTCGTTGAGAAATTGGAAGTTAGTAACTTGATGGCTCATAGTGATTCGCAGTTAGTGGTAAATTAGTTCTCGGGCGAGTATGGAATGTGAGAACCAACTCTGGTCCCTTATTTACAGAAGGTGCAATTATTGGCACAATCGTTTAAGAATTTTCAGTTGATCCAGGTAAATCGGTCTGAGAATGGTCATGCTGATGCTCTTTCGAAGCTGGCCTCCTCCAAAGAAGTTAAAGGTGGGATGGTAAAGGTAGAATCCCTCACCAAGCTGAGTATTGAAGAAGAAAATGTTTGCGATGTCGAGATCAAAAGTGATTGGAGAAACTAGGTCAAGGACTACATATTGGAAGGCAAGCTCCCTGCTGACATAGATGAAGCCTGAAGGCTAAAATTGCAAAGTGCTAGATTTAGTGTGGTGAACGAAGAACTCTACAACCATGGATTCAAGATATCGTTGCTAAAATGTTTAGGGCCTCAACAGGCGGAATACGCCTTGGTTGAAGTCCACGAAGGAATATGCGGTGAACATCTGAGAGCTCGAGCTTTGGCCACGAAAATATTGCGTACAGGGTTTTACTGGCCTACACTGAAGAAGGATGCTACTAAGAAGGTACGGAGATGCGAGAAATGCCAGAGGTTCGCCCCTATAACCACCGCACCATTCTCAACCCTTCAGGGCACTCTTTAACCAACACCTTTCGCGCAGTGGGGGCTAGACATCTTGGGACCTTTTCCCTTGGGCACAAGCCAAAGGAAATATTTGCTAGTAGCCACAAACTACTTCACGAAGTGGATAGAGGCGGAACCCTTGGCTACAATTTTCGAAAAGAAGGTGGAGGCGATGGTGTGGAAAGATATTATCTGTCGATTTGGAATTCCTCATGTGCTAAATGTCGATCACGGGAAATAGTTTGATTGCGATGCATTTCAAGAATTTTGTATAGGATTGAATATTCAGCTAAGGATATCGTCCGTGTCCTACCCACAAGCTAACGGGCAGACCGAGGTCAGTAACCGAACTATACTGCAGGGGTTGAAAACCAGACTAGACAAGGCAAAGGGAACATAGGTAGATGAACTCTCAAGTGTCTTATGGGCATACAGGACGACAAGTAAGGTATCGACAGGAGAAACACCATTCAATTTGGTGTACGGGACTAAGGCCTTTATCCCGATTGAGATTGGAGCTGAGTCACCTAGATTGGTCCCTTACGTTGAAGAGACTAACTCCCAGGGACTGAGAGAGAATCTTGATTTGATAGATGAGATAAGGGACACGGTGAAAATGAGATTGGCTGCCTACCAACAAAGGGTAGCCGCTTATTACAATGCATGAGTTAAGAACAGAGAATTACAAGAAGGAGACCTGACACTGAGAAAGTCGGCAATTACAATTGCCCATGAGAGTATGGCAAACTCCGGGCTAATTGGGAAGCACCTTACAAAATTAGAAGGATGATCGAACCCAGTACATGCACTCTAAAGACCTTGCAAGGAAAGAAGATCTCGAAGACTTGGAATGCCAACCACCTTAAATTATATTGGCAGTGAAACATTGTACTTTCTTATTGTTCTTGTTTTTATTTTTCCATCTATTACTTTACAGATGCAATTTTCTTGTTATCATTTGATTTATGAATAAAGCCAGTTATTCATACTCTATATTCTCTAATGCAATGTGTTAGATGGATTATGTATTATAGAAATTGAAATGAGACAAAAGCCGGCAAATCTAAGTCCCTAAGCACAAAAGGGTGCAAGACAGGCAAATCATATAAGTCCCTAAGCACAAAAGGGTGCGAGACGGGCAAACCTAAGTCCCTAAGCACAAAAGGGTGCGAGACGGGCAAATCTAAGTCCCTAAGCACAAAAGGGTGTGAGACGAGTAAGCATAAGTCCTTAAGCACAAAAGGGTGCGAGACGAGCAAAGATAAAGTCCCTAAGCGAAAAATGCACGAAACGGACAATCCTATAATCCTTAAGCGAATGCGGACAAGTACGGTACCCAAGTAGCACACAGAATGCAGACTGTGAAGCATGTTATGAGGTATGTTGCAATTTTATCGAATGTATATGTGCTGCAATTGGTTGAAAAAAATTACATTTTGTGTTGGCATTTCGGATATAAACAACATTATAGTCTTATCAAATCTAACAAGTCCTTAAGCGAAAAAAGTGCGAGATAGGCACAATGCTTGAGAAAAATTCATCTTTGAACAGGAACAACAACTCTGTTTCAAAGCAGAACTTAGGGAGCAATATGAGGTAAAGGTACACTTTATGCCGCAAAAATAGAATTATTTGATCTTTCTAATGCTATGAAAGTATAGACGCATTTAACGCTACTTTTTAGAGCTTTGTAATGTAATAGTTATGGATACAAAATATTCATTTGAATTCAAACAAAGGAAGAAAAGCTACAAAAAGAAATTGTACTTTTAATTGAGAATGAATTTGTACATCGTTTAGATGAATTAACAAATAAAGTGAAATGAAAATACAAAATATCCTAATCTATAGTGAGGACCAAGTCAGCCGGCTGAGAAGATGCTGCATCAGCGTTAGGGTCTTGAGGAACCAGAGGATCAGGAATTTGAGGAGCTGGAGGATCAAGAACCTGAGGAGTCAGAGGATCAGGATCTTGGGGAGTTGAAGAAGCCATCCCCGAAGAGGGAGCACTATTTGGAGGCCCAGCCATGACCGTAGAGTTTGGCACGAGATCAATGGCAGCAGAATCAGAAAATTAGAGCTCATCACCATCTAACCCTAGTAATGCCTTGATAGGCTTGGGTTGATCGCCTGCTTCGGTAGGTTTAGGCTCATTACGCACCACTGCAGACCTGGATTGGTCACGTGCCCAAGTAGGCTCAGGCTGGCTGCGTGGCTGTCGAGGAGGCCACGGACCTTCAAGATTGTCCAAGTCATGTATGGTTCCTTCCTCTAAATAGTCCACTGGACCTTGCGAGTTGGGTTCATACTTGGTCCAGGAAGGAGCTTCATAATACTGGGCCTTTTCAGTGAAAAGCAACTCAGGGAAAGTCTTGTTAGGCTGATGCTTCGCCAACCAAGCATGAGCTAAGTAGAAGCTGTACTTGATGAATCCCGTCGCAAACTCTTCCTTCTTCTCATAACAATGTTGAGACAGGCGATATTCACGGACGGCCTCGGCTCAGACCTCCCTTTGCCAGTCTAACACGTTCTACAGCTCATCGATGGCCTCATCCCGCTGCCTCCTCATGGCGTCCCGATCATTGGTTGCCTTATTGTAAGCCTCTTGATATCTATGAAGGGAGGCTACCTTCGCCTGTTCTTCTTTCAGTCTCTGATCAAGATCCGCATTCTTCTTTGTCAATTCCTCGACCCTGCCGGTATATGGGCGAAGTTGAACAACCTTATTCAGAAGCGCCATGTTTTTCTCTTGGAGCTCACGAATTTCTTTGTCAGCTTGCTCCCTAAGAGCCTTATGCCGTGCATTAACGACCGCCGTTTGTTGAGCCGCCTAACAAAACAAAAACAGAATAACTCAAAAACCTGACAAAAGAAGTTAAAAAAAGGGGGAGTATCATTATCAAATAAGTGCGACGCTCTCACCTTCATTGTGAGATAATCAAAGTTGTTCTCAGCCTCTGCAAGGTTCGTGAAGAGCCCCATCTCGTCGCGAGGGAGGATAGTACTCCAGGCCAGGCGATAAGCTATCCCGAGCTCCTCGATACTATCATTATTATTGACTCTGGGATAGGTCTGAAAATCCTCTCCATCAACGACGACCCCACCATCTACTGGATATCGCCTCAAGGTAGGATCGGCTACCTTAGGCAAGACTGGCCTCGTAGGCATTGATCCCTCAATGATCAACCTCTTCCTGTATTTACGATGAGGCCTACGAGGAGCTGACCTGCCCTCGGCTGCACTAGGGTCACCTTCTCGACGGGTGGACTCACTCCTTTGCGATATAGAGCTTTCTTGATCGTCCGAGCTATGATCACGGATAAGGGCCTCTTTCACCTGTTTCTCCCGGCCTCTTGCACAGGACGGCTAGACCCGCAGGTAGCTGGAGAGGAAAAGTAGGAGCACGAGGATGTCCGGAATCGAAGGCTCCGACCTATGGCTTTGTTGAGGAGGAGGAGCCGCTCTAGCAGAAGCATTGGCCTCCCTTCTACGCATAGCCTTTTGGAAGTTCATATCTGCATAATACAAGGAGAAGGAATCAGCAAACCAAAATCCAAAAACGCCACGCACACGGATATATGAAGTAAAGAAAATTAGAAACCTATAATATCACCAAAATCCTCTAAGGTATCTAAGTTCGCATCCAATGAAAAGTCATAGAAAGGACTCCCAAAGGTGATGCCTTGGTTCCATTCAAGTTCTTCGTCAGATGGGTCACCGGCACCCATGGCCCCGAATGCCTCATCTCTTGGGTCAGGAGAAGGTTCATTTACGAGACGACCTACGGGAGTAGTTGATTCAATTATGGGAACCAAAGATGGGCGACTGGAACTAGAACCAGGAACCGATGAGGCTGTAGGAAGGTTGGACGGAGCAGTAGCAGTCCCAGGAACAGCCCTGCTTACTCCCCAGCCAACAGCTCTAATATTCTCGGGAGTTAAAAGGGAAAATAAATTTCGCTCCCCGGTGGAACATATACGCCTAATGGGCTCACTAAAGTGGACCCTCAGGCTAGCTATGTTGAATATTTTTGAGCGTTTCGAGTGGTCGCTGGAATCACGGTTCCATCTAGTGCGAATTTGTAAATCGCTTGGAATCTCAACAACGACCCACTCGCTCTCAAAACTGCGCAATTTATTAGGAAGGTCCGAAAAAATTTTATTAGGAAACCTGTCGACCTTTAACCTCTGGAGAGAAAACGTTATCAGTCCTTTCAGTCCACGGATTCTAAAAAAAGCACTCAAAAGAGGGACGGTAGGAACGATACCTAAACTATGACATACCACTGAGAAACCCACTACTTGAGCCCAGGCATGAGGATGGATTTGACAGGGAACTATATCTTTGTACCTAAGGAACGCTAGACAAAACTCTGGTAACGGAAAATGAAAACCGAAGCCTAAGGACGCTTTATGTACAGCTACGCCGCTTCTAACCAGGTCGGGTGTAACTTCCCCTTCGGCTGGAAGTCTATAATGGTAACTATAAGGAAAGGAAAAACGAGTATTGAAATCCTCTAAGTCCGCATTCGTTAGTGTGCATTCGACACCACCCTTTCTCAGTGTTTTACCAAGGTGTTGCGAAGACATGATTGGTCGAGGACAGGATGTGAGGCGACAGATTTGAGGAACGGCGAAAAACCTATGGGCGAGAGACTCTGGAAACGAGAGACCCTAATCCCTATGCGGTAGACTAAACAACAGCGAGAGACTAAAAAAGTAAAGTGCGAGAGATACTCATTTATGGCGAAAGACGAACACTTACCGTGATACTGTGTAGCGAGAGACTTCTGTGGTTAGGTGACATACTCTTTTGGCGAGAGAGCTGAAAATATGTGCGACAGACTGCTCGCTTAGAGGTTTTTCGTATATGCTTTCGTCGAACTCCAGCCATTTATATAGCCGCGACAAGGAATACCAAACGTCGCACCTGACAACACCTCTCGCAGAGTTGAGCTTTTTTACCTGCAAAAAATACCAGAGAAAATCATAAAAATTCAGAAAAAGAGTATTCACAATGGGCTAGAGCCCAAAACTAGTATTTATACTCTCTTGATTGGAAAATCTAACAAGAGAGTGAGTGTAATTGATATGACAAAGCCCATTTACAATGTGCTAAAGCCCAAACATCAGAGAATCCGCCATATGGCGAGATCCTATTGGACCACGTGGTGTTTTAGGCGAGAGATGGTTGCAGTGAGCGTGAGACCTCTATCGCCTGTGACAGGACCTCTATCACAAGTGCTGAAGTGTGTGTCTGTCAATGATGTCTTGTCGTGTGGACACGTGGCATGAGTGCAGCCTCCCGCATAAGGCGATAGGATTCTCCCGCTAGGTATCTGTCGTATTTCACCTATAGCCTCTCGCCGGCGACAGGCTCTCGATAAACTTCCGAGATTGATGGAGTTTGTGTTTTACTTGGAAACGAACTCTCACTAAAAAGACGTGATTATCACCAGATAATTACCCTAGAATATTCGCCTATAAATAGGCTCTAGGTACAATTCTATTCCCTAATTTTTGACTACTGGCTTTTACGTTTCCCAATACTTAAAAACCTTTTGCTGACTTAAGCATCGGAGTGTCTACACAGGGAACCACCCCTGCGTTCCTCTGACTTTTCTTATTTTACAGAAGCTTGTAGGAGACACGTGGAAGAAGAATACGAATATCGACATCAGCACGTATTTATTGTTGTTTTGTGCAACAATACTAATATAAGTGCATGTTTGGCCTAGCTTATGGAAGAGCTTATATACTTTATAAGCAGAAGTTAGGTATTTGGTTTTCAAATTTTTTAAAATTTTAACTTATGCGGAAAGCAGATTTGAGCTTTTTGATGAAGCTATAAATTGAAGCTTTTTCAAGAAGTGCTATTGTTAATGATATGTATTTAGTGAAATTTTTACATTTTCAATTTGTTTTTCAATAATTTATAAAATTATAAAAGAGGATTCATATTATTTTACAATAATTTATTTATTTGTGCCATTTTTATATTTATTTCATATGTTTAATTTTAATTAACAAAAAAATTTATTTAGTTTTATTTTTTTCACTTAAAAACTTGTGATTTAATTTAATAAAGTTTATTATTTTATTTTTTTCATTTATAAAAAATATACAAAAATTCTAATAAATAGTTTTCAACATTTTACAGTACTTTTATATTAGGTTTGCCAAACATTAATTTAATTTATCTTAACAGCACTTTTAAAAAAGCTCTACTCAAATAGCACTTTTTACAACAGCTCCAGCTAGGCCAAACAGACCCTAAATCAATCTTGAAGTAATATTTCTATTCAATATTTCGATGAAAAGTGCTTAATATGCTTTATTAAAACTAAATAGGAGAAAAATATTGTATAAATAAATACTTAACATAACAATGTTCAAGGTCGATTTTAACTTTCCTTCCATGCTAACATGTGACAATTTAAAATCAAATATTTGATTTCATAGTAAATACATATGTTTTTCTACTCGAATCCTGTTTCCTATGGATGATATAAGATTAAAATGCACTATTGCGCCATTAAACCATTGGATTTGGGGGAGAAAAAGAGAGAAAAAACAATATAAATCTTATACAATATAATATAATTAATCAGACAGAAGCACGAAATATGAATCTCAGATCCCATCAGAAATGAATAAATTTGTGAATTTCTCTGTCAATTAAACAATTCCAGTCCTCAGGATTTTATAATATGGATGTATTTATAAATTAATCCAAGAACTTAATTACGCAATTGATTTGTATTAAATGCCTAACTGTTTTGTGCCGTCTCGTGGCGTGGATTACAGCTTGCTTCAATTTCTAACCAAGTTTCTTTTTGGTTACATTAGGCAAGTTGTAGTTAATTAATTAAGGGTCTGATCAACGGATGTTTCTAAATATTGATTAAAATTAATTAAAAATATTTTTTATAAAATAAATTGCATTTAATGCAATAGTTTCACGAATTCAGGAAAAAAAAGTATTAACAATAAGTTTGTTTCCTTAAATATCACAGTGCCATTAATGATTAAACACCGAGTAACATATCTTATTAATAAAGTAATTATAATATGTCATTAATAGAATAATTAATTCAGAGAGATTGTCGTGGAGAATAATAGTACACATGGTTAGTCTTAAGAATTTAATTTAAGATCTCAATTTGTGGATTGGTACAGACGTCCCCATATGGAAATGGTACGATTTAGTGCCACTATTTCTAGTACACATCTTTGATCTCACTAATTTCATATCTTAATTGTATTAATTGTATTTATAAATTACAACTTATATTAACTTAGAATTATTGTGGTTTTACTCTTTTTCTTGTTTCTACTTAAATTTTGCTAATCGTAGTATAGATTAAATTTCCACGTGTTATCTTATATATTGCAAGTTGTTAGCATATTTATTTATGAGATATTTATTTATAAGATAAAGAAAATTAAGTTAGATAATTAAATCTAATTTTTTATTTTTGTAAAAATAATACCTCATCTATTTGTTATTGAGAAAAACCATGCACAATCAAACAAATCAAACATGAGATTAAACTATAGAGAGATACCCTCAACAAATTTCTTCTCTATACAAAAACACTATTAAAAGAGAGGAGCAGGCAGACCATCCTTATCAAAGATGCCAACAAAAGAGGATTGAAGATAACTTATACATTCACCTTGTAGCATCCCCTTTCTGGATTGCTTAGCTATCCAATTTGCCACACTACTGGCATTCCTTCTGACCAAATTAAACCTACATTCTGGTACTTTTTTTTGATGAATAACGGAATTTCTATTAAATTAAAAACACACTTAGTTCTTAATACATCGTGGGAAAACAGTTCCCATAAAGTCTGCTACTAAGCAGCGTCTAATACAAGGTGGAGGATCATCATAAGCAACAAAAGGAGTTTCCTGTTCCGATCCCATTTTTGCTAAAACATCAGCGCATGCATTTGCCTCTCTATATCTATGGTGTATTTGAGCATTGTCCAGCCGTTTCATCAGCTCCCTGCAATCCGAAACAATAGACCAGTGAATATGAAATGGATTAGAAAGTTCTAAGATATACCTTACCACCACTTCCGAGTCCATTTCAACTATCAGATTTTTAAACCCAAATCTGTTGGCCATGGACAGTCCATCCCGAACACCCCAAAGCTCAGCAAGTACACTGTTGGATATTCCCAGGTTGCGAGAATAACCCCCAAGCCAGTTGCCATGGTGATTTCTAAATAATCCTCCAGCTCCTGCCTTTCCGGGATTGCCTTTTGCAGCTCCGTCCGTGTTGAGCTTGATATAATTTGTGGGAGGGGTTTGCCATCCCACATTAATCTGAATGTAATTTTTGTGAGTTTTGTCAGGTCCCATTATCGCCCAAAACTCTTTAACATTGTGAACAAGTCTCTTATGCCAGATGTGATTGGTCTCTCTAATAGCTTCAAAGATGAATTTATTTCTGTCCAGCCAAATTGCCCATAAGGTCATGGGGAAGATAGTTTTCCAAGGTATAGCTAAAGAATCATCATTTATTTCAGCTTTGCAGTTGGTGATCAACCAGGTTTCAAATCCAGAGTTAAAGGAGTCCTGCACCTCTTTTGGAATATCAAGGCATTGCCATAGAACTTTAGTTTCCGGACAATCTCTAAGGCAGTGAGTGATAGTTTCTGGTTGTGTATTACATCTGGGGCAGAGTTCCATGATTTGTATCCCTTTCTTTGCTAAATTTTCTCTTGTAGGAATTTTCTGGTGCTTGCATTGCCAGATAAAATGCTTGACTTTTGGAGGAACATTCATTTTCCAGATAAATTTCCAGTCCTCATTCTTGGAATCTTTGTTGCTATGAGCATACTTGTATGCTGATTTTATGTTGAATAAACCTGTTGGGTTACCACTCCAAGCAATATTGTCTTTTTCCTCACCTGTTAGTTGGACTGGTATGGCCACTATCTTAAGTTTAATTTCCAAAGGGATTTCAGCACTAAGGTTTTCGAAATTCCATCTTCCTTGATCATCCACCACTTCTCTAACAGTAGTTCGATTATCTTGAGTGTGCCAAGGGCCATAAATGATTTTATTAAGTGCTCCTAAACCTGTCCAATTATCAGTCCAAAACAAGGTTTGCTTGCCTGACTTAACATTCCATCTTAACCCCTTGTTTATAATTTCATATCCTTTTCTCATTCCAGCCCAAATTGAAGAACAATTATTTATCCTGCATTCTCCATTCTTGAAATATTTATCTTTAAGCACTTTAACCTAAAAGCATTCTTCCTGAGTGAGGAAATTCCATCCCATTTTGGCCATATTAACTTCATTTAGTTTTTTCATATCTCTAATTCCCAGTCCTCCTTCTTCTTTCCCAAGGGTAACAGTTTCCCAGTTGACCCAATGAATTCTCTTTCTATCCTCACTTGATCCCCAGAGGAACTTTCTACTAATTTTATTTAGTTCATCACATGTGCTTGCAGGTAGGCAAGTACCTTGCATGTAGTACATAGGGATTGCTCCTAAGACAGACTTAATAAGAGATGCTCTGCCTGCAAAGGATAAAATCTTAGCTTTCCAGCCTGAGAGTTTCCCATTGATCTTATCTAGTATAAACTTGAAACTTGATGCTTTTCTAGTCTTGTCAAGGGGAAATCCAAGATATTTCCCAATATCATCGGAATGGTTCATGTTCAAGATATTACATAATGATTCTCTCTTATTCTCATCAACATTTGGAGAGAACATGACCATTGATTTTTCTAAATTAACAGTTTGTCCCGACTCTTCACAAAATTCCTTAAGAACTCTTATCATAGTGTTACAGTTCTCTTCTGATGCCTTACCCATAAGCATGAGGTCATCGGCATAGAAGAGATGCGAGATTTTTGGCCCTCCTCTAGTAAGTTGAATCGGCTTCCATCTTCCCTCCTCACACTCTTCATGAATCTTAAGATAAAGATATTCTAGACACATAATAAATATATATGGAGAAAGTGGATCACCTTGTCGAATACCTCTAGAAGGTAAAATTTTAGAGCCCTGCTCACCATTAATTAAGATTGTCATAGAGGATGTAGATATGCAAGACATTATTAATTTGATCCATTCTTGAGGGAAATTGAAGAATAAAAGCATTTTATGCACGAAGCTCCACTCAAGTTTGTCATATGCTTTTTCCAGATCAATCTTCACTATCATGTATCCCTGATTACCTCTCTTTCTTTTAATGGTATGCACTACCTCCTGTGCCACAATTACATTATCCTGTGCCCTTCTACCAGCTATAAAACTAGTTTGTAAAGGATGTATGCTTCTAGCAAGAAAAGGTCTAATTCTATTCACAATGATTTTAGTAATTATTTTATAAATAGTATTGCAGAGACTAATAGGTCTAAATTGATTAATGTTAATAGGACAATCAATCTTAGGAATAAGGCAAATAAAACATTCATTAATCTTTTCAGGGATTTAGAACTTCTGAAATACTTCTCTCACAAAATTAAAAATGGAATGTCCCACGATGTCCCAACATTTTTGATAAAAAATAGGGTGAAAGCCATCTGGACCCGGGGCCTTATTAGGTTTCATGCTGAAGAGGGCTTTAAAAACTTCTTTATGTGAAATGGGTTTAAGCAGATCTTCTCGCTCCGTGTCACTGAGGGGGTTTGCAAATCTACTTAAGATCCGATCTTCATAAATACTAAGGATTAAAGATGAGCTATACAGTCTATTATAGTATTCTGAAATAATCCTTTGAATCCCACTAGCATCACTAGCTGAATTTCCCACCCCATCTTCCAACACAAGAATTTTATTTCTCCTTCTATGTTTAAGAGTACTGAGGTGGTAAAATCTAGTATTTCTGTCTCCGTCACTAATCCAATCGACTCTAGCCTTAAGTGCCCATAATTCCTCCTCTAGTTTAAGTACTTTTTGGTACTCCTTCTCGAGTTTTTCTTCTAGTTCACTCAGATAAGGGTTGTGACTAACAATGAGTGATCTTTGGATTCCTTCTAGTCTAGCTTTTAATTTTTTCTTTTGGTAAAAAACATTTCCAAATACGTTCTTATTCCAGTTAATTATATCCGCCTTAAACTTATCTGAGGCTTCCATGATTTGATTTTGAGTGGCATTCCAAGCATTCTTGACAACTTGTTTAAATTCAATATGAGTTAACCATATTGTTTCAAATCTAAAAGGTCTAGTTCCAAAGTGTGGCTCATTTGGGTGCGTATTTAGTAGGACAGGGTTGTGATCTGAACTAATTTTTGTTAAGTGATAAATTGTGGCTTGTGGGAACAATTGTCTCCACTCACCATTGGCCCATGCCCTATCTATTCTTTCTCTAATGATCTGGCCAAAATGGTTCTTATTTGTCCACGTGAATGGTTGCCCAACAAACCCAAGATCCATCATGCCACACTCATTCATGCAGTCTTGAAAAAGTTTAGCTCTATATTTATTTATCGGTCTTCCTCCTAGTTTTTCAGACTCGACAATAACTTCATTAAAATCTCCCATCATTGCCCATGGGAGGTTATGTGTTCTTGCAAATTCATAGAGTTCCCCCCAAAGTATTTTCCTCCTTTCAAATCTAGGTCTAGCATAAATGGCCGAGAGAATCCAAGCAGATTGATATGTATTAAGGCTATTAAAATTAGAAGAAACATTATTTTGACTAACCTGGACTTTAGCATGAATGACTTGAGCAGACTGTTGAATTATGTTGATACTTACTTCCATTGGTCTCCAGATCAGCCAGATGCCTCCGGAAAAGCCTTCAGCATCAACCCTGAACATACCATCGAACCCCAATGATCTGCAGACCGTTTCAGCTCGGTCTCCTGATATTCTTGTTTCAGTGATGATCACGATACAAGGGTTGTTAATTCTGATTAACTTCATAAGATTTCTTTTAAAGTTGGGGTTTCCGGCCCCTCTTGCATTCCATAATAAGCATCGCATTGTGAATAATTCTGAATTGGAACCAGTGAGGAGCCCTTCAGTGAGATCTGGGAAGTCTGGGATCTCCCCGATCATCTTCTTGCATAACGGATTCAGGGCCGTATGGTTTGTGGAAAGAAGATTGAAGTGCATTCTATGATGTTCCTCCTCATCCCCTGTTTCCATTTGATCACCACAGTGAGGGGTTTGGCTCTTTGTGTGGAATTTAACAGTGCAACTTCTTCCTTGTTCTCCACCATCTATATCTTTCTCACTGTGCCCAAAATTATTTGTTTCATGCTGAGATTCTGGTATGATGGTAGTGTCACCACTTGCCTTGGAATCGTGCTTTGCGAGGAATTCCTTGCCCGCTCCAGGACTTGCTGGGGATCTGGAACCTCCATCTCCATAAGCATATTGTTCCACGCCACACATACTTCCTTCTCGCTCCATTTCTCCTTCTGTTGATAAATCTCCAGAGTAAGAGATATTGTTTGCTTCATTGGGATTATTTTCTCGTTGAGCCATAGGAACAGATTGTCCAGATATTTGGAGGTCTTTGGTGTCTCTTCCATTGGTCTGAATATTGGAGCTTTTTGGTTTTTGTTTGTAGGATTGAACATTTTTCTGTTCCTTCTTTCCCGACCCTTTACTTGTGAACCTAAAGTTCTTTGAGTTTGTCGTCTGGTTAGGATTGAATGGGAAGCAATTCTCTGTCTTTTCATTGTTAAAGATTAGTTTGTTCTTTTGGCTTTCCTCTCTTGGAAATTGCGTGTGACTCGGATCATCTTTACTTCCTGAGCCCTGTCCTTGGCTGTCAAAGCTCTGAATATCTGACCGTTGTTCTGACTCTTTCACGTGCTCCTCTACTTTGTTTTTTCCTTTTTCTTTTTTCTTTGTCGGGTCGCCTTTCGGGTCATCGTTACCCGATTTCTGATCTTTGGCATTCTTTGTCTTCCTCCTCGAGACAACCATCCATGGTCCAAAACCTTCCTCCTCTGCAGTTTGTTTCTGTTGCGAATTAAATTCTTCCATCCTTTCTTCGCCCAGGTTGCTTGTATCCCTTTTTCCTTCATGGGGCGTAGTTACAGAGCTCATCTCTTTCCCCTGTAAACATGCTTCTGTTCTATGTCCAATCTTTCCACAGGAGAAGCACAGATTAACACCCTCGTATTGAACATTTTGGATTCTTGATCCTATTCTGATCTTAGGGATCAAAGGTTTGTCAAGATCAACCTGTACGCAAAGCCTCGCGTATTGACCTCTGGTGCTCAGTTCTGTAACTGTATCGATTTTTAATAGCGTTCCCAATTGGTTCCCGACCCTTTGTAATATATTTTTGTCGAAGAATTCTATAGGTAGATTAGGTAATCTCACCCATATGGCTGTAGTAGAACACTTTTTTGAGGGATCTGGAGTGAATCCCGGTTCCCAGAGACGAATTGTCAAATAATAAGCTCCTATGAACCAAGGTCCTCCATGCATTACTCTATAGAAATCATCAACAAGGTGGAACCTGAAGAGGAAGTAATCGTATCCGAGATCAATGCAGTCCATTCCTCCAACCGGTTTCCAAAGAGATTTTACTCTTGGGAATAGGAAGTTATAACCAACATTCCTCCCAAAAGTTTTAACGATTACTGCATTTCTCCATGGTTTTCGAATTCTGTTCTTCTCTTCTTTGGATAACAATATTGTAGGGATCTCATCCGTTTCTTCTTGTTCTTGGTCTGATTCTTCGTCTATAAAGGACTGGTGAGCAACCATGGAAAAACTGAAGTTATCTTGATTTCCCATTAGATGATCTTTGTATGAATTACTGCTATTAGCTCGAATCTCTTGTTGTTCCCTGGCAGTTTGCTTAAATTCCCCGTTTTTAGTTCTCTTAACACTCCTCTTGATGAGATCTTCTTCTTCATTTCCTCTTGGCACGTTTTCATTAACTTCTTGCATTTTTCTCGGGGCTTTCAGAGAAAAGAGAAAAATGGGTCAGTATAAATGGTGAAGATTTAGAATACCTCCTACATTCTGGTACTTTATTACTCTACACTTCCTTAATATAATGCCTAATTCTTCCATCAACATTATAATCCTTCATTGTGATTGCTTGGAACATTTTAGTTGAATCTATTTCCCAAATCATCTTCTGATATCCACAATTAACCTCTATTCAAACTCTTTATTTGTGATAATCGTAAATTTTTCTATTTTTGGAGTTAAATATATGTAAAATTTAATTTTAGATGTTAATAAATTGATTGAAATAAATAAGTAAATTTATTAAAAATTGAAATATTTCGAAATTATAATACTTGATGAATCGATAATTTAAAAATTTAAAAATTAAGAATTTAATTCAAGTATATATAAAAAAAAGAATATAATAAAAATAAAATTATGCAGCAAGCTTCACACGAAAGCTTGCTGCACTGCCAAATTGAAAAAAAAAAAAGGAAAAAACGAGGCAAAAGAGAGATATCTAGTTAGTGGATTATGTGGCACAAGATGATTAGATGAGACAATAATAAAACAAGACCATATTCAGCCAATTTCAAGCTATCCCCACCTACTCTCCCTCCCCTGTTTTCTGCTGGAACCGACCTTCACTGCAACAGTCCTTCCTCTTCCATTTTCTCTCACGTCACTCCCACTCTTACCATGTAAAACCTCTCTTCAACCTTCCAACACCCTAAGGTTTCTTCCTTAACCCAATTTCCCATTAAAGAGCTGATCAAAACTGAAAAAATGGTGGGCATAAATGACGTGGAAGCACTAGTAAGGGGCTGACAAATTTGGTCAGGTGAGGGGTTTTACATATTGATGTTTTTTATTAATTTTAGTTATGGTTTTGCATCATCTTAAGAATGGGAAACTTGTTTATGACCTTAGATTGAAATAAAAATTTGATGTTGTAGAGCAGGACAGATTCGGGTAGAAGAAAAATTGAGGAAATTGTGTTGATTTTAATATGTTTTGGATGTGGTTTAGTAGGTGATGATGAGTAGAATTTGATTTTAAATTTGAATAGATGATGAATTGAGTTTAAATTAAATTGGGAATTGATGATAAATACTGCAAACAGCATGATGGCGTGAAACAGTGGCTGTTGTGTGAAAATGGATGCTGATCAGTCATGGCAGTGGCTGGATAAAGATGAATTAATCATAATGAATTTAAGATGTTTGATGATATTCCTAAATGAGTAAAAGAAAGGTATAAAATTAGAGTTGATTGAAGATGGAGGAGCAATTAGGGGCTATCGGTTTTGCTGTAGAAAAACAGGAAAAAAAATGTGTAATATATATATACATATAGATTTATTAGATTATTAGTGGGATTTAATTTGAATAAAGAATAAAATTTTGTAAAAGTATAATTAATTAAGTGAATTAAATCTAGGCTTAGTGGGCTGTGGTGTATTTGGTTAACATGAATGTGAGAGTGTGACTATGGTGATAATGGCGTGAATGATGAAAAAAAAAATTAAAGAAATCATGGGCTGAATATGAAAGTGGGTGTTCGGCTATAGGGTGAGCAGGGTGATGGTGATGAATTTTCAATGTATATGGGACGTTTGATGCATGTACAAAAGGGAGTGAATAAAATTTCTAACTTAGAATAGCAGGAAAATATATAAAAAAATAATGAGTTATTATATTATGTGTTGGCAATTAGTAGGAAATAAATTAAGTTAAATTACTTGTTGAAGTAAATAAAAATATGGAAGTACTTATGATATAAATATTGGTGGGAATTTGTAGAATATTTATTATAGCTATACATGACATTTTAAATATAAATTGAAGTTATTAGTGACATGAGAATTGAAGAAGGAGTAGAATTAGATTGGAATTATATTTTGATATTGAATAGAAAAAAAAATAAACTAAGTATTAAGAATGATAAATAGAAAATAACAAAGGATGGAATATTTATTAGCATCATGGTGTAGCATTTTAAATATAATTTAGTTTTATTGTGCAGTGTAAAGTACGAGGAATAAAGAGGCGTAAATGAGGTTATCGGATTTATTCAGTGTGGAAATAGAGGTAAGAAACATGTATAGGAGTTGCATATGATATGCTTTACTTGTAATTGAAAATTCTCGAAAATCTCGTTTTAATCATTCCTTACCCAATTTCCCGAATACAAGAAATAGAAATTATCTTTAATTCCTGCAAGTTTAAATATTTCATTATATGAAATGTTTTACATGAGTTGATTTAAATGAAATGATTTATATGCATTGAATTACATAAAATGATTTACATGAAATGAGTACATGATATGATTTATACAAATTAAATTGCATGCGATGACTTCCATGAATTGCATTATCTGAAATAATTTATACGAAGTTCATTATATGAAATGAATTGCATTACACAAGTGATTTACATGAATTGTTACAGGAAATGATTTACATGAATTGAATCGCATGACATGATTTACACGAATTGAATTACATGAAACAGTTTACATGAATTAAATTACATGGAACGATTTACATGATTTGAATTATATGAAGTGTTTTACATGAATTGAACTATACAAAATAATTTACATGAACTGAATTTCATGAAAGGATTTACATGAAGTGATTTATATGAAATGACTTACGAATATATGAAATGATTTTATGAAATTGATATCTCCCTGATGATCGTGCATATGAGATAGTGATGATTAGGCTGGGAGACGTCCCAAACCTTCCCTTTTACATGAAATGACTGTGGGAGTTACGATCAAACCCACAGGGTTACACAGTGAGCACCTGACCAGTGCGAACTGTGAGTGATCGATGATGGCCATTTGTTATAGTGCTTCATAGGATTGGTTAAGAATTTTCGGATCCCTGGCCTTCCAATACAGGTCCCTTATGGGATATAGTGCGTGCATGAATCTCTGGGAGATTATTTTCTATCGATAAGTGAAACTTGACTGATAATTGATTTAGTGAATGATTTGATTTACAAGACTAGTGCATGATTTGATTGAAACTTGACAAAGAAAGTGATACAAGTTTAACATTATATGTTTTTCTAATGCAAGTGCATTTATCCTATTTTAAGGATTTTAAATGAATCGCATTACTGTACTAGTCGAAGTTTTTGAAATTATTATGTTATCTCATGATTTTGAAATTGTTACTATATTGTTTACCAAAGTTGCATAATGAAATGGTTTTATAGCATCGCCTACATAAATGTCTTATACAATGATTAATGATTCGAGATTGCATCGCATAAATTAGAAAATGTTTTATACTGATTATTGATTTGAAATAGCATCACATGAATTATTAAATGTTTTATATTGATTAATGAATTGAAAATGGCATTGCATAAAATGTTAAACGTTTTATATTGATTAATCGTTTTATCGTCAACTGAATTTACTCCCTATAGTCGCATCTAGGGATCGGAACACGATAGGTACTCTAAAGTACCTGTCATACTCTACCCAATTACCTAGTCGACTATAGTATCCTTCTGATATTATCCCTTAATGAGCTACTAAAAAATAAATATTTTATGCATTTTAATATTTGTATTTAATATGCCTTTTTCTTAATCAGTAAAATAAGTGATTTTTATTTAACTGCATTTTATATGCGCTTTTATATATGTGTCTTATTGGGCTTTTCCCAAAGCTCAGCCCCTTCTCACCATCCCATATAGCTTATTGGTATACACGAAGTCCGCTGCCTTTAGTTAGTTGAAGAAATCACTAGAGGTTAGAAGTACTAAGTGATCAGGTATTTATTAAATCTTTATTTATATTCAGACACGTCTTTGCACAGCAGTTGTATTTATAAAATAGAACATAAATACGTATAAAAAATTAGGGGGATGTAACTTATGTGAAGTTGATTGTGAACGAAATTGTAGTTACTGTATTTAATTATTATTATTAATTGAATTAATTGTATATTGAATTACATGTAATGAAAAGATGAATTGTATGAAACCGATACCGAATGCAAACTTAGTGTTATCGATTGATTGAAAGATAAAGATAGTATCGAAAAGGAAAAATTTAATTCGAAAATTTTTTATTTCGGTCGTTACATTATTTTATATATAATTGTTGCCTCAGCAGCCAAAGCAAAATCTATTTTAAAAGTTGCAGCAAGATCATTAATCATCTTTTCCATCATGATCACAAACCGTAATCCCTCTACCAGCTTCCTTTGACATAACATCCTAAGCATCATCACAGTTAATCTTCAACCAACCAAACTCTAGTTTATTCAAAATAGAATTCACAGTACCATTCCTTTTAGTACTCCCACTCTTATATGCCATTAATTTTTCTTTCCTCATCATCTATTCAAAAGTTGCAACAACACATTTTCTAACCACCTGCAATACATCAATATTTTATTTTGTAAAGATAACCTCACACCAAGCTTTCCAAATAAACTAAGACACAAAAGCAACTTTGATCATCACTTTCTGTTTATCCTTATTTTGTAATGATCTAATTAAACCTAGCCACCATCTATCAAAGTAGTAGAGACAACCTTGACATTGAATTTCAATCTACAACAAAAACAAACCAGATAGCTCTCATCTATTGACACATCAACAGCATGTGTTCAATAGACTCCTCTTCTTTACCATAGACTTGACAAACATGAATGTCAATAATCCTCTTTTCCAAAGAGAAATGTCAATAGGAATTGCATCACTACATATCCTCCACATGAACATTTTAATCTTGCTTGGAACCTCCAGATTCCAAATATATTTCCATACATCCACCTTAACAATACGAAAAGAAGAATGACAACTACTAATCTAAGTTCTAAGCAACATTAATCTACAATGCCCACTTTTAATTGTATATTCACCATTTTTGCAACATGGCCATGCCACTTAATTCTAACCACCTTCATGACATATATAACTGTTTCTAATACCACTTTTTTCCTTGTCTGTAATCAATTGATCAACCCTCTAAAAATTCTAGCCACTCTCCTTAACATCTAAAATGTGAGATTCACATTTCTTATTATTGTTACATATTACTAATGAAGCTAGTGAAATAAGATATTTCATAATTGTTTATATACCTTGTATTTCATAGGTAAAATGGAGATTTGGATTGTAGGCCCCATTGAGACTTCTACTGCTCTGATGGACATGAAATCCTATAGTATGGATATTTGGAGCAAAATACTGAAATGGTAAGAATCCTCATCTTAAAATTCCTTTGTTTGTGCATTTTTTCACTACAAAAGAATGAATCTTTAGCGACAGAATTAGTGACAAAAAATTTCGATGCTAATAGTCAAATTTCGTTGCTGATGGTCTTTAGTGACGGATTACCAAGGATTAGCGACGAAAAATTTTCTGTTGAAAAAAATGAAGTCGTTGATGCTCACTCCTTCGCTAAAAACTTCATTTTCGTCTGTAATTTCATCGTTAATTAGCGACGAAATTTTTTTACATCAGCAACGGATATTATGTCATTAGCGACGAAAAATTCCGTCGTTAAAAACATAATTTCATCTTTCAATTTATATGAAAATTCATCGCTAAGGGAATCAGTGACGGAATTTCTGTCTCTAGTAGTTTATTTGTTTTTTATTTAAAAAAAACTTGCTGTTAAAGGGCATCAGTAATGAAAATTTTTGTCGCAATAGTTTATTATTTTATAAAAGAATCAGTCACTAAAGGGCATTGGTGACGGAATTTTCGTAACTGATAGTTTGTTATTTTTGTTAATTCAATAAATATTCCGTTGCTAAAGAGCATCAGCGATGGAAATTCTGTCGCTAATGTGATGAATTC
Source organism: Heritiera fomes (assembly GCA_032173925.1). Taxonomy (NCBI): domain Eukaryota; kingdom Viridiplantae; phylum Streptophyta; class Magnoliopsida; order Malvales; family Malvaceae; genus Heritiera; species Heritiera fomes. The sequence goes on along the minus strand of JAPDPM010000014.1, from coordinate 10,120,099 downwards.
CGTAACTAATGTGATGGATTCCGTCGCTAATGTAATGAATTTCGTCACTAATTTGATGAATTCCATCGCTAATGTTATGAATCTCGTTGCTAATTTGATGAATTTTTTCACTTATTTGACAGATTTTGTTGCTAAACTTTATGAATTTCGTCAAAAAAATATTCTGGAATTAATTATTTTATATATATATATATAGAGAGAGAGAGAGAGAGAGAGAGAGAGAGAGAGAGAGAAACACTTAAAGCATTTAAATCCATTAATATAAAAACATCTAAAATAAACCTAATATTTATACATAAATCCATAAACTTTATCTTAGAAATAAATTAACTAAACGACCTCCTCCTCAGCATCATTATCACTACCGCCACTAGCACCTCATCATCATCATCATCTGTAAGTAAAAAAAAAAACAAAAACTTAAGTATTAAAGTTTATCATATAAAAATATTTAACAGCATAAGCATAAAAGAAAATAGAGTAATTTTACAAAAAAGAAAGGAAAAAAAATAGAAGGAGTGAGGGATAAAGAAGAAAAATTGAGAAAAAAAAATTAAAAAACGGACAAACAAAGAAGATAGGGATGAGTGAAGAGGAGAGAAAATGGAGAATATATAAAGCCTTTGGCGCACATAACAAAGAAATTTTCAATGGATTAGCGACGAAAATTCTGTCACTAATACTATTTCGAAATATTTCTCGCTATTGCAGAGGCGGGAAAAATTCAAAAAATTGGAATTAGCGACGAAATTTTTCGTCACTGAAAAGCATCAACGACAGAATTAGCGACAGAAAATTCCGTCGTTGATGCCTTAAATTATGAAAAAAAATAAAAATATAGAAATATATAAATTTTTTTATTAAGCATCAAAGACGGAATTTTCTGTCGCTAATTTCGTCGTTGAAAAGCTTTAGCGACGGAAAATTCTGTCGCTAATGCCTTAAATTACAAAAAAATAAAAATACATAAATAAATTTTCTTCATTAAGCATCAGCGACAAATTTTCTGTCGCTAATTCTGTTGCTGATGAGTTTTAGGGACAGAATTAGTGACGAAAAATTCCTTCATTGATGCTTCAAATTTTAAAAAACAAAAAAGACAAAATAAAAAATAAATAAATTTGGATCAATTGGAATTAGCGACTATGAGACCCAATTCTACTGTACTGTACACGTGATATGTAATTAATTATTGAGCGAAAAATAATGTATTAAAGGATTATAAGTGAAAGTGTGATGTGGATCCCATTTATTTTTAATGTGTTCAGATAAGCTCGAGACTGAAAATACTCTGTATAGTGTGTAATAAAATATAATATGATGAATTTGAGATTTAAAATCATTGAATTATATTATTATGAATTATTTTGTGAAGGTGGGAAACAACTTGAAAAATGACGGTTATATCCCGAGGGCATTTTCGTAAATTACACCTAAACTAAAATGAGTTGGGTCGAAGTAAAAATACCATGATAATCTACATGAAAAGGAGAATAACATAGTGCCAAGAGATTTATTGAAACGCTGTTTTAATTGGAAAATTTCACTAGCGGTCCACTAGGTGTAAATCGTAATTTCTCACTATCTGTGCACCACGCATCAATGAAACTATTTCCAATCATCAAGATACATTAAATATGATTATTTGGTGAAGGAATTCAAAAATTTGGAGTCCAATTACACGGTTTTTACGACTATGGAAGTTTAAAAGTGAAATTGTCCAAAATTTAGATAACCAAGGGCAAAATGGTAATTTTATCCTCTCTAGAAAGTTAATAAGTCAACAAAGGAGGATGTCCGACCACTATTCAGATTCTTCAACCCACACCCCATGGCACCAAGAGAGAAAAAGAGAGAAAAAAAAGAAAAAGAAAGGAAAAGTCAACAAAAACAACTCAAGCTTGACTTTTCTCACCAAAGTTGCTTTTAGGAAATTTCTCTACACAATTCCCTCTCTCTATTGACACCAATATCTCATCAAATGAAGAAGAAAATAAGGAGAAAAGTGAAGAAGAAGGTGACGGCAAAGGTGAGATTTCTTGATGATTTTACATTTCCTTAAAAACTAATGTTAGATTTCTATGTTTTTCTTAATGCTAAGTCTAGATCTACCATTTGTTTTGTTTAAAACCAATTGAATCAAGAGGAAAGGGTACAATGGGGTTTTAGCTAGTACAAGGGTATGAGGAAAACATGGTGAAACTTACATGAAATTGGTGCCAAAATGCATAAAAGACTAAGATAAACAACATGGTAGCATTAGAAGTTGGAAAATCATTAAGGATTGCTTAAGGGGGCATTCGGCCAAGAGGTTTTAGATAGGTTGAGATACTGTATTTCATGGTTTGAATATGCTAAATGATTGTAGAAATTAAGAGAAGAAGGCTGGTGAAATCGGGTTTGAAATTAGAGCTAAAACGGGAAAGTTAAGGTTTACTACCGGTATAATTTACAATGGTTAGACATTGACAGTGTCTTACATTGCTGCATTTATTGAAATTTAATAGCTTAAAAATAAGAGGAAAATTAATGATAATTATTGGTGAAATTATTTTGCAGCCGGGATACACGGATATCGAGTGGTACTATCGAAAGAGTCGATAATACTAGACAAGTAAAGGATTAGTGTGTAAGCCGTAGGGATATAGCAAATGCATGATTTTGATGAGTATAATTTTATGAAATTAGTGTGTGCTGAATTGCCTTTAAAATCATGCAAATTTGTGGTTTACGGCTGGCAAAAATACTGTGTTTAAGTGCAGGGGGTTAGAGTAATCGTAGCTGTTATGCTGCCAAAAATTCTTCCAAAAATTTTAAAATATCATGAAATATTTTATGAGTATGAAATGAGTGAGATTGTGTATTTTGGAGCTTATTTCCAATATTTTCCATAAATTGAAATTCTAACGAAAAATATTATTTAAATATTCATGTAATTAAATTTATTAAAGTGAGATGTCAAATACATTCTTTAAATTATTTCACAATTATTTAGAACATTTATAAATTTTCTCACTAAAGCATGAATATTCTATTGACTGTTTTTACTGTATTGTTAAATGTAAATTTAAATACCTTTTGGAATTTTATTAAATTTTAATGAAAATTGTTTAAATTCTATAAAGGTATTTTCACTGTAAATGAAATGTTTTGAGACTTTTAGGCCCCATATCATGCTCACGTGTATTACTGTACTGTACTGTTACTGTGGCTAATAGACCCGCTAAGTCATCAACAGTTCTAGGGACACTTGGCAAGTACTCTGAGGATAGCTATATACTATGGCTATAGATCATACTGCTTACTGTTACTGTTCCCTACGGGGATTATAATATGATATATTGAGGGTGATGCCTAGTCTTCACCCACTATTGACTGTTACTGAATTGTGAATCACTGTTAAATGTTTTACCGAACTGAGAACTATTGTTTATTATTACTGAACTACTGTTTACCGTTTTACTGAATTATGAATTACTGTTTACTGAACTATACTGAATCATCACTGTTTTACTGAACCGTGAAGTACTGTTCACTGAACTGTGATTTACTGAATATTGTTTACTGGATTGTACTGAAATCTATGGATTTTTAAATTGAAAAGTATTTATAATATTATTTCTAATTTTGAAATAATTACTGAACTGTTACTGAAAGGTGAAACTTAAGTATTTATAGCACTGAACTGTTTATTCACTAGTTACTGATGCGTTTGTCGTAGTATTACTGAACCGACTGGTATATTATTTCCACTGTTTAAATTCAATTGATTTACTGTCACGTGTTTTGAAAGTGTTACTGAAGTGATTAAATTAAATTGTTTATTTACCATTTATTAACTATGGAAAAATCATTAATAAATGGTTTATATTAACAATTTATGAAGTATTCCCTATTGTTGCTCTGGGTTTCCGGGACAAGACAGGTATTTCAAAATACCTTCCATGCTCCATTTGGATTTCCCGGCCAACTATAGTATCTTTCCGTTTACTGTACCTAGTGAACTGTTAGGAAAAAGAATATTTTCCAACATATAGATTTCGTTACATTAGTCTTGCATACGATTCCTTTACTGAGCACGTTTTGCTCACCCCTTTATTTTTCACTCCACAGGTAATTATAAATAATTAGAAAAGGGCATACATTAGAGGATATTGATTGTGTTCTTACTTAACCGATAATGTTTGTGTCAACCGAGAGGTATTTGTACTTTCTTTTATACATTCAGATGAATTGTACAGTACTATTAAATTTGTAAAATAGGGACAAGGGATGTAAGTTTTAAGAAAATGATGTATAAATTTCATATTCCAAATTTATAAGATTATTTGGAGTTACTGTTTATTACGTTATTGTACAAGTGTAAAGGTATCGCAAACAGCCCAACTGAAATACATGTGTGAAAATATGTTATTTACTGTATATTTGGACTGTTATAGTTTAATTGGTATCAAAGCAAGGTTGGCCTGATGTCTGTTGATGTCTTTAAAAATTGAAAGTGTCGAAAGTGGCTAACATCCTCTGTAGTACTTTATTTTCTGAGTGTATAAATGAATTAAGTGATTGTAAATCAAGTTAAGCGATTAAATTGTGTATAAGTTGTGAATCAAGGGTTATTAAAAGGGATTGTAACTCAAGAATTTTGCATGAAATAGGTGATCTTATAATCTTAATAAAAGGTCTGTTTGATACGGTACAAGAAGAAACTCGATGAGGGCCCCACCAAGTATTCTCCATCCAGATCGAAACAAGATCCTAAAATGATGATCTTGGAGTGAAATGAGATATCATCAGTAGATAGATCTTAAGATCACCTGTTTAAATGTATCTTGAAGAGAGAGAAATAAATTGGGAAATGATGAACATGACTCTATACGAAATAATTCTTATGAACAACAGTAAACCAAATTGATTCTAAATTTACTGATCATGATAGAGTAACTAACGGTGTAAAAAACGTAATATATGTATAATGGTCCCTATTACTAGCCCCACATTTACTCAGATGAGTGATGTGACCCGAAGTGTAGATTGTGGGAGGTCGCCTGATAGTTGGCCTTGTTATAGATTCTTTAGGGCCATAATTAAATGTGAAAAAATGGGGTATTTAGTTAAGGATTGTTTGATATTATGAAAAGTGATACTTCTACCGAATGTGACTAAGAAGGTGATTTGTGTATTTGATGATTCGATATCAATACTGTTAATTCTGGTACTATATATTCCTTTTGTATTCTATGAGCAAAAATTAGATATTTATAAAACCGAAATATTTTAGGAAATGCTCTACGGAATGATAAACTGTTTAGAGTATTATAAAAATTTGAAAAGTGTGTATAAGAATTGTGAAGTGATGGTAAGATAGAAAGAAAAGTGACTGTAAGAGAAAGGGAGGACGATAGTTAACCTAAGTTTATTGAATGAATATGATTTCAAAGTAAATTACAGAAATGAATAGATTAGCTGTGAAGTGGATTAGCTTAATATTGTTATAATTAGTTTGTTATTTTTACCATACTGAATAGTATATTATGAAATGAAAATAAATAAGTGAATCAATGTGAAATATGTGTTGAAATGATTTGAATGTTATGTGTATGTGTTTTGAGGATACATAGTGTAATTACAAGATGTAGAAACGAAACATCCAAGGTGGTATGAGATTTAAGATTTAAATTTTTTTGGATGGAATTCCAAATTAATTTTTGGAGTAAGATTGATTCGAGAGATCATTGAATTCAATTTTCAATACGAAATCTATATCTAAGCTCTTATCGGAGAATATAAAAGAGTCTGAAGAGCTTAAGAAATTACTTCGAAAAACTTGTGGATAAAGAATCTATTGTATTAGTGTGTTTGGAGGAAAAACAGATGATCTTGTTTGAGAGAGAATAAGGATAACTTACGATTGTGTATCAATCTTTGATTTCTAAATAGTATTTCTATTAAGAATGAATATTCACCCATGCAGGATTAATGTTTTACTTGATTTACTCAGAGAGTATAAGGAATTCCTAAGATCAATATCTGAACAGGATGTCAACAGATAAAAGCTTGGAGATTGATGGTGATAAGATAATATTCAGAACTCAATATAATTCTTACGAGTTCTTTTTGGTGTGTGTGAGATTAATGAAATATCCTATGATATATGTGAATTTAATAAATGAAATATATCAATCACACTCAAATAAGTTATAAGGGCATGTCACCATGTTATGTGAATAAATTTCACCTCATTTGAGGAATATAAGTAGCATCCTTGAATAATTTCACAAACTTCTAGAGACTAAAAATTTTATTGTTAAGCTGAATAAAGATGAGTTCTAACTGAACCATAATGCTTTCTGAGATGTGTGGTCTCGAATGATAAAGTGAACATTGATTTGTCCAAAATAAAGGTCATTGCTAAGTGAGTGAGATAAAAAAATAGTGATTGGGATATGAAATTTACGAGGTTTACTCAAATAATATAGATGACTTGTTGAAGAGTTTGTGGAATTAGCTGCTTCACTGATATGATTCATATATGTGAGAAAGTTAAATGGGAGTGGATAAGTATGTGTGAGTATAGTATTCAAAATTGTTAGAAGATTTTAACAGTGGAGTACTATACCATTTGGAAAAGAACTGAAGTGATAAGTGTGAAAAGATGAAAATGTATTAAGAAGATAAGTCATATGATGATTAGGGAACATGGAGACTAGTTCCCAAATCTAAGATTGAATGTGATTTTCTGTAAATATCATGTGGTTATGGCTAGATTTAAGATCGAGCCAGACGTAACAGATAAAATTAGTTATACTCAGAGGAGTAAATAAATAAATTACTGTCAGTCTTATAAAAGGATAAATAAATAAATATATATATATATATATATAAATATTTGAATTGTGAAATTGTACAAACAATGTGGAGACAGAATTGATATTTTGAGGGTTTCAATTACAGAATTTGATTGTGAAAAGATTACATCTCTAGGTACATCTTACAATTAAGTGATATTATAGGTACCATGAGAATGAGGGATGTAATTATAACTCAGCATGAAAAGAGATATCGGGGAAAATTGTTACCTAATGTCTCATTCACTGTAAGTGATGGTTAATATTAGAGTCTACAAGTGAAGCGCAGCCTTAGCTAAACTAATGTGAAAATGATTATTGTGGGATAGTAAAGAATTCGGAAGAACCATGATGTTATAGAAGTGATTGTAGACTGATGGACCAAATTGATTCACTTCTTCACCATCAGGTTTCTTGATCTCCTGAGTGCCATAGTCGATATATATCTGTGAAACGGTGAGATTGTATGTGGAGTTTTAGTAAGCGTTACATGTGATATGGATCCCTGATTCGCCATATGCTTTTAAAAGAATAGCAAAAAGGCTTTGAGATTCCAATTTACTGTTAGCACCACTTCGTATTGAAGCAAAATATCCGAGCGCATTATGTAGACGCTGGATGATATATTGAGAGCGAGTGCACTAGATTTAGAAAGCTACTAGGACAATTACATACTATTGATAAAAAATTGTTTAAATGATAGTCACCAAACTAATATCGGCTTGGCACCAAATGAGATAATATGTGATAAATAGTGTGAATTATCTACGGTATGAAAAGAAGTGAAAATTGTAACTCCCAAAATTGATAAGTAAATTTCAGGGAGTACAAATTAATTGTGAAAAAGGAAATATGGTAATTTAAACAAATTAATTGTGAAAAAGGAAATATGGTGATTTAAAAGAAACTCGAATTGTGCAAGTATATTGGCAATATAATCTTAAAGAAAAGATTTATTGGAAGTTGGAACCTATATAGGGAAGAAAAGTACCCATAGTGGTTTTACTTTCTAATTCAGGCAAAATTCGAAGGACCGAATTTTCTACAGGTAGGGAGAAAATATGAGACCCGATTCTACTGTACTGTACATGTGATATGCAATTAATTATTGAGTGAAAAATAATGTATTAAGGGATTATAAGTGAAAGTGTGATGTGGGTCCCATTTATTTTTAATGTGTTTAGATGAGCTTGAGATTGAAAATACTATGTACAATGTGTAATAAAATATAATATGATGAATTTGAGGTTTAAAATCATTGAATTATATTATTATGAATTATTTGAATTATTTTGTGAAGGTGGGAAACAAATTGAAAATGACGGTTACGTCCCAAGGGTATTTTCTTAAATTACGCCCAAACTAAAATGAGTTGGGATGAAATAAAGCTACCATGATAATTTACATGAAAAGGAGAATAACATAGTGCCAAGAGATTTATTGAAACAGTGATTTAATCAGAAAATTTCGTTGGCGGTACACTAGGGGTAAAATCGTAATTTCTCACTATTCGTGCACCGCATGTTGACAAAACCACTTCCAATCATCAAGATACATTAAATATGATTATTTGATGAAGGAATTCAAAATTTTGGAGTCCAATTATGTGTTTTTTACGACTACGTAAGCTTAAGGGCGAAATTGTCCAAAACTTAAATAATAAAGGGCAAAATTACGATTTTGCCCTCTCTAGAAAGTTAATAAGTCAACAAAGGGGGATCGCCGGCCACTATTCAGCTTCCTCAACCCACACCCCACGGCACCAAGAGAGAAAAAGAGAGAAAAAAAAGAAAAAGAAAGGAAAAGTCAACAAAAACAACTTAAGCTTGACTTTTCTCACCAAAGTTGGTTCTAGGAAATTTCTCTACACAATTCCCTCTCTCCATTGACACCAATATCTCATCAAACGAAGAAGAAAATATGGAGAAAAGTGAAGAAGAAGGTGACGGAAAAGGTGAGATTTCTTGGTGATTTTACATTTCCTTAAAAACTAATGTTAGATTTCTATGTTTTTCTTAATGCTAAGTCTAGATCTACCATTTGTTTTGTTTAAAACCAATTGAATCGAGAGGAAAGGGCACCATGGGGTTTCAGCTAGTACAAGGGTATGAGGAAAACATGATGAAACTTACATGAAATTGGTGCCAAAATGCATAAAAGACTAAGATAAACAACATGGTAGCATTAGAAGTCGGAAAATCATTAAGGATTGCTTAAGGGGGGCATTCATCCAAGAGGTTTTAGATAGGTTGAGATGCTGTATTTCATGGTTTGAATATGCTAAATGACAATAGAAATTAAGAGAAGAAGGCTGGTGAAATCGGATTTGAAATCGGAACTAAAATGGGAAAGTTAGGTTTACTACTGATGTAATTTACATTGGTTAGACATTGACAGTGTCTTACATGTATGCATTTATTGAAAGTTAATAGCTTAAAAATAAGAGGAAAATTAATGATAATTATTGGTGGAATTATTTTGTAGCCGTGATACACGGATATCGAGTAGTGCTACTGAAAATGTCGGTAATACTGACAGGTAAAGGATGAGTGTGTAAGCCGTAGGGATATAGCGAATGCATGATTTTGATGATTATAATTTTATGAAATTATTAGGTGCTGAATTGCCTTTAAAATCATGCAAATCTGTGGTTTACGGCTAGCAAAAATACTGTGTTTAAGTGCAAAGGGTTAGAGTAGTCGCAGCTGTTATGCTGCCGAAAATTCCTCCAAAATTTTTAAAATATCATGAAATATTTTATGAGTATGAAATGGGTGAGATTGTGTATTTTGGAGCTTATTTCCAATATTTTCCATAAATTGGAATTTTATCGAAAAATATTATTTAAATATTCATGTAATTAAATTTTATTAAAGTGAGATGTCAAATACGTTCTTTAAATTATTTCACACTTATTTAGAACGTTTATAAATTTTCTCACTGAAGCATAAATATTCTATTGACTGTTTTTACTGTACCGTTAAATGTGAATTTAAATACCTTTTAGAATTTTTTTAAATTTTAATAAAAATTGTTTAAATTCCTTAAAGGTATTTTCACTGTAAATGAAATGTTTTGAGACTATTAGGCCCCATATCATGCTCATGTGTATTACTGTACTGTATTGTTACTGTGGCTGATAGACCCGCCAAGGTATCAGCAGTTCTAGGGACACCTGGCAAGTGTACTATGAGGACAGCTATAAACTATGGCCATAAATCTTTACTGCTTACTGTTACTGTTTCCTACGGGGATTATAGCATGATATATCGAGAGTGATGCCTAGTCTCTACCTATTGTTTACTGTTACTAAATTGTGAATCACTGTTAACTGTTTTACCGAATTGAGAACTACTGTTTACTGTTATTGAAATACTGTTTATGGTTTTATTGAACTATGGATTACTGTTTACTGAACGGTACTGAATCATCACTGTTTTACTGAACCGTGAAGTACTGTTTACCGAACTGTGATTTACTGAATACTGTTTACTGAACTGTACTGAAATCTATGGATTTTTGAATTGAAAAGTATTTATAATATTATTTCTAATTTTGAAATAATTACTGAAAGCTGAAATTTAAGTATTTATAGCACTGAACTGTTTATTCACTGGTTACTGATGCATTTGTCGTACTATTACTGAACCGACTGGCATATTATTTCCACTGTTTAAATTCAATTGATTTACTGTCACGTGTTTTGAAAGTGTTAATGAAGTGATTAAATTAAATGGTTTATTTACCATTTATTAATTATGGAAAAATCATTAATAAATGGTTTATATTAACAATTTATGAAGTATTCCCTATTGTTGCTCTGGGTTTTCGGTACAAGACAAATATTTCAAAATATATTACATGCTTCATTTGGATTTTTCGACCGACTATAGTATTCTTCCGTTTACTGTACCTAGTGAACTGTTAGGAAAATGAATATTTTCCATCATATATATTTCGTTATATCAGTCTTGCATATGATTCCTTTACTGAGCACGTTTCGCTCACCCTTTTATTTTTCCTTCCACAGGTTATTATAAATGATTAGAAAGGGGCATACATTAGAGGATATTGATTGCGTTCTTACTTAACTGAGACCGTTTGTGTCAACCGAGAGGTATTTGTTCTTTCTTTTATACATTTAGATGAATTGTACAGTACTATTAAATTTGTAAAATAAGGACAGGAGATGTAAGTTGTAAGAAAATGATGTATAAATTTCATATTCCAAATTTATAGGATTATTTGGAGTTACTGTTACTGTACAAGTGTAAAGGCATCGCAGACAACCTAACTAAAATACATGTGTGAAAATATGTTATTTAATGTATATTTGGACTGTTATAGCGACGGATTTTTCTGTCACTAAAACTCATCAGCGATGGAATTAGCGACAGAAAAATCCGTTGCTAATTCTAAACCATAAATTTTTTACGTATAAGTTTTAGCAATGGAATTAGCGATGGAAAATGCTCCGTCGCAAATTACTGACGGAATTCCATCGCTAATTTCGTTGCTAAGTATAAAATATTTTCCGTCGCTAATCTATCGCTGATGTTATTTTTTAGAGACGAAATTTTTTCGTCGCTAAAATTCTGTTGCTGAAAGTCTTTTTTCTTGTATTGTTTGAAAAGTGTGCAATAATTTTAAAAATGATGATTAAGTTCATAGGTTGCAGAAACTTTCATAAATAACGGTCAGTTTGATTTGATTTAAGACCAACCGACAGTTATAGATAAATCCTCGTGTTAAGAAGTCTTGTACCTTGTTAAGTTGTAGACTGAATCACATGTAAAAGCGAAAAACTACGCCACTCGATGATCAGGGCTATTTTGATAATTTCGCCCATTTGGCTAGTCGAATCTTATCAAAGGCATACTCAATGATTAGAATACATTAAATAGATATATTTTATGATTGAATGATATATTTTGGAAGTTAAACTGGCCATTTAAATGGAAGTTGAAATGTGAAGGGTAAAATAGGAAGTTTCATAAAACATAAGGCCATTTTTGTAATTTGACACTTAAGATATTATTTAAAAAGTATTTTCTAGCCTTTTTTAGTTGGCCGGCCATCATCTTCTCTCACCATCCTCCATTGTTGCAAGCTTGATTTGAGAGAGAAAGGCACCAAAAGCCCTAGTAAAACATACCGAAACCGAGAACAGTCTTCACCAAACTTGTCCAGCTCTCTGAGCTCTACAACCTACTATCAAAATCATGTCTTAAGGTGGTCATTTTCATGGTGTTTGGATCTCCGTCAATTTCAACCAAGAGGAAAGATGAGAGAAAGCTTAAGTTTTTCATGATTTAATGGCAATACACTATGTGTTTAAAGTGTTTAAGTGTGTATTAAGGCTTGAATTCAATTAGGTAACCAGGTTAAGTGTAAAGAATTGAAGTGTAAAGAATTAACAATGTTCGTATGGTGTTTTGCAGCTTGAATATTTGCTGAATATTTTCATAACAACTGTCATTATTACTGATCCTACTAATTTATGGACTATCTAAAGATTTGCTTTACTGAATTGAACTCTAAAATGTGTTCCCTATTTTATATATTTTTTTTGAGATTGTTGGCCTCATAATAGCCTTTGGGTTTATCATGCTTATCTGAGTGAGTGTGTGTTTTGTTGTTGATTGACCTTAGTCATGTCATCAGCATCCACAGTTATCACTTGACTAGTGTTCACTGTGGACCATTATTGACTACGACCATATGTCGTATTATTACTCTCTTTCGGGATTTTGAAATGGCATGATTCTATTGTGTGTTGCCTGGTCTACACTGGACTATTATCGATTTGTGTTACTGTACTATTTACTAAGTGTTCACTAAATGTAATCGATTGAACTGATTTATAGTATGGTTTTCTAAAATCTGCCTATCATTTTGTTTCTGAGTGATTTACTGAATTGTTTATTAAATTAGTCACTGTACCATTTATCAAATGATTTGTTGAATAGTTTACTGAACTGCTTAAGAAATGATTGATCGGAAACTCAATCATTGAATTACCTAGCAAGCACATTACGGTAAACTCCTTATAGTCGGACTAGGGACCAAGACAAGTGAGGTACTTCAAAGTATCCTTCTATACTTAGCCTGGTTACCTAATTGATTATAGTATCTTTTCTGATGGAGTGCCTGAATTCTGTACTGTTAGTCATTGTTGAGCGTAGGAGCATGCTTAGATTACATGCATGTAATTATACATAGTATCAGCTCTTTTTTACTAGTTGTAAGCTCACCTCCTTACTTTCCCTTCAAATTATCTGTACTAAAGTTATTATGTTTTCGTGAGGATTTTGATCGGTATCCCTCATGCGATTACTAGAAACTGTAAAAGTATACTATTTTACTTTTTCTATGTTTAGACAGTGTAGATGCAGTACTACCATGTATGTATCTTGTACAGGGGATGTAAACTGCACAATAGTGTATTAAATATGTAGCAGTTAAATGTAATCATAATTTGATCATTTAGTTATATATTGGAAATGAATATTTTGGATTCTGGGAATAAGAATACCGGTTGACATGTAAAATGAGTGTGTGGACACTGCAAACAACCCAACCAAATCATAATAAATTGGATAGTTATTTGTATTTTGAGTTATAGTCAGATCATGACATAAAATATCAGCCACTTTCAAAGACAAATCAACAGGATCATCGATATTCAACTTATTCCCTAGTAGATCTGGTATCCACATGTTATTTCATAAAGAAACCCTTCTCCCATCCATAACTTGCCAAAAAATGTTATCTTTAAGCAAGTCCTTTCCTATAAGAAGGCTACTCCATACCAAAGAAGCTTTACACCCTTTCCTTGCATCTAACAAATTCCTATTAGGAAAATAACCTTTTAATACTCTCACCCACAAAGCTTCCTCCTCCTTTAGCATTCTCCAAGCTTGTTTTCCCAATAGTCATTAAACATCATGAGATCTTTAAAACCCACACCACCTTAACTCTTTTCCATGGACATACTCAACTAGCTCTTCCAATGGATCTTTCTTTCTCTATCCTTTTGCCCTTACTAAAAGTTAGCCATAACAACATTCATATCATTACAAACTTTTTTGGGAATTTTATAACAAGTCATGATATAGGCTGGAATAGAACATGCCACAGCTTTACTCAGGACTTCCTTCCTACCTGTGAAGCCCCGGATTTACCGAGCCATTAGGTCCAATGGTTAGTCATGACTTGACACTTACAAGTGGTAAGGGGTTCAAGTCATGGCGGACGCGAATTGGGAATTATTCCCGATAAAACCCTGAGAGGCAGACGGCCCGTGTGTGGCACCTCAGAGGGGACAGTACGGATGAGTGATGCGGCCTGGGCCCCCCGGCAGAGTCCGGTAAATCCAGGGCTTCACAATAAAACGCGCGTTTTATTGTAAAGCCCCGGATTTTTATACCGAGCCACTTTACTCATCCGAACTGTCCGCTCTGGGTTCTAGAGGTGGCCCCCGTCACACAGACGTGGCACTTAGCCCCTCACGGATTTATCGGGAATAAATTCCCAATTCGCGTCCGCCATGACTTGAACCCCTTACCACTTGTAAGTGTCAAGTCATGACTAACCATTGGACTAGGTCCAATGGTTAGTCATGACTTGACACTTACAAGTGGTAAGGGGTTCAAGTCATGGCGGACGCGAATTGGGAATTTATTCCCGATAAATCCGTGAGGGGCTAAGTGCCACGTCTGTGTGACGGGGGCCACCTCTAGAACCCAGAGCGGACAGTTCGGATGAGTAAAGTGGCTCAGTATAAAAATCCGGGGCTTTACACTACCAAATGACAATGTTTGCTTTTTCCAATTTGCCAACTTACTATTACTCTTTCCTTTATATACATTATAACACCACACTTTGTCTTACCTTAAAGAGAAGGAACACCTAGATAAGTACTTGGATTATCAGCTTGTTTAACCCCAAACCAATCCTTAACTTGCTTTTTCAATTCCTCAAGCACAATCTTACCAAACACAATGCTTGATTTCTCCATATTAACTAACTAACCGTATGCGTCGTAGTACTCTCCAACCATTCTAGCCAAATTCTGACATGTCTTTTTATCTGCTCTAACAAAGAACAAAGAGTCATCTGCAAATAAAAGATAGGTTAGTATAGGACATCTTCTGCTAAGTTTGACACCAACAATATTTTTGGCTTGGGCTATCCACAACTAGAATAAACAAGAAAGGTGACAAAAGATCGCCTTCTTTAAGACCCTTAATAGGATAGAATCTAGACGTGGATTTCCCATTTAGAATTAAAGAATAAAAAACAGATCTAACACACTTCATAATCCAACCTATCTAAACTCTATTAAATCTGAGTTTCTTGAAAATACCCTTTAGAAAATCCCACTCAGTTTTGTCATAAGTCTTATTCATATCCAACTTAAGAGCACATTCATATTTCCTTCCTTTCTTTCTAATTTTCAGATAGTGGAACACTTCAAAGGCACATTATCAAATAGTAACATAAGTTGTATGCTCAGTAGTTGCCATAGTAGTGGATCGTCTGTATAAAAAAACTTATGAAATTGTTAAACAGATCATTGTTCCATAAAGAAAGAAAAGTTACTGTAACAAGGATTACTAAAATAAGCTATTGTAGTGGATGGTATAGTTCTATAAGAGTCAGGCCATAACTCAACATTTATGCCGAAAGGGCACTTGAGTCTTGGGCACTGGCTAGAATACCTAGATTTTGTGCTTGATTTGCATACTGCTTATGTTTGGTGTCCTTACAAATGCAACCGATCCTACTGAATGGTATCAAAGCCGAGGAGTATTGTGCAATACTAAATTATTTTTAACAAACAAAATTATTTTTAATATAATGATTGAGTCATACACTTACTTATTTAATCTAGTTTTTTGTTTTCTCTTTATAATCTTTTCAACTAAGTAAACTATAAAATAAAATTCAAATTCAACTCTTTATACAAAAATATATAATTAAAATAAACACTCGATTTCAAGACAGAGATAACATATGGGAGCATCATTTTTATCAAAATTCTTTTTTTCCTTTTCCTTGTCATCTTTTATCAAAATCAATTTGCAAGAGTTTTACTGGTAATTTCAAAACTATAATATTAAGTTATCTAATTATAATAAAGAGTTATGTAAAGAAGCACTTATAAACATAAATTTTACAATAATATTTTAGTGGACCTTACGTAATTAAAAAGAATAATTGTTCTATAATAGTAAATGTACTCGATATGTTTCCAATGAATTTGGAAATGAAAAGTAAAACTAAAATTTAATTTTACTCCTGTTATTTTATTTAATAAAAAATAAGTGCAAAATTTCATTTTTTTATTCTATAAAAAAATAGAATAGACAAAAGGGATGAATTGGATCCACGCCAGTGGAAGTGAGGCTAAAATCTTTCTGGGAATGAGGATAGATTCTGCCTGAATTGGTTTGCGATCAATCAAAATAGCTGATACAAGAGATTCGGCATTTCCAGGAAATTGGACCACATCCTTTTGCAGTTTACATCGTTCGGTTCTTGCATACTTAAGCCGGAGGAACCGTCTCCCGCCCCAAATAAATAAAAGCAGGAAAGAAACGGTCTCCAACAATAACACTGGCTGGCATTACCCTTAGGGACCGTTTGGTTCGGGAAATTTAAAATTATCGGGAATATTAAATTATCGGAATATTATTTTACTTGACGGATTATTGAGAATATTAGATTCTTGTGTTTGATTGTATTGGTGGGAATATAAGATTTCTGTGTTTGGTTAAAGGAAAGTAAAAGGGTAAAATTATTTATTTTACTATAATACCCTCCATATTATTAGTTGATGTAAAGTGAATAACACTTTAAATAAATTATATTTAAATTAATTAATTAATTATTTATTTATTTATTTATTTTGCCCCTTTTTTATAAGGTTTTTGTTATGTAAATTATTTTGATATAAAACTATTACTATATTAAATTGATTTTGATTAATCAAAAATCATAGGGTCCATCTTATTATTGGTCCATTTGATTTTAAATTTATTTTTCTCTTCATCAAAATAAAAAAAAACATGGTTGTAATATTAGATAGGTTTAAGGGTAAAATGGAAACAAAATATAATTATTGGAGGGTAAAATTGGCAAAAAAAGTTAAATTTCCCCTCGGAAAAAAAATACCTCAGGGAGAGGAGGTAATTTTTTTCCCAATTTTGGCACTATTTGGCACTGTTGGTAAAAAAAATTACCCCCGGAATCCGATTCCCCCAACTAAACGCAGGAATCATTTGACGGAAAAAAAAATGTCCCCAGGTAAAAAAAAATTACTGAAACCAAACAGCACCTTAGGCCTTCGTGCTTTTATATTTTTCACCCTTAGTCATACTGGGTATCAATTTAAGTGGCAAAATGTTTGAAAATATATTTTACTTTTATTTATTATGTTTATTTATTAAATTTGATAAATGGTCATAAATAATATTTTAGTATTCGTTTATTAAATGAATCAATATGAAAAAAAGGTGTTTCATTAATTTATATAGATTTAATAACCAAATATACTCTCAATCTTTTGCAAAAATAGAAATAAACCATCAACCTTTAATTTTACTGTATATACCCCTAATATTTTAAAATAATGCAATTAAGTCCAAACAGTTATAAATGTTTGTAGTAAAATAAAAATGTTGAGGGCTTATAAGACTTTAACCTCTTATTTATTTTACTTAATTGTATTGTTTTAAAAAGGTTGAGTGCTTATTTGTAGTAAAAATAAAAAATTTATGGACTTTTACCATAAAATTAAAGGTTTAGGGCTTATATTCATATTGTGCATAATGTTAATGGTATATTTGGCTATTAAGTGATTTATATATTGCGAACAAACATATTTAAGATTTATTTAAAACTTATTCATTTAAATCATTTTTAACCTAAATTTAATATAAATTCTATTTATCACTTGTTTAGGATACAGTTTTTTATCAAAATTTTTATCCCTTCTTCTTTGATAGTTTTTTTTTCCTTTTTTTTCTTACAATTTCCTAAAATTTTTTTTATTTTAATTGGAATGAAAATATAATTGTTTTTATAGAGATTATTTTTTTTCTTTTTTATATTTTTCAAGATAACATTTAATTTTTATTGTGTAATTTTTTACAAGTCAATTGTTCAGTTGGATAATAATAATCAGTATGAGTTAATTGAGTTAATGATAATTGATTTAGTGAAATTGAGTTTATAATACTACTCACATGAATTTCAAATAATATGAGGTGTCATTATTTTATTGGTACTTAAAACCCCACTTTTTAGAATGATCATAGTATAAGTTACTCTCTTATATATTTGTGAACATGTTAGTTTAATGTTCACCAACAAGCTTATTTGAGCTAGGATAATTATACAATACACCATTAGTAAAGTTTTTTTTACTTCATAAGCAAAGTTAAGATTATAACATATGTTTTTTAAAATATTAAGAAAATAAAAAAAAATAAATAAAATGAGACATCTGTTATAATCTTAACCTCGTTTGTGGAGTCAAAATATTTCACTGACAATGTATTGGATATTACTCTTTTAAGCTAAATAAGCTCATTTGTTAATATTTAATGAATATCCTAGTATTTAAACGTTCATAATACAAAATATTTTTAACAAACACAAATCGAATAATATTGAAAAACAAACAAATGAACACGAGCATAATAAAATTCATTTATATTAAATTTGTTTAGATCCTTACTCAACGAACAAAACAATGAATTTTTTTTAAGAAAATTTTTGAAAAAGCAGTAACCTTTTTTTTTTCAGTCTGTTTTACAAGAAACTTCAAATTCTGATAACTAAAATGTCTTAAAACAAACAATTTATAGGCCTTTGATTCCATGTTGGATCATTTTTAATAACGGTAAATTAAAAAATTTATTGGGAATGAAAAAAATTTAACTTTAATCAAATTAGATTAGTGATTAGCTTAATTAGTATATACACAACCAATTTCTTTTTTTTTTAATTATTCAAAATGGAAACTTTCAATATCGGATTGAAGACTACAAAATTTTTGGGTAATAATTTCCACCATAATTTCTGCTCTCCACGTTCAATTTTAGCTAATTCAATTTTAACTAATTTCTTTGCCTCTCCCCTTACGTAAACAAAAAAACAATATATTTTTAATAGGTTTGTAAACGAACTGAATACGAATGAACAAATTGATGTTTTTGTTTGTTTGTTTATTTTTGAGTGCCATTCATGTTCGGTTTCTGTTCGTTAAGGATTTTGGTTTTTATGTTCGAGCTTGTTTGTTTGTTTTGTAACGATTGTTCCTTAAATTTTTCCGAACAAGCTCGTTCGTTCTAAAAGAACGCATTCGTAAACATGTAAACGAACGCGTTCGCAAATATGTGTATCACGTACCAAATATAAGATATTCTTACTATTTTCACATATCTTAATCATTTTCGGTTGTGCTGTCTATAGTGTCGATATATATTTAAAATAAATTAATTATTTTCATACAACCCCAGCTTACCCAGGACCCATATGCTTGAGCACTAAAATCAATATATATCGATATGTAAGCTTAAAGCTTTATTGTGATCATTATTTTACATTCAAACTTTACATCTCAAGTGCTAACATACATAACGTAGCATTGTACATAAATAGTTTGAACATATAGAATATAACTCGTATACCGCAACGGATTTAGGAAAACCACCTGAAGGATAACAAAACCAAGTCCTCTTGAGCAAACCAGAATCTACTGTAGATAATCTGGAAGGAAAATAAGGGAGTGACCTTACTCCCAGTAAGAAATATATATACGAAAGCTGATACAATGTATAACTACATGCAGTATTCAAAATCATGTTCCTATATATGGAAAACATTAATTGTTGGCATGAATTCGAAAAAGATACTATAGTGGGTTAGATAACTAGGTTGAGTACAAAAGGATGCGTTGGAGTACCTCACTTGTTCTGGCATCTAATTCCAACTATAGGGAGTTCAGTAACATTTGATTCAATCACAAATTTCCATAAACATTTAATAACTTCCAACATACAATTTCAGAAACATTCAGAAATATGTTCTAAAACACTCCATAAACAGTATAAATCACTTTCAGACAATAACATATAGATTTCAAATCATAGAATATATTTTTACATATATAACGAAATCAGATATTAATAAAATATGGGAGTGCTTGGATTTATGTTAACCAGGGATTTACCACCTCAATAAAATTAAATAGTGGAGACTAGGCTTCACCCAATTGACTCATGCAATATAAGTAGACATATGGCCATAGTCAAAAGGGCTACAGTGTACACTAGCCAAGTGACAACTGTGGGAGCTGAAGACTTTACTAAGGTCGATAGCATCGGAATGAAACAGAAATGCATGTACCCGTAGGTAGCTACGTGGCCAATAGTCTCAAAACAAGTCATAAATCATTTCGAAGTTTGTTTACGGAGATTAATTCAGTAATTCATATCTTCAGTCAGACCATAAAGTATCAATTTTAGAAATAATCATACTTGAAGTATAAAAATACACCAAATATTCTCAGTTCAATAATCAACATTCAAAATATTTTATTTACGTACCGCAGAAACATAAAAACATTAATGCATCAAGAAACATGTAAAAACTAGGGAAAATCCATTCGAAAACTGAGTTGCAAATTTAGTATGCATAATGCCACATTTAGAAGCGTTAATCCCAACCACATGTAACCACCTTCTTTTACTTCTAAAAATCATACGAAGTGACACATTTAGGTATTTAGGTTTGTTTAAGAAAATTTCAGCAGTATAACGGCACTTTCTATCCTAACCTCCTTGCACGAAAGCGCAGCTTAAACCACAAGTCCAGTTCACCATTTCAAATCAAACATCAATTCCAAATCTCATAAAAGGTGGAATTTATCAAATCAATGCAATGCGATATCCCTACACTTCATACATATATTCCTTACCTATCAAATTCTTGCTGTTTCACTCGTTAGCACCAGTATCACCTTCTGAGTTGCAATTCACAGCACAAACGCAGTCAATTCACCACAACTCAATTACAAAGAATATTTAACTCATTAAGTACTAGCTCATTACATATTGCAACCCTAAATTCAGTCTACTTTCTACTGGTGCTAACACTGCAACTAGCGTCAAAACCCTTTATTTTTCGTTCTGACTGCACCAGCAGTCTCGTATGAATTTATACATTATTCTAGGACCTAAAACACATTGAATTGAGCATGGTTTATACCTTCCCTTCACTTGGCCAAATCTCATTCTTTCACCTACACTAATTTTTTCTTCAATTCAAGCTTAATTTCATGCTTTACACCCATTCTACATTAATTCTACATCAAATTCAGATTGAATCACGTGATGTTCATGGAGAAGCAAGCTTGGCCGAAACCCTAGGGTGTTAGATTCCATGATTTTAATTTGATTCAAGCTCAAATACATATCTAAACATCTTAACATTGCATATAATCATAAAACCTTGAAAACCTTAAGCTTTTTATTCTTTCTCACCTTGGCTGAATTCCTTAGGAAGCCTCTCACTATGCAAATGGCCTCTTTAGGCCTTAATTTGGGTACCAAGATGTAGAGCATAGAAAATTAGACATGGTTAGTAAAGAGATTTTTCGGTTTCAGTGTCTTTTTCTTTGAGTTTTGGTGCTTGTTCTCTCTTTAAATCTTTGGTTATGGAGGAAAATGGAGAAGATGATAGGTAGCCAAAAATGGGAGGAAGATGGGCAGGAAAATTCTATAGAAATAATATCTTATAATGCAAATTACCAAAATGCCATTATACTTAAGAAATCTTACCATTTTACCCTTCATAATTTGACTTCGTTGAAAATAACCTGTTCAACCTCCAAAATATTTCATTTAATAACAAAACACCTCTATTTAAGTTGCTCTAATCATTGGTTGAGCTTTCATTGAGGTTTGACTGGTCATTTGGGTGAAATTACCAAAATATTACTAACCGCTAAAGAACTATCTCATAACAGCCTTTCTCAGGAATTAGCCTCTGTTGGTCTAGAATCTAAGGCTGAGGTTGTGGTGGGGGCTGTATCGGTTATGGCTGCAGTGCTGGCAAATTATTTACTAGAGGCGAAGGTGGCTGTGCTGCTTCAGGGACTGGTGCTTGAGCATTAAAGCTAGCGATAGAGTTTGCTACCACTTGTTCTAGCCTGGAGATACGGGTATTAGGAATCCCAGGCTGTAGAAGGAGAGCTGGTTGGGAGGGTTGAATAGGCCTCAAGTGTCCCCTACCCCATCCGGTACCCCTTGTGCCTATCAATCATTCTGTACCAAAATGAAGACACAAAATCGTTTTCAGTTACACGAATGAAATATATATTCAGACCAGTGCAGTACTACTTGGGATGTACATTATCTCTAATCCAAAGACATTGACAGGCATCAGGCCACCCTTGCTCTGATATCAACTTTATTGTCATGTACCAAATATCGGATATTCTTACTATTTTCACGTATCTTAATCATTTTCTATTGTGCTATCTGCAGTGTTGACATATATTTAAAATAAATTAATTATTTTCATACAACCCTAGCTTACCCAAGATCTAGATGCTTGAGCACTAAAATCAATATATATATATATATATATAGATATGTAAGCTTAAAGTTTCATTATGATCATTATTTTACATTCAAACTTTACGTCTCAAGTACTATCATACATAACGTAGCACTGTACATAAATAGTCTAAATATATGGAATATAACTCGTATACCTCAATGGATATGGGAAAACTGCCTAAGGGATACCAAAATCAGGTCCTCCTAAACAGACCAGAATCTACTGTAGATAATTTGGACGAAAAATAAAGGGGGATGAGCTTATGCCCTGTAAGAAATATATATACGAAAGCTGATACAACGCATGACTACATGCAGTATTCAAAATCATGTTCCTATATATGGAAAACATTAATTGTTTGCACGAATTCGAAAAAGATACTGTAATGGATTAGATAACCAGACTGAGTACAGAAGGATACTTTGGAGCACTTCACTTGTCCTAGCGTCTAATTCCAACTATAGGGAGTTTAGTAACATTCGATTCAATCACAAATTTCCATAAACATTTAATAACTTCCAACATACAATTTCATAAACATTCAGAAATAAGTTCTAAAACACTCCGTAAATAGTATAAACCACTTTCAGACAATAACGTAGAGATTTCAAATCATAGAATATATTTTTACATATGTAATGAAATAAAAAATTATTAAAATCTGGGAGTGCCTGGATCTATGTTAATCAGAGATTTACCACCACAGTAAAATTAAACAGTAGAGACAAGGCTTCATTCAATAGACTTATGCAATATAAGTAGACATATGGCCATGGTCAAAGAGGCCATAGCGTACACTAGCCAAGTGAAAATTGTGGGAGCTGAAGACTGGACTACAGTTGACAGAGTTAAAACGTAACAAAAATTTATGTACCCACAGGTAGCTTGTGAGACCTGTTTCTACTACACTATACATTAATTTTGTAATTATGTGTATAGTGAAATGTAAATTATTTTATGATTTTAAGTAAAATTAAAATATGGGCCCCACTTTAATTTTATGGTTTTGATGGACTTAAGACTAATAATACAGTGTACTGTGGGTGAAATAAATATAAAATAATGATTCGAAGGCATAATAATAATTTTTATGTCATTTGGAATTATTTTGAGAATTTTGGAAAACAAATTAGAAAATGACGGATACGTCTTGAGGGCATATTCACAAATTACGCCCAAACTAAAATGAGTTGGGATGAAATAAAAATATCATGAGATTCTACATGAAAAGAAGAATAACATAGTGCCAAGAGATTGATCAAAAAAGGTGGTTTAATTGGAAAATTTCGCTGGCGGTCCACAAGGGGTAAAATCATAATTTCACATTATCGATGCACCGTGCGTTAACAAAACCACTTCCATTCATCAAAATATATTAAATTTGATTGATTGGTGTTGGAATCAGAATTTTTGGAGTTCAATTGCATGGTTTTTACGATTTTGGAAGCTTATGGGCGAAACTGTTAATATTTTAAGTAACCAAGGGCAAAATCGTAATTTCGCCCATCTCTAGAATTTTCAGCATAGTTGGATGATGTGTTCTGGCCACTATTCATCATCCCTTACGAGCCCATTCATGACACCAAGAGAAAGAAAGAAGAGAAAGAAAGAAAAAGAAAAATAAACAAGAAAAACCTATAGAAATTTACAAAATTTCACTACAATCCTTTAGAGAAAAATAATCCCTATCACTTCCTCTCTTCATTGGTGTCCATATCTCATCACAAGAGGAAGAAAACGAGAAGAAAAAGGGGCAAGAGTGGTTCAGTCAAGGGTAAGAACATGCCAAATTTTAATGTTTTCTTTTGATTCAAAGTTATAGTTCTAGTAATTCAAAGGTGTAGAATTCATCTATAGCATTAGATTTGAGTTATCTTGGCTAAATAAAATTGTGCCATGAATGTGAGTTTCAGTTGGCATGAGTACTTAGAGGAACCATGCATTTCTTGCATGAAAATGGTAGGAAATGATAGCTTGAGATGGAATAAGAAGGATAGAAACTTTAGATTTAAAAAAGGAAGCAAAATCAAGAAAATGAGACATAAAGGGGTTTCAGCCATGGGACTTTTGGGCATGATATCATGCTGCATTTGACGGTTTGATGATAAAAAATGACTGTAGAAATCAAAAGAAGAAGACTGGTGAAATCGGATTCGAAAAGGGAGCTGAAACGAGAAAGTTAAGGTTCACTACGGTATAATTTATACTGGTTAGTCATAAGTTGTATAATTAGTGGCTACATTTCATGAAAGTTAATAGCCTAAAATTGAGAAGGAAATTAATGATAATTTTTGGTAAAATTATTTTGCAGTCGGGATTTACAATTGGTGCTACCGAACGAGTTGGTGTCGCTAGACAGGTAAGCGAGAAGTGCGTGAGTTGTAAGGATATAGTGAATTGCATGACTTGTTAAGTGTGATTTTATGAAATTATTGGAATGATGAAATGCTTTGAAAATCATGCAAATTGTGGTTGAAAGCTGGTTTTATATATTGTATTTTAATTGTAGGAGGTTAGGAATTCGCAGTTGTTATGCTGCCGAAAAAATTACCGAAAATTATTCTAAAATATAATGAAATATTTTAGATGCATAATTTAAGTAAATTATGAATTTTGGAATTTATTTTCATCAACTTTCCATAAATTGGAATTTTAATGAAAAATGTTAAATTAAATATTCATGTTATGAATATTTATTAAAGTGTGAATAAAAATATATTCTTTAAATTGTTTTATATTTAAAAAGAATATTTATGAGATTTTCCCCTAAAAACATGAATATTTATCGATTGTTTTCACTATACTATAGGTAATAAAAAGAATATTTATTACCTTTTTGGAATATTTATTTAATTAAATGATAATTTTTATTTAAATTCCTTAAAGGTATTTCATATGAAAATTAAATGATTTTGAGACTTTAGGCCCCAACTTCATGCTCACTGTTACTGTACTATCACGTGGCTGATTGACCCGTCAAGTCATCAACAGTCCCAGGGTCACCTGGCAAGTGTACTCTGTGGAAGCTCTATAGACTATAGCCATAGATCTAACTGTATATTGTTACTGTTTCCCTTCGGGGATAATTATAGCATGATGTGATTTATGGTGTTGCCTAGTCTCAACCTACTGATAAATAATTACTGAACTAGGTTTCATTGAATACTGTTTACTGTACTGTATTGAGAAATACTGTTTACTAAAATCATTGTTTATTGGAAAGAAAATATTTATGATATTATTTCTAAATTAGAAATAATTACTAAAATGTTTATCCATTGATTTTTCGAAGAATTATATTGTACTATACTGAAGTGATTGTATACTGTTTTTACTGTTTTAAACTTACTGCTTACTGTACTGTCGTGTATTTTAAACTGTTACTGAAGTGAGGAAATTAAATGGTTTATTCCATTTATATTTATGAAAAATGAGATTAAATTGTTTTAGTATAACAATTTATAAATTACTCCCTTTAGTCGCTCTGAGTTTTCGGGACAGGACAGGTATTTCAAAATACTTTCCATGCTCCATTTGGATTTCCCGGTCGACTATAGTATCCTTCCTTTTTACTGTACTAGTGAATCGTTAGGAAAATAAATATTTTCCAGCATATAGATTTCATTGTATCAAGCTTGCATACGACTCCTTTACTGAGCACGTTATCGCTCACCCTTTTACTTTCCACTCCATAAGTTATTGTATTTGGATAAGAGATATACCATCCTGAGTTATCGGCTACGATTTCAATTACCCGAGTCATCAAATTTACGATCTTGGAGGTATTTTATTTTCTTTTATATATTCAAAAATTTTGTACGATACTACTTTAAATTGTAAGTAGAATACAGGGGATGTAAATGCGATAAGGAATCATGTAATATTCATATTCCGATCTAGTAAGTTAAATAAAATTATTGTTTATCACTGTAACTGTTTAAGTGATTAAGGCATCGAAGACGGCTCAACCGTCAAATATATGTAAAATTAAGTGATTTACTGTACAAACAGACTATTACAGATTTAATGGTATAAGAGCAAGGTTGGTCTGATATCTAATGTGCCTTAAGATAAAAGTGAATAGTAAACATATCTTATAGTATTGTATAATCTGAATGTATAATAGAATAACTAATGGAAAGTGAAATAAATTATATTTGTGGTGCAGATATGAGTGGAAGGAGGGTAACGCGCTCAGTTAAGGGCAGAGGTAGAGGTAGGGTTGAGCCAGCATCGGAGCTCGCCCCAAGACCTACTCACCCACAGCTGTCGAAAAGCCCTAATACTCGTATGATAAGGATTGAGAGGATGTTAGCCGACTTTATGGCTATGTATATGGCAGATAGAGCTGCGAATAGGGCGGAGAGAGATAAAGTAACAGCTCCCGTAGCTCCGGTAATAGCACCACCTCCACCTCAGCCGACATCAGTAGTGCCCAAGCCACAGCCTATTCCACCACCGGCACCTCAATCACGGTAGTTCTACCACAGCCACCAGCACAGCCGCCTAGGGATGTGGAGTCATACTGTGATGTTACTATGGTGCAGTCATTTTGGAAGTTGGATCCACCAAAGTTTAAGGGTACTAAGGATCCGTTGGTGGCAGAAGAGTGGGTTAATGCGATTGAGAAGTTATTTAGGTATATGAGGTGTACAGAGACCACAATGGTAGGTTTGGTAGTGTTTCAGTTGACGGATGATGCAGAACATTGGTGGAAGGCTATACAGACAGTACCAGTTGCTCTGCATCAGGTGGTGACCTGGGATATATTTGTGGAGGCATTTAGACGATAGTACATTTCTGACATTGCTCAGCAGAGATTACAATAGGAGTTTTTGGATTTAGTTCAAGGGAGTCTGTTAGTGGATGAGTATGAGGCTAAATTCACCACCCTGAGCAGATTTGATCCACAGACTAGAGTGGACGAGAGACATAAGATCGAGAGGTTTAAGGTAGGTTTGAGGCCCTCTATCAGATCTAAGCTAGCCCCGTTCGATATTCACACGTATGATGAGGTAGTACGACGAGCGCAGTTATGTGAGAGGGATTTTGAGCAGTACCATACAGATGTTAGTGGTAAGACTAAGGGGAAAGGAAAAGGTAAGCTTAAGAGAGCTTATGAGGACAGATCGGGTTGGGAGCAGCCTAAGAGGGCTAGGTATTCGAGCATCCAGATTACTGAAGGGCGATTTACGAGATCAGCAGCTTCAGCCCCTGCTACTGGCCCTACCTTTACTCAAAGGAGTACTGCGACCAGATGTAGACATTGTGGTAGGTCACACAGTTCACGTCCTTGCTATTTACTGACTAAGGCGTGCTTCAGATATGGACAGATGGGCCATATGGTTAGAGATTGCCCGATGTTTAGAGAGTTCGCTGCTTCCACTGTTCCTTCTACTACTCCACTTGCTCTAGCATCGGCAGCTCCGAGTGAGTCGGAGAAAGCTACACCCTCACAGCCGAGGCGATTTACAACAGCAGAAAAAGGGAAGAAGGCTGTGACCTAGGGACGGGTGTACGCGTTGGATCAAGAGACTGTCGACGCTTCTATTGATGTGATTAAAGGTAAAATATATATCTTTGATATTTCGGTACTTGCTTTATTTGATCTGAGTTCTACCCATTCTTTTTTGTCCCCTACGTGTGCTAATAGGACCCCTGTAGAACCAGAGCCATTAGGGTATACCTTTCAAGTTAATACCCCATTTAAAGAATCACAAATGATGGATATTGTATATAGGAACTGTAAAGTTACCGTAGGAGAGAAGGAACGACAGCTAACCTAATTTTGTTAAATATGTACGATTTCGATGTAATCCTAGGGATGGATTGGCTAGCTGCAAATCATGTTAGTTTGGATTGTTATACTTAATTTATCACATTCTCTCAACCTAAAAAGTACATTGTAAAGTTATTTATAAATTAATAAAAGTGATGCGATTATATGTTTACTGAATGATATGTGTACTAAATCGTGTAATTGTGTGTGAATGTATGTGAAGGTTTTTTTGCTTGTGTGGAGGACGTAGAAAGGAAACGTCCAAACTTGCACGAGATTCCTGTGGTCAGGGACTTCCCGGACATATTTTCAGAGGAGTTACCAGGGTTGCCACCAGATCGAGAGATGGATTTTACAAGCGATTTGGTATATGGTACGGAGCCGATTTCTAGACCCTCATATCGGATGGCACTAATGGAGTTAGAGGAGCTTAAGAAGCAACTCCAGGAGCTTTTCGATAGGTGATTCATACGTCCCAGTGTGTCACCATGGGGTGCTCCAGTTCTATTTGTCCAGAAGAAGGATGGTAGCCTTCGGTTGTATATCGACTACAGGATGTTGAACAAGGCTATCATTAAGAATAAATATCCCCTGCCCAAGATTGATGATTTGTTTGATCAGCTCAAGGGTGCATAAGTGTTCTCTAATATAGATCTACGATCAGGGTATCATCAGTTGAAGATTTGGGAGTCGGATGTTCATAAGACAGCATTCCGGACTCGGTACGGACATTATGAGTTCCTGGTGATGCCTTTTGGTTTGACAAATGCCCCTGCAGTGTTTTTGAGCTTGATGAACAAGGTATTCAAGCCATTTT
This sequence comes from Heritiera fomes, assembly GCA_032173925.1. Classification (NCBI taxonomy): domain Eukaryota; kingdom Viridiplantae; phylum Streptophyta; class Magnoliopsida; order Malvales; family Malvaceae; genus Heritiera; species Heritiera fomes. The sequence continues at coordinate 10,091,022 of JAPDPM010000014.1, read as the reverse complement.
TGGATAAGTTTGTTATAGTTTTCATCGATGACATATTGATCTATTCTAAGTCTCCTCCAGAGGAGCACGAGTAGCATTTGTATATAGTTCTACAGACCCTCAAGGACCGGAGGTTATATGCAAAGTTCAGTAAGTGTAAATTCTAGCTAAATCACATTATCTTTTTGAGGCACGTGGTGTTGAAGGACGGGGTGTCTGTTGATCCATCCAAGATAGAGGCCGTTGTACAGTGGGAGAGGCCTAAGACCATTACAGAGATACAGAGCTTTCTGGGTCTAGCCGGATATTACCGTCAGTTCGTGGAGGGATTTTCCAGATTAGCTGTTCCCTTGACATGACTCATATGTAAGGATGTGAAGTTCGAGTGGACTGACACCTGTGAGCGCAGTTTTCAGGAGTTAAAGCGAAAACTAACGACTGCCCTCGTATTAGCACTTCCCAGCGGATCTGGTGGATTTACTGTTTATATTGATGCTTCCGCACAGGGATTGGGATGTGTCCTCATGCAGCATGGTCGGGTTATAGGATATGGTTCTCAGCAATTAAAAGATCAAGAGAGGAATTACCCAACGCATGATTTAGAGTTAGCCGCAGTAGTGTTTGCACTGAAGATTTGGCGATATTATTTACACGGGGATAAATTTCAAGTTTATACAGACCATAAGAGTCTGAAATATCTTTTCTCGCAGCGAGAGTTGAATATGAGACAACGACGATGGATGAGCTGTTAAAAGATTATGACTGCAAGATTTTATATCACCTGGAGAAGGCTAATGTAGTGGCAGATGCACTGAGCCGTAAGCATGTTGGCATGGTATCATAAATGATGATCAAGGAGTATGATCTTATAAAGTAGTTTTCTAGCCTCAGTTTGAGTGTGATCTCCTCTTATAGATATGGGTTCATGGCTAGTTTCAGAATAGAGCTGGATTTGATGGATCGTATCAGAGAAGCTCAGAGGAGGATACTTATTGCATCAGGGTTGCCAGCCAGATTTAGATGGGAGTACAGTAGAACTTCAAGATTGGCATCGATGGTATACTGAGGTTCAAGGGCAAGATCTGTGTTCCCAGTGATCAACAGTTGAGAGATTTAATCTTATTAGAGGCCCATACCTCCAGGTATATTTTACATCTGGGTAGTACTAAGATGTACCAGAATCTTCGGAAGGTATATTGGTGGCCTAAGATGAAGAAAGACATCGTAGAGTATGTTGCAAGATGTCTTACATGCCAGTAGATTAAAATTGAGCATCAGAAGCTTGCAGGTATGTTATGACCTTTATCGATTCCTACTTGGAAATGGAAGCACGTGACTATGGATTTTATTATGGGTTTACCACGGACCCAAAAGGGGTATGATGCTATTTGGGTGATAGTGGATAGATTGACAAAGTTTGCTCATTTCTTGGCCATGAAATTCACTGATCCAGTTAGTGCTATTACTGATCTATATATCAAGGAGATAGTGAGGTTGCATTGTGTTCCAGTGAGCATCACTTCTGATAGGGATTCTCGGTTCACATCTCATTTCTGGGAGAGATTTCAGGAGACCATGGGATCCCAGCTGAATTTCAGCACCGTTTTTCATCCGCAGACTGACGGACAGTCCGAGCGTATGATACAAATGCTCGAGGATATGTTGAGAGTTTGTGCACTAGATTTTAGAGGCTCCTGGGATGATCACTTACCTCTAGCAGAATTTGCCTATAATAACAGCTATCATGCAAGCATCGACATGGCACCTTATGAGGCGTTATATGGTAGACGATGTAGATCCCCGATAGCATGGGAAGAAGTGAGAGATTGTAAGTTTTTAGCTCCCGACTTGGTCAAGCAGGCTTCCTAAGATGTACAGTTGATTTGTGAGAGACTAAAGACCGCTCAGAGTCGGCAGAAGAGTTATGCAGATACTAGACGCTGACCACTAGAGTTTTTAGCGAGTGATTATGTATTTTTGAAGGTCTTACCATCTAAAGGCACCGTGAGATTCGGTAAAAAAGGGAAATTAAATCCTCGATACATTGGACCCTTTGAGATCTTAGATCGCGTGGGAGACGTGGCATACAGATTGGCACTACCTCCAGAGTTGTTAGGGGTGCATAATGTTTTCCATATCTCGATGTTAAGGAAGTACCATCCAGATCATTCTCACGTAATTCGACATGAGCCACTAGAGATTAGAGAGGACATGAGTTACGTATAGAGACCGGTACGGATCTCGGATAGGAAGGATAAAGTATTGTGGTCTAAGACTATTCTATTAGTAAAGGTGCCCTGGCAGTATCACACTGAGGAGGAGGCTACTTGGGAGTTAGAGAGCCTTATGCGTGAGAAGTATCTAGAGCTATTTCAGTGATAGGTCCAAGTGAAATTTGGAGGACCAAATTTCTTAAGGTGGGGAGAAAATGTGAGACTTGTTTCTACTACACTGTACATTAATTTTGTAATTATGTGTATAGTGAAATGTAAATTATTTTATGATTTTAAGTAAAATTAAAATGTGGGCCCCACTTTAATTTTATGGTTTTGATGGACTTAAGACTGATAATACAGTGTACTGTGGGTGAAATAAATATAAAATAATGATTTGGAGGCATAAAAATAATTTTTATGTCATTTGGAATTATTTTGTGAATTTTGGAAAACAAATTAGAAAATGACAAATACATCCTGAGGGCATTTTCGTAAATTATGGTCAAACTAAAATGATTTGGGATGAAATAAAAATATCATGAGATTCTACATGAAAAGGAGAATAACATAGTGCTAAGAGATTGATCAAAAAAGGTGGTTTAATAAAAAATTTTGCTGGCTGTCCACAAGGTGTAAAATCATAATTTCACATTATCGGTGCACCGCGCATTAACGAAACCACTTCCATTCATCAAAATACATTAAATGTGATTGATTGGTGCTGGAATCAAGATTTTTGGAGTTCAATTGCATGGTTTTTACAATTTTAGAAGCTTACGGGCAAAATTGTTAATATTTTAAGTAACTAAGGGGCAAAATCGTAATTTTGCCCATCTCTAGAATTTTCAGCATATTTGGCTGAAGTGTGCCGGCTGCTATTCATCATCCCTTACTAGCCCATTCACGACACCAAGAGAAAGAAAGAATAGAAAGAAAGAAAGAAAAAGAAAAATAAACACGAAAAACCTATAGAAATCTACAAAATTTCACTACAATCCTTTAGAGAAAAATAATCTCCATCACTTCCTCTCTTCATTGGTGTCCATATCTCATCACAAGAGGAAGAAAATGAGAAGAAAAAGGGGCAGGAGTGGTTCAGTCAAGGGTAAAACATGCCAAAATTTAATGTTTTCTTTTGATTCAAAGTTATATTTCTAGTAATTCAAAGGTGTAGAATTTATCTATAGCATTAGATTTGAGTTATCTTGGCTAAATAAAATTGTGCCATGACTGTGGGTTTCAGTTGGCATGAGTACTTAGAGGAACCATGCATTTTCTTGCATGAAAATGGTAGGAAATGATAGCTTGAGATGGAATAAGAAGGATAGAAACATTAGATTTCAAAAAGGAAGCAAAATCAAGAAAATGAGACATAAAGGGGTTTCGGCCATGGGACTTTTGGGCATGATATCATGCTGCATTTGACGGTTTGATGATAGAAATGACTGTAGAAATCAAAAGAAGAAGACTGGTGAAATCGGAGTCGAAAAAGGAGCTAAAACGGGAAAGTTAAGGTTCACTACTGGTATAATTTATACTGGTTAGTCATAGGCTGTATAATTAGTGGCTGCATTTCATGAAAGTTAATAGCCTAAAATTAAGAAGGAAATTAATGATAATTTTTGGTAAAATTATTTTGCAATCGGGATTTACGGTTTACGGTTGGTGCTTCTGAACGAGTCGGTATAGCTAGATAGGTAAGGGAGAAGTGTGTGAGTTGTAAGGATATAGTGAATTGCATGACTTGTTAAGTGTGATTTTATGAAATTATTGGAATGATGAAATGCTTTGAAAATCATGCAAATTGTGGTTGAAAGCTATTTTATATACTGTATTTTAAGTGCAGGAGGTTAGGAATTCGCAGCTGTTATGCTATTGAAAAATTTATCGAAAATTATTCTAAAATATAATGAAATATTTTAGATGCATAATTTAAGTAAATTATGAATTTTGGAATTTATTTTCATCAACTTTCCATAAATTGGAATTTTAATGAAAAATGTTAAATTAAATATTCATGTTATGAATATTTATTAAAGTGAGAATAAAAATATATTCTTTAAATTGTTTTATATTTAAAAAGAATATTTATGTGATTTCTCACTAAAAACATGAATATTTATCGACTGTTTTCATTGTACTATAGGTAATAAAAAGAATATTTATTACCTTTTTGGAATATTTATTTAATTAAATGATAATTTTTATTTAAATTCCTTAAAGGTATTTCATATGGAAATTACATGATTTTGAGACTTTAGACCCCAACTTCATGCTCACTGTTACTGTACTATCACGTGGCTGATTGACCCGCCAAGTCATTAGCAGTCCCGACGTCATCTGGCAAGTGTACTCTGTGGACGCTCTATAGACCATGGCTATAGATCTAACTGTATACTGTTACTGTTTTCCTTCAGGGATAAGTATAGCATGATGTGATTTATGGTGTTGCCTCATCTCAAACTGATAAATAATTACTGAACTGAGTTTCACTGAATACTGTTTACTGTACTGTATGAGAATTATTGTTTACTGAACTGTATCTTACTAATTACTGTTTACTGAACTATATTGAAATCACTGTTTATTGGAAAGAAAATATTTATGATATTATTTCTAAATTAGAAATAATTACTGAAATATTTATCCACTGATTTTTCGAAGAATTATATTGTACTGTATTGAAGTGAATGTATACTGTTTTTACTATTTTAAACTTACTGCTTATTGTACTATCATGTGTTTTAAACTATTACTGAAGTAAGGAAATTAAATGGTTTATTCCATTTATATTTATGGAAAATGAGTATTAAATTGTTTTATTATAACAATTTATAAATTACTCCCTATAGTCGCTCTGGGATAAGACAAGTATTTCAAAATACCTTCTATTAGAGGTGGCAAAAACTGGCCCGAGCTCGAAAACCTGCCCGAATCCGCCCGAGATCGAATCGGGGCTAGCCCGAATTGATCAAAAAAGTCAAAGGCCCATAACCAAAAAGCCTGGAACCGAAAAAACTCGAAACCGAAAAAGCTCGAAACCGAAAAAACTCAAACTCGACACAACCCAAACCTGACATAACCCGAGCTCGATATGATCCGAAACCGAGACCAACCCGAACTAAAAATTGAAAAAAACTGAATTTATAACCCGAGAAAACCCGAATTATAATTATATAATTATTATTTAAAAATAAATAAATAATTGATACACTTTTTTAATTAAAAAGTTTAAAATTTTGAAAACAATTATTATTTATTATACAATTTTATCAATTATATATTACCAGCATAATAAATATTGAATCTTTTTAATTAAATTAAATTAATTTAAAACACCATAATATATGATATAATATATGATATCAAATAATCTTTAATATTATCCTTATTGCATTTATAATAATAAATATATTATTAATTTAACATTTGATTTTATTATAAAAATCATTTTAACATTTTATTATTTTTATTTATAACAAAATTTTAATTTTAATACAATAATAAATCAAATATATAAAAATTATATAATTTCAATATTTGTTTGAAACTTTGAATTTGATATTTTGTGCAACACATTAAAAATATTTTTAATAAAATTAAATTTAAACTATATTTTCTTAAAGTTTCAAGTATAGAAAGATATTTAAATTTAGATTAAAAAAAACCTAATCTTAAAATTAAAATTCAAGTTTTTAAGATTAGAAAAGTTAAGTAATTAAATTAAAGAATACAAGTACAATTTTTTTATACTTGGGTATCATTAAAAGAGAAAAATATGGTTGTAATTTTATTTTTAGCCTTAAAACAAAAGACATTAAAAAAATCAAGCTAGTGATAATTAATTATTTATTATATTATAATAATCTTATACATGAATAAACTAATTTGGTATCTTATAATAATGATTTTTATATTATATTATAATAATCTTTTAAGAATAAATTATGCAATCTCTTAGTGTGTAAGTATTATTTTGATAGAATTAAGTATTTATTAAAAATAATTTATTTATTATCTATTAAATGTAAAATTAAAGTATGGATAAAAATAATAATTCTAATAGTAAATTAAAGTGTAATTTAATAATATATTAGAGTTGTATTACTATGTAAGTGGTAATTTTAATAAAATTTATTTTTATACTTTGTTAATATTATTATTAATTATATTTAAATAACTAGCATTATATTAATTAATTTAGTAATATCTATTATTTAACATTTTAATTAGATATTCAATCAATTGGTGTATATCTAATATTATTATGTTAATCTAATATTATTATGTTAATGTGAATATGAAAAAAAAATTAGTACTCAATTTGGAATAGTTTTTTTGATAGTAAATAAAATACATAATATAGTTAACAAATAACGCCTTATCATAATGATTTGTATGCTATTATAACTTTAAAAATAATATCTTATCATGTGATATATAATCAACTATACAAGCTCTTAATTAATCTCTCATAAGAGATTTACAATTGTGAGAACCGTAATTTTTAGCTAAATGTGTACCTCTTGTGTAATCTAGTAAACATGAAGAGATAATGTACTCTTAGAAAATTCAAGTATAAGATTGGTTCACATTTATAGAAACGAAGCCTCCGAATAGAATGTAAATAATACACCAATATCGTATACGCAAAATACATGCGCACAAAATAAATAAATGAATAAATATATATATTCATATGTATAAACATGGATATATATTATATATATTGTACCATAAGAATAAACACATACATATGCTAACAAATAGAAATGTATATATATATATATATTTGATATATATATATATATATATGTAAATATATAAAATACATACATTGATATAATTAATGAAGTACTTATATACATGCATTGATACTCTTTAAACAAATAACATAAAAAAAATATTGACTGGTCGGATTCGGTGGCAAAAATCCCACCCAAATCCAAAGTGCTCTGCCGAATCTTTGTAGCAGCCTATTACCTAAACTTATAATAAAATAAGATAAAAGCAAGAGAAAGAAAAACCTAAAACAACAAAAGTGCCCAGCCTTTCTTTCTCTCATTTGCCTTCCCCGTTTCTTGCTTATCACCTGATCCTTTCTTGCTTCCCATCGTGCCTTCCTTTCCTTCCTCGTGTAGCACATTCTTGGATAGTTAACGAGGGCTAAGCTGGGATTATGACCAAAGGCAGGTTGAAGCTAGGTTATTGGTGTTTCAAAAGCTGAATCGGGACTGATTTAAAGGAGTGAAAAATAGAGATTTCTAATGATTTTTGGTACAAGAAAACAGAGGTGTTGAGAGCTAAACCGAGGGTTCCATTTAAGACTGGTTCGGACAAGAAAGAGAGGGGCTGAACGTGGCCAGCTTACGGGGGTTGTGTTTGAACTGGAAAACATGGGTTTTTGAAGGAAGGAATAGGCTGCCACGAGAAGGAAAACAGAGGTATAAGCTGGGATTTTTGGAGCTAAGTTTAAGAAGGAGAATAAGGAAGGAGAGAGGGCTGGAAATCAAGGTTAATTTCTTGAAGGTTCAAGGCTGTTTCTAAGGTTGAACGAAAGCTTCAGATGGCTGTGATTTGGTGACTGGCGGAGAAGCAGAAAAACCGAGCATCTTGGAGGCTGATTGGGGCTGCTTCACGTGGTGTGCAAGGCTGCTGTGGGTGCTTCCTCACAAAACTGCCTCAAGGTAAAAGAGAAGAAATAACAAAAAAAAAAATAAAAGAAAGAAAAATAATTAAAGAGAAAAGAAAAGAAATAAGAAAAATATATATGTATATATTTTTATAAATATGTATATATATATATATATATATATATATATAGACACATATGCAAATGTAGTGTGTTTAAAAAAATATATATGTATGCATGGTGCACATATATATATATATATATATATATATATATATATATATATACACACACACACACACATAGGAAAATGAGAAGAATAGAGTTGAGAACTATATTAAATTTATGTTAAATGTGTGTGTGTGAGTGTACATATATATATGTTATTTTCTTGGAGACAAATGGGAAATAAGGAAAGGAAAAAGAAAATAGAAGAAAAGAAAGGAATTTTAAAGAAAGGAATATATATATATATATATATATATATATATATATATATATATTCTTACTTGAAAAACATGGGACTAGATATATATATATATATATATATATATATATATAAATATATATATTCTTACTTGAAAAACATGGGACTAGATATATATATATATATATATATATATATATATATGTATAGTACATATATATAAAGATGTGGGAAAAATGAGAGAATGTGATTTAAGAACTTAAATTATACGGTGTCAAGAGTATATATATATACATATATATATATGTATATATAGATATTATATTGGAATTTAAATTTACATAAGCGTATAGAAAGCTTGAGCTAGACTTTATTAAGTCGAAATTCTTTGTGAATGTGTAATGTGCCAAGAGGACGACGGACACGATCTAGCTAGACACGGGACACGCTCGAACTAACCTCGCCTTAGGTAAGACGTTTATATAACATAGAAGTAGGATTATCCTGTATAAGATTGAATCTTACAATAGAATGATTTGAATACATAGAGATTGGATATAATGAAATGAAAGTGTAGGTATGATATTCGACATGATAAAGTACCAAAGTGGTGAAATATTGACCGAAAGTGACTCGATATGGTATAGGCTCATAGACATCATGAGATGAAATGAAATGCATTCATGCAATGCACGAGCATGCCATTTTACACTTTTTACTTCATTTCCTTGAACTTTATTGCCATTAAGCATGCCATACTTACAGTACATGAAATTCGAAATGATTTATTCTCATCATGTTTACAAGAAGACCTTGGATGCTTAAATGGCTTTGAAAAGAATGAAATTATAGTTTTCATATATGTACGTATAGATATATATATATATGTAAATGATCTTCAGAAAAGTATTACGTACATTGAACTATTTTCATAAGAAAGATTGAATGCTTTATGAGACTATAAGCACCTTAAGAGAATTAAATTCAATAAAGCATAGTGGAAGCCGCCTAATTGGAGATTACTCATTAGGCATAGATACTTGTCCGACAATAGTCATGGACAGGTCTCAGTCTCGCCTGATCAGTGGGACTGAGAGACATGAGGTCTATGGCCATAGATAGCGCCCTAGTGGTTTCTAGGGGACGATGATATGATTCTTCACTGCTAGCTACAGTGAACTAAGTCTTTATTGATAGAGAGATAGGGATCTAGTCTAGTCTCAAATGATATGAAATGAAGTTTAGAGTGTGCCTTTAAAATGAAAATGAACTCTAAACTCGATATTGATTTACAGTATATGAAACACATTTTGATGCTATATGTGATATGAAATATACTTTCAAAGTATATATGATATGAAACGTGCTTCAAAGAAATATATGTGATATGAAATGTATTTCAAAAAGTATATGTGATATGAAATGTGCTTAAAAAAGCATATGTGATATGAAATGTATTTCAAAAAGTATATGTGATATGAAATATGTTTAAAAAAGCATACTTGACATGAAATGAAAAAGCTTGCATATTTCAAGCATGTCTTAAAAGAATACATGAAATGTATTGATATTTTACATGTCTTGAACTTGTTTAAAAGAATATGTATTACATGTTTTATTACTGTAACTACTTCGTTCATAATTACATGTCAAAGGTTATATCATGGTTTCATAACTTAGACATTTCATGACATGTTGAAGGATAGATGAACTGAATCTGAGAACATGATAGGTATATGATCGCATGATGAATAAGAGAATGACTAATAGTAAATTTTCCTCACATGACATCATGCATGGCATATAGAACAGCATAATTCTAACTCTGCACTTATATAAATGACTTATTGAGCCTTACTCATTAAACACTATTTAAATTTTTCAGATTGAGCACGGAGTTGGGGGAGTATTTCGGAGCTTTTCGAATAGTCCCAAGCCTGAAATATAGTCCCAACTCTCCAAGGAGATTTTGTCACATCCCGTGACCACATTTTTTCACGTTTTTCTACACAACTTATCCGGTTGGGCTGTCTGTGATACTTCACTTTTCATATTCATTTAACTATTAAATATAAAATTTATATTATTAATTACATCCCCTATTTTAATGCTCAAGAAAGTAGTACTGAAAGTAAGTCTAAATACAGAAAATAAATGATCATACCTCATCTTATAAATCAAGCTATCGCAGTGTCTCCAAATGCGCAGCTCGAAATCCTCAGATGTTAGATCTCTTAGTCCTCGAAAATCTGAAATGTTAATATTAAGGGGTGAGCAAACCACGGCTCAGTAAGAGAGTTATATGCAATACTTGATATTCAGCTACCTATATGCTGAAAATAAATTGTTTTTACTTTCTTTAAAGCTTCCTAGTTGGCTCTAGGCTCACATGTAGGAAGGATACTATAGTTGGCTAGGGATCCGAATGGAGTAAGGCAGGTATTTTAGAATACCTAACGTATTAGGTTTTGGAGAAAAACCTAATAGCTAGACTCAAAATATATGGAGTCGCCACCAACCATTCTACCTAGGTGTGATTGGTCACCTATTCAAACTATGGATAAAGACTGGTCTACATCTCAAATTGAGGGTTCGGGAGTACGGTTACGTGTGAGGAAGGATTAGCACCCTCACAACGCCCATCCTAAAATGGTACCAACTAATTTTAGGTTATCTCAAATTTGCCTTAGTTAATCTTAAGTTCAATAATTAAATATTGAAAAATATTTCTAAGCATCCTCCATTGAGCTGGTGGGATAGCTTAAAAAATTCCCCTCACCTCAAGAGTATTCAAGTAGTACTATGTGACTTGCTTGAAGAGGCTCCGTCGTCGGATTCATTTTAATATTTTATGAGAAATTCCTAACTTTGACTCCTTCTACCCAATTAATTCTTACCATTCTATTTTTCATTAATTCTTAATTTTATTTATTTATTTTCATGCGAAAATGAATATGAATTGTTTTTATCAAAGATTCCTTTTAGATCTACCATTAAGCTGGTGAGACCCAAAAGAAATTTTCTTACCTAAAGATTTCCAAATCATTACTTAAGCGTAAATCTACTTGGAATCTCATCATAGGAACAATCAATATTCACTCTCAATAACTCCTATTTATCATTTCATTATCATTTATTATTGTTATTTTATTATTATAGTTAACATGAATTATCGAAAATTTTTATCTTCTTAATTACTTTTGATTTTAATTTTAATTTTAATTTAATATTTTTAGATAAAAACCACCTATTCTATAATTTAAAAAAATAAATAAAAATCAATTATTATTGAAAAACTATCTCTAGGCCATCCATTAAGCTGGTGAGACGTTGAAAATAATTTTCCTACCTAGAAAATTTCAAGAAAATCACTTATGTGTAATTCTCTCGATATTTCATCATTGAGTGGTTCATATTCACTTACATTATAATTTTCATATCTAATTTTTATTCATTTTATTCCTTATTATTATTTCTATTGTATTATCATGGATCATCAATATTGTTTCCAATTTTTATTCTTGTTTTAATTCAATAATAAATATACTAATTATTCATACTTGAATTTCATAATGAGTTTATTTTAGTAGAAAAAAATAAATATAAATTACTTTTTATTGAAAATCCTATTTAGACCTTCCATTAAACTGGTGAGGCCTTGGATAGAATTTCCTTACCTAAAAATATTCAAAAAAATTACTTAAGCGTAATTATCTTGATATTTCATCATCGGAGTAATTATATTCACTTTTATTATTTTAATATCTTATTTTGGTCATTTTATTTATTTCCTTCCTTATTTCATTATTTGCTATTACTATTTTTATAGTATTATTATCAATGATTAACATCTTTTCTAATTTCATAACTAATTATTTTTATTGTTATTTTATAATAAATTTATTTTTTAAAATGAATATAAATTATTTGTTATTGAAAACTCTATTTAGACCCTCCATTAAGCTGGTGAGGCCTTGGATAGAATTTTCTTACCTAGAAATTTTCAAGAAAATTACTTAAGTGTAAATCTCTTGATATTTCATCATCGGATCAATCTCAATTTATTCTTGTATTTTTAAATTTTATATAAAATTATAACCTAGTTATCATTACTAATTACTATAAATTATTTTATTTTATTTTATGCACGTATTCATAAACTCAAAAGCATATGATCTTTGGCACTATTTAATCTAAATACCAAACCATATAGACATGAGCAAATTATTTCATTAACCAATCTAATAAATTTAATACCTAACTTAATTATGTTCTACAAGTTAATTAAATAAATGAATTTTAATTTAACAAGTGCAATTGATTAAATTTCCTAACAACCTAGCAATGAGAAACGTGCATATATAAGATTGAAAAACATGTTAGGAATCATTACAAATATAAAAGTATAGCTTTTTCATAATGAATATAATAAGAGATGCATGTGTATGAGCAGTTTACCTTGCAATAGCTCCTTTGCACGTGTTACTGTGGTCCTTTTACTTTCATAAACATGCACTTCAATGCAACAACAATTTAGTGCAGGCGACAGATGGAACAGGTGCAATGCAGCAACGAAAGGCAAGGCAGCGGTGTGTTATGGTTACGCAGAGTAAGGACGACGTGGTGCAGAACTGTGCGGCAAGCAGCGATGATGATGGGAAGCCGATAGGGATGAACAGCGGCAGCAAAGTAAAACTGGGCGGATGCAAACTCTAGCAGCCGGTCAATGGACTGGGCTAGCAACAAGTGAGGACAGCAGGTGGCAACAAAAGGGCGAGCAGATGGTGCAAAAGGCAGTAAACAATGGCTCTCTTCTTGACGCCTCCCTTCTTAAACGCCTGGGCCCTTCTTCCTTCTTCTTTTGCCTAGCCTTGACACGTCCAATGGTCACTTGAAGTTAGTAAAAGGACACCTGACACCAAGGTTCCAAGCACGACACTAGCACACAAAAGTAGAAGCGTGGCGAGGTGGACGGTAGTTGCGGCAACAAGGGCTTGATGTAGCTGTGCAAATAGACAAGCAAGGCAGTGTAGAAACGATGAGGTGGCAGCAACACAGCTATGGAAAGAGACAGTAAGGTGCACTTGGTTGCAGCAGCAGTAGTGAACCAGCGGTGCAGCAGGGTTTGACCGAGGGGCAAACAGAAATGACTCCAGGCAAGCAAGGGACGTTAGAAAAGTGGCCAAGAAAGCGGCAACAGCGATAGAGACGCTAACAACGCAGTATTGTAGGCATGGGTGCAGCCAAGCAGGGAGAAAGAAGGGTGGTCGATGATGGCAGCAGTGGCTAAGGACCACGAAAATCGTTTTTAGGGTTTTTTCTTTTTCTTCTTCCCCATAGCGGCTAGCCCCTTATTATTTTTTTTCTTGTTTAAATAGACCTAGGTCTCCTTTTATTTTAGGTAATTCAAAAAAAAATCAAGAATAAATCTTTTTTAGGAAATTTTATATCTCAAGAATCGGATATTAAATCCGATATTAATTCTGATTTTTCTTTCCACCAAATCCAAATTAATTTTTCATCTTTTAATGGTCTCATTTAATTTTACTTTCTTATCAAAATTAATTCTGATTTCCTTTTCCTTTTTTTTATATTTTTTTCGAAAATAAAAAAGTCAAAATCAAAATTTCTAAATCTAAAATAAAAAATATATATAAACTAATTAATTAAAAATGTTTGAAAAAGACCCGGACAAAAAAGGTGTCTACAGTCCCGGAACCTAGAAGCAACTGTAGAGAGTACTATATTCCTTGTTCTCAAAACGATATAATTTTCGTTTTCACAGAGTAAACCACTTATTTCTTTTTACTTCTGTACAATTTAAAACACGTGACAGCTCAGTAACAAAATAGTGGTTTCCTTCAGTACAGTTAAAACACATGACAGTATAGTAGCAAAACTTGTAGTTTACTTTCTTTCTCATCAGTACAGTAACCTTATCTTACAGTTCAGTAAAACAGTAATATTCAATACAGTACCATTCGGTAAAGCAGTATTTTGCAAATTAGTAAAACAATATCTTGATACGGTTCAGTCAATAAACAGTAAACATATGAAGACCAAGAATTTTCTAAATAAATATAAGGTATTCGAAAAATTTAATTTGGACAAATTGAAATCCAAATTAAATAAGAATGAAATTGGAGAAAATAAATTTGGATATCAAGAAATCCAAATTTTATAAGAAATAAAGATATGTAATTTTATATATTTATATAAGGTTATTATATAAATATATAAATATATTTTTAAATAAACATATGTACATATCATATTTGAAATACTATTTAATATCATAGAATGAATACATATGTATTCTATTATACATTTATGTATATATGATTTATGTATAAAATATATAGGTATGGTATTTTAAAATAAAGTATATATATAAATGATTTATATGAAATATGTAATTATATATATATTTTTATTTATAAATGTAATATATATATATATATGAAATATATATAGTATTTTAAATTAAAGTATATAAATGGTTTATACAACATATATCTCAATATATATATATATCCAATATAGTAAATAAATATATAATTAAATTATATGAATATAATTATATATAATAATATAAATAAATATATATAATAATATAATTATTTATATTAAAAAAAAATAGGAAAGGCGGGAATCGGGATAACCCGATTCCCAGCCTTTTCTCATCTGTTTCAAGACAGAGGAGAAAACAAAAGAGGCAAAAGGAGAGCGGGCCGGCGCCAGGAGGAGGAAGAGAGCGCCGCCGCCGGCGAGTCGAGATGGAGGAAGAGAAGCTGACGTCGACACCTACGGCGAAAAAGAAAAAAAAACAGAGAAGGAAAGAGAAATGGCAAGGCGGAACCGAAGTGGGGAAAAGAAAAGAGCCACAGCGGTGCCGGCCGATCTGGGCACCACCACCCCAACCTTGAGCTTGGCGGAGCTAAGGGGAAACAAAGGGAGGCCACCGATGAAGCAGAGGCCGACGAAGAAAGGAAGAAACAGAGAGGAAAGAAGCCGCCACTGCCACCTCCAGATCCGGTGCCGTCACCACCGGTGAGGAGGAAAGGAGACCAGATTTGGCTTCAGCACGACTTCGGCCAGCTGTGGGAAGGCCGAACCGGCGGAGAACCGGCAGGCGAGGGGCTGAACCGGCGGATGAGACCGAACTGGGAAAAAAAACAAAACAGAAAAGATAGGGAAAGAAAAAGAAAAGAAAGAAGAAAAGAAAAGAGAAGGAGAAAGAAAAGAAGAAAGAAGAAGAAGAAGGAAAAAAAGGAGAAGAAAAAAAAAGACAGAAATGGAAGAATGGTAAATTATTTCATGTTATTTAGTTTATCTTTATTTAATTGATGAATTGTTAAATTGTTTGTGAAAGGTTCTAAGTTTAAAAATGGATTTGAGATTTGTAGAGAATGACACAAGAGGCGAGTTGCAAAAATTTGGATCAAGCACTAGCTTATGAATCTTGGTGTTCGTCAAAGTCCTAAGCTTTGACGCTCGGTAAGATACTTTTATAAAGCATTAGTAGCTTTATATTGTATGTGGGAATTATGATTTTTTATATATGATGCATTTATTTAATTGATTTTAAAAATGCTAAGAGGACCCACAACTGATGGTGGGAGTCTTAGTAAGAGATAAAGAAAATGTGAGAATCAACGGCTATAATTATAAATTGTTTTCCGTACAGGAGGCTTAGTAAAAATTAAGCCGTTATGCTGCCGAAATTTTTAGGAAAATATCTGAGGAAAAAGATTAAATTTCTCACATAAATGGAATCTTGGAGATAATTATTGAAAATAAATATTAAAAGGATTATATGGTATTACCGAAAGAATTTGATATTGAAATCGATGAGAAGATAGATCGTTGAAAACGATAATGTGATGAATTATATGGTTTAAACCTTATAGAATTGATAAATCAAGTAATTTTAATATCACAAATGGTATCAAGTTGAGATTGAGGTGAAATCATTTATTAGACGGATCACTGATAAAAGTGACGATGATTATAGGATACAACTTAAAAGAGAAAAAAAAAATTGAAGTTGTGATTTAGACTGTCAAATGATAGAAGTGCGGAATTATCAATCGAGTGATGATTATGGAATTGATAGATTCAAATAAATGGACCGTCTTAGTGGTATGAACTAAGATGTTTGCAATAACATGGATAGTCGCAAGACGACTTAAATGATTGAAATACTGTTGATAGTGGAAATTGGCAAATCCTTTTAAGTGGTAAATTGCCAATGAAAGAATTGAATTGAGGACGTTTTATAAATAATTCTAGCATGATATTACATTCTACAGGCCATATGAAAAGTGAATTGAGGATTGTGATATGATTTTATGATAGTGAATGAAATTGAACCGCAAGTCGAAAAATCTGAATATGTACCAATAGGTCAAACCATAAATGGATTTGATAAGCGATTATTGATCTTGTGGTTCTATGATCCTCGATGTCGACTCTGAAATAGATATCGAATGAGGATATTAGTAATTCATAATTTCAGTATCCTGATGGCTATATGGAAACATGATATTTAGATGCTCATAGATACTAAGAGGATTCACACTGATGATGTGGTTCTAGTATCGATAATAAAATGTACAAATGATTATTATAGTCGATAATTATCGAAAAAGGATATTGAATACCGAATGGTTTGAATACCAAGTGATCTAGTTATTAAATAATTAGAGTATTGAACAATCTGAATACCGAATGAAATAAATCTTGAATGATTTGAATAGTGATTTACTGATTTGACAGAAAGAAAGTATTGAAATCGAATAATTAATGGTGATAAGTTAAATGAATCGCTTCAGCGTATTTGATGAAAATATTACCGAAGCTGCATACTGAAATGTTTTATAGCATCGCATTTAAGCATGCCTTCTTATAACTTTAAGCATTAAAATAATGTTTATATGAATACTGAAAAGTATTGATTTGTTTTGAAATGAAAGTATATGATAGATATATATATTTTTTGATATATGAAATCTCGTACAGAATTTTACCATATGCTTTACATGATACAGAAAAGAAAGATAAAGATTTAAATGTTTTATGAGACTGTAGGCACCCTAAAAGAATTAAACTCAATAAAGCATAGTGGAAACCACCTAATTGGAGCTTTGCTCATTAGGCAGAGAGATGCTTGTCCGACAATAGTCGTGGACAGGTCTCAGTCACGCCTGATCAGTGGGGCTGAGAGAGATGAGGTCTATGGCCATAGATAGCGCCCTAGTTGGTTTCCAGGAGACGATGACATGATTTTCACTGCTAGCTACAGTGATTTAAGTCTTTATTGATAGAGAGATGATAGGGATCTAGCCTAGTCTCTAACCGATATGATACGAAGTCTAGAGTATGATTTTATTGACATGAACTCTAGACTTGACATGATTTATACTGTACATGAAACAGATTTGAAATGAAATATGTTTTGAAACAGTACATGTTTTAAACATGTTTTAAAAGTCCATGAGATATGATTTCGACACTTATATGATCTATATGTGATTTTGTGTCGAACATGGCATGATATGCGGTCTAGAGTATAGTTTGATTTGATATGAACTCTAGACCTGATATGATTTACAGCATATGTTTTAAAAGTACATGATAAATGATTTCGACACTTACATGATTTATATACGATTTTCTGTCGAATTTGAAATGACCTGCGGTTTAGAGTATAGATTGATTTGATATGAACTCTAAACCTGATATGATTTATAGTATATGAAAAATGTTTTAAAACCGCACATGTTTTAGAATGCTCCGAAAACGAATACATGAACTGAAATTGAACATGTTTCTATCATGCCTTAAAGGCAGATTTGAAATGAATTGAAAATTCATATGTTGAGCATGTCCTAAAGTATATATGATATGATTTAAAATGATAGCGGTTTATACAGAAAAATTACATGAATTGCATATTAAACCCTGATATGATGATATGCTTAGTATAGAGAATTCCATGAGGAATGTCATGACTCGACGTTAATGAGGTTTCATCTATACGATGATATGATATGATATGATATATGAACATAAGATTGATATGAAGAGAATTTTGATCTCACTCTATCGTGATCATAAATTCCCAGACGATAAGTGATATGAATTGATGTAATACGGGAATATGATTGTTAAATGTAAAGTGAATTCAATAGGATATCTGCATTAAACATGGAGAATATATGAGGAGTGTCATGACTCGGTGGTAGCGATATTTTATCGATATGATGTCATGATATTGTGAGATCCCCAATTTCCATGTATTCCTCCATGTATGTAAAGTATTCTAAGTAAATATGATTAAATGAATATGAAGTCGATGTGTAATTGATGTATGAGTAATGTAGGAATGATGTATGGAATATAGAAGAAATAAGAAAGTTGATAGCCAATAAGGCAAAGAGCTTATTTTGGTTATTATAGAATTGAATAGAGGATAAAGAAAAATAAAATCAGATTTAATTGATGATTAAATGGATGAGTCATAGAAGAGAAGGAAGAGAGGAATTAAATGGTCAAAGGGTCAAAGGGAGAAGTGCATGGCTGAGATTGATGATGGATAAGGAAGCATTTAATGCAAACATGTATAGTCATCACCCCATCATCTCATCACCAACGTCAGCCCCTTGCCAGCCCCATCCCTCTCGTTCCATCTCCAAATCTTCCAAGTTTTTCCATTCCAAGCTCCTTGCTAAACCACCTTACTCCCTCACCAATTCACTAAGTTCATTTAACGAAAAATAATCCTTGTTGTTAGACTAGGTGATATCCAAAGTTTGATGAAGTGAATCCAAGTATTGGAGGAGATCTCAACAATTGAAATTTTGGTCTCTAGTGAAGGTAAGAGAAGAAGATGATTTTTACAATTTGGTTCATGATAAGGAGTTGTACTGAGCTAATAGGACATGTGTATGTTGTTTAATTTGAGGTTTGAAATGGTATGATGATTTCAGGTTGAAGAAGTGAAAAGCTAGGGTTAACGCGCCAAGTGATTTCGCGTTTCTGAAGGAATTAAGGTAAGAAATTTATGTAACGGACGTAAGGCGGCTATGTCCGCATGTTTTATAATGTTTTGATGTGGTTTGGAAAGAAACATCAGCTGGTTTAGTATAGGAAAAGATGCATTTTTGGACTTGTCTCCTAGTACCAATTAGGCTAGGGGCAGCCGACTGCCATAGAGGGAAGTCGACTGCCTAGAGACAACCAAAACGTCGTTTTTCGAAAACCGAGGCAAACCAGTCGACTGCTATGTAAGCCAGTCGACTGCTATTTTTCAAGAAGCATTCTGTTTCAAACCAGTCGACTGCTATATGGACCAGTCGACTGCTATTTGCCAAATTACATTCTGTTTCAAAAACAATCGACTGCTATATGGACCAGTCGACTGCTATTTCTTAAGAAGCATTCTGTTTGAAAACCAGTCGACTGCCCCCATGTATTTTCAAAGATGAAATTATCAAAATTTTAAATGAAATTAATTTCGATAAAAGGAATTATGAAGCAGCAGTTGACTGCCATATAAGACCAGTCGACTGCCATGTATGAAAAGAACTTTCAAAGCTTATTTGATTTAAACACAAAAGTGTTTTCTGAAAAAGTATATTATAATGTTTTGAGGCTATGGACTGCGTAATGATTATGCATTTCTGATGGCTGAGAGACTCTAATCAAGTCCTCAGTAATATGTATGTTAAGTGAGGAACCCTAGTCCGGTCCTCAAGACCATAAGTGACACCTGACTAGTGCTCACTATGGTATTATTAAGGCAGGAGAGAATCCCTGACCTCTACATGGTATACCAATGTACTAATGCATGATTAGAGTCATATGAGTCATATGAATGGGAATGAACGGTTCATATGACGACTCAATCGCTTAAACATTGTACATAGTCTCCATCTATTTTAAAGTACAAGATGTATGTATGAAGAAGTATATGATGTATGTTTTAAAGTATGTATGAAGTATGATGTTTTAAAGAAAGAAGTATGATGCATGTTTTATTTGTATGTTATATTTTAACGAAAGCATACAAAGTATGATTACCATGTCATTTTAAATGAATATGCATGGTTACAAGCAATGCATGAAAGAAGTTTATGATACATGCTTTATAATGCTTTACATGACATTATAGAGCCAAGTAGGAAAAATGCATATAGAGGCATAGTACGCTCTTTTACATACTTTTCTTACTGAGCGTAAACTCACCCTTTTACGACTATTTTTCTACAGACTACTTGAAGTGAACCACGCTCTGACTAGAGGAGCTTGTGCTTGAAGAATCGAAGTGTACCTTCTCGATACGCTTCCCAGTTAGTATAGAAGGTATACATATATATTCCTATGTAAAGTTAAATTGTAATTCAGCTACAGTACAGTACAAGTAGAATTTATGTATATAAGATGTCGGGGATGTAAGTTAAGATGATGTATGAGATCCTGTGGAAATGGAATGATATTTATATATATCATTTTATGTTTATGGAAATTGAATAAAATTTCATAAGCTATTAAATGATTAGCTTAAGATTAAGGGAAGAACGACACTGGGTAAACTAAATCTAAATAAAGAAAGAAAAAGATAAGTGATAAGATGAAGTGACGAGGACGTCACAGAGTGGTATCAAAGCAGTTTAGATTGAGGTTTGACAGTGTCGAGAAGTTAGAAATAGAGTATATCCCCCAATTGTACTGTACTTGTCTGAATACAAATGTATAGTATAGCTGTTTTTAGTTATACTAAAGAGCTCAATGATGATGATATTTACAGTATGAGCTCACAAAGAAGAGGTACAAGAAGAGGAAGAGGACGGGGTTGCATTGAAGAGCCCCCAGTTCCGTCTCCTCAACCATCTCCACCACATAGCCCGAATACGAGGCTAGCGAAGATGGAAAAGCATATGGAGAACATGACCACAATGTTTACGCAGTTCATGTCTAATTTCCCGAATGTGGTCACAAGTAACCAAGCAACTGCAACTGTTGTTCCTCCTACGGATAAAACCCCACCAGTCCCAGTTATTGGAAGACGGGATTCTAGAGCTTATTGTAGTGTGGCATTGATTAAGGAATTCAAGACGTTGGATCCGCCCAAGTTCAAAGGGGAAAGAGATTTGTTGACAGCTGAGAACTGGATGAAAGCTGTCCTAAAATCTTTTGAGTATATGCCCTGCTCCGAAAGGGAGAAAGTAGGCTTGGTCGCCTATCTGCTAATAGATGATGCTGAATATTGGTGGCAAGCCACTCGGACCGTGTTAGAGGCCCGATATGATGAGGTCACGTGGGATAGATTTGTGGAGGCTTTTAATGAACAGTACATCCCACGCACGGATCGGAATAGATTGAAGATTGAGTTTTTAAGTCTAACTCAAGGTACGATGACGGTGAATCAATATGAATCTAAGTTCACCACCTTGAGTAGATTCGATCCAGAGGTCAGAAGAGATTAAGGTCATAAGATCTACAGATTCATCGAGGGATTGAAGTCCCCGATTAGATCTAAGTTATATTCGATGGATATCACCTCCTATGGAGAAGTTGTCCGTAAGGCTCAGCTGTGTGAGCAGGACTATGATCTACACCATGCTGACTTCCGAGCCAAGGGTAAAGGCAAAGAACCCATGAAGCGGAAGTCGGATGAGAAAGCTTCGAGCGATAAGTATCCATTTCGGAGGAGTAGACGATCTGAAGGAGTTTCTATAGGTAAGTAAAGTATAGAAAGATGATCTTTAAATTAATTTAATAGTTATATGGAATTATATTGAAGTTGGAGTTATAATGATGATGGTAATAATATAGGTACTCCTAAAGCTACAAGGATTAAGATAAGTGATGAGCGATCCCGAAATCAAGTTGGAAGTACCGCTAGCTCGCAAAAGAGTACGATGCAAAGATGTGAGCAGTGCGGAAAGTTTCATGGATCACAGCCATGTCGCTTGGCGAGTGGCGCTTGCTTTAGATGTGGGGAGAAAGGACACATGATTAGAGATTGCCCTCAGAGAGATCCGAGAATGCCTGACGAATCAGATAAGACCCCTAAACCACAACCTAAGGCCACTGCTGCTGAGAAGGGAAAGAAAACTGTGACTCAAGGACGAGTGTTTGCTATAGATGAAGAGTCTGCCGATGCCTCGTCCAAAGTGATTAAAGGTACAATTTACCTGTTTGATGTGAATGTCATAGCATTGTTTGATCCAGGCTCTACGCATTTTTTTGTGTCTCCTAAGTTTGCTATGAAAATACCTGTTGAGCCTGAGACTTTAGAATACTCATTAAAGATAAGCACACCATTTAGAGAATCACAAGTGACAGAGTTGGTGTATAGAAACTGTAAGCTACGGGTAGGAGAAAGAGAATCTAAGGCTGACCTAATCCTATTGAATATGTATGGGTTTGATGTTATTTTGGGTATGGATTGGTTAACTAACAATCATGTTATAGTGGACTGTTATGCTAAGAGTGTAACATTCTCTTCACCCATTAGCTATGTTGTAAATTTTGCAAGTAATTAATATGAAAGTATGTTTGATTTTGATTTGTTTGCAAATGAAAGTAATGGATAATGTGTATGATGATGTGAAGGATTTATTGCTTATGTGGAGGACGTAGATCAGAAACGTCCCGGACTCAAGGATATTCCTGTAGTCCAAGATTTTCCCGAGGTGTTCCCGGATGATCTTCCAGGACTTCCTCCGGATAGGGAAGTGGAGTTCACTATCGATTTGGTGCCGGGGACTAAGCCTATATCAAGAGCTCCTTACCGGATGGCTTTGGTAGAATTGGAAGAATTTAAGAAGCAGCTTCAGGAGTTGCTAGACAAGGGATTCATACGACCAAGTGTATCCCCTTGGGGTGCTCCTGTGCTTTTTGTCAAGAAGAAGGACGGCAGTATGAGGTTATGCATTGACTACCGGTGGTTGAATAAAGTGACAATCAAGAATAAGTATCCTCTTCCCAGGATAGATGATCTCTTTGATCAGCTAAAGGGTGCACAAGTCTTCTCCAAGATAGACTTGAGGTCGGGATATCATCAGTTGAAGATCCGAGATAAAGATATCCCTAAGACTGCCTTTAGGACACGGTATGGCCATTATGAATTCTTGGTGATGCCGTTTGGATTAACCAATGCACCTGCAGCTTTCATGAATCTGATGAATGATGTGTTTAAGCAGTACTTGGACCAGTTTGTCATTGTTTTTATTGATGACATCTTGGTGTACTCGAGGTCATGGGAAGAGCATGAGCAACATTTGAGGATTGTTTTAGAGACCCTCAGAGATAGAGGACTATACGCCAAGCTAAGTAAATGTGAGTTCTGGTTAAATCAAATCTCCTTCTTAGGTCATGTGATCAGTAAAGATGGAGTTTCAGTTGATCCATCAAAGATTGAAGTGGTGGTTCAATGGGAAAGACCGAAGACTGTGACGGAGATTAGGAGTTTCTTGGGTTTAGCTAGCTACTATAGGAGGTTTGTAGAGGGTTTCTCGAAGTTAGCTGCTCCACTGACGCGCTTGACGCGTAAAGAAGTGAAGTATGAGTGGAATGAAGCCTGTGAGTGTAGCTTCCAAGAGTTGAAGCACAGGCTAACGACTGCACCGATTCTCACCATCCCTAGTGGTTCAGGTGGATTTGCGGTGTAT
Source organism: Heritiera fomes (assembly GCA_032173925.1). Taxonomy (NCBI): domain Eukaryota; kingdom Viridiplantae; phylum Streptophyta; class Magnoliopsida; order Malvales; family Malvaceae; genus Heritiera; species Heritiera fomes. The sequence goes on along the minus strand of JAPDPM010000014.1, from coordinate 10,067,088 downwards.
AGTGATGCCTCAGGGCAAGGTTTGGGATGTGTGTTAATGCAGCATGGTAAGGTAGTGGCCTATGGTTCCAGACAATTGAAGGACCATGAGAAGAATTACCCGACTCATGATTTAGAGCTAGCTGCAGTAGTGTTTGCCCTGAAGATATGGAGGCATTACTTATATGGTGAGAAATTTCAGATATTTACGGATCACAAAAGTCTGAAATATTTGTTTTCTCAGAAGGAATTAAACATGAGGCAAAGAAAATGGCTCGAGCTACTGAAGGATTACGATTGTGAGATCTTGTACCACCTGGGGAAAGCCAATGTGGTGGCGGATGCTCTGAGCCGGAAGCATGTAAGTATGGTGTCTTATATGATGATAAAAGAGTATGAACTAATTGAGCAATTCGCAAGTCTCAACCTTAATGTTATGACTTATGAGCATATTGGAATGATGGCTAGTTTAAGGATTGAGCCAGAGTTAATGGACAGAATTCGAAGTGCTCAAAAGGAAGATGATAGATGTATAGAAGCCATGAATCAGATGCAATCAGGTATGACCTCAGAATTTAATGTCAGTAGTAATGGAATTTTGAGGTTTAGAGGTCGTATATGTGTTCCTAATGATGACGAATTGAAGAAGTTGATCTTGAGTGAAGCACATGCCACTAAGTACACGTTACATCCAGGAAATACGAAGATGTATCACAATCTTCACAAGGTATATTGGTGGAAGGGCATGAAGAGAGACATAGCAGATTTTGTAGCAAAATCTCTCACATGTCAACAGGTCAAGGTAGAGTACCAAAAGCCAGCAGGATTACTGCACCCTCTGCCTATACCTATGTGGAAGTGGGAACACATTACGATGGACTTTATTATGGGATTGCCCAGAACTAAGAAGAATCATGATGGTATTTGGGTGATTGTCGATAGATTGACAAAATCAGCTCACTTCCTACCTATGAAGTCAACTGATACACTCAATGCTTTGGCAGATATGTATGTAAAAGATGTCGCAAGACTACACGGTATTCCAGTGAGCATCACTTCTGATAGAGATTCCAGGTTTACTTCCCATTTCTGGGAACATTTTCAGGAAGCCATGGGATCTAAGTTAAATTTTAGCACAGCTTTTCATCCGCAGACTGATGGACAGTCCGAGCGCACGATTCAGACGCTCGAGGATATGTTGAGGGCTTGTGCTATGGACTTTAGAGGCTCCTGGGATGACCATCGGCCATTGGCTGAGTTTGCATACAATAATAGTTATCACGCAAGCATCGGGATAGCACCATATGAAGCTTTGTATGGAAGAAGGTGTCGATCTCCGATTGGGTGGGAAGAAGTGGGCGAACGTAAGTTATTGGCTCCAGATCTAGTCGAGCAAGCCTCAGAAGATATTAAGTTAATTTGTCAGAGGCTTAAGACAGCCCAGAGTAGACAAAAGAGCTATGCGGATGCTCGAAGGAGGCCACTTGAATTCATGGTTGGAGATTTTGTGTTCTTGAAAGTTTCTCCATCCAAGGGAATCATGAGATTTGGCCGACGAGGTAAGTTGAGTCATCGTTACATCGGTCCATTTGAGGTCTTAGATCGAATAGGCGATGTTGCCTATAGATTAGCATTGCCTCCGGAGCTATCGGAAGTGCATAATGTGTTTCATGTATCGATGCTTCCGAAGTATAATCCGGATCCGTCTCATGTCATTGAGTATGAACCCTTGGAGATAAGGGAAGATATGAGTTATATAGAGAAGCCGATTCGGATTTTGGATAGAAAAGAGAAAGTATTAAGGTCTAAGACGATCCCCTTAGTGAAAGTTACGATGGAAGAAGCTACATGGGAGCTAGAGAGCTTAATGAAAGAAAGATACCCAGAATTGTTTACATGACCAGCTAAGGCAAATTTGGAGGACCAAATTTTCTAAGGTGGGGAGGATGTGAGATCCCCAATTTCCATGTATTCCTCCATGTATGTAAAGTATTCTAAGTAAATATGATTAAATGAATATGAAGTCGATGTGTAATTGATGTATGAATAATGTAGGAATGATGTATGGAATATAGAAGAAATAAGAAAGTTGATAGCCAATAAGGCAAAGAGCTTATTTTGGTTATTATAGAATTGAATAGAGGATAAAGAAAAATAAAATCAGATTTAATTGATGATTAAATGGATTAGTCATAGAAGAGAAGGAAGAGAGGAATTAAATGGTCAAAGGGTCAAAGGGAGAAGTGCATGGCTGAGATTGATGATGGATAAGGAAGCATTTAATGCAAACATGTATAGTCATCACCCCATCATCTCATCACCAACGTCAGCCCCTTGCCAGCCCCATCCCTCTCGTTCCATCTCCAAATCTTCCAAGTTTTTCCATTCCAAGCTCCTTGCTGAACCACCTTACTCCCTCACCAATTCACTAAGTTCATTTAACGAAAAATAATCCTTGTTGTTAGACTAGGTGATATCCAAAGTTTGATGAAGTGAATCCAAGTATTGGAGGAGATCTCAACAATTGAAATTTTGGTCTCTAGTGAAGGTAAGAGAAGAAGATGATTTTTACAATTTGGTTCATGATAAGGAGTTGTACTGAGCTAGTAGGACATGTGTATGTTGTTTAATTTGAGGTTTGAAATGGTATGATGATTTCAGGTTGAAGAAGTGAAAAGCTAGGGTTAACGCGCCAAGTGATTTCGCGTTTCCGAAGGAATTAAGGTAAGAAATTTATGTAACGGGCGTAAGGCGGCTATGTCCGCATGTTTTATAATGTTTTGATGTGGTTTGGAAAGAAACATCAGCTGGTTTAGTATAGGAAAAGATGCATTTTCGGACTTGTCTCCTAGTACCAATTAGCTAGGGGCAGCCGACTGCCATAGAGGGAAGTCGACTGCCTAGAGACAACCAAAACGTCGTTTTTCGAAAACCGAGGCAAACCAGTCGACTGCTATGTAAGCCAGTCGACTGCTATTTTTCCAGAAGCATTCTGTTTCAAACCAGTCGACTGCTATATGGACCAGTCGACTGCTATTTGCCAAATTACATTCTGTTTCAAAATCAGTCGACTGCTATATGGACCAGTCGACTGCTATTTCTTAAGAAGCATTCTGTTTGAAAACCAGTCGACTGCTATATGGACGAGTCGACTGCCCCCATGTATTTTCAAAGATGAAATTATCGAAATTTTAAATGAAATTAATTTCGATAAAAGGAATTATGAAGCAGCAGTCGACTGCCATATAAGACCAATCGACTGCCATGTATGAAAAGAACTTTCAAAGCTTATTTGATTTAAACACAAAAGTATTTTCTGAAAAAGTATATTATAATGTTTTGAGGCTATGGACTGCGTAATGATTATGCATTTCTGATGGCTGAGAAACTCTGATCAAGTCCTTAGTAATATGTATGTTAAGTGAGGAACCCTAGTCCGGTCCTCAAGACCATAAGTGACACCTGACTAGTGCTCACTATGGTATTATTAAGGCAGGAGAGAATCCCTGACCTCTACATGGTATACCAATGTACTAATGCATGATTAGAGTCATATGAGTCATATGAACGGGAATGAACGGTTCATATGACGACTCAATCGCTTAAACATTGTACATAGTCTCCATCTATTTTAAAGTACAAGATGTATGTATGAAGAAGTATATGATGTATGTTTTAAAGTATGTATGAAGTATGATGTTTTAAAGAAAGAAGTATGATGCATGTTTTATTTGTATGTTATATTTTAACGAAAGCATACAAAGTATGATTACCATGTCATTTTAAATGAATATTCATGGTTACAAGCAATGCATGAAAGAAGTTTATGATACATGCTTTATAATGCTTTACATGACATTATAGAGCCAAGTAGGAAAAATGCATATAGAGGCATAGTACGCTCTTTTACATACTTTTCTTACTGAGCGTAAACTCACCCTTTTACGACTATTTTTCTACAGACTACTTGAAGTGAACCACGCTCCGACTAGAGGAGCTTGTCCTTGAAGAATCGAAGTGTACCTTCTCGATATGCTTCCCAGTTAGTATAGAAGGTATACATATATATTCCTATGTAAAGTTAAATTGTAATTCAGCTACAGTACAGTACAAGTAGAATTTATGTATATAAGATGTCGGGGATGTAAGTTAAGATGATATATGAGATCCTGTGGAAATGGAATGATATTTATATATATCATTTTATGTTTATGGAAATTGAATAAAATTTCATAAGCTATTAAATGATTAGCTTAAGATTAAGGGAAGAACGACACTGGGTAAACTAAATCTAAATAAAGAAAGAAAAAGATAAGTGATAAGATGAAGTGACGAGGACGTCACAGATATGATATGAAACATGAATATAGAAATATACGAAGAGAATTATGACTTCGTATCACCGTGATCATGATCCACAATATGAGAATGGATAAGAGATGATATGCGAATCGATAAGAGTGATATGAGAATCGATAAGAAATGATAGAATACAGAAATATGATTATGAAATAAAAAGTAAATATGAGAATTGATATGAGATGATAGCATACCAAAGTATGATTATGAAATGAAAAGTGAGAATGATAAGTGATAATGAGATGTATCGATGAGAAAGGATTAACTGTAATTGCATCCTTACAAGTTTTAAGCATTGCAGTTTAAGACAGTGTAATCCTACTCATGTATTTATATTAGTATCTTACTGAGCCGTGGTTTTGCTCACCCCACTAAATTTCATCTCTTTTAGATTATTGAAGTTAACATCTGCCATGTGAGCTGCTCAGTGGGCATCGGAGACGGTATATGGACTTAGTACTAGTCTTCTGAGGTATATGTTTCTTATAAAATACTTGTTTACATGTAAGACTTAACTTGATGCACAGTACATATTCTGTTTAACAAGTCGGGATGTAACTAAGAACCGTTTTAGTGTTTGTTAAATATTTAAATGAAATGACTATAGGTCACCTAAATAGTATAGTGACTACACTGACATCGAATAAAAACCTTAAAATGAAAACGAAAAATTTAGTCCATAAATTTGTAGACTAAGAAAAGTACAAGTATTAAAGGAAAGTCGCGGCCTTCGGGTCGTGACAGATTTAATGGTATCAGAGCACGGTTTGTCTAGTACGTGTCGGTGTAGTTGAGACAGTGATAGTGTTACATCCCATGTACTGTGTAATGTCTACATATAAACTTGTTGATTTTCAATCTGTACCGAGATTAGTCGGCTATTGGTATGGGTGATACCAGTTGACGGCCTATTGAAACAGGCTGGGCTTTGACATAAAGATGCCAATCGATGGCCTATTGAAACGGATTGAAAACCGTTAATGAATGGTATCGATGAGGTATAGAAGAATTGTGTATCACCTTAAAGGAATAATATATTGAATGATCGAAAATGATTGATTGTGGCAGTTTATATGGAAGATAATGGAATGATTGTATAGAATATGATCGATATGTGAATTGAAAAGGATTGAAAGAAGTAAAGAAATAGCCAACGAAAAATGATTGAACCCAAATATATGGCTCGATTGAAAGTACAATCTTACCTTAATTATGAGAACTATTGGAAATTGAAAACTATGATTTCGAGTTATAAGGGAGCACAAATATGGAGCAGTTTTTGAATTTAAGACTGAAAGTAATTTCACTTTGGGTATCATAGCGAGATATAGAGATAAAATGATTAATAAATGTTGCATTTATGGCAAGAGATGATTAACAATAAAGTCTGCAATGAGGTGCAGCCTTGATTTATCGATGTGACAATGAGTGTTGTGGGATAATACGAAACCCAAAAGAAATATGATATTATGAAAGTGATTATTGACTGATTGATCAAATTGAATCACTTTTCCATTTTCAAATTTCTAGATTTCTCTAATGCTTTAGTCGAAATATAAATATGAAACGGAGAGAATGTATGTGAAGTTCCAGTGAGCATTACATGTGAAGGAAATCTTGAATTGCCATATGTTTATGGAAAATAGTAAAAGGCTTTGGGATTTCAAATTTATTGACGGCATTGCTCCATACTGATATGAAAATTTGAGCGTAATGTGGAAACGCTCGAAGATATGTTGAGAGAGCGGATGCACGAGATTTAAAGGCTACTGGAACAATTACATACTACTGATTAAATCGGTAAACGATAGTTACCAAATTATATCGACTTGGCACCAAATGAGAGAAACGAATGATAAATGGTGTGAAACAGCTATTATGTGAAAAAAAAAAAGATAGAAAGTGATAACTCCCAAGGTGATAAGAAATTTTAGGGAGTATGAATATATGGTGGAAAAATAATATGTAATGGTATAAAAGGCGATTTGGATGTTGAAAGTATGCTAGTAATATTACTTAAAGGATGATTGAGAGGACAGGAACTATAAGAATACACACCACCAAATAATTTAAGTTGAATTCAGAGGACCGAATTTCTTAAGGTGGGGAGGATGTGAAGACCAAGAATTTTCTAAATAAATATAAGGTATTCGAAAAATTTAATTTGGACAAATTGAAATCCAAATTAAATAAGAATGAAATTGGAGAAAATAAATTTGGATATCAAGAAATCCAAATTTTATAAGAAATAAAGATATGTAATTTTATATATTTATATAAGGTTATTATATAAATATATAAATATATTTTTAAATAAACATATGTACATATCATATTTGAAATACTATTTAATATCATAGAATGAATACATATGTATTCTATTATACGTTTATGTATATATGATTTATGTATAAAATATATAGGTATGGTATTTTAAAATAAAGTATATATATAAATGATTTATATGAAATATGTAATTATATATATATATATATAAATGTAATATATATATATGAAATATATATATATAGTATTTTAAATTAAAGTATATATATGGTTTATACAACATATATATCAATATATATATATCCAATATAGTAAATAAATATATAATTATATGAATATAATTATATATATAATAATATAAATAAATATATATAATAATATATATTATTTATATTAAAAAAAATAGGAAAGGCGGGAATCGAGATAACCCGATTCCCAACCTTTTCTCCTCTGTTTCAAGACAGAGGAGAAAACAAAAGAGGCAAAAGGAGAGCGGGCCGGTGCCGGGAGGAGGAAGAGAGCGCCGCCGCCGGCGAGCCGAGATGGAGGAAGAGAAGCCGACGTCGACACCTACGGCGAAAAAGAAAAAAAAACAGAGAAGGAAAGAGAAATGGCGAGGCAGAACCGAAGTGGGGAAAAGAAAAGAGCCACGGCGGTGCCGGCCAATCCGGGCACCGCCACCCCAACCTTGAGCTCGGCGGAGCTAAGGGGAAGCAAAGGGAGGCCATCGATGAGGCAGAGGCCGACGAAGAAAGGAAGAAACAGAGAGGGAAGAAGCCGCCACTGCCACCTCCAGATCCGGTGTAGTCACCGCCGGTGAGGAGGAAAGGAGACCAGATTTGGCTTTAGCACGACTTCAGCCAGCTGTGGGAAGGCCGAACCGACGAAGAACCGGCCGGCGAGGGGTTGAACCGGCGGATGAGACCGAACCGGTCAGAACCGGTTCGGACCGGTTTAGACCAGGGAAAAAAAACAGAACAGAAAAGAAAGGGAAAGAAAAAGAAAAGAAAGAAGAAAAGAAAAAAGAAGGAGAAAGAAAAGAAGAAAGAAGAAGAAGAAGGAAAAAAAAGGAGAAGAAAAGAAAAGAAAAGACAGAAATGGAAGAATGGTAAATTATTTCATGTTATTTAGTTTATCTTTATTTAATTGATGAATTGTTAAATTGTTTGTGAAAGGTTCTAAGTTTAAAAATGGATTTGAGATTTGTAGAGAATGACACAAGAGGCCAGTTGCAAAAATTTGGATCAAGCACTAGCTTATGAATTTTGGTGTTCGTCAAAGTCCTAAGCTTTGACGCTCAGTAAGATACTTTTATAAAGCATTAGTAGCTTTATATTGTATGTGGGAATTATGATTTTTATATATGATGCATTTATTTAATTGATTTTAAAAATGCTAAGAGGACCTACAACTGATGGTGGAAGTCTTAGTAAGAGATAAAGAAAATGTGAGAATCAACGACTGTAATTATAAACTGTTTTCCGTTCAGGAGGCTTAGTAAAAATTAAGCCGTTATGCTGCCGAAATTTTTAGGAAAATATCTGAGGAAAAAGATTAAATTTCTCACATAAATGGAATCTTGGAGATAATTATTGAAAATAAATATTAAAAGGATTTTATGGTATTACCGAAAGAGTTTGATATTGAAATCGATGAGAAGATATCTCGTTGAAAACGATAATATGATGAATTATATGGTTTAAACCTTATAGAATTGATAAATTAAGTAATTTTAATATCACAAATGGTATCAAGTTGAGATTGAGGTGAAATCATTTATTAGACGGATCACTGATAAAAGTGACGATGATTATAGGATACAACTTAAAAGAGAAAAAAAATGAAGTTGTGATTTAGACGGTCAAATGATAGAAGTGCGGAATTATCAATCGAGTGATGATTACGGAATTGATAGATTCAAATAAATGGACCGTCTTAGTGGTATGAACTAAGATGTTTGCAATAACTTGGATAGTCGCAAGACGACTTAAATGATTGAAACACTGTTGATAGTGGAAATTGGCAAATCCTTTTAAGTGGTAAATTGCCAATCAAAGAATTGAATTGAGGACGTTTTATAGATAATTCTAGCATTATATTACATTCTACAGGCCATATGAAAAGTGAATTGAGGATTGTGATATGATTTTATGATAGTGAATGAAATTGAACCGCAAGTCGAAAATTCTGAATATGTACCAATAGGTCAAACCATAAATGAATTTGATAAGCGATTATTGATCTTGTGGTTCTATGATCCTCGATGTCGACTCTGAAATAGATATCGAATGAGGATATTAGTAATTCATAATTTCAGTATCCTGATGGCTATATGGAAACATGATATTTAGATGCTCATAGATACTAAGAGGATTCACACTGATGATGTGGTTCTAGTATCGATAATAAAATGTACAAATGATTATTATAGTCGATAATTATCGAAAAAGGATATTGAATACCGAATGGTTTGAATACCAAGTGATCTGGTTATTAAATAATTAGAGTATTGAACAATCTGAATACCGAATGAAATAAATCTTGAATGATTTGAATAGTGATTTACTGATTTGACAGAAAGAAAGTATTGAAATCGAATAATTAATGGTGATAAGTTAAATGAATCGCTTCAGCGTATTTGATGAAAATATTACCGAAGCTGCATACTGAAATGTTTTATAGCATCGCATTTAAGCATGCCTTCTTATAACTTGAAGCATTAAAATAATGTTTATATGAATACTAAAAAGTATTGATTTGTTTTGAAATGAAAGTATATGATAGATATATATATATTTTGATATATGAAATCTCATACAGAATTTTACTATATGCTTTACATGATACAGAAAAGAAAGATGAAGATTTAAATGTTTTATGAGACTATAGGCACCCTAAAAGAATTAAACTCAATAAAGCATAGTGGAAACCGCCTAATTGGAGCTTTGCTCATTAGGCAGAGAGATGCTTGTCCGACAATAGTCGTGGACAGGTCTCAGTCACACCTGATCAGTGGGGCTGAGAGAGATGAGGTCTATGGCTATAGATAGCGCCCTAGTTGGTTTCCAGGGGACGATGACATGATTTCACTGCTAGCTACAGTGATTTAAGTCTTTATTGATAGAGAGATGATAGGGATCTAGCCTAGTCTCTAACCGATATGATACGAAGTCTAGAGTATGATTTTATTGACATGAACTCTAGACTTGACATATTTATACTGTATATGAAACAGATTTGAAATGAAATATGTTTTGAAACAATACATGTTTTAAACATGTTTTAAAAGTCCATGAGATATGATTTCGACACTTATATGATCTATATGTGATTTTGTGTCGAACATGGCATGATATGCGGTCTAGAGTATAGTTTGATTTGATATGAACTCTAGACCTGATATGATTTACAACATATGTTTTAAAAGTACATGATAAATGATTTCGACACTTACATGATTTATATACGATTTTGTGTCGAATTTGAAATAACCTGCGGTTTAGAGTATAGATTGATTTGATATAAACTCTAAACTTGATATGATTTATAGTATATGAAAAATGTTTTAAAACCGCACATGTTTTAGACATGTTCCGAAAACGAATACATGAACTGAAATTGAACATGTTTCTATCATGCCTTAAAGGCAGATTTGAAATGAATTGAAAATTCATATGTTGAGCATGTCCTAAAGTTTATATGATATGATTTGAAATGATAGCAGTTTATACAGAAAAATTACATGAATTGCATATTAAACCCTGATATGATGATATGCTTAGTATATGAGAATTCCATGAGGAATGTCATGACTCGACGTTAATGAGGTTTCATCTATACGATGATATGATATGATATGATATGATATATGAACATAAGATTGATATGAAGAGAATTTTGATCTCACTCTATCGTGATCATAAATTCCCAGACGATAAGTGATATGAATTGATGTAATACGGGAATATGATTGTTAAATGTAAAGTGAATTCAATTGGATATCTGCATTAAACATAGAGAATATATGAGGAGTGTCATGACTCGGTGGTAGCGATATTTTATCGATATGATCTCATGATATGATATGAAACATGAATATAGAAATACACGAAGAGAATTATGACTTCGTATCACCGTGATCATGATCCACAATATGAGAATGGATAAGAGATGATATGAGAATCTATAAGAGTGATATGAGAATCGATAAGAGATGATAGAATACAGAAATATGATTATGAAATGAAAAGTAAATATGAGAATTGATATGAGATGATAGCATACCAAAGTATGATTATGAAATGAAAAGTGAGAATGAGAAGTGATAATGAGATGTATCGATGAGAAAGGATTAACTGTAATTGCATCCTTACAAGTTTTAAGCATTGCAGTTTAAGACAGTGTAATCCTACTCATGTATTTATATTAGTATCTTACTGAGCCGTGGTTTTGCTCACCCCACTAAATTTCATCTCTTTCAGATTATTGAAGTTACATCTGCCTTGTGAGCTGCTCAGTGGGCATCGGAGACGGTATATGGACTTGGTACTAGTCTTCTGAGGTATATGTTTCTTATAAAATACTTGTTTACATGTAAGACTTAACTTGATGCACAGTACATATTATGTTTAACAAGTCGGGATGTAACTAAGAACCGTTTCCGTGTTTGTTAAATATTTAAATGAAATGACTATAGGTCACCTAAATAGTATAGTGACTACACTGACACCGAATACAAACCTTAAAATGAAAACGAAAAATTTAGTCCATAAATTTGTAGACTAAGAAAAGTACAAGTATTAAAGGAAAGCCGCGACCTTCGGGTCGTGACAAAACAGTAGCTACCAATTCAATAAACAGTATACGGTAGCTTTCAGTTCAGTATCATGGAGACTAGGCAACACCCTACATATATCATGTTATAATAAAATCATCCCAAATAGGGGAAACACATGAGATCTATGGCCATAGTCTATGGGGTCCTCAGTGTGCACTGATCAGGTGTCCACTAGGACGCTAATAATAGGATCAGTATCTATCAGTACTAACACGTGACACGTGAGCATGATTTATGGAAAATTAAAATATTTATTTTCCAAATCAACACTCCCGTCCCGTGTTTTCTCTGTAAATACATGCGGAGACCTTTTAGTCTCAAAACACTGTTTTTCACCTTTAATTACCTTTATGGAATTTTCTATAAACACTTATTTTTACAATTGAACCCATAAAGGTTATTTATAAAATCAAGTGAATATTTGAAGAAATATTAGTAAAATATTCACTTTGGTCCTTTTCATTTTTCACCTCGTTTCACGTGAAATATCACCTATCGGGATAAATTTAGGTGATTTCCTTTTTCACCATTTTCAAAAACATGAATATTTTAAAATTAATTATAAGTATATTCATATTTTATGAAAACTAATCGATTTCTCGATTTTCGTGGTTGAAAATCGTTCCTCGTGATATAAAATCATTTATTATGATTTTTGGTAATTTTCTAAGATTTTTCGGCAGTATAACGGCTGCCGATTGGCTAGCCTCCTGCATGGAAAATACAGTTTATATTTTCAACCAGTGAGTCACCACAATTTTCCAACCAATCATTATCAATAGCATTTATAAAATTAAATGCATATTTAGAACATGTGTGCCAAATATCCTTACAGGCTGCACATGTCTCCCTTACCTGTCTCAGGTCGGCGACTGCCTCTCGAAGGTCGCGCCCTTGTTCACCTCGCCCGATTCCATCGGCTCGGTTATCGAGGGAATTTTCTGGAAATTAAAATTTTAACATTTAGAATTTTTCCATAATTATTTAAATAAATAAATTATTTAAATAATTTAATACTTTTCGAGATTCTTACCGATTCCCGTAATTCTCGAGATTTCTCGTAATTTTCGAATTCTCGAGAATTTTCCAAATTCCCGGAATTCCTTTTCTCTTTCTCTTTCTCTTTCTTCTTTTTCTCTTTTCTTTTCTTTTCTTTTCTTTTTCTTTTTCTTTTTTTTCTTTTTCTTTTTCTTTTCCTTTTTTTCTTTTCTTTTTCTTCCCAGCCGAACCGGTCACCTCCCTCACCGGTGGCCGGTTCTCCGACGGCTCAACGGCTCAGCAGCTGGCCGGCGTGACGGCGAAGCCGAATTTGGCTTCCGTTCATCCCGAATCGGCGGCACGGCGGCGGATCTACTCGGTTTTGGTTCGGTTCCTTCTCCTCCTCCGTCAGCCTTCCTCCACCGTTTCCCGCCTCAACGATGGCTTCCCACGTCTTCTTCTTCCTCCGACTGTGGTGTGGCTGCAGTGGCGGTGGCCGGTTTGGCCGGCACCGCCGAATCCTTTTTCTCTTTTTCTCCTTTCGGTTTTCCGCCGGTCTTCCTTCCTTCCTTCTCCTTTCCCGCCACCAGCTACCTCTTTTCTTCCTCTGGCCGATGGCGGTTCACTCTCTTCCTTTCTCCCTCGCCGGCGGTGGCAGCTCCGCCACCGTTGGCCTCACCTGGGAGGATTGGGTTCCTCCCGATTCCTTCCGTTTCCTGTTTAACTTTCATCTTTTGTTTTTATTTTTCTTTCTATTTTTATCTATATTATATAATATATATTATACTTATAATATAACATATATTATATTTATAATATATATAATACATATAATATTATTATTATATATAGTATAGTACTATATATATTATGTATTAACAAAATACATATTTAGTATATATATGTGTATATATATATATATATATATATATATATATATCTATTTGTTTAATTTAAATTACATAACATTTATATATTTTTATATAAATGTAGTAATAATAATAATGATAATAATACAATATATATATATTATCTACAATATATACATATGTACAATTCAAATGTAAAATCATATTTACATTTCTTTTCAAATATGTATATACTCATATATACATATTATGTCATATTTAATACATAGGTATTATTTAAATTTATACAATAGTATATATATCTATATATACCTTTGTATATTAATATATACTATATAGTATATCAATACATATGTATTTGTATAAAAATACATTTATATAATTTATAATTATATAAATATATTTCTCTTTTTCTTATTTAATTTGGATTTTCATTTATCCAAATTAAATCTCCTCTTTCCATTATTTTTCATAATTCCAATTTTATTTTCCTTCACTCGTATTTCTTGATTTATCACTTCCTTAATTCTCGGGATTTTCACCAATATCCCGTTCTCACAATTTTATTTATTTATTTATTTCCAATATTTATCTCCAATAAATGGAAAATTTACGGTTATCACATTCTCCCCACCTTAAGAAATTCGATCTTCCGAATTTAACTTAAGTCCAAAGGTGGTATATACCGTATACTTACGACTTCTGACCTCTAGGTTATCCTCCAAGTAATACTGCCATTACACTTTCAGCATTCAAGATTACTTTAGACCACTACATGCTGTCTTTCATCATATATGTTCATTTCTCAAATCGAGAGTTATTCATTTCGACTCTTTTCACATAAGAGTCCATGCACAGTATTTTTCATATCGTAGCTGATCTATGCTGTTCATCATCCATTTTTCTCACTTAATGCGATGTCGATATAGTTTAAAACTATCAATTACACATGTCAGTCAATTATATGTAATTGTCCCAGTAGTTTTTACATCTCATGCATCTGCTCTCTCAATGTATCTTTAAGCGTTTCAACATTACGCTAAGATATGTACATCAGTACGGAGTGATGCTATCAATACACTTGGGATCTCGAGCCTTTTGCTATTTCTCATTAAGCATATGGCATCTCAGAGACTTCCATCACATGTAATGCTCGCTGGAACTGTACATATACGTTTCCACTATCTCACACTCATACTTCGACTAAGGCACTAGAGAATCTAAGAGTCTGATAATGGAAAGTGATTCTATTCAGATCATCAGTCTTTAATCACTTCCATATCAGCATTTCTCTTTTGGACTCTTTATTGTCCACAATATTCATTTTCTCTTTTATTTTATCAAGGCTGCATCTCATTGCAGACTTTACTATAGATCATCTCTTACAATCATAAATCATGAGACTATCATGTTCTCTTCATATAGTATGGTCTTTACATCTCTTTTCATAATTTAGATTCTACAATTGAATCCTCAATTTATATATTTAATCACCACATCATCTATACACTTCCACCATTTCTATCATGTTACGGTGGTTATATGTATAATCATTTTTCATTTATATACTGGTAGTAAACATATCAATTTTCTTAATCCTTTGAGTACCATTATTCTCACTTATCAAATCTGGCTTGTTTTTACATATTGCCATTATCATGTGATAACCATCACGAGATTACTTTTCAATCTTAATTTCGGGAACTATTTCATGTTCCCTACTCATCATGCAACTTATCTTCTTATTTCATTTCTGTATTTTCACTCTCATCATTTCAGTCGGTTTTCTCAAGTGGTATGGTATTCTACAGTTAAAATCTTTTAACATTCTGCATACTATCTTCTCTTCATACTTATCCATTTACCGACTTTAGTTTCTTTAGTTATATCTCATTAGTAGAGCAGCTAGTCCCATAACTCTTTTATGGACTGGTAATAATATCTAGCTAGACTCATTAATCTTGTATCTCAATCATTATCTCTCTATCATAGACAGATTCACTATCATCTTGTCATTTCGAGATTCTCTATCTTAGAAGGAGATACTGTCTAGCCAAATCTCTTATTCGCCACTCTTAACATAAGTCCACAGTTTATGAGAGTTTAAAGGATTATATATCATAATGCTGCTCCTGTTCCATTTGTATCCTTAACTATGTCGATATCTCACTCTTTAGGTTTATATACCTCACAAGGATATTCATTAACCTTGAAACCTCAATAGGAACTCGTAAAATTTCATCGAGTTCTAGTCATCATCTTATGGACATCAGTCTCTGACCTTTCTCTAATGACGCTTTATATTGATGCTAGTCTTATGGACTCCTCCTGTATCTCTGATCAGATCAATAAAGAGTCTATTTTCGTGTAGATGATCACTTGTTCTTCACAAGAACTTTATTAAATAATTAGAATTTAATATACCATTTAAATCCATCTACATATCACGGTCATCTGTGCTTTTCTCATTTGCACTTATACAGATACTTCATTAACCTCAAATCACACTATTTGTATTTCCATCAATCACACCTTTACAAGTGAATTTCATTATCCACACATTTTCCAGAGTTGTTGTAAAGCTTTCGGACTCTTTCTATATCCTCCGATATAAGCTCAGAATTAAATTTCATATAATCCCTCAAGTCAGTGTTAGCTCGATTTCTCCAATCCATACAACTCTGAAAAATTTATCGGGCATTACATCCGATACTTTCTTTAATCACTCACCTTTTATCATCTTGGACATTTCATCCTCATGTCCTATCATTTTCACTGTGTATCCTCAAGGTAGAGAAAGTTAATATTCAAATCATTTTGAAATATTCTCCATCTTGATTTCATTATTTGTACTATTCACTTTCTCAGTCATTTTCTATAGTCATCTCACTTTTCATAATATCCAACGATCCCGTAGTAAACATCCAATTCAATACACTCTTAATTCAGGCCCTTATAGTCTATAACCAGGCCAATCATCTTATGACATTCCACTATACACTCATTGGATCGCATCGTGTAAGGCCCTGGCCCGTCCGCCGTCCGCCTGTACATATCTATACCGTCCTCTTTTGGCGAGCACTCTGGCCCCCTCAAGGATCTATAGCGAGGCCCAGCCCATTCACTAAGTCACTCACCATTCGCGTCCATAATCTACGTGTAAATGGAATCAGTAATAGGGATTGTTATATTCATATCATGGCCTTTATGCCATTTACAACTCCATTACTATCAATGGATTCTAATTCAGCTCAATTTTATCACTGTTCCGAACATCACCCAACATAGGGGCATTTTCGTCATTTCGATATTTATTTCTTTCTCCTCAGTATACCTTTAAATCAAGGATCTTAATATCTCTGTGCTGATAGTACCTCTTCTCGTACTAATATCAGCAATTTGAAATCTTATTCGATTTCGACAGAGAAGTCCACTAAAATCCATAATTAGATTATCTTGCTTGTAACTCAGCTTTACATCATCAATTTCTCTATCAAATCAGTCAATTCCAACTTCTGTTGGTCTATTTTAACTCTCGGTACAATTTTGGAGTCAGGGGTATTTTGGTCATTTTTGGCCAAAAATTTTCTCTATTTAAATTACCTTCAATCGGTGATCTTAATGTCTATTTAATGATGATACTTCATTCTCCCCCTTTATACCATCATTTTCAGGTCTCAGTTCGATCCGGACCGAAAAGTACTAGTGGGGCCCTCACCGAGTCCTTTCAATTCCTTACCGAACAGGCCTTTATTTAGATTATAAGATCACCAACATTCTAGCAATTTCTGAGCCTATTATTTTTCTTTAATTTTCTCAATTTACACTTACTCCCTTTAAATTATTTTACTCAATTCGTAATCATTTATTTTCTTTATGTATTCAGACTACACAATACTACCAGGGATGTTTAACGTTTCTCAACATATTTCTTTCCAAAAGTATCAACAGACATCAGGCCAACCTTGCTCTGATACCATTAAATCTGTCACATCCCGCGACAACATTTTTTCACGTTTTTCTACACAACTTATCTGGTTGGGCTGTCTGTGATACTTCACTTTTCATATTCATTTAACTGTTAAATATAAAATTTATATTATTAATTGCATCCCCTATTTTAATGCTCAAGAAAGTAGTACTGAAAGTAAGTCTAAATACAGAAAATAAATGATCATACCTCATATTATAAATCAAGCTATCGCAGTGTCTCCAAATGCGCAGCTCGAAATCCTCAGATGTTAGATATCTTAGTCCTCGAAAATCTGAAATGTTAATATTAAGGGGTGAGCAAACCACGACTCAGTAAGAGAGTTATATGCAACACTTGATATTCAGCTACCTATATGCTGAAAATAAATTGTTTTTACTTTCTTTAAAGCTTCCTAGTTGGCTCTAGGCTCACATGTAGGAAGGATACTACAGTCGGCTAGGGATCTGGATGGAGTAAGGCAGGTATTTTAGAATACCTGTCTTGTCCCAGAATCTAGAAGCAACTGTAGAGAGTACTATATTCCTTGTTCTCAAAACGATATAATTTTCGTTTTCACAGAGTAAACCACTTATTTCTTTTTACTTCTGTACAATTTAAAACACGTGACAGCTCAGTAATAAAATAGTGGTTTCCTTCAGTACAGTTAAAACACATGACAGTATAGTAGCAAAACTTGTAGTTTACTTTCTTTCTCATCAGTACAGTAACCGTATCTTACAATTCAGTAAAATAGTAATATTCAATACAGTACCATTCGGTAAAACAGTATTTTGCAAATTAGTAAAACAATATCTTGATACGGTTCAGTCAGTAAACAGTAAACAGTAGCTACCAATTTAGTAAACAGTATACATTAGCTTTCAGTTCAGTATCATGGAGACTAGGCAACACCCTACATATATCATGCTATAATAAAATCATCCCAAATAGGAGAAACACATGAGATCTATGGCCATAGTCTATGGGGTCCTCAGTGTGCACTGATCAGGTGTCCACTAGGACGCTGATAATAGGATCAGTATCTATAAGCACTAACACGTGACACGTGAGCATGATATGGGGCCTAACAGTCTCAAAACAGTAAACACGTGATAGAAACCCCATTTATGAAATCAATTTCATTGAATATAAATTCAATCACTCTATAAATATTCATAAGGAAAATATTTTCATCTTATGAATAACAATTTATAAAATATTCATACTGGGGTAAGCATTCCCGAAAATGTTCTAAATATTATAGAACAGTATAAATCACATTTTCCATACAGTGAAAACAGTTTATAAAATAATCACTATAAAATATAAAAGGTCATAGCTGTCCTTTTTCATCGTAAATCATATACGCACGCTTTTCCGTGCTTTTTATCGAAAACATGATTTTCAAAGTTATCGGGATTCAAATCAATTATTTTTATGATTTATGGAAAATTAAAATATTTATTTTCCAAATCAACACTCCCGTCCCGTGTTTTCTCTGTAAACACATGCGGAGACCTTTTAGTCTCAAAACACTGTTTTCCACCTTTAATTACCTTTATGGAATTTTCGATAAACACTTATTTCCACAATTGAACCCATAAAGGTTATTTATAAAATCAAGTGAATATTTGAAGAAATATTAGTAAAATATTCACTTTGGTCATTTTCATTTTTCACCTCGTTTCACGTAAAATATCACCTATCGGAATAAATTTAGGTGATTTCCTTTTTCACCATTTTCAAAAATATGAATATTTTAAAATTAATTATAAGTATATTCATATTTTATGAAAACTAATCGATTTCTCGATTTTCGTGGTTGGAAATCGTTCCTTGTGATATAAAATCATTTATTATGATTTCGGTAATTTTCTAAGATTTTTCAGCAGTATAACGGTTGCCGATTGGCTAGCCTCCTGCACGGAAAATACAGTTTATATTTTCAACCAGTGAGTCACCACAATTTTCCAACCAATCATTATCAACAGTATTTATAAAATTAAATGCATATTTAAAACATGTGTGCCAAATATCCTTACAGGCTGCACATGTCTCCCTTACCTGTCTCGGGTCGGCGACTACCTCTCGAAGGTCGCGCCCTTGTTCACCTCGCCCGATTCTATCGGCTCGGTTATCGAGGGAATTTTTTGAAAATTAAAATTCTAACATTTAGAATTTTTTCATAATTATTTAAATATATAAATTATTTAAATAATTTAATACTTTCCGAGATTCTTACCGATTCCCGTAATTCTCGAGATTTCCTGTAATTTTCGAATTCTCGGGAATTTTCCAAATTCCCGGAATTCCTTTTCTCTTTCTCTTTCTTCTTTTTCTCTTTTCTTTTCTTTTCTTTTTCTTTTTCTTTTTTTTCTTTTTCTTTTTCTTTTCCTTTTTTTTCTTTTCTTTTTCTTCCTAGCTGAACCGGTCACCCCCCTCACCGTCGGTTCTTCACCGGTGGCCGGTTCTCCGGCGGCTCAACGGCTCAGCAGCTGGCCAGCGTGACGGCAAAGCCGGATCTGGCCTCCGTTCATCCTGAATCGGCGGCACGACGGCGGATCTACTTGGTTTTGGTTCAGTTCCTTCTCCTCCTCCGTCGGCCTTCCTCCGTCGTTCCCCGCCTCAACGGTGGCTTCCCACGTCTTCTTCTTCCTCCGACGGTGGTGTGGCTGCAGTGGCGGTGGCCGGTTTGGCCGGCACCACCAGATCCATTTTCTCTTTTTCTCCTTTCGGTTTTCCGTCGGTCTTCCTTCTTTCCTTCTCCTTTCTCGCCACCGACTACCTCTTTTCTTCCTCTGGCCGGTGGCGGTTCACTCTCTTCCTTTCTCCCTCGCCGGCGGTGGCAGCTCCGCCGCCGTCGGCCTCACCTGGGAGGATCGGGTTCCTCCCGATTCCTTCCGTTTCCTGTTTAACTTTCCTCTTTTGTTTTTATTTTTCTTTCTATTTTTATCTATATTATATAATATATATTATACTTATAATATAACATATATTATATTTATAATATATATAATACATATAATATTATTATTATATATAGTATAGTACTATATATATTATGTATTAACAAAATACATATTTAGTATATATATATATATATGTATATATATCTACTTGTTTAATTTAAATTACTTAACATTTATATATTTTTATATAAATGTAGTAATAATAATAATAATAATGATAATAATACAATATATATAGTATTTACAATATATATATGTACAATTCAAATGTAAAATCATATTTACATTTCTTTTCAAATATGTATATACTCATATATACATATTATGTCATATTTAATACATAGGTATTATTTAAATTTATACAATAGTATATATATATCTATATATACCTTTGTATATTAATATATACTATATAGTATATCAATACATATGTATTTGTATAAAAATACATTTATATAATTTATAATTATATAAATATATTTCTCTTTTTCTTATTTAATTTGGATTTCCATTTATCCAAATTAAATCTCCTCTTTCCATTATTTTTCATAATTCCAATTTTATTTTCCTTCACTCGTATTTCTTGATTTATCACTTCCTTAATTCTCGGGATTTTCACCAATATCTCGTTCTCACAATTTTATTTATTTATTTATTTATTTCCAATATTTATTTTCTCCAATATTTATTTCCAAAAAATGGAAAATTTACAGTTATCACAGATTTTTTGTGAACATTGGGTATACGTACTCTTCGTTTGTCTCCATTATCAATTCATGCTGTTTTTGATTCAGTACTTAGATGGGATGTAATCTAATATAGAGAATAGTATCTGGACTATAGAAATGGTGGAAGTATAGAATTGTTGATTTTGCATGAGTATGAATATGAATTGAATAGCATGAATATGAATTGAATAGCATGAATAAGTGGCCAAGTAAGAAAATGTAAACCGTAAGATACAATGTCATGAATTAGAGATGAACTTGGTCATAGGAATGCTAGAATATAATCAACTGCTATTTTGGGAAGCACGAGCTGGATATTTCTTGTAATTTTTATGCAGGAAAATAACCTGGGTAAAGTGATAAAAATAGGCGAGGGAGTTAACGTCCCGAAACAAAAATTCACTGTATTGTACTTAGACAAAATAAATATAGGAAATTGAAAATTTTAGCTCTAAATTTCTACGCGTCCGTACATGTAAGAGGTACCGTTGCGGCCTTCGGGTCGTGACAACAATAGTATATAAAATAAATTATTAATATGTTTATCTTATCATAATGATTTGTATGTTACATTATAATAATCTCTTACCATGTAATACAGAGTAAATTAAACAATCTCTCATAGCATATTATAGTTTTAATTTCATACATTTTTCATTCCAATTTCTTGTCATGCTTTTAGAAAATATCTTGTTTTTAATTTCAAACATTTAATCTCTTATGATGTATTCATGTAATTTAGTTTAGCTTGATCAATTAATAATCATAATATTGGATGATTAAATAGATATTGACCTTCTCAACTACTTTTTTAGTCAAAAAGTGTTTTTTTTATTTATTATAATGAGTTACAAATAAAATAATAAACATAATATACTATATATATATATATATATTAAAGATTTACATTATAATAAAATGTCATATATGTTAAATTATCAATATCTTAAGAATTGTATCTTAACATATTATGAAATTTCTATTAATTTAATTTTAGTACTTTATGTCTAAAATTTTAAAATCTTATTATCTTAAGAATAAATTATTATTATTATTATTATTATTATTATTATTATTCAGTAAACTATTTTTTTGGCCAACAATGTTTCATTAAATTTTAAATTGCAAATTGTGTTAAAATAAAAATAAAATTTACAACAAATATAACAAATTCCCAATCTAGCTCACGTGGTTAAACATATAACAATAAATATAAGAGGCCATGGTTCAAATTTTTGTACAAGCATATAATTTTGATTACTTTCATATAATTGATGAACAAATTCAGTTATCAGATACTACTTGATCAAAAGTTAACCGGGTATAGCATACCCTAAGGGTACTATCCGAATCCGATACGGGTAATAAGAAGACTATCTGAACCCTATAATTACTCGATTATAGAGTCGGATAGTGTCGGGTACCTGATTATATATTACCCATTTACATCATTATATCAAATATTTTTTTGGTACATTATATCAAATGTTATTATTTATAATATAATGTCAAATGGTGTATATAACTTGTTTAATTTAACGTTCTAAATTTTTAATGAGATATTTGATTAATTAATGTGTTTGAGTATGATTATATTGAATAAAAATAATGTTATATTATGATTTATGTACAAACCAAAAACAAAATAAATATAAAATTGAGATAATTAATTGACCAATTATTCATAATATTAATTATTTTTTTATGTATACTATAATTTTATTCAACATTATAATTGAAGAATTAGTTAACTAGTTATGCAGTTAAATTTAATTTAATTACTAATTATGTCGGTATTTAAAAGACAAAATAAATGTTAAAAAGATTCTTAAAAATTTAAAATTTTATTAAAAATATAATATAATTATTAAAAAGCTAATTAAACAAAGTAAAAAAAAAAAGAAATTTATTGAACTAAGAGTATCTAAATTCCAATGACCCAATATTGACAAAAAAAAACACAATGATCCAATAAGTTATTGTTAAGAGTATAAAGCTATTTATATAAATGCTTAATTGTTTAGTGTGATTTATTTATAATTTGTTAGTTATTTATTTGTATAGCTAATACTTTTGGATTTTTACTTTCTTTTAGTTTTACTATATATATTTGGCTCACTTAAAAAATA
The DNA here is from genome assembly GCA_032173925.1 of Heritiera fomes. NCBI lineage: Eukaryota > Viridiplantae > Streptophyta > Magnoliopsida > Malvales > Malvaceae > Heritiera > Heritiera fomes. Next base: position 10,043,982 of record JAPDPM010000014.1, on the reverse strand, counting down.
AATTTTTATATAATTATTAATATATAATTATATATTTTATAACAAATGTAAATATCACAAAAAATTAAAAAAATAAATAATAATTATCAAGTAATAAAAACATTAAAATGTAAAAATTTATATTTATATAAATTTAGTCAAAACAACAAAAGAAATTAAAAATAATGAATAATAATATTTTATTTATGAGACTTTCGTGTGAAAGGAGATCTGTTTGTGTGATGACCCGAAGACCGCGACTTTCACTTAATTCTTATACTTTTCTTAGTCTATAAATTTATAGACTAAATTTTTCATTTTCATTTTAAGGTTTGTATTCGGTATCAGTGTAGTTACTATACTATCTAGGTGACCTATAGTCATTTCATTTTAAATTTTAAACTAACAAGGAAACGGTTCTTAGTTACATCCTGACTTGTTAAACAGAATATGTACTGTGCATCAATTTAAGTCTTACATGTAAACAAGTATTTTATAAGAAACATATACCTCAGAAGACTAGTACCAAGTCTATACACCGTCTCTGATGCCCACTTAGCAGCTTACACGGCAGATGTTAACTTCAATAGTCTAAAAGAGATGAAATTTAGTGGGGTGAGCAAAACCACAGCTCAGTAAGATACTAATATAAATACAAGAGTAGGATTATACTGTCTTAAACTGCAATGCTTAAAACTTGCGAGTTTGCAATTACAGTTAATCCTTCAATAACATCTCATTATTTCATTTCTTGTCATCTGTCTATCGCTTATACTTTTAAATAAATCATCATAATCACTTTTTCAGTCTTCTCGTCCTTATACTATAGTGCATCGTACAACAATATGTCGTGTCCAATTTGAATGTCGTATACTATTAGTCTATACTTTCCTCTATCTCAGAGTACATCATGTCCAATTGAAGCATCATATCAATTCACTTTATGTTTCATGATCGTACTCCTGTATTCTATCATCTCATATCACTTTCCATATAGAGAAATCATGATCACAATAGTGTAAGTTCACAATTCTCTTCATACCAATCTTATGTTCATGTATCATATCATATCATGTCATCGTATAGATAAAATATCATTAATGTCGAGTCATGACATTCCTCATGGAACTCTCATGTACGAAGCATATTATCATGTCAGGGTTTAATATGCAATTTATGTAACTTTACTGTATAAACCGCTATCATTTCTAATCATATCATATGTACTTTAGAACATGCTCCACGTATGAATTTTCAATTCATTCAAGTCTACCTTTATGGCATGATAAAATCATATTCAATTTCAATTCATGTATTCGTTTTTAGAGCATGTCTAAAACATGTGCGGTTTTAAAACATTTTTCATATACTATAAGTCATATCAAGTCTAGAGTTCATATCAAATCAATCTATACTCTAGACTGCATATCATTTTAAATTCGACACAAAATCGTATATAAATCATATAAGTGTCGAAATCATTTATCATGTACTTTTAAAACATATACTGTAAATCATATCAGGTCTAGAGTTCATATCAAATCAAACTATACTCTAGACCGCATATCATGCCATGTTCGATACAAAATCACATATAAATCATATAAGTGTCGAAATCATATCTCATGGACTTTTAAAACATGTTTAAAACATGTACTGTTTCAAAACATATTTCATTTCAAACTTGTTTCATGTACAGTATAAATCATGTCAAGTCTAGAGTTCATATCAATAAAATCATACTCTAGACTTCATATCGTATTGATTAGAGACTAGGCTAGATCCCTATCATCTCTATCAATAAAGACTTAAATCGCTGTAGCTAGCAGTGAAAATCATGTCATCGTCTCCTGGAAACCAACTAGGGCACTATCTATGGCCATAGACCTCATCTCTCTCAGTCCCACTGATCAGGCATGACTGAGACCTGACCACGACTATTATCGGACAAGTATCTCTGCCTAATGAGCAAAGCTCCAATTAGGCGGTTTCCACTATGCTTTATTGAATTTAATTCTTTTAGGGTGCTTATAGTCTCCTAAAACATTTAAATCTATAGCTTTCTTTTCAATATCATGTAAAGCATATGGTAAAATTCTGTATGAGACTTCATATATCAAAATATATATCTACCATATACTTTCATTTCAAAACAAATCAATACTTTTCAGTATTCATATAAACATCATTATAATGTTTCAAGTTGTAAGAAGGCATGCTTAAATGCGATGCTATAAAACATTTCAGTATGCAACTTCAGTAATATTCTCATCAAATACAGTGAAGCGATTCATTTAACTTTATCAGCATCAATTATTCGATTTCAAGACTTTCTTTCTATCCAATCAATAAATCACTATTCAAATCATTCAAGATTCATTTCATTCAGTATTCAGATTGCTTAGTACTCTAATTATTTAATAATTAGATCACTTGGTATTCAAACCATTCGGTATTCAATATCCTTTTTCGATAATTATCGACTATAATAATCATTTGTACATTTCATTATCAATACTAGAACCATATCATTAGTGTGAATCCTCGTAGTATCTATGAGCATTTAAATACCATGTTTCCATATAGCCATCATGATACTGAAATTATGAAATACTAATATCCTCATTCGATATCTATTCCAGAGTTGACATCGAGGATCATAGAACCAGAAGATCAATAATCACTTATCAAATCCATTTATGGTTTGACCTATTGGTACATATTCAGAATTTTCGACTTGCGGTTCAATTTCATTCACTATCATAAAATCAGATCACACTCCTCAATTCACTTTTCATATGGCCTGTAGAATGTAATATCATGCTAGAATTATCTATAAAACATCATCAATTCAATTTTTGATTTGGCAATTTACCCACTTAAAAGAATTTGCCAATTTTCACTATCAACAGTGTTTCAATCATTTAAGTCGCCTTGCGACTATCCATATTATTGCAAGCTCTCAGTTCACATCTATTTAATATCAATATGTACAAGTACATTTTTATGTAAATGTGTGTTCTATCAAATGTTCATAAGATATCACAACCTACTTTCTTATTATCATTATCTCAATCATACCACTAAGACAGTCCATTTATTTGAATCTATTAATTCTATAATCATCACTCGATTGATAATTCCGCAATTCTATCATTCGACCATCTAAATCATAACTTCGATTTTTTTCTCTTTTAAGTTGTATCATATAATCATCGTCACTTTTATCCGTGATCCATCTAATAAATAATTCCACCTCAATCTCAACTTGATACCATTTGTGGTATTAAACTTACTTGATTTATCGATTCTATAAGGTTTAAACCATATAATTCATCACATTATCATGTTCAACGATCTATCTTCTCATCGATTTCAATATCAAACTTTTCCAGTAATACCATAAAGTCCTTTCAATGTTTATTTTTCAATAATTATTTCCAAAATTCCATTTACTTGAGAACTTAAATCTTTTTCCTCAACGTTTTCCTAAGAATTTCGGTAGCATAACGGCTTAATTTTCACTAAACCTCTTGCAAGGAAAACACAATTTATACCACAGCCGTTGATTCTCACAATTCCTATGTCTCTACTAAAACCCGCACCATCAATTGTGGGTCCTCTTAGCATTTTTAACATCAATTCAATTAATGCATCATATAAAAAAATCACAATTCCGTTAAAAATCGTTCCATCAATGCATATTATAAAATCATAATCCCACATACAATATAATACTATTAATGCTTTATAAAAGTATCTTACCGAGCGTCAAAGCTCAGGGCTTTGACGAACATCCAACTTCTTCGAATTCCAAATCGCACCTTCTACGTTTACTCTACAATTCAAATCCAACCCATATTCACACTTAGGAAATTTTTCAAAATTTATTCAACAATATAATAATAATAATAATAATAATAATAATAATAATAATAATTTCCTTACCATTTATTTTGCTAACATTTTCTTTCTGTCTTGTATTTTTTTTTCTACTGAACTCATCAAAATTGGTTCAACCTAGCCCTACCGGCGGTGAGCAACGCCATGGCGACGGCTACGTGCAGCTGGAGGCAACGCCGGCGGCGCTGGTAGCTCTTCCTTCTTCTTCTCCTTCCTTTTCTCTCTTTTTCTTTCCTTTTCTTCTTCCTTTTTCCTTCTTTTTCGATCTACTGTTTTCTCCTCTTTTTTTCAGTCGCCGATTCTTGGCCGGCGACGTCTCCAGCCTCCTTTCCCGGTCGGCTCCTCTGATCTGCTCGCCCTCATTCTATCTCTTCGTTTTCTCTTCTCTTTTTTTTTTATCGGGTCTGCATATGCAGACCCTGTTTTTGTGCATTCGATTTCTTTAATTTTTTTATTTTATTTTATATATATTTTATTATTATCATTTTATATATATATTTTTAATTTGTCTACTTAAGCAGACGTCAGTCTGCTAAAGCAGACCTCTTTTTTTTTATTTGTCTACTTTAGCAGACTGATTTGTCTGCCAAAGCAGACCCTTTTTTTTTTATTGTATCATTTTTATATATATATCCAATATATAATAAACATATATATTCTATATTATATATGTATTTATAAATTTTCATAATATAAATACAGTTATATTCATACTCCCACAAAATACATATAATTGTATTTACATATCTTTGTTATTTTATTTTTAAAGAATCGATTCCCTAAAATCAATCTCCAACCAATCTATTTAATCATACACAAATATATTTTGGTTATATTAGTAGTCCTTAATTTAATCTACTTTGATATATTCATTGTCACCCATGATTAAATTTCCATCACTTCAGTTTATATTATCCCAATTTCTATTCAATAATATCTTAAGTTATCGCATTTATTTATTTACCGGGTGCAAATTTACAGTTATCACATTTTGATTTTCATTTTTCAATTCTCTCCAAACAAGCTTTTCTCACATTACCAAAAAATTTCAAATTCTTTGAGAATATGCCTTTTCCCTCCCTTGAGAATCATGTGAAAAAACTTCAAAAGCAAACTTTGAAATATCTTTATCTTAATATACTGTAATGCAATGTAGATATGATAATTAAAAAAAAATGAACGTGACATTGGATCAAATTTTAATAAAAATTAGGAAAAAAATTGTGTTTGGTATATCAATATAAATTTTAATACAATAATTTTTATATTTTATATGATTCAAATATATTTGATGCAATACGAATACAAAATATATCTATATATATATATATACGAATTATTAAGTCTAATATAATGTAATGTCTATTATAATCGTTTTAATTATAATCGGAATTCAAAGATGATTTTTTTTATTACAAGGGAAATATTAAATAACTGGGGATGAGGGTATTGGATTCGAACCTAAGACTTACAATATGCCACAACTCATCTTTAACCACTAGGCCAAGAGGTTGTTGGCAATTCAAAGACGATTTTTAGTAGTTGGAGTTTGTGGACAAAAAAATTAATTAGTACAGAAATCCAAATGCTTCCAAGGCAGAAGTTTACAATAGCATAACTGCTTTCATTTCTTGCAAATGCAATACAAGATTTAAAACTTTTCAATGTCTTTTATGTCTTCGAGTATTTTGCTTATAATTCTTTTTACGATAATTAATCAATTATAATTAAAAATTATGTACTAGTCCATCATTTACAAGTGCGAACTTTATGTATTATTTTGATAGATCTCATGTGACTTTAAATTTTGATTAATTAATTATAATGTAATAATTATAGATGATATGTTCTCTTTTATGATTGTAGATAACTATATTCTTCATTGGTTCACTACTAATGTTTTCAAAATCATCCCACCAAATTTCTCAATATATATATTATACAATTCCCATTTATTAAATTTTAACTTTAATTTAGCATTTCTATTATATTTTTATTTAACCATAAAAAATTAAATTAATTATTACATTCAAAATTATAAAATATTTATAATTTATAAAATTTTAAAATAATTTGACTAAGCCCGCTAAGCCCACCCGATTAAAACCGGACCGAACCCGAAACCGGACCGAAACCGAAAAAACCCGCAATTGAGAAAACCTGCAAATGAAAAAATTCGAGACCGAAAAAACCCGCAACCGAAAAAACCCATAACCGAAAAAACCCGCAACCGAGAAAACCTGCAACCAAAAAAACCTATAACCGAAAAAGCCCGTAACCGAAAAAACCCGGACCGAACCCACTCATTTGCCACCTTTACCTTCCATGCTCCATCTGGTTTTCCCAACTGACTATAGTATCCGTCCCTTTTACTATACTAGTGAACCATTAGGAAAATAAATATTTTCCAGCATATAGATTTCATTGTATCAAGCTTGCATACGACTCTTTTACTGAGCACGTTGTCGCTCACCCCTTTACTTTCCACTCCACAGGTTACTATATTTGGATAAGAGATATACCATCCTGAGTTATCGGCTGAGATTTCAATTACCCGAGTCAGCAGATTTACGATCTTGGATGTATTTTATTTTCTTTTATATATTCAGAAATTTTGTACGGTACTACTTTAAATTGTAAGTAGAATACATGGGATGTAAATGTGATAAGGAATAATGTAATATTCATATTCCGATCTAGTAAGTTAAATAAAATTATTGTTTATCACTATAACTATTTAAGTGATTAAGGCATCGAAGACGACCCAATCGTCAAATATGTGTAAAATTAAGTGATTTACTGTAGAAACATACTGTTACATAGCTATAGGGCCAACAGTATCAAAACAGTTCATAAAACATTTTTAAGTTTGTTTACAGAGTTTAATTCAGTAATTCATATCTTCAGTCAAACCATAAAGTATCAATTTTAGAAATAATCATACTTAGAGTATAAAAATTCACCAAATATTCTCAATTCAACACTCAACATTCAAAATAGTTTATTTATGTACCACAGAAACATGAAAACATGAATGCATCAAGAAACGTGTAAAAACTAGTGAAAATCCATTTGAAAATTGAGTTGCAAATTTAGTATACACAATGCCACATTTAGAATCTTTAGTCCTAAACACATGTAACCACCTTCTTTTACTTCTAAAAATCATACCAAGTGACACATTTAGGTATTTAGGTTTGTTTAAAAAAAATTTGGCAGTATAACAGCACTATCTATCCTAACCTCCCTGCACGAAAACATAGCTTAAACTACAAGTCCACTTTACCATTTCAAATCAAACTATTAATTCCAAATCTCATAAAAGGTGGAATTTATCAAATCAATGTAACACAGTATCCCTATGCTTCATACATATATCCCTTACCTATCAAATTCTCATTGTTTTGCTCGTTAGCACCAGTATCACCTTCCAGCTTCTGAGCTACAATTCACCACACAAATGCAGTCAATTCACCACAACTCAGTTACAAAGAATATTTAAGTCATTAAGTACCAGTTCATTGCCTATTGCAACCCTAACTTTAGTATATTTTCTATCGGTGGTAACACTGCAACTAACGTTAAAACACCTCTATTTTCCGTTCTAACTGCACCAATAGTCCCGTATGAATTTATACATTATTCTAGGACCTAAAACACATTGAATTGAGCTTGGATTCTACCTCCCTTTCACTTGACTGAATCTCATTCTCTCTCCTACACTTATGTTTTCTTCAATTCAAGCTTAATTCCATGCTTTACACTTATTCTAATTAATTCTACATCAAATTCACATTGAATCATATCATGTTCATGGAGGAGCAAGCTTGGCCAAAACCCTAGGGTGCTAGATTCCATGGTTTTAATTTGATTCAAGCTCAAATAAATATCTAAACATCTTAAACACATGGCATATAATCATAAAACCTTCTTATCATTCTTACCTTGGCTGAATTCCTTGGGAAGCCTCTCACTATGCAAATGGCCACTTTAGGCCTTGATTTGGGTACCAAGATGTAGAGCATAGAAAATTAGACAGGGTTGGTAAAGAGATTTTTTGGTTTCAGTGTCTTTTTCTCTAAGTTTTGGTGGCTTTCTTTGTCTTTAAAGCTTTGGTTATGGAGAAAAATTGAGAAGATGATGGCTGGTCGAAAATGGGATGAAGATGGGCTAGAAAATTCTATGAAAATAATATCTTATAGTGAAAATGACCAAAATGCCCTTATACTTAAGTAATCTTCCTATTTTGCCATTTACAATTTGATTTTGTCGAAAACAATTTATCCAACCTTCAAGTGTGAGAACCCCATTTTTCTCATATTTAGTATAAGTTAAAGAGTGTAGGAACTTAAAAAAAATATGGATTGTTAAATTATTTAAATAAAGGGTTAGTTCGATAAGGTTAAGGGAAGTACTAGGTATGAGCCTCACCAAGACTTTCTCTATCCAGATCAAAGTGAGACCCTGGAATAATGATATTTAAGGTGAAATATGAATATAGCAAGAATCTACATTTCAAAATCACCTCGTTTGGATATATTTTGAAAAGCGTGAAATAATTTCAAAAATGACGATTAAGGACATAGGCCGACGAAACTTTCACGAATAACGGTCCAACGAAGTTGGCTTTTGACCCATTGAGAAAAGTAGATAATCCTCATGTGAAGAAGTCCCATACCACACAAATTGGTAGACGGGATCACGCGAAAAAGCGAAAAATTACTCGATTTTATGGTTAGGGGTATTTTAGTATTTCACCTTTGTTACAATCAAACCCTAACCAAAGCTTATCAAATGACTAAAACATGTTAATTAGAAGTGTTTTATGATTAAATGGAATATTTTGAAGATTAGACTGATTGTTTTCAAAGAAGTCAAATCACTAAGGGCAAAATCAAAATTTAATGTTTTAAGGGCATTTTGGTAATTTTAAATGAAATTTCCAGTAGCTTTCTTCCCCAAAGTCAGTAGCCCACATCTCCTCTTTATTCCACCATTAACAAACCTTAAGGAAGAGAGAAAGCTTCAAAAACACTAATTAAACACCTTTCAAACCGAAAATTGTCTTCACCAACCCTGTCTGTTTTTCAATGCTCTATCTTTTGATACCAAAATCAAGTCCTGAGGTGGCCAAAATCATGGTGAATCATGCCACATTAGACCTGGTCACGAAGAAAGGTGGGTGAAATTTTAAATTTTTTTTATGGTTTTATGGTTTTATACTATGTGATCTCATGTTTAGCTATGTGTTTAAGCTTAAATTGAATTAAAACCATGAAATTCATCCACCTAGGGTTTTGGCCAAGCATGAATGTCTATGAATGTGATGTTATTTGATGCGAAGATGATGTAGAATTACTGTAGAATAATTGTAGAACACGAATTCAGGCTTAAATTGTTGAAAGGAGTTGTGCAGCCAAACAAGGTATATTCAGCCTAGTGAAGGGGATACCGAAATCATTGTCAATTTAATGTAAATTGGGTTTTATAATAATGTATAAATTAATACAAGACTGTTGGTGAAGTCAAAACTGAAAAATGAGGTGTTTTGACTGTAATTGCATTTTGGCATCCGGTATGAAGTAAACCGAATTTGCTGTTGTATTAGGAAATATAAAGGACCTTAGAGTCTAGAATATTCTTTATAAAAGAAATAATGAAATTTGACAGTGTTCTAACTTTATTTTGCAACCTCGAAGTAGATGGCACTAAGGAAACGATAAGTGATTATATCGGGAAATGAACGTAAATAAAATATTTTGAACTTTGAGTTTTGATTTGAGAATATATGCCGAATTTATATTCTTGAACTACTGATATTCTAATTTTAATGGTTTTATGAACTGAATGATAATCTATTTTATGTACTAATCTTGAAATGTGTTGTTATTGAGTTGTGAACTGCTTTGAGTGTTTGACTGATGTTAAAGTTTTATTTTGTTTGATTGAAGTAAATGCTTTAATTTTTGAAATTAATGACATTGCTGATTGAAAATGTTCATTTTCTAATTTAAGTTAAATGTTTTGAATTTAACCAAACGTATTGAACGAAATATATATATTGAATTTCAAATGATATGATTTTAAATGAAAACTTGGTTCCCAAAGGTTTAAATTGTGACTGCTAGGGTGGTAAATCCCTGGCTAACATAGATTCAGGCACTCCCAGCCTTCACAATAAAATGTGTATTTATACTATTGTATTATGTTTTGAAAAATATAAAGTATTGATTTTATTGTTTTCTGGGGAATTAAGTAAATGTTTTGAGACTGTTGGCCACATTTCATGCATTCTGAGTGAGTGATCATATGCTGTTAGACTTGCATAGTCTTCAGCTCCCGTAGATGTCACCTGGCAAGTGTACACTGTGGACCCCTTTGACTATGGCCATATGTTATTACTAATCCCTCTAGGATTTCTGTTTCTAATCCCTATGCGATTTCTATTTCATGCATGATATTGTTGGGTGTAGCCTAATCTCCACCATTCTGTTGTTAAAATTGTTTTGGTATGTGTTTATTGGATTTGATTTATTGATTTGATCTACTGAGTGTTTACGAAATCTGATCGATTATTACTGATTGTTTTTTGATCGTTTACTAATCGTTTTTCTAATTGTTCTCTGATTGTTTACGGATCATTTTCTGATCATTTTTTGATTGCCTTCTAATCGTCATTTGATCGTTTTTTGACAATTTACAGATCGTTCTTTAATCGTTTATTGAATGTTTTCTAATTGTTTTCTGTACATTTTCTAACTAGTTTTTAATCAATTACTGACTGTTTTTTAATTGTTTAGTGACTGTTTTCTAATTGTTTACTGATTGTTCTTTGATCGTTTTCTAATTGAATCCTGATTGTTTTCCTATTGTTATTGATCGTTTTGTAATTTTCTTACCTATTGTTTTCCTATGGTTATCAATTAATTTCTAATGGTTTTCTAGCTATTTTTTTATAATGCACTGATGGTTTTTTGGCTATTTTTTGATAAACTGATCAGTTTTTGAATGTTTTCTGATCATATTATGATTATCTATTGATGGTTTTTTTATCGTTTACTAATGGTTTTCTGACAACATTGATCGTTTACTAAACCATTTTCTGATTGTTTCAATTTGTTCACTAATCGTTTATTAACTATCTATCGAGTGTACTTTAAAAAGGTTTTATTAAAATAGTACACTAAGAGATTTACTGAACGTTTTACTAAATAGTATACTTAAGGGTTTATCGAAGGAACTACTAACCGTTTTACTAAGTGTTCCACTAAGTGTTTTACTTTATGGTTTATTAAAAGATCAAAAGGTTTTGATATGGATTTAATACACATGAATTCTTTCTCTGTGAAGTTTTGACATTCCTTATAGTTGGATTTAGGGACTGGGACATGTAAGGTGCTCCAAAGCATTCTCCCATACTCAACCTGGTTACTTAACCGATTACAGTATCCTTCCGATAGAGTGCCAATGACTGTGAGTTATGAACAAGTTTTCAACTCATGCATATACGTGCACATAGTATCAGTTCTTTTATATATAATCTCTTACTTAGCTTTCCCAAAGCTCACCCCCTTCTTTACCTTACAGATTTATGTGCAAAAAAAATTGATTGTGTGGGAAGGATTTTGATTAGATTTCTATGAATTGTACCAAATAGGTATACTTGTACAGTTATTATATTATATTTAGACATTTATTGCATAGTTCTTTAGAGTGTAAAGGGATGTAAATAGTAAATGAAAAGAATTTGAGTGTCTACTATAGTCTATATTATTGGTTATACATGGAAAAATAAATATGCATTGTGAGTGACTGTACTGGGACTGATGTGAATAGTTAAATGTTATATAGCTCAATAAATTTTACTGTAATATCTGAGTGAGGACATTGAACACAATTCAATCGATTGAATGAAAATATGAATGAAAAGGAAAACTTTGGTGTGAAATATCAATAAACGGAGCGTGACACCAAAATATTTCATTTAATCATAAAACACATCTACTTAACTTGTTTTAATCATTGGTTGAGCTTTCGTTGTTGTTTGACTGGTCATTTGGGTGAAATTACCAAAATATCCCTATGCATTGAATCGCGTAAATTTCTACTTTTACACTTGATTTATTCTATCAGTCCACATGGCCTACAACTTTATTACATGAAAAATTATTCATCAATGATAATTGGTCAAAAGTCATCTTGGTTTGACTGTTATTTACGAAAATTCTGATGACCTATGGACTTAACCGTCATTTTCTAAATTGTTTCATGTTTTTTTTTTTGAAATATGACTAAATAATTGAATTTGAGGTGCAGATTCTTACCATCAAATTATTTAGCTCCAACATTTCGCTCTGTCAGGTTTCACCTTCATTTGGACACTAGGAATTTAGTTTGGCCCACTATTTGGTTCTTGTTCATACCTACAAAGAAATCAACGTTTGAATAGAGATAAGATATCCAATATTCCAAACTTTATGAATAGTGGATTTAATAATAATAAGAAATGTGGATCTCACATTGTATTCATAAACCATTAAACAAACACATTCATGAACACAAGTTCATGAAATTATTAAATATTAAAAATTCTACATAAATATTAAATCCCACATGCAAATTGAACTAATCTTACACGAAATCTTAAATACAACACAACTTTAGTCAACAATGTTTTATTAAAATTGATAATTACAATTTGTATCATATACATATACATATATTGGTATACATACGTTAAAGTATCATATATATATCTCTCTCTGTGTGTATACACACACATATACACACACATGTAATGTATATGTAAATGATCAATGGATAAGAATGAGATCTTAATTTATTATGAATTTTTTATTAATTTAATTATAGCACATTATGTTTAAAATTTAAAAAAAATTATTTTAAGCATAATTAACTAATTTAATTTTTTAATTATTTTATAATTATATTTTATTAATTTTTTAAGCCAACAAAATTGTATTGCATAAATATGTTTAAGAATTAGGTACTAATTTTTTAGGTTAATGTCTTAAAAATAAGGTATATATTATATAACTTATATAATATATGTAATTTTAGTGTTTTACTTAATAATAAACGAAAAATAAACGAACAACAAACAAATAACAAATAACACTTTAACTAAATGAGTTATAAACGAACATAAATAAACAAATGACAAACGAACAATAAATGACACTTTAAATGAACAAACAATAAACGAGCCTATTTATAAACAAAAACGAACGAATCACATCTTTGTTTATGTTCAGTTCATTTAATAAACAAACACTAAAATGTTGTTTGTATTCATTCATTAAGTTTAATAAATGAATATAAACGAATAGAAACCGAACTAGTTTACGAACGGTTCGTCGAACGTTCTGTTCGTTTACACTCTTAATTTCTAATATGAACTAGAAATTAGTTTGATAGAATTAACATTAGCTATAACCATCCTCTAAAATATGTGTTGAAATAAATCAATCCATTTATAAATAGATATTAACCATCACCTTGATTGCATTTAAAAACAAATACATAGACGTATACTCTATTGAATCTTCACATTCATAATCTCCAAAGCACTTTCTGTCACAAATTACGGTCACTTTTAAAAATAATTGTCCTTACACGTTACTCGAATAAGACCATGAGTTATGCAAATTTCCTCAAACTGCCAGTCCACGGACGTCACGGTTGTCAATATTTTCATTATTCCACGTTGAATGACCCATCACCAAAGTTTGATTGGGGGTTGGCCTGATTACATGTGGGCCTTTTGCAAATGCCAGTTTGCATTTTTATTTAAGCCAATGTTTTTGAAATTTTATTTTTTATTTTTTGGTTAATGAACGATCCTTTTAGCTCTCCACTAAAGCTCCTTGCAATTGTCATATTTTTAATTGATCATTGCACGTGTATTAAAGTAGAGGTGTTTTTAATCAAATGGGATCAAAGTTGAGTTAGGGTAAGTTTGGCATACCAATTATCACAGGTATGGTGTGATTAAATGTGGCAAATGGACGGGTCAGATTGAGTTTGGATTGAGTTATTTTGGATTAGATTAATTTGGGTTAAGAAAAAATCAGATCATTTTGTGTTCGGATAATTTCGGATTCGGGTCAGGTCAGGTTTGGATCAAAGAAAAATCGATCTATTTCAGGTTCGAATCAGGTCGGGTTTAGATCACTTTGAATTCAGATCAATTTGGGTTAAGATCAATTCCAGCTTGAATAAGGTTGGGTTCGGGTTATTGACTTTTTTATGCAATACGGGTTGCTCGGATATGAATTCTGGTTGAGCAAACAAGTTTTTCGAGTTAGGCCTTAATCATCTTGGTGTGATTTGTCCAGTATGAAAATAAACTGAAACCATATTTCTAAGAATCACAAAACTCATAAAAATAAAATTTTCTTCTTGCATAACTTATTATAAAATTGGGATTGAAAATTTCAAAATATTTAATAATATGTATGATAGTTTTTTTTTATAATATATACCAATATTCATAAATTAATTATATCTTTCTCATTTTATCTCTATTATCTATAATAAATGTTAACTCTATGCATCAAAGTGATTTAATAGTCTCTACTAAATACTATAATACACTACTATACATCTATTTAATTTCTCTTAATTTTTTATAGAATAATTGGAGACATTAAATGTAAGTGATATAGCTTCTATGCTTTGTAATAGATTAGCCATTAAATATTATACATTAACTCTTGCAGAATTTGTTTTTGGTTAGGTTCAAATGAATAAAATATAAAGGTGAATATTTATGTTTAACCAGATTCAAAAAAATATAACATTTGTATTATTGAAAAAAATTATATTTTTAATATAATAAAATACTTTGATAATTAATTTTGACATTTAAATATTTATTGATAATCTTAAATTTAAGTTTGAATTATTTTAGGTTTGGGTTAATTTGGATTCGAAAAAATTTGGGCTTAGGTCAATTTGAGTTTGGATTAATTCATGTTCGGATCAGATCGAGTTTGGGTTAATCTAAATTCGAATCAATTCAAATTCCAATTAGGTAGGGTTCGGATTAATATGAACTCAGATTAATTTGGTTTTAGATCAATTCAGATTTAGATTGGGTTGGATTTGAGTTGTTGACTTTTTTAGTCAAATCGGATCGATCGAGTTTGGTTTCTGATTTTTCGAATTAGTTTTTCGGGTTGGATCAGTTTTTGCCACTTCTAGGTGTGATTGATGTGTCACTTGTACAAATACAAAAAAATTGATAAAAATTACTTTTATCTTTTATTTTTAGGTCTAATTTTTTAATTATTTATTAAAAAACATATATATTTAATGATAATTTTATTTTTTTTAATCTTACCAGGAGTAATCTCACATGAACTAATCTAACCACTTATTCAAACTAACTAATAATATTTTGAAAACCTATGTTTAGACTCAAAACCAACCCGCTCAATGTGTTTATTATTAAATATTTTTATATTAATATTTTAAAATTTACAATTAAAAAAAGTAGATAAAGATACTAGATTGCGTGCACTTTCAGTAATCGTAATCGTTGCTAATGTTATTAAGTAATCATAGTCTTTACGTTTTTTTTTTAGCAGTGGATCCGATAGGTATAACTTGAACTTGTGTTTTTTTTTTAGATTTTAAATTAAATTTTTATATTTTTAAGAATTTATTTGAACTTATTATATCATACATATTAATTATTATGTGTTTTTTATTTTATATTATATTATATTATTTTTTATTTACAAATGTTTATATTTTTAGACAAATTTGGACTTATTCGATTGTTTTTTTGTATATAAACATAAGACAAAAAGTTAAACCTAAAAGATCGAGTCAGTTAAATCCGAATTGGTCTATAGTCTCTTAACATCACACCTCAATCCAATTTAAACCTAACTCGATCTAATCCATAAATATCTATAAAAGATTAAAAGTAAGCATGAAAATGAGTTACTTAATCTGCTTCTTTCTTTAGGAATTGTTTTTGTAGTTTTGTATCTAAGTTGTTTGATATATAACTGGTTGTGATAAGATTTAATATTATTAAATTTTTTTGAATAAAATAAAGCAAAATGCTAGGAAAAAAATATGCTTTGAAAAGAGAAAATGAGTTTACGAATTGAATAAAAGTATAGAATAGTTATTGAACATTTATGTAATACTAAAAATCTTCATTTTATTAATTATTTTAATTCTTATTTATCAATTTGCATTTTTATATGTATTAACAAAAGTAATTGAAAACATAAAGCAAATATATACATTTAATTTAATAACAAATGCGCTTTTGTCAAAGATAATTATCACATGCATTATTAGTGAAAATTTTTAATTTTATAAACAAAATAAAAATATAGCACATATATTATTTTATTTATTTTTTAATATATTTATAAAATATATATATATTATAATTTTAATTTCATTTATGAAACTAAAAAATTTTATCATCGGTGTTCAAAACGTTTAGTTTAAATTTTGTTTTAAAAAAGAGCTTCTTTTCCGGAAAAAATGATTAAAATACGCGGGAAACTGACCGGACAAGTCCCGGGCAGCAGACAAGATAGGGGCAATGTGAGAGGGCAAGTGGGGCAGAAGAAATAATTGAACGAAGTCTTTCTCTCTCAAGCAAAGTCAGTGGGTAGATCTGCCCACGTGCGCTTACCCAGGGGATGGTCCCCCACCCAAACCTATGCCATTGATGGTGACGCTGGATGCCACAATCTAATAAAAGCGACGGTCTTGATTTCATCATTTTTTTTTCTAAAATTTTTAACTTCCTAACTAGTCTGCATCGCACTCCATTGTTTTCCTTTCCACGCGCTCGATTCTCTACGGTCGATTTACACGCCAAGATTTTAATTAGGAATAGACACTACATTTTTTTTTACAATTCAGTTTTTTTTGGTACATCAATTCAGTTTTTTTTTAATATTATTAAAAATTCTCTCTTTTTACGGCTAACCCTCCAAAAAAATGTAGAAACTAGTTATCGATTTTCAAATCGGCAGTCATTTGTCTACACAAAAAAATCTCCAAAGATTATTTAAAAATTCTTCTAGAAATTTTTTATTCTCATAGAATTTTTGTTTTTCTAAAATAGTTTTAGTGAAAAAGAAATTTAAACAACAGTGGTGTAAGAATCGAAAATAAAAACTTTAAAGGTTTTTGGATAGTTTTTTAGAAGTTTTTTCGTGGTGAACAAGTGACGGACGATGTTATTAGTTTTTTAGAGAGATAAGAGAATTAGTTAACAATCAAGATTTGATTTAGTACTTATTATTTTTTTTAAAAAAGTGAAAAAAATTGTAAATACATTTTTTCATAAAAAAAAAATATTTAACTAATTATAAAAAAACGCTTATAAATTATTTATATCAATCCATTTATGAAGTTAAAAAATTAATGGTAAAATATAGAATTAGTAATAATTGGTAAAATTTTGGCTTTGTTACTCTTATGATTTTATGGAGGTGTATAGTTAAGATTGCAATTGTATTTTTATACAAGTGAATCCTTGGAAATGAAACTTTCTCAAAATTTTGGGTTGAGGACGAAAATTTTAAAGTAAAGACTAAACCCATAATTACCTTGAAATCTTTTTTTTCTCAATAAAAATTAATATGAGGAGCATGTAGTAAAATAATAAAAAAGTTAAAGATATATATATATATATATATATTTATATATATATAAAAGACCTTCTAAATTACATGGCAAGTAGAAAAAGTAACATATATGAGACAAAAGAAGTACCAATTCTTTAGGAAAGATTGTTTTATATTGAATCATAACTACAATAATTCAATTTCAATGATTGGGGAGACGAAATATAAAAAAAAATATTAAAGAAAAGTTATGTAACTTATAGTCATAGAATTATTTAAATTTATAAATGAAATTAAAGTATTATCATGTGTTTTTTAAATTATTATATTAATTTAATAATTTTTTTAAATATATTCTAATAAAGTATGTATCAAAGTTTTAATTTCGTTAATAAAATTTAAAAATGCTGTCATGCAAATATATAAGATAAAATTTGATAGTTCTCTCTAGTCAGTTTTGTAATCATAATGATCAATAGAATCCCATGTGAAAGGTTGTTTATTTTTACTAGAACTCTTAGGGAGCGTTTGGTTGCCGGAATTTTTTATTCCCCCAGTAATTTTTTTCTATCAAATGATTACCATGTTTAGTTCGTGGAATTTTTTCATACCAAGAATTTTTTTTTACCAACAGTGCAAAAAGGGAGGAAAATAGGGGGAAAAATGACTCCCCCCTCATCTTGAGGTTTTTTTTTTTTGGGGGAATCCATTTTTTTTTGCTTATTTTACCCTCCAATAATTATATTTTGTTTCCATTTTACCCCTAAACCTATCTAATATTACAACAATTTTTTTTCTTATTTTGATGAAGAGAAAAATGAATTTAAAATCAAATGGACCAATAATAAGATGGACCCTATGATTTTTGATTAATCAAAATCAATTTAATATAGTAATAGTTTGTTAAATCAAAATAATTTACATAACAAAAATCTTATAAAAAAGGGACAAAATAAATAAATAAATGAGTATCTTAAATAAATAAATAAGTAATTAATTTAAATATAATTTATATTAAGTGTTATTCACTCTACATCAACTAATAATATAGAGGTTATTATAGTAAAATAAGTAATTAAGGGTATTATAGTAAAATAAGCAATTAAGTAATCTTACTTTCCTTTAACCAAATACAGAAATCTTATATTTCCACCAATACAACCAAACACAAGAATCTAATATTCCCAGGAATCCGTCAAGTAAAATAATTTTCCGTCAAATGATTCCCAAAGGTAATCCTAAATTCCGCGAACCAAACGGCCCCTTAAATGAAACATTTGGTAAAACTTTTGGTGAAACTTCTGAAATTGGTTATTGCTCACCGCTATTATCATCCATCTCAACATATGTAGAATCGGTACCAACGTCATTTGTATTATTCTGCTCATCCTAAACATCATAAGCTTCTATCAACACGTGTGTTAGAGGGACTATAACCCAGTCAATCAAATCATCACTACTTTGAAGAACTTATGTATCAATCATCTGAATATCTTGTATGATTTGGTTTTCTATAAAAGCAACTGTTGGGAAATTCTTTAGTGGGCCTACATATAGCAATTAATTGTACATTACAGGCTATCTATTTAGTTCACCTAAAAGTGATCAAATAAAATTTAAGTTATTGGACTTTAGGACATCTCAATTAATATGAGCTTTGCAATGTGTAGAGACCCAATATTTTATTTTATTTTCATGATGGGCTAAAATAAAATAAAATATACTTCAAGTATAAATAAGTTTTGGTCCCCAGTCTAAACATAACGTAATTCTCACAATCAAATTCCATCATTGAGTGAGATACAAATTCTCTCAAAAAAGTTTAGATGTGGAAGACTCTAACCCTAAGAAATCAATTCCAATGGATTCAGGTAAGCTTTCGTATTACTTTTCTTGATGATTAAACATGAGATCCTGAGTATGTTTATTTGTATGAATTTTTCTACAAGTGGTATCAAGAGCCTATTCATGTTTGATCATTGAGAATTAAAAACTTTTGTGTAAAACCTTAGGGCTTATATTCCTTCTGGAACAAGGATTAAAATCATGTGAACAATATTCTGGAATTTTGTTTCATGTTTCATGAATTTTATTCTTAAAATTTTAAATCCCAAAATTAAATTTCAACCAAAACAATTATGTTTAATATGTTTTAATTCAAATTGATGAATGATAATTGCTTCTTGTAATTACTATGGTTGAAACAAAGTCACAATTTCAGTAAATATTTGGTTTTGGTTGAAAGAAATCAAGAAAAGACATTGAGGTTTTCATGGAGTTTCTTGAATGTTGCTTGATCCAATTTATCACAAAATTGGTTGTTTTTTTATCTGATTTTTGCATGGGTTTGTAAAGTAAAGGTTTAATTTCATGATTGTGAGTTTAATTTTGCAAAAAATTGCTTGAAAAAGAATTAAAATCGAATGGAAAGCAAGAATAGACCCGTCAGGTCTGTTGTGGGTACCTGACCTGGCTGGATGAGGAAGATGATACTGTCCCGCGTGGGATAGTATCCAACCACAAGGGCGGTGCGTGCAGACCACACGCCACCATCCGATGGCCATCTAGCCACCGTTTTCTCCAATCCAGCCTATTTTTTTATTTTAAAATTTTTGATGATTTTTCTAGAATTTTTTGAAATTTTTAAATAACTATTATTTAATATTTATTATAATGTTAGTGTTTTGATATATTATGCACATGTGTTTTGAGAATTTATTTCATTATAAATTGTTTTATGATATTTTGAGATCATTGCCACTACTCACTCTCCCTATTGATGTGAATTAATTTGTATACTCTCAATATTTGTATATGTGCATAATGTGTTAAAATTAAAGTTCAAAATAAATTAAATTAATATAAAATGCCACCAAAGTGACCTCTTTTATGTTAATTTATTTATTTCGAAAATTAAGGTTGTCATTTAAGAATTTAAATAACTTTGTTTTTAATCTCTGTGAAAATAATTGACCTAAAGGACGGTTATTTTTTAGCTGGATTGCAAACACAATAAGGTAGTAAATATGTGATAAAATTATTTTTACCATGCATGCAATATGTCGGCCCAAAGGAAGACATGTTGTTAGCAAGGATTTGATTATCAATATTTACTAATAAAGTTTAAGAGTACCGCTTACATATAGAAATTTTTATCCAAAGACTAAATTTCAATGTTGTGCTTGGTATCTTATATGGCCCAAAATTATTATTTGTTAATTGTGAGCTTATTATTGTTGTTTTTCTATTTACTAGTAAACGTTTCTTCTATATCTGCCAATTTGAATAATATCCCGATGCTTAACGGAACTAACTTCGAGAAATAGAAGGAGCATGTTACGATTGTGCTTCGGTGTATGGATCTAGACTATGCGATCAGGTCTGACAAACCTCTCACCCCTGCTGATAATAGTACAGCTACGGAAAGAGCACTTTATGAAAAATAGGAGCGTTCAAACCGCATGAGTTTGATGATCATGAAGCACTCAATTCTGGATACCATCAGAGGCGCAATACCTGAGGAAGAAAATGCTAAGAGTTTCTTACAGTAGATTGCAGATAGATTTACTGCAAATAAAAAGGTTGAAACAAGCACCATCCTATCTAAGCTGGTTTCAATGCGGTATAATAGCAAAGGAAACATAAGGGAATATGTTATGGAAATGTCTAATCTTGTTACAAGACTAAAGGCACTAAATTTAGAGTTGTCTGAGGACATTCTCGTGCACTTGGTCTTAATATCTCTTCTTGCACAATTCAGTCCTTTAAAATAAGTTATAACACTTAAAAGGAGAAATGGACTCTTAATGAGCTCATTGCTCAATGTGTGCAAAAGGAAGAGAGGTTGAAACAAAAAAGGATAGAAAGTGCTCACTTAGCATTTTCTTCCAATGACAATGTTGCCAATAAAAAGAGAAAAAGGAACATAGGAAAAGGCACTACAAATACTGCAACTTCACAGCCTAAGGGGCAACAGAAACAAGATAAGGTGATCACTTGTTTCTTTTATCGTAAAGGTGATCATGTGAAGAAGGATTGTTCCAAGTATGCTAAATGGCTTGTCAAAAAGGGTAAACTTCTCAACTTTGTTTATTCTAAAGTTAATTTGGCTTTAGTATCCAATCACACTTGGTGGATAGATACGGGTGCAACTACTCACATAAGTGTGACAATGCGAGGTTGTTTAAGGAGTAGAAAGCTAACTAATGCTGAAAGATTCATCTACGTAGGAAATGCGAAAGAGCTCATGTTGAGGCTATTTGTTTATTTAGATTAAAGTTCGAATCTGGTTGCTGTCATAACGTCTAGGTCCGTGAACCTAACTGCTAGACTTTAAAATTCAAGGAGTCGCCACCAACCATTCAAACCTAAGGTGTGATTGGTCACCTTTTCTTGTCTAGAGATAAGGCTTGGTCTACGTTCAAAGAATCTAAGGTTCGGGAGTACGGTTACGTGTGGGGAAGGATTAACACCCCCACAATGCCCATCCTAAAATGGTACCAACTATTTTAGGTCATTCTAAATTTATCTTAATTTGAGTTAATTTCGATATGCTTAATATATTGGAAATTTACTTAAAATCCTTCCATCAATCTGGTTCAGATAATAAGTAAATCCCCTCACCTCAGGAGTATTCAAGTAGTACCGATTGACTTGCTCGAAGAGGCTCCATCGTTGGATCATTTAAATACATTATGACAACCCTAATATTGACTCTATACCCAATAAATCATTCTAAATTTAATTTAAATTTAATTTCGATATGCTTAAAATATTAAAAATTTACTTAAAATCCTTCCATCAATCTGGTTCAGATAATAAGTAAATCTCCTCACCTCAGGAGTATTTAAGTAGTACTGATTGACTTGCTTGAAGAGGCTCTGTCGTCGGAATATATTATGAAAATCCTAATCTTGGCTCTATACCCAATCCTTACTAATTTTCTATTTTTTATTGTTTTAATCGTATTTACTTTTTTTATTTTAATTCAAATTATTTCCATATCCTATTTCTATTTTATTTCAATTGTCTTTATTATTATATTTTATTTATTTCTATTTTAGAAAATAAACACATATTATTGTATTGAAAATTTACTCTAAACCTTCCATCAATCTGGTTCAGTCTAGAGCAAACTCCTCACCTAGAAATTTCCAAGGAGTACCATTCGACTTTCTTGGAATTTCATCATTGGATAATTTGCATTCATCTTCTTAATATAATTTTATTATTTCCTTATTCAATATTTATTCTATTTTATTCTTATTTGCATTTTTTCTTCAATTTAATTTATTTTTTCTATGATTTTATTTATCTAATATCATACTAAACATATAAATTATAAAATATATCATACAAACATCATACAAATTAAACTAAACAAATTATATCAGCGTACAAAATATTTATTCAATATATATATAATCAAATATTACCAAATTAATTAAATCACACAAAATCACTCAAATAATATTATACAAGTCATGCAAATAAATTCATGTAAATTAATTCAATTTAAATTATTAAATTGTCATGTTATATTAATCATATTAATTACATTATTAAATTATGTTAATCAAATTAATCAATACAAGATATCTATTTACAAATTAAATCCAATTATTAAATCATGTTAATTTAAATCTTGGTTTATTTAATTGCATATCACCAATTAACATTATTCTAAGTTATCAACTAACTATTATATATTCAATAAAACAAAGATAAGTTTTTGTTTTTACCTTGTTCTGACCTCTTTTATTATTTCCTTCACTTTGTTCCAACGTGGCCCCCTTTTCTTGGATACCAACCCGTGTTTTAATGCAAGGAAATGGTTGTTGTAGCACTCAAATTTGATGATGATCCTGGCAGTGGAGACGAAGATGCGCAGCGATGCTTTTTCTGGTTTGTGGCAGCAGGTAGCGGCAAGGAGCAGTAAGCAACCAGTACAGGGGTTGTTTGCTTGAAGGTGACAGTGACGGCAAGGCAGGCCGAAGTGATCGGTGGTGTATGTAGCTGGACCCAAGCTGCCTCTACTAGAACAAGGCTACGCGGTGACAAACGAAGCAAGGCGTGGTGTGCAAGACAGGGATGCGCTGATGATTCGGTTATGATGGTGATAGGCAGAAGTTTTCTTGTCGAGGTTGAGTGCCAGAGTTCCCCTAAATTATGTGTTGGACCTGGTTTTTATAATCACAAACTTGTTAGAGTCCTAATACAACTATACTTATTCTAATAATTATCTTCTATTTTTATTTATTTTATTCTTATATTAATCCTAATCTAACTCTATTAATCTAAATAATTATCCTAAAAATTTAATTATCCTAATTATCCTATCCTAAAATTAATTTTATTTTTATTTCTTTTTATCTTTTCTCTCTCTTTTCTTTTTTTTTATTCCTAAATCCTATTTTAATTTTAATTTCCTAATTAATGTTAATTCTAAATCTAAAAATTCTAATTTAATTCTAGCCTAATTCTAAATTGTTAAATTAAAATACAAATGTCACCCAACACAATTAATTATTTATACAAATTAAGACCCCGGACAAAATAAGGTGTCTACAGCTGCCCCTCTTTGTGCATTTGCTGTGAAACAGTAATTGCACAAAGACATAGACACCTATTTTGTCTGACTTCTCTTTTTTTTAATTTTTTTCTAATTTTTTTTATTTTTTCAAAAAGCTCCCTCTAAACAGAAAGGCAGTCAAACTTTAAAATCTTGTCTAAAAGGCTCTCCCTAAACAGGCAGGCAGTCAAACTTTAAAATCTTGTCTAAAAACTCTCCCTAAACAGGCAGGTAGCCAAACTTTAAAAATCTTGTCTAAAAGCTCCTCCTAAACAGGTAGGTAGTCAAACTTTAAAATCTTGTCTAAAAGCTCCTCCTAAACAGGCAGGCAGTCAAACTTTAAAAATCTTGTCCAAAAGGCTCCTCCTAAACAGGCAGGCAGTCAAACTTTAAAATCTTGTCGAAAAGCTCCTCCTAAACAGGCAGGCAGTCAAACTTTAAAATCTTGTCTAAAAGCTCCTCTTAAACAGGCAGGCAGTCAAACTTTAAAATCTTGTCCAAAAAGTTGGAGGAATCATGCCCGAAGGTCTTATAGATTGTACTTAAGGAACCTTGTCTGTAATTTTTCTCATGCAATGCATCTGTATGCAACTACACATGCATTCTATCCTATCTATGCAATGTCATTTGTGTAATGTCATTCATGCAATATTATTCACACAATCTATTATATTCATGCAATGTTTTCTTTGAAATGCATTTCAACTTTAATTGTGGCAATAACAAGGTTTTTCTGTATCAGTCCATCTCATGCATTCTTCTATTTGTCATCCTGTCCTTATATTTCCTATTTCTTTTCTCATTTTCCTTCTTCCATGTTTCTTTCCCAATGAATCTCTTGTCTTCGTGCCCTCTATATCTTATCTTATATTATCCCTGGTTTCTTCTTTCACCTTCATTCACTCTTTCTGGTCATTCATTTGCTCATTAAAATCTTTACTGAGACCTCATCATTCATTCTTTCTTATTCATTGGTTTTTCTTGATTTCCAATTTCCATTCATTCACAAGTTTCCTTTTCTTTCATTTTCCTAAATAATATAGGAGTCTTTCACATATTTTGCCAAGCAAACATTCATTACCATTCTAATTTTAAGATCAATACAACACAATTTCTCAATCCCTCAAGGTAAGGATATAGCACAGGAATGATAGGTGAAAACAATAGTAGTATTCAATATTTGAAAGTATTACAAGGGGTAGCCAAGCTTGAAGGAAAATAGGCTAGAAAGGAAAAGCTAGAATTATTAGGTTAAGTTTTAGGTAACAGTATCCAAATAACAAAAATTCAAATGATTTTGGTCAACGAATACAAAATTCACTTCCAAATGTCTACTTTATCTGATCATGTTGAGTTTATCAAAACATCCTCTTACCCCAGTATCTTTGACATCTAGCTTTTCTTGTATCCAAGCCGCCTTTTCAGGTTTTCAACTTAGATGCACTTCATTGATCCAAACCGCCCTTTTTGGGTTTTCGATTTGAATCCTCCTTTCATTTTTTCTCTCTTTTTTTTTTCTTTTCTTCTTTTTCATTTTCATTTCTTTCTTTTTTTTATTTTTTTATTCATTTCTCTTCATTTTCAACTTCATTGTCCTTGATGAAACTCCTCTTGTCTGTTCTCCATTCTGATTCATGCCCCAACATCAGATATTTCTTCACCCAATTTAATGCTCACATGGATCCAAGAGAGTCTTTGGAATCCCACTTCTTCCATCTAGACGAAATCTTTTTGCTTATCCTAATCTGCTTGTCCTAATTCCATCCAAAGGATCATCATCTCATAGTGTAAGTATGCCTTTATTCAACATATGATTCTTCAATAGGAGTACTCATATTTGATCAAAATGGACTTTTAAGGCACGTAATGTAGGCTCAGGTGAGAGTTCAAGAAAGAAAGGATAGTATAGGCCCAAAATAAGTGTTTCAGGGTTCATCAAACCAAGAATCATTTTTCATGAATCAATTAGGCATTTTGACTTTTGCCCCATTCTAATTTGCTTTTTCTCTCCTTTTTTATTCAAATGTGACTAGGGTTTTCACTTTCTTGATTCAAACTCTTTTTCCTTTTTCATTCTCTTTTTCTTTTTTTTTTGTTCTCTTTTTTTTTTCACAAAAGGGTTTTTTCTTTGCCCCACTGATCTTTCATCTTCTATTCTCTTTGCCCCCCAGTGTGGAGGGTGATTCTTGGTGGGTTATATCAAAAAGAATATAATAGGCTCAAAAGGGGTAATCAATGTATAATTTTACTCACGCTTGAAAGGTAATGAAAGAAGGCCATTTCTCATCTCAATACAAGTACTCTCATTAAAGGTCATCTTTTGAACAAAGACAAACTCATTAGAATTTCATGTAGAGATTCACCTTTACTCATAACATTCTATAGGTGAAGATTTTAGACAAATATCTTCTATTCTCTTCTTGCTTGAACAATCTTGGCAAACTGAAAATCCATCTAACTAAACAAAGTGGTTCTTTCAAAATTGAATTTTACACTCATTGCCATTATCATTATCATGTTCATTATTTGGATACTTTCAAGCTTGGTAACAATGTAAAGAATATGGGTATTGGTTTTTTACATAAAAGAACAAGATTGGAATGAGGAATTGAGAAAAATGAATTGTATTGAACCTTTATTGAAATGAAAACGAATGAAAGCTGGCCCAATACATAAAGAATTCTTAATGCCTTTTGGGCTTAGGCACTCCTATATTACCTAAGAAATGTCCTAAGATGAATGAATTTAGACACAAAGAAATAACCATTATCTTCAAATTCAGTGAATCAATCAATATCATCCACTTTCTTCCATAGCATCAACCGCTACCCTTTGTGTGATATGGTAGAGAATTATCATTCACATTTGGATCATTCTTTGCCCCAAAACTCAAAATTCCAGCGTTGACAAGTTCTTAGACTTTCCTCTTCAAGCCCATACAATTCTCAATAGAGTGACCAACATTGTCATTATGATAAGCACACTTTGCATTAGGATCATACCACTTTGGGTAGGGAGGCTTCAAGGGCTCCACATAAACAGGCGCAATAAGGTGATCCCTTACCAACTGTGGGAACAACTCGGTGTATGTCATTGGTATAGGGTCTATGGTGACATTTCAGCTAGCTCGAGTATTCTTTTGGTCATTAGGTGAAAAAGTAGGGGCTTGTGAATGGGAAATGGGTTGGTAAGCATTTTGATGATGAGTTTGTGGGTGAGGTTGAGAATAGGCGTAATTCACTGAAGGTGAATAAGGGGTATGGGAGTGACGTGAGTTATTGGAGACAGCTTTTGCATCTTCTTCCTTCTTCTTTAAAAACCCATTCCTCTTGCTATCATCCATAGATGCTTCAATCTTACCACTCTTGAGGGCATTTTCAATAGCTTCACCTGTTAACACCATGTCTGATGCAATTTTGATACCTTAAGTGCCACAATTAAGTTGAAATTATATTTCATGTGGTGATATGTTTATGCACAAAAAATGAATGCAGATGGAATGCACTTAGGTCTACCAATCTCTCTTCACAATCAAAAGTATGTTCATGCTCATGATAAGACAAGTGCAAAGTTATGTGAATGAGTTGTTATGCGATGCAAAATCAAACACAACTATGGATGACTTAATGATATAGACAAACTCTTTTTTTTTCTTTTTTATTTTGAAAAATGGAAGAAAGAAAAACTATATTTTTTTAATTTTTTTAAAAGAAAAACTATATTTTTTTGTAAAAATAATGTACAAAAGAGGAAGTAAAACTTATTCCTTCATGTGTCCTATTTTAGGTTTGAGTCTACACTCCAATCTAATATGGTTCCACCCTAAGGCTAAGCCTTATGTTTCATTACATGCTGGGTTTGGATAATTCAAGGTTTAAAGGTTCCCAAATTGTTCCTCACTATCATCCACACAGGACTAGTAAGACACCCAATCCTCACCCATTATAGGTTATAAGCGAAAAGGTTCAATTTGAGTGGAAGTTTTTCGCCAGCCCATGCGGAGGTTACCACCTCACGAAGGCGTATGTACTTTTCTCCCTCCTAACAAGGATAGAGCCCGGGTTGAGGGCTTATGCATGTATGCATGTGAAGTGTGTGCGTATGAAATGATTATTAAGCATTATGAAATCAACATTATTTCTAAGCAAATTTATAATGACCTAAAATATATGTCGGCTTGACTCTCTAATGTCCCCAGCGGAGTCGCCAAACTGTCATAACGTCTAGGTCCGTGAACCTAACTGCTAGACTTTAAAATTCAAGGAGTCGCCACCAACCATTCAAACCTAAGGTGTGATTGGTCACCTTTTCTTGTCTAGAGATAAGACTTGGTCTACGTTCAAAGAATCTAAGGTTCGGGAGTACGGTTATGTGTGGGGAAGGATTAACACCCCCACAACGCCCATCCTAAAATGGTACCAACTATTTTAGGTCATTCTAAATTTATCTTAATTTGAGTTAATTTCGATATGCTTAATATATTGGAAATTTACTTAAAATCCTTCCATCAATCTGGTTCAGATAATAAGTAAATCCCCTCACCTCAAGAGTATTCAAGTAGTACCAATTGACTTGCTCGAAGAGGCTCCGTCGTTGGATCATTTAAATACATTATGACAACCCTAATATTGACTCTATACCCAATAAATCATTCTAAATTTAATTTAAATTTAATTTCGATATGCTTAAAATATTAAAAATTTACTTAAAATCCTTCCATCAATCTGGTTCAGATAATAAGTAAATCTCCTCACCTTAGGAGTATTCAAGTAGTACCGATTGACTTGCTTGAAGAGGCTCTGTCGTCGGAATATATTATGAAAATCCTAATCTTGGCTCTATACCCAATCCTTACTAATTTTCTATTTTTGATTGTTTAATCGTATTTACTTTTTTTATTTTAATTCAAATTATTTCCATATCCTATTTCTATTTTATTTCAATTGTCTTTATTATTATATTTTATTTATTTCTATTTTAGAAAATAAACACATATTATTGTATTGAAAATTTACTCTAAACCTTCCATCAATCTGGTTCAGTCTAGAGCAAACTCCTCACCTAGAAATTTCTAAGGAGTACCATTCGACTTTCTTGGAATTTCATCATTGGATAATTTGCATTCATCTTCTTAATATAATTTTATTATTTCCTTATTCAATCTTTATTCTTTTTTATTCTTATTTGCATTTTTTCTTCAATTTAATTTATTTTTTCTGTTATTTTATTTATCTAATATCATACTAAACATATAAATTATAAAATATATCATACAAACATCATACAAATTAAACTAAATAAATTATATCTGCGTACAAAATATTTATTCAATATATATATAATCAAATATTACCAAATTAATTAAATCACACAAAATCACTCAAATAATATTATACAAGTCATGCAAATAAATTCATGTAAATTAATTCAATTTAAATTATTAAATTGTCATGTTATATTAATCATATTAATTACATTATTAAATTATGTTAATCAAATTAATCAATACAAGATATCTATTTACAAATTAAATCCAATTATTAAATCATGTTAATTTAAATCTTGGTTTATTTAATTGCATATCACCAATTAACATTATTTTAAGTTATCAACTAACTATTATATAATCAATAAAACAAAGATAAGTTTTTGTTTTTACCTTGTTCTGACCTCTTTTATTATTTCCTTCACTTTGTTCCAAAGTGGCCCCCTTTTCTTGGATACCAACCCGTGTTTTAATGCAAGGAAATGGTTGTTGTAGCACTCAAATTTGATGATGATCCTGGTAGTGGAGACGAAGATGCGCAGTGATGCTTTTTTTGGTTTGTGGCAGCAGGTAGCGGCAAGAAGCAGTAAGCAACCAGTACAGGGGTTGTTTGCTTGAAGGTGACAGTGACGGCAAGGCAGGCCGAAGTGATCGGTGGTGTATGTAGCTGGACCCAAGCTGCCTCTACTAGAATAAGGCTACGCGGTGGCAAACGAAGCAAGGCGTGGTGTGCAAGACAGGGATGCGCTGATGATTCGGTTATGATGGTGATAGGCAGAAGTTTTCTTGTCGAGGTTGAGTGCCAGAGTTCCCCTAAATTATGTGTTGGACCCGGTTTTTATAATCACAAACTTGTTAGAGTCCTAATACAACTATACTTATTCTAATAATTATCTTCTATTTTTATTTATTTCATTCTTATATTAATCCTAATCTAACTCTATTAATCTAAATAATTATCCTAAAAATTTAATTATCCTAATTATCCTATCCTAAAATTAATTTTATTTTTATTTCTTTTTATCTTTTCTCTCTCTTTTCTTTTTTTATTCCTAAATCCTATTTTAATTTTAATTTCCTAATTAATGTTAATTCTAAATCTAAAAATTCTAATTTAATTCTAGCCTAATTCTAAATTGTTAAATTAAAATACAAATGTCACCCAACCCAATTAATTATTTATACAAATTAAGACCTTGGACAAAATAAGGTGTCTACAGTTGCTATTTAGATTTGAAAGAGACTTTTTATGTACCGTCATTTAGATGAAATTTAATTTCTATTTCTTATTTGGACAAATCAGGATATTCTTGTTCATTTGTAAATGAAAAATTTAGTCTTTTTCAGTATTGAAATCTTATTGGCACAGGTTCTTTAGTTGATAATTTATATAAATTAGATTTTGATGCTTTACACATTAATGAATCCTTGCATATAAATAATATCCTTGTATATTAATAATTGTGGTACAAAGCACAAATTAATTAATGAGAATTCTTCCATGTTATGGCACAGGCGTTTAGCACATATTTCTGAACAAAGAATAAAGAGGCTTGTGTCAGAAGCAATTCTCGATTCCCTTTTTTTTTTCAGATTTCAAAATCTGTGTTGAGTGTATTAAGGGAAAATAAACAAATATCAAGAAAACTGCGGCTAACAGGAGTTTAAACGTCTTGGATTTAATTCATACTGATATTTGTGGTCTATTCCCTACAGCTTCTTGGAATGGTCAACAATATTTTATTACTTTCATAGACGATTATTCTCGTTATGGGTACTTATACTTGATTCATGAAAAGTCTCAAGCATTAGACATTTTCAAAACCTATAAAGCTGAAGTTGAAAATCAACTTGGTAGGAAAATTAAAGCCGTTAAATCTGACCGTATAGGTGAATATTACGGTAGATATGACGGATCAGGTGAACAATGTCCAGGCCCTTTTGTAAAGTATTTAGCAAAATGTGGCATCGTTCCTCAATACACCATGCTAGGGACTCCAAGTCAAAATGGTGTAGCTGAGAGACAAAATCGGACCGTAAAAGATATGGTTAGAAGTATGATTAGTTATTTTTCTTTGCTAGAGTCATTTTGGGGAGAAGCCTTAAAGACTGTAGTGTACATTCTTAATTGAGTTCCAAGCAAAGCAGTAGCTAAAACCCCATGTGAATTATGGACAGGAAAGAAGCCTAGTATTAGGCATTTACATATTTGGGGTTATCCAGCTGAGTCCAGGCCATACAAGCTTAATGAAAGGAAATTGGACTCAATAACAATAAGTTGCTACTTTGTTGGATACTCAAAAAGATCGAGAGGTTTCAAATTTTATCATCTCTCAAATAGATCCTTTTTCGAAACAGGGAATGCTAAGTTTATTGAGGATGTTGAATATGATGAGAGTACCAAACTTAGGAACTTTGTCTTTGAGGAAGAACATGTTACAGTTCCTACAATTGCAATTGAGAATGATCAGATAATTATGTTCGACATTGTTCAAGATGCAAATCTGGATTATCAAGACACTCTTCGGTTACCACCTAATCATATTGAAGAGCAACAACAACCTCAATTGGAAGTACCATTAAGGAGATCCTTGAGAGAGAGGAGATCGGCGATTCCAGATGATTACATCGTTTATCTCCAAGAACACAAGTTTGATATAGGACTAGAAGATGATCCAAAATCTTTTAGTGAAGCCAAACAAAGTGTTCACTCTTATAAATGGATTGAGGCCATCAAAGATGAGATGAAATCAATGGAGGACAATGACATTTGGGATCTTGTCAAATTACCTAAAGGAGTGAAACCAATTGGTTTTAAATGGATTTTCAAAACCAAGAGGGATTCAAAAGGCAATATCCAAAGATATAAGGCACGTCTAGTTGCCAAAGGTTTCACTCAAAATGAAGGCATTGATTATAAAGAGACTTTCTCTCTTGTTTCATCAAAAGACTCTTTTAGAATCATTATGGCACTTGTAGCTCATTATGACTTGGAGCTACATCAGATGGATGTAAAGATAGCATTTCTCAATGGTGACATTGAAGAAACAATTTATATGGTGCAACCAAAAAATTTTGTGTCGGATGAATCGAAACATCTAGTGTACAAATTAAAGAAATCCATCTATGGTTTAAAGCAAGCATCCCATCAATGGTATTGAAAATTTGATCAAGTGATCACCTCTTTTGGTTTCAAGGAGAACACTGTTGATCAATGTATTTATCACAAGATCAGTGGGAGCAAATATATTCTTCTAGTGTTATATGTCGATGATATCTTGCTGGCAAGTAGTGATATAGGCCTATTGCATGAAACCAAGAGACTTCTTTTAAATAAATTTGAGATGAAAGATCTTGGGAATGCATTTTTTGTGTCAGGCATACAGATCCATCGAGATCGTTCTCGAGGAATACTTGGTGTTAGCTTTAAATTGACATATGTATTTTGAAATGACAAAAACTTAAGTAATATTAAGTGTTTGATTCATATTGTAAATTTGCTTTATCACACATGATTTTCTCAAACCATTTTAAGTATAAGATCATGATTTAATGATATATTCTTATTGGTCTTAATACTTTATAAAATGGTTTTGAATATTTTCATTAAGTAATGTTTTCAAAAATATATTTGAACACAACCTTAGAAAATTACTTAATGAATTTAAGGACTATGTTTTCATTTGAGAAAGTCAAGAAAAACTCCCACAAAATTCTAAAATGTTTTGGGTTGAATTAAAATCAAAGTCTACATCATTTCTAACCCAAAATGATCTAGAAAAGTACAGGAAATGCTCTCTTGAAGGGTGGGATCGATCCCCTAAGGGAAGGGATCAATCCCTTCATGGTAGAATGCATTGAAAGGCATTCGGGAAAATTCGGATCGATCCCCTATGGCTAAGGATCGATCCTTTTTCACGAAAATAGTGCCCAACGGCTAGTTTCTGTGAGATACAATGACTACATTTAGTTTTAGCTCCTACCAACGTTTAGAAACCATCCAAGGGACTATAAATAAAGGCTTGGAAACTCAAGGAAGGAAGAGGAATAGCTGAGCAACATTTTTCATCATCTTCTTCATCTTCCTCAAGCCTCAACAACAATTCAAGTGCTACAAAGTCTCCATCTTCCATTACTCTCATATTCCTTGTACAGCATAGCACAAATATTGTATAGGCTTTTCTTTGTGCTTAATCTTTGTAATCATTTGCCTATCTAGAGGCCTTCTTTGGTTACACCCATTGTAAACACAATCACACCTTGTAAAGGGGAGGTTTCTCTTAAGCCTTAGAAAAAGAGGGAGGTTTCTCTTTAGCCTTAGAAAAAGAGGGAGGTTTCTCTTGAGCCTTGAAAAAGAGAGATTGTAAAGATAAATTCAAGTTAGTGAATTTGGGGAAAATCCTTGGGAGTGTCTCAAGGTAGAGGAGGTAGGCAAAGTTGCCAAACCTCTATAAATCGCTTGCGTACATTTTTCTTTCCCTTCTCTCTTTATTTACTTGCAATTATATTTGTGTTTATTGTATTGAATTTGGATTGCATGCTTGCATAGCCTAGAGAACTTAGAAAACATTAATATAGGCTAGTGAATTTAGAGGAATCGAAAAACACCCTTAAGGTTAGTTAAAAATCGATTTACCCCCCTCTCGGTATAGCCTATAGAGCCAACAATTGATATCAGAGCTTGGGCTCGAGATTGATTTAGATTAACATCTATCGAGTAAAATGGTCATAAATGGCTCACTTGAATGTAGGCACACCCCTAGGAGAAGAGGGACTCTCGTTAGTTAGACCTCCACTCTTCAATGGAGAGAATTACTCATATTGGAAAATTAGGATGATGTTGTTTGTGCAATGAAATGACTATAAAGTGTGGAGAGTAATAGTAAATGATCCCAAGATCCCAATGAAGAAAGTTGGTGGAAAAGATGTCCATAAAAGTGAGGATGAGTGGGACACAAATGACATGAGATTGACACAATTGAATGCCAAGGCTATGCACATCCTCTTTTGTGCATTAGGTCCCAATGAATACAATAGAGTCTCCCTATGTGAGAATGCCAAGCAAATATGGGAAAAATTAGCCATCACACATGAAGGGACAAATCAAGTTAGAGAAACCAAAGTAGGAATGCTTACACATGATTATGAGCTTTTTAGGATGAAAAAAAATGAGTCAATGAGTGAAATGTACACTAGATTTAATAACATAATCAATAGACTTAAGGCATTAGGCAAGACCTATTCTAATGTAGAAATGGTTAAGAAAATTTTGAATAGCTTGCCAAAATCTTAGGAGGCAAAGGTAACCGTAATAGAAGAGTCTAAGGATCCAAATACCTTGTCCCTAGATGAGCATATGGGCTCCCTACTTATATATGAAATGAAATTAAAAAGAAATGAAGAGCCTTCAAAGAAAGTAGGGGTAGCTTTTAAATCATCCACTCATGAGAATATTAGAGATGATAGTGATGAGAGTGGAAATGAGGAAGAAGAGGAAATGGCAATATTTGCCAAAAGATTTAATAGGTTCATGAGAATGAAGGAGAGAGAGAATAGTAGGAGACATCAAAGAGGAGAGTCAAGTAGAAGAGAAAAAGACCTATTAGTATGTTATGAATTTAATGAACCGGGCCACACTAAGTTATATTGTCCCTTACTTAGGAATGTAAAGGATAGGAAGCCTAGGAAGAAAGCATTTGTGGCTGCATGGAGCGATAGTGATAGCTCCGATGAGGATAACAAAGATGATGAGTTAGCCTATTCTTGCTTTATGGCCATTAGTGATGATGAGGCTAGTTCTAGTTCTAGTGAAGATAATGATTATACCTTTAGTGAACTACAAAATGCCTTTAATGAACTAGTAAATGAATTTCAATGCATGAACTTCAAATATAAAAATATTATTGCTAAATTGAAAATAGAAAATGAAATTTTATTAAATGCTAAGCTAGAATTAGAAAAGAAATTAGAAGAAGCCAACTTTGAGATAAATGAGTTGAATAAAAAGAACTTAAATTTTCATAACTCATTTTCTAGGTTTTACATGGGTCAACAAAAGCTAGATCACATGCTTGAGACTCCCAAAGAGCCTTCTTTGACAAAGATGGGTTAGGATATAATGCAATACATAAAGAAACTCATCTTAAGAATTTCCTAGTGAGCAAAAATTCTATGCATGATACATCTCTCATATGTTCTCTATGCAATAGGATAGGCCACACCTCACAAGCATACACATATAGGAAAAACTACATTTAGAGGAAGAGTAGTTAGAAAAATGTGGGTGCCAAAGCATGCTGTAAACAGTGATGAATAAAGTTTAAAATGGATCCTTAAAAGATCAAAAATTGTTTACAGTAACTCTCATGGACCAAAGAAAATTTGGGTACCAAAACATGCATAAATTTGTTTGTTGTAGGAGTGTTAGAGCATGGGAATACAATGAAACAATGGAGTTTAAATGCTCAACACATCCTCATGGAGTTTGCTTGTGCCAATGAAAAAGAGGAAGAGCTTGGGAATCCATCCTTGGCAAGTTCACAACAATTCTTCCAAGAATGGCTTAAGATTGATTCAACAAA
Organism: Heritiera fomes; assembly: GCA_032173925.1. Lineage (NCBI taxonomy): Eukaryota > Viridiplantae > Streptophyta > Magnoliopsida > Malvales > Malvaceae > Heritiera > Heritiera fomes. The sequence continues at coordinate 10,008,051 of JAPDPM010000014.1, read as the reverse complement.
TCAAGGCAAAGCACTCTTAAGCAAAGGAGTATTGTAAGCTTAATTCCTTACTCCTTAAAATTTTTATTTGATTAAATCATTTGTGACTTGATGATATGGTTGTTGATGATCTTTGATGCTTTATGAGTGAAATGAATGAACAAAAGGCATGATAAATGATTTTTGATTGTTTGATGGATAGTTCTGAGGTATTGAATGATTGAATGAAAAACATGTTTAAATGATTTTGAAATGATCTTGTGTAATTTGAGAAAGTTTACAATGTGTTGATAATATATTTTCTTGCTCTAAAAATGTCAAATATGTCATTTATGCAAAATGTCATTCATGCAAAATGTAATGTCATGAGCATCAAGGAGAAATGTGTATGTTAGAAATTATGGCATGATGTTCACAAGTTGGATGATCTGATGATATATATACTTAAAATCTATGTGCATATGTTTGTTTTGACATATTTATGTTTTCAAACTTATTGGTTTAGCAAAAATATGCATAACTATTAAAATCACCTCCTTCGTAACCAAAAATGCATTTATTGGTGAAAATTCTTCCAAAATTGCAAAATCTATTGTTAAATGGTTTTTCATTCATATTTTTCATTCATACAAGTCCAAAATCATGTTACATAAATGTTTAAACTTTTATTTGGACTTAAAATACTCAAAAACTAAGTTTTGGCATCTCACAAGTTGAATTTTCTGTCAAAAATCTGTAGAAACTGGATGAGGGATCGATCCTTCCACATGTAGGATTGATCCCTTTGGACATAATGCAAAAAATCTGCATTCTGGAATTAAAGGATCGATCCCTTTACTCTAGGGATCAATCCCTTTAGGTAAAATATGCCTATTTTGGGGTTTTAAGCAAAAATTGAGAAGTTTTTTTAATTTTCTTGATATCTTCTTTCTTCTCAACTTAAAATTCTTTGTTTTAACCTCATTTTGATGATCCTTTCAATATGAAAATCATTTTTCATTGATATCATGCCTCAACTTCAACATTTGGTATTATTTTCAACAATCAATAGCTTTTTCATTGAACTCACAAGAACAAAGTTATTTTCTTGTTGAAGACATTCATGAATTGCATAAATCTTGAAATAATCTTGAAATATACTTTCAATGAATGCTTAAATATTGTTTTGAGAATTATTTCAAGGATTTGTGGATATATTTGAAAATTTTGTTGAACTTGTGTATAATGAATGTTATTCATAATTTTTGTTCATCTTAGTCAAACATGCTTATAGGATTATATTTCATAGCTTAACTCACTTATTCCCATTAGGCATCATGATATATTTTTGGTGGAATATAAATAATTAAAGGTCAATACATATACTTGAATGATAAAATGATCATAACTTGACCTTAAAATTCAAACATGACTTCGGTGAATGAAATACATGAAATACAAAAAGCTTTACCTAAAGTCATAATTATTCTTGGTCTACAAATTGTGATGATAGATGGATCCTAAATGATCAAATGTATGAAAATTTGTCATTCATGAACTTAGATTTTTCTTATGGCCAAATTATTAAAGGACTTAGGCTTTAATGACAACACCAACATTCAAAGATAAATGCAAACTTGAACAAATGCACCTTGATTGATATCCATGCATTTATTCTTGATTGTTTTAATGTTAAACTTACATGCTTACTTGAGTTGAATCAATAATCATGCCTATGAGATGAGAATAGTTGTTTTCATGATATTATGTATTTGACCTCACTTATAGATTATGGACTTTATTGTTAAAATATACTTAAACATGATATTGATTTATTTAGACAAATCCTTTTTAGTTAAAATAGCTTATACCCTCTAGAACCTTAAATAATGATAACAATTAGGGATATGGCTATTAAAATGATTAAGATGAAAATCTTGAACTTTTTCCTTGCTCATAATTGGTTAAGGATTTGAATTGGAAAATGAGCATAGGATTCTTGTGCTTATGACTATGAAAGAAAATGTGTGCTTGGATGGTATAAATTTTTGAATCTTCCTTATGATTAAATTTGTGCATATGAATATGGATTAATACTTTATGATAGTATGCTCATGTTTAATTAATCCATATGCATTATTGATGGTGTGTGATAGTGCTCTTACATGTTTGACTTGATTATTCACTAAGCACATCACACATAACAATTAACATCATGCAAAATGGCTAAGTCAACCATTGGTAACAATTGGTATGAGCTTTAAATTGACAATTCTTCTCATGCTCTTTAGATTGAAATGACAAATAGGGAAGAATTAATATAAGACACTTTTGCATGAGACACTATTGTGCTAGAACTTGTGGTTAATTGATGTATGATTTAATTCTAAGCACAATTTTTCTTGAAAATGATTTATGAGCTCATACATATGATATGTCATCTAATTTCATCTCATAATCATGATGTATTGCCATGTACCTTAGTTGGACCTTAGAGAAAAATTGACATACTTAGGTGCTTGATAAGATTAAAATGAGCAAGTTATAGAACTTAGTAGATATTTTATAATTAACTTGCTTCATTATTTACCAATTGGGAACTTCTTGCAAAAATTATTTATAAACGATTGGAATAGAATCATTAGCAATGTCCTTTGCATGAACACACATTTCATAATTTTTTTTATGGACATTGACTTATTCATTTGTGCTAAGAGTCGCATGTACTAACATGTCTCTTGTTGGTTGGAGCATATTTCTTGATTCTCACATTTCTTTAAGCCATAATTTTAGGGGGAGCTTTACTTTTTATTTTTCTTTCTTTTTGCTATGACAAAAAGGGGGAGAAATAATGGGGTTTGAAAATGTTTTTTTTTTTGAAAACCATGCTTATATTAATGAGGAGCTTTACAAAATCATGCTTTATTTGAGGTGGAGTATTTTATCAAAGAATTTTCTAAGCAAATTTATCTTAAGTTTTGTCATATAAAAAAGAGGGAGATTGTTAGCTTTAAATTGACAAATGTATTTTGAAATGACAAAAACTTAAGTAATATTAAGTGTTTGATTCATATTGTAAATTTGCTTTATCACACATGATTTTCTCAAACCATTTTAAGTATAAGATCATGATTTAATAATATATTCTTATTGGTCTTAATACTTTATAAAATGGTTTTGAATATTTTCATTAAGTAATGTTTTCAAGACTATATTTGAACACAACCTTAGAAAATTACTTAATGAATTTTAGGACTATGTTTCATTTGAGAAAGTCAAAAAAAACTCCCACAAAATTCTGAAATGTTTTGGGTTGAATTAAAATCAAAGTCTACATCATTTCTAACCCAAAATAGTCTAGAAAAGTGTAAGAAATGCTCTCTGGAAGCATGGGATCGATCCCCTAAGGGAAGGGATCGATCCTTTCATGGTAGAATGCATTAGAAGGCATTCGAGAAAATTCGAATCGATCCCCTATGGCAAAGGATTGATCCCTTTTCACGAAAACAGTGCCCAACGGCTAGTGTCTGTGAGATACAACTGCTACATTCAGTTTTGGCTCCTACCAATGTTTAGAAACCATCCAAGGGACTATAAATAAAGGCTTGGAAGCTCAAGGAAGGAAGAGGAATAGCTGAACAACATTTTTCATCATCTTTTTCATCTTCCTCAAGCTTCAACAACAATTCAAGTGCTACAAAGTCTCCATCTTCCATCACTCTCATATTCCTTGTATAGCATAGCACAAATATTGTATAGCTTTTCTTTGTGCTTAATCTTTGTAATCATTTGCCTACCTAGAGGTCTTCTTTGGTTACACCTATTGTAAACACAATCACACCTTGTAAAGGGGAGGTTTCTCTTAAGACTTAGAAAAAGAGGAAGGTTTCTCTTTAGCCTTAGAAAAAGAGGGAGGTTTCTCTTGAGCCTAGAAAAAGAGAAAGTTTTCTCTTGAGCCTTGAAAAAGAGGGATTGTAAAGACAAATTCAAGTTAGTGAATTTGGGGAAAATCCTTGGGAGCGTCTTAAGATAGAGGACGTAGGCAAGGTTGCCGAACCTCTATAAATCGCTTGCGTACATTTCTCTTTCCCTTCTCTCTTTATTTACTTGCAATTATATTCGTGTTTATTGTATTGAATTTAGATTGCATGCTTTGCATAGCCTAGAGAACTTAGAAAACATTAATATAGGCTAGTGAATTTAGAGGAATCGAAAAATGACCTTAAGGTTAGTTAAAAACCAATTCACCCCCTCTCGGTATAGCCTATAGAGCCATCACTTGGCTTATCACAAAAGGCATTTATCGATAAGGTGCTTAGCAGATTTGATATGAAAATTTATACATTAGGAGACATGCCCATTGCCAAGGGTGATAAATTCAGTTTGCTTCAATGCCCAAGAAATAATATTGAAAAGGAAGAAATGCAAAAGATTCCTTATGCTTCAACAGTAGGGAGTCTCATGTATGTTCAAGTTTGTATGCGTCCAGATATTGTGTACATAGTTGGTATGCTTGGCAGATATTTAAGTAACCTTAGAATAGATCATTAGAAAGCAGTAAATAGGGTTATGAGGTATTTATAGAGAACTAAATATTACATGCTCACATATCAGAGGTCAGATCATTTATAGATCGTTGGGTATTTAGACTCCGATTTTGTTGGTTGCCTTGATAGCAGAAGATCCATTTCTAGTTATGTTTTCATGTTAGCTGGAGGAGCTGTGTCTTGGAAGAGTGTAAAGCAGTCACGTATAGCTTCTTCCGCTATGAAAGCAGAGTTTATAACTTGCTATGAGGCATCAAACTAGGCAATATGGTTGCAGAATTTTATCACTGGGCTATGCGTTGTTGATGGTATTGAGAGGCCATTGAAGATTTATTGTGATAATAAAGCCACAGAAGCATACTCTAAGAACAACAGAAGTTTGTTGAAGTCAAAGCATATTGATATCAAGTTTCTTATTGTTAAGGAGTGAGTTCAGAGTCTTCAGCTATCTATTGAATATATCAGTACAAACTCCATGATTGCGGATCCGCTTACTAACGGTGTACCACATAAAGTGTTTCATAAGCATGTAGCTCATATGGGTGTGGTTCACTTTGATGATATGCTTGTATAGTGGGTGTTTGTTTTATTTATATTCATTTGTTATTGAGACATTTTTCTTATCAGAATAAATTATTATTGTTATTACTGAAACTTTGAAATAAAGTATTATTCTTTCAAATTGCAGTTGAGCATAAAGTTTTTTGAAAGTAGGACTAGTTGAAAATAGGCATGTTTAAAGGATCACGTTACATGTAATTTCCATGCTACACATCCATACTTATCTATGTCATTGATTATATTAATATACGTGACCATTGATGAGTTTAGTTACGGAATATATGTAACGAAGATTGCTTTGATATTATGTTAATATAATTGATGGACCAGATTATTTAGAGATGTTTCCTAGTGAAGATAGTAAGTTTAGAGCTCTTAAAGTTATTTCAAAATGTACAATTATCAAGTGACATATGTGGCCCAAGTGAGAGATTGTTGGTAAATTCTTTAATGGGTCTACATATATCAATTAATTGTACAATACAGGTTATCTATTTAGTCAACTTAAAAGTGATCAAATAAAGTTTAAGTTATTGGACTTTAGGACATCTCAATTAGTATGGGCTTTGCAATGTGTAGAGACCCAATATTTTATTTTATTTTCATGATGGGCCAAAATAAAATAAAATATACTTCAAGTATAAATAGGTTATGGTCTCCAGTCTAAACATAACGTAATTCTCACAATCAGATCCTATCATTGAGTGAGATACAGATTCTCTCAAAAAGGTTTAGACGTGGAAGACTCTGACCCCAAGAAATCAATTCCATTAGATTCAGGTACGCTTCCGTATTACTCTTCTTGATGATTAAACATGAAATCCTGGGTATGTTTATTTGCACGAATTTTTCTACAACAACATCTCTACTTCTTACAAGTTTTTTTTTGCACTATTTTATAAAACTTATAGCGAAACTCGTCTTGGCCATAATTAAAAAACACACACTATTTTATCTTAGAATCAAGCTTAGATCTCTCATCTTTGAAACACATGCACAAAAGCCTTACATCCAAAAGTATGCAAGTGATTATAGAAATCTTTGTTAGACCAAACTTTGTTGAAAACATTAAAATATAGAGAAACACATGGTGTAACCCATTCAACTGAGGTGTCTTAGCAATATTGCAAAAAAGTTCAAAGGCTATGGCTCCAGTTTGTTCATAGAAAGTTACTTTTGAAAAATAATTTCTGAAAAATGTTTACATTTTTTGAAAAATTAAAGATTTTATGTTGTTTGGATAAGTTTAAAAATATTTATTTCTTTGGTTGTTTTTGGATAATCAATTTTCTATTTTTAAATGATATTAACATAACAATAAAATATTAAAAATTATGTATTATTTATTAATAAATTTATTAATATTAAAAGGAAACTATTTATTATTACTTATATTAATATTTTTTAAAATTTGAAGTAATATTACTATTTTATTATATATTATTAATAATATATTAATATTTATTTTTGAAATATTAAAAATATTTATACTGTTAAAATAATTATATTTTATACTAAAACTATTTATTATGAAAATCATAACAAAAGTATTATTTATTTATATTTATTATTAAAACATTAATATAAAATATTTTTGAATAAAATATAAAACATTATATCATAAATTAAAATATTAATTATTTATTAAAATAGTAATTATTAAAATAATAAATAATTATTTAATAAATTAGTATTTATTATTTATTATTGAAATATAATATATAATATTGTTTAGTATTTAAATATTACAAATATTTAAGATTAATAATATACAAAATAAAATATTCAAACTTAAAATATTGAAAGATAATATTTTAATCTAATGAAATAAAAATATTTTTTATTAATATAATAATATTTTATGGAGAGTTAAATTAAATCAAAGTTTAAAAAAAAATCATATCCAGATTGGCCCAAATCTAAATGGGATGCTAACAACTTGACTGGCTCAAAATTCTTGGACTCGTACAAAAATTTGAAAATTATTCTTAGACAACAAAAAAAAGTTGTATGTCCTCGAAAGTGTTGTCCCTTTTGTCCCTGCTGAGGATGTTGGAGAGGATGTTTAGAATGCCTATCAATGTCATAAGGATGATGACGAATAGGCATCATGCATCATGTTGGTGACCATAATAGTTGATCTCCAAAAGCAGAATGAAAACATAGATGCTTAAACCATGATTCTGCACTTAAAAAAAATTATTCGATAAGCAGAGTTGTGTTGAAAGGTATGAGACCTCAAGGGAATTGTTCCATTTTACAATGGCAGAAGGTAATTCTAACAAAGTGCATGGGTTGAAGATGCTGGGGTACATTGAAAAGCTTAAGCAATTGGGCTTTGCAATGGATAATGAACTTAGCATTAACTTGATCTTTTAATCTCTACCAGATAGCTTTTCATCTTTTGTAATGAAATTCAACATGAATAAATTGGAAGATATATTACCTAAGTTAGTGAATTGTTGAGTACTACTGAGCAGTCCATTAAGAAAGAAAAGGGAAGTGTGCTTTTGATTTCTTCCCAAAACAAGAGGAAGAAATGGCATAAGATGAAGGATGCCAAAAAGCCTTCCAAGACTAAAAAAGACATAAAAAGTGTCTAATCTAAGAAGGACAATAAAGACATATGCCACCATTGTGTTAGGGAAGGCCATTGGAAACAAAATTGTAAATCGAATTAATCTTACGTTTAGCATTGTAGATTAAGTCATATCAATGCTGCTAAAATCATAAAGTTGCATAAGTTAGGATATAGTGATCCTAAAGATTATGAATCTTTTGAAACTTGTGAATCTAGTATGCTTGGAAAGATGACCAAATCACCTTTTAAAGGAAAAGGTGAAAAAGCTAATGAGCTATTGGAACTAATACATTTAGATGTATGTGGAATAATGAATATCATTGCCAGAGAAGGATGCTCCTACTTCATAATATTCACTAATGACAATTTAAGTTATGCTCATGTGTATTTAATGAAGTATAAGTCTAAGGCCTTAAATAATTTTAAAGAATTCATAAATGAGGTTGAAAAAAAAACTGGAAAAAAGTATTAAAACAATAAGGTAGGATTGAGTTGGTGAATACTTGAGTAAGGAGTTTGATCATTTAAAAAAGAATAGCATTGTTTGTTAGCTAAATCCTCCAGGAGCACCAGAATACAATGGTATTTTAGAAAGAATAAGCCAGACTTTGTTAGACATAGTTCGGTTTGTGATGACCAAAGCTTGTTTTCCAAGATAATTTTGGAGATATGCCTTAGAAGCTGCAGCTTACCTTCTAAATAGAGTTGCCACCAAATCAGTAGACAAAATATCATATAAGATATGCACAGGGGAAATGCCTGTTTTGTTATACATAAAGATTTCGAGTTGCACAACCTATGTGAAGTGTGCAGAGTCTAAAAAGCTAGGTGTTAAATCAGACAAGTGTAAGTTTGTAGGTTATCCAAAAGAAATGGTTGGATTCTACTTCTATAATCCAATTAAGTAAAAGGTGTTTGCCCTAAAGCATGCTATCTTTCTAGAAAAAGAGTTTATTCAAGAAAAGGATAGTATGAGTAAAGTGAAACTCAAAAAATTTGAGAAATTGACATACAAGAGGTATTTAAACCAAAGGTTGAAACATTATATGGACAATTGGAGGTTTAGGATACACAAGAACTCCAAAGTTTTAGTAGGCTATTAGATGGACAATTGGAGGTTTAGGATACACAAGAACTCCGAAGATCTAGTAGGATACATCATGCTTTGAAGAAATGTGGATTTCTCTTAGATAGAGAAAATGATGTATTGCTCATGTATGATGAACCTACTAATTATAAAGAAGTAATGTCAAATGTTAATTCTTCCAAATGGTTGGAGGTTGTGAAGTCCAAAATAGAATCCATAAAGAAAAACCAAGTATGGACTTTAATAAACCCACTCGAAGCGATAAAGCCCATAGGGTGCAAGTGGGTCTGTAAAAGAAATGCGGATATAGATGGCAATGTACAAACGTATAAAGCAAGACTAATTGCCAAAGGTTATAATCAAAAAGAAAGAATTGATTATGAGGAAACCGTTTCTCTAGTAGCTATGTCTAAATCTATCAAGATTCTCTTATTTATTGCTAGATACCATAATTATGAGATTTGGCAAATGAATGTAAAGACTGCATTCCTTAATGGAAACTTGCAAGATGAAGTGTACATGACACTACCTGATTCAAGTTGCATAGATCAATTTATGGCCTTAAGTAAGCATATAAGAATTTGATTTCATAAAAAATGAAGATGAATCATTTGTAAATAAGAAATTTAGTAGGAGTGAGATTATATTTTTAGTGTTATATGTAGATGACATATTGCCAATAAGAAATGATGTACTAATGCTCTAATCCAACAAGATTTAGTTGTCCAAGAAATTTTCTATGAAAGATTTGAGAGAAGTAGCCTATATTCTGAGAATAAAGATACTGAAGAGGTATAGTATGGAAGATTCCAAGAGAGGATACTTGCCTATGTCGCATGACATAAGCTTTTCCAAGGATATGTGTCTTAAAACAAAAGAGGAAAAGGAGATAATGGATAGAATATCTTATGCCTTGGCAATAGGATCCATTATGTATGCCATGTTATGTACTAGATCAGATTTATCATATGTTTTAAGTGTTACAAGTAGATACCAAGAAAATTTAGGAAAGAAACACTAAATAGTTGTTAAAGGCATATTGAAGAACTTGAGAAGAACTAAATATGCTTTTTTGGTCTATGATGGGTCGAACTGCAAGTCAAGGGTTATTCCAATGTGAGTTTTCAGTTTGACAAAGATAATTAAAAATAGCTGTGGTTATATTTTTACTATAAATGGATGTGTAGTCTGTTGGAAAAGTTCCAAATAGGGAACGACTGCAAAATTCATCTCTATGTCAGAGGCAGTAAAAGAGGCAATTTTGATAAAAAGTTCATTATTGAACCGGGAGTGGTTCCAAGCATTGTTCATCCAATAATGTTGTATTGTGACAAAAATGGTGCTGTTACACAAGCGAAAGAACCTCGATTTCATGAACGATCTAAACATGTATTGAGGTGATATCATTTGATCAGAGAGACCATTCAAAGAGAGGATTTAAAAATAGAACGAGAGCTTATAGAGGATAATAATACGGATCCTCTAACTAAGTGACTTTCCTAGAAAGTTCATGATCGTCATATGCTAGGCATGGGCATAAGAAGTGTAAGCAATTGGCTTTAGTATAAGTGGGAGAATGTTAATATATGGGTATGTTGGGAGAAAGTAGGCCATAAACTCCTTATTGAGGTTATTAAAGCTGTGGATGGACTATAATTTCTAGGAATAAAAAAAGGTTTTGGCGTAGGATTTGAGGGTGGTTGGGAAATTCTACATTTCACTATATTTCATGCCTGATGATGGTCTATGATTGCCACAAAATGGTCACATGGATCAGTGGTGCCATCAAACACTTCCTTTGGAATTTTTATCTTGGCATGAATAAGTTCTTGGCAGATGGAAAGGGATAATGGGTTGGACTTTTCTTCATTGGTATCAGAGTCGTAAATTTGGCATTCTCCAGGCTTCAAAGTTTTTTTCCATAGCCTCTATTTTTTGAAGCACCAAGGGAGGAATATACTCACTTTAGAGATCCTACACAGTTTTTTTTTTGGAGGGGGGGGGGGTTTCGACTAGTGCGCTTGGACGAATTTTGAGAGGCCCTTGTTGAGGATGCAGAGCTTTCGTGTTAACAAGAGTGGTGTTCTTTTTGTTGATAAGCAAGAACCTTAGAGGCTTGTTTTACAACTCTCTCTTATGTTGCCACTTGGGCATTTAACTGCTAGACTTTTGCAGCCATTTGTAGGTACTATTGAACATACTAAGGTGGTGAGTGCATGGTCGGATACATGGTAGTGGTTGCTTGCATAGAGAAGTTTGTAGTAGGGGCTGTAGAGATCGTCGCTAGTTGAGTTAACTTTTGAAGATGGTAGGGGGTTTGGTTGTTAAGTGGTTGAGGTAGTAGGCTATGAAATGTTTATTGGATGTGGATGGGGGTTTGGCACCCAAGTTGTAGGGATAATTGTTGATATAGGAAGTTGTGACTGAAGAGCTGTAGGTAGGGCAGGGTTTGTATGGACAAGGTTTGGAGCGATGGTTAGGAGGGAGGTATAAAGCGGATCACCTAAATGAGGTTTTGCTAGTAGCCTAAAGGTGGAGAAGCCTATGGAAAAAGGCTTTACATGTATGGTGAGTTGTGTTCGAAGGGTTAGAAAGAGAAGTGTCCCTATGCTGAAGTGGCATTATGGATAGGTTGGGAAGGAGTCATTTAGGTGACTGGGGGTAAGGAGGAACTCGTTGCTGGGGCTATTGTTTGGATGGTAATGGTTGAGGAAAAGGTGGTACTAAGTGGTATCGAAGTTGTTTCAGCTAGATCGACATGATTTTTGTCGTTTTCTATAAATGTTACCAATTGTTGATGGTCTTACAACAATGAGGAAAAGCTTTCCTGTGGAACAGCTTGAGAGATCCTCTTAGAAGGGCATTTAGTACTTTGAGAACAAGGAAGGAACAAGTAGCAATGGGCAGAGCAGATGTAAGAGCTCCAACATAGTATCAATTCAAGGTGAGGAAGAAAAGAAAAGGTTAAAAATAAAAATTGCATTGACAATGTATAATCTTATACACTTTTAGGTTTGGAGAGGTTTACTAGGTATGGCAGAGCTGAGCAGAATGTGTTGTGTGAGGGCTAAAATGTTGGAATCCTCTTAGCTCATTTTATAACTGCTTGAGATCACTTGCCAGCTGTACATGACAAAGGGAACATTCTCGTTTTGGCAGCATTAAGGTCCCTCAATCAAGTAGGTAGCTAGGTGTTCTTATACAACAAGGTTGTTTACTTTGAGGAAACTAGACTCCTTTGGGCAAGTTGGGCTTGTTTGATATGTGAGGCCTACTTACTCAACGTTGAGCTATTCAAGTGTGAAACCTACATGTTCAAGTTGAGCTGGAGTGTGCTAGACTTTATGGATAAGGCCTAACAAAAAATGCTTTTATATATTGAAGAAAAAGACTCATTATTTTTTTTTGACCAACCCACATTTACATTATCTTGTTGCAATAAAAATGTATATGTATAATTATTGCTTGATTTAATACCAACAACTGGTTGGCGTGGGTGGCAAGCGGCCTTCGTTCCTTAAGCAAGATCAGGGTTCGAATCCTGACTTGTGTATGGAGTGCCAATGTTGGGAGGGGGACAAGCCTAACCACGCTCTGCTTCTCCCGACTCCGGAATAGTCACCGAAAGTAGAAACCGGGGGGTTTCGACCAAAAAAAAATAATGCTTGATTTAATACCCAAATAATTTTCGTGAAAAAAAATATAATAGGAGAAAATCCTCGAAATGGGTTTGAAAGTGTGGATCACGAGGTAGCACGTGTTCGAATAACTCCGGGGGCGCTTATTCAAGGAAGCTCTGTCTGTCTAGGCACTGCCCTGCGAAATAAAGGACTCATCTTTTCATGCCTTAATTAATTTATTAATTTAATTGGTATTTTACAAAAATTTTTGGGAGTTAGTGATTTAAAAAATTATAATTAAAAAAAATTGTATGGGATGGGGTGATTAAGCCCTTAATTATATTGGTAAGCCCTCGCGTGCTTTTGTTTTCCATAAAATACGACACTCTCCTCTCGTGCTCCACGTTGTTAGGGTTTTTTTTTAAGTGTTCCGATGTTCGTCAATGGAAGTAATTAAGAAATATTATTTTTAAAATAGTTTGTTTTAGTTTAGATTAGATTATATTAGATTAGATTTATTTAAATTTGTTATATTTTATATTGTTATATATTTCTAAATAAAATTAAATAATTATTAGACAATAAAATAAAGACAAATTGAATTAGAATTTGAAATTTTCTTTCCAAGGTCTTGACCGGGGTTTGAGCCAACTAGGCCTGCATGTGGACTGGCAGATCAATTGGACAATTAAGAACTGTGAAATTCGATTATATATTAATTGCGAACTCCTTGGATGTGAAAGTAAAATTAAAATTAAAAGAAACATGATATTTATTTTGAGCATGACATGATAATCGATAAACACATTCAATCTAAACAAGATTTTTGTTATTTAGTTTGTTTCTTAAATTTAATTTCCTTTATTTTTTAAAAATCGGCTCGATAACTATAGTGCAATCCTTAACTATTAAATGCGAGATCCTTTCTCCACAAATTTCATATATATGCTGCGTAGGAAGTACGTGAGAAACTATGAAAGATTCACACGATTTCCCATCAGCATAAGCAGGTGTTAGCTAAAGCATTTATATATTTAGACTAACTTTCATGGGTTTGAGAGCGCATCTAGCAATGTTTTAGATTCTGGCTACAAAAGCAGGTTAAAGCTTAACCCTTCATTACTGTCTCTAAATGAAGTTTTTGTCTGTGTAGAGCCATTTCACTTATTTATGCAGCTATGCTATCTTCTTAGAAAACAGCCCTAACTTTTTTTAACAATAAGCCTAAAGTACTTTTAGTAGTAATTTTTCTCCTCCTTGAAACGTTCATGTATCCATAATTTTATTATGGATAAATTTCAAGATTCTTCGATTATTTAAGGAAAAAAAATTGAGGTCTTCGATCAAAACGACATATACACTTGCCAATAAACCAAATATTTATATACATCTGTATTAATTTATTAGTTCTCTAAAACTTTGAGCCTTTTTTGTGTCAAAAAAAAATTATTAATTCTGAGTTCACAGTGGCTCACACGGGTTCATATATGAGCCAAACAAGCATGAGGTGACAATCCTTAGTTTCCAATGTTTTTTTGAGTTGGCAATGTTTAGGTTGTGTTTGAATAAAGTTACTTAAACCTTTTTAAAGAAAATTTTGAAATTAAAATGTAAATATTTAAAAGTAATATTCTCAATATATATTAAATTAGCTTGTATGTGCAATGTACAAATTGATTTTATCTATTTTAATACGTGCACACATATAAATTAACATTATTTAGTCACTTACAAGTCTAGAGTATTAAGTATATATAAAATATGTAAGTATATGCGCAAAGGATATTGACCATAATATACTTGGCAAAGTACTGCATTAAAATTTTAAAGATAAAATTATAAAATTTGTATTTAATTTAAGAGTATAATAGATCCAAGAATTATATATGTGATCATTTTAATACTGTTTGTGAATTTAAAAATTCTATTGATAATAATGTATTGGATAATTATCCTAAATTCGATAATTATACATGTGTGATAAAATTATTATTACAAAAAGTTTTAAACTTATATGAAAGAAGTGTCGTATAGACACCATTATTTTTATATAATGATAATAATATTAAAGGTTACACAATGACAAATTACAAATAAATGGATTAAAGGTAACAAAAATAACTCTTAACTCCATTAATCTTCCTCATATTCTTTGCCCAATGCATATGTATTATTGTTATTTACACATAGTATTTAAATTATTTCAGAAATATTGTTTTTATTTTTTAAGTGGCTTGATAGCAAATAATATTTAAAATTAGATAACATTTTAATTGTTATAAAATTTTGAAGATAATGCTTAGATAATTTTAATTGTTGTAAATGTATTAGATAATTTTTAGTTAGATATATTAGATAATTATTATTATTTTTAAATGGATTAGATATCATATAACATTTTAATTATTTTTAAAATTAGATAATATTTTAATTATTTTAAAAGTTTGAAGATAAGGTTTAGATAATTTTAATTGTTTTTAATGTATTTAGATAATGTTCTACTTGTTTTGTTTTTTATATGGATTAAAAAATTTTAGGGAAACGTAGAGTCTCATGTTAGATGGTATTTTAATTTTTAATGATTTGAGTATATTGAAAATATGCCATTAGTTTTGGCTTAGGTGACGGTGAGGTAGTAAAAGTTTGTGCCGTGAATAGAAAGTGTTCATGTAAACATTTACATGACATACTTGTTAGGTTTGTTTGTATTCTATAATTAATACATATACATATACATATACATATACATATACATATACATATACATATACATATATCTATGATTAGTCATGAATTGACAGAGCACCTATTTATATGGGAGTTAGAACTGTTAAATTAATTCTTATTTTCTATTCGGGATTAGAAAGTATACTCTTTATCGAAAATTCTTTACCCAAATGTCAACCCCTTGTAGAAAATTAAGAATATTGGAACTTTTACCCCATATGAAAATCGTATTAAATATATATTCAACTTGCAAGTGATCAATGAATTCAAAAACTCTAGCCTTGTGAAAAAAAATCAGCATAAATCGGTAATAAAATTATCCAACTTGAAGACTTTTCAAGACCCATGACATGAAGCAGAAACAAACAAAAAACAAGGGCAAAAATTGCAAACAAACAAAGTCATACCTACCAATAATACCATGTACAATGCCTGGGAGCTCTGCCTGCTTTTCCTTTCAGTCTACAGAATGTTGAATATATCAGATAATAATGTCACATTTCTGAGATTGCAATGATTCCTCCCTTGTATTAACACCAAAACAATATGCAGTATACAATTAGAAAGACATGCAAACACCATTGAATATTTGTACTTCGATTATGATTGCATCACTGTTTTTCAGTGTGCTATAGTTATTATTATATTCGTAATAATAATAATGTTTTTTCTTCTGATGGTGTTCCAGTAAGAACAAAAAGGAAAAGAATTACTGGTTACAGAATAAGCATCTTTCATCATGTCTCTTTCTATGTATTATTGTTTTTAAATTTTTTTTGTGTAATTATAGATATCTTTTGCAATCAGAGATTAATCTTGTTTGGGCTAAAAATGGTAAGCTGTAAACTCTTTCAACAGTAAAACTACCTAGAGAAGAAATTCATTTTTACTTTTTCTAATCACTTGTTTTTTGTCTTTTAAAAATTAAAATTTGAAGAGAAAGATTTGTAATTCTTCATATTTGGGCTGTAAAAGACATAACGTCCTTTTTTTTGTTGGGGGGGGGGGGGGGGGGGGGGGGGGGTGGGGGGTGTGGGGTTGTGGTGGTGGTGTGGGGAGTGTGGTGTAACAAAAGATATAATGTTCTTGGTTCTACTTGGGTTAAATATTTTTAAGGCTTTAAGCCTGGAACACAGCCTAATAGCCCAAAAATGTGTGGGCTATTAGTTGAGTAGTAGGGCTACTTTTACTAAATCAGAATAGCCCAAATATCGAAATCATCCTATCAATTGTTAAAAGCCCACCAAAACCTTTTTCTTTTTAAATGGAAATATACCCAATAGAGCTCCCCATGCCAGAGTAAAGAAAAAACCCTAGTAATCTATCTTACCAAGTTTTTGGAATGTAATGTTATAAATAAAAAAACAGAATAATTTATTTTAATTCTCATGTTTTAATTTTTATATCAAGTTACTTATGCCTCTTCATGCGTTAAAGAAAAAAAAATTGGGGCTCTAAAAGTGAAAAAAAAAAACACTATTATGTCTGCTTTTGGATAAGTTAAAATTTTCTTTATAAGCAGATATTTTATTATAATAGTGCAACGGTCCAAGAAGATGAAAATCTTTCCTATTACCTTTTGACTAAGTAGTTAAGGATGAGTTGTGATATCTTATAAGGTTTGGTTTGAATCCAAATAAGCCCATTTCTATCCTCAATTATTTAATATTTTTCTTGTAACAAAAAAAAAAAAGAAAATCTTCAAGAAGACCAAAGTACAAAACTTCATTAAATATTTTTTGATAAATCAGAGAGACATTTTATTAATAAAAGAAATAGTACAAAATGAAACAAGGAATATATAGAAGGGGTCACAAATGGTGACCTAATGGTTAAGAATGAGTTGTGGCATATTGTAAGTCTTAGGTTCAAATCCAAGCATCTCTATCCTTAGTTATTTAATATTTCCTTTGTAACAAAAAAAAGAAAACGAGGGAAAATAACTCAAACAAGGAACAACAATCAAGCTAGTGATAGTTGGGAAAAAAACTCTAATACATGAAAAGCAAAATAGTTCACCACCAAGCTTTAAGCCAATCAGTTCTGTCAACCCATGCTTTGGCTAAAGAGTCAACCATTCCATTTGCCTCTTTGAAGATTTTCTGCCAACGAACTTTGCAACAGTTCACAAGGTTATCTATTTTGATAAATAGATTCTAAAGTTTCCAAGGTCTGTCTTCTGTTTTCTTGCACTAGTTTAAAGCTACCATGGAATCGGATCCAATGGTTAGTTTAATACCATTATACTTTCTCGAGTTAACAAAGAGCTTAAGTGCCACCTTGATAGCGATCAGTTCTGCAAGATTAGAATCAATAACACCCAAAAGACCAGAGAAGATGGCCAAAACATGTGCTTTATAATCTCTGAGAATACCATCACAACCACTTGGACCGGGTTTACCTCTTGTCGAACCATCGATGTTAAATTTGAGTTCACCTTCTAAAGGAGGAAGCCACTGGGAAACAGGCTGTTATGATCGCAAGAGTAATCACGCAGCTAGATAGTCTATACAGCACATGAAGTATATATATATATATATAATTAATTGTTTTTGTTACTTTTGTTAATCATGCATCAGACTATTTGAACAAGGTAATTAAAGGTGTTATAAATATCAATATGATGGGAAGAAGAGGACAAGTTATGACACTAAACATTCTCTCTCTCCTGTTTGTTATTCTCTCTGTTTCTCCCTCAATTTCTGTTCTCATTCTTTGTCCTTGGTAACCGTCTTCATCTTTTTCTTCATTCTATCAACACCTTCACTCGAGCATTTCTATCATTCACCATTGTTTTCTTATCATTTGGCATCAGAGCCGTCGATCATGGCTGAGGGAGTACAAACCCAACTGCAACGAGATGTGGCCCAGCTACAGAAGGAGTAGGAAAAGCTTATTGCAATTTTGGGAGGCTTGCCTGAGTTACTCAAGAAGGAACTAAAGTTAGAACTCAAGGGAGAGATTCAAGAAGGCTTAAACACCATCCATAAGGAAATGGGGAGGTTATTTGAACAAATGGTGCTTCGAATAGGAGACACAATGGGAGCCAAACCCAAGAGTCCTCAGGAGGTGGCTCAAACCCCTGGTAACAGACATAAGAGTGTCACGGGTTCTTCCGCGACTGAGACAGCCCCAAGATCCATCTAAGGACCCTTGATTCAAGAGCCCAACAGCCAGCAAACCCAAGAAAATGTGGTGAAGTTCACCTCCAAGCTTGACTATTTAGAATGTCCTCGGTTTAATGGAATAGAGCTTTTGGGTTGGCTTATGAAAGTTGACCAATTTTTTGAAGCTGTAGGCACTCTTGAAGAAGAGAAAGTTCCTATAATCATGATTTATTTGGAGGGCAAAGCCCTACAATGGCACTAACTAGTGATGCAAATCAAAGGGGGAATGCGACGCTTCTCTTAGAAGGAATATGTTGAAGAGCTTCAAAATAGATTTGGAGAAGGTGACTACGCCGATCCTCTGTCTGACTTGGTCTCTCTCAAACAAATAGCTACAGTGGAGGAATACTATGATGAACTCCAAGGGCTTGTCAGTTTGATAAGACTGCTAGAGGACTAGGCCATCAGTATATTTGTAAGCAACCTAAAACCTGATATTGCCAACTTTTTGCGATTGTTCAACCGCAAAACATTGAGTCATGCATATAAGCTAGCCAAACAAATGGAGTTAATGATGTATAACGTTCCCAGAAAAACAACTTATTTATCTAAAGTCTACCAACAGAATAGACATCTCCACACGCACAACCTCCTCACTTACAAATCAAACCCTACCTTACCTATCAACAACATGGCCGGCTTACTCCCTACTCCAAAAGCACAACCATTACCATATTTGACCAACTCGAGACCCATCACTTTTCCAAACTTCAAAAACCAACCAACAAAACCAGAAATGTCACTAATCCAAACCGTAATCCAACCAAAGAGGAAAAGGAAGAAAGAAGGAGAAAAGGACTTTATATGTGGTGTGGGTCCAAATTTGAAGTGGGCCATAAATGTAGGCGATCCTAGCTTTATCAATTATTAGTAGAAGGTAGTGAAGACCACGATCAATCCAACGAGGACTACCAAGAGTTAGTGGAAATCATGAATGAGCCGATATTGGAAGATTCAGGGGAACCTCTTACCATTTCTCTACATGCTCTATTCGGGTTAACTAGGTTTCAAACTAAGAATATGTTGGGGAAGGTTAAAAACCAAACAGTAGTGCTGCTAGTGGATTCCAAAAGCACTCATAATTTTATAGATCAAAGTGTGGCTAAGAGATTGGGATGTAAGACTCAGGCTACGATGAAATTACAGGTGGTAGTCGCAAACGGAGAGTCCTTGCCCACCCATGAAGTTTGCAAAGCACTATAATGGGAGGTACAAGGAGTTGTCCAATAGTAAGGTTTTCTAGTAATCCCTGTACATGGCTATGATTTGGTGTTAGGGGTGCAGTGGCTAAGCACCATGGGACCTATATTGTGGGATTTTCAATCACTTACTATGGAGATGAAGGTCAATGGACAGAAGGTTAATTTGCAAGGATTAAAAGAGGGAGCACTAGAGCCTGCCTCAAAAAGGGAGTTGTCCAAAATGGCGATGGTGTCTAAGAAAAGAAGCTGTAGCCTAATGTTTACCAAGAGTGGTGTCATGGGTCCTTGGGCATGGCCTTTGAACCACAACTTGAACAGTGAAGCACGACAGCAATTAATGGCCTTATTGATTGAGCATTCAGACCTTGTCAAAGAACCTACAGACCTGCCTCTAAAAAGGGATCATGAACATCACATAGCTCTTAAAGATGAAAATCAAGTGGTTAGGGTGAGACCATATCGATACCCAGCTATGCAAAAAGATGAGATCGAACGCCTGGTTCAAGAAATGAAGGAGGCTGGAATAATTAGAGATAGCTGCAGCCCTTTTGCTTCTCCAGTGCTCTTAGTTAAAAAGAAAGATGGAAGTTGGAGATTCTGTGTTGATTACAGGCAACTTAACAGCTTGAACATCAAAGATAAGTTTCCCATTCCATCGGTGGAGGAGCTTTTGGATGAGCTTCATCATGCCAAATGGTTTTCAAAACTGGACTTGCACTCAAGTTATCATCAAATAAGGATAAAGGAGACTGACATAGCAAAAACAGCTTTTAAAACGCATCAAGGACACTACGAGTTTTTAGTGATGCCCTTTGGGCTCACGAATGCTCCCTCGACATTCTAGAGTCTAATGAATAAGATTTTTCAGCCTTTCCTCCAAAGGTTCATACTTGTGTTCTTTGATGATATTTTAATTTACTCACCTAATTGGCTGTCCCATTTGTAGCATATACAACAGGTGTTTCAAATCTTAATTAATCATCAACTGTTTCTGCAATTGTCTAAGTGTGAGTTTGGCACAAACAGAGTACATTATTTGGGGCATGTGATTAGTATGCAGGGAGTTGCTGTTGATGAGACTAAAGTAGTTGCTATTACGGAATGGCCAATCCCTTATAGTGTTAAAGATCTCAGAGGTTTTTTGGGATTGGCTGGCTACTACAGGAAATTTGTAAAAAATTATGGAGCTATTGCCTAGCCTTTAACAATGTTGTTGAAGAAAGGTAAGTTCCAATGGTCTGAAAAGGCTCAACATGCATTTGAAAAGTTGAAAACAGCTTTAACAAGTGCCCCAGTCCTAGCTCTTCCAAACTTTGAGGCAATTTTTGTTGTAGAGGCTGATGTAAGTAGTAATAGTATTGGTGCAGTTCTTAGCTAGGAAGGACGCCCTTTAGCTTATTTCAGTAAAGCTCTTGGCCCTAAACATCAACTACTATCTATTTATGAGAAAGAGATGATGGCAGTCTTAGCTGCAGTAAAGAAGAGGAATTCCTACTTGGTTGGTCGACATTTCCAAATCAAGACCGACCACTATAATCTCAAGTTCCTTTTGGATCAACGAGCAACAACGCCTGCTAAACAGGCTTGGATTATCAAAATGATGGGCTAATTTATGAAGTGGTATTTAGAAAAGGGAAGTCCAACATGGTCGCAGATGCACTCTAAAGGAGGCCAGAGGTGCAACTTCAAGCCATAACCACTTTACACAGTGATGTTTGGAAGAGGGTCCAAAATTCTTGGCTTAAGGATTCTCACCTTATACATTTGATCCATAAGCTCAAGAATAATCCAGAAAGGCAATTAAAGTATACTTGGTAGTGTGAAAAACTGAAAAGAAAAGGTCGAATGGTGGTAGGAAATGATCCACAGCTCAGGATGGAACTGTTGCAACATTTTCATAGTTCAAGTGAGGGAGGACACTCTGGAATTTTCGCTACTGCAAAGAGAATTGGAAGGGGCAAAAGAATGATGTGAGGAACTTTGTCAAATCTTGCCAGACATGCCAACAGCTTAAAAGTGAGACCATTGCTAATCCTGGGTTATTACAACCATTGCCAATACTAGATAAATTATGGAGTGATATCTCTATAGACTTTATTGAGAGCCTTCCAAACTTAAGAGGGTTTACTGTAATCCTAGTAATTGTTGATCGCCTTAGTAAATACAATCACTTTATCCCTCTAGCTCACCCTTATACTGCTCTTACTGTTGCTCAAGCGTTCTTGGACAATGTATATAGGCTTCATGGGTTGCCTAATAGCATTGTATTTGATAGGGATAAAATCTTCAGCAGTAAGTTTTGGCGAGAGTTGTTTAAGCTGCTGGGAACTCACATTAAGCTTTCAACAGCCTATCATCCTCAAACAGATGGATAGACCGAGGTGGTGAACAAGGGACTTCAAACATATTTGAGGTGTATGGCATTTGAGAAGCTTAAGGACTAGTCACGGTGGCTTCCCCTTGCAGAGTGGTGGTACAACACCTCACACCATTCAGCCATCAATGCAACACCTTATGAAGTGGTGTGTGGGTAGCAAGCTCCATCTCAAATACCTTATATTGTTGGGACTTCTTCGATGGAGGTTGTAGATCGTAATTTGCAAGCTAGAGCAGCAGCACTACAAATGATCAAATTTTATTTGAAGAGGGCATAACTTAGAATGAAGCAACAGGCAGATAGGAAGAGAACTGATCGAGAGTTTGTTGTAGGGGATATGGTTTATATTAAATTACAACCCTATAGGCAGTCTACTGTGGTTAAAAGGAGTTGCCTTAAACTTTTTGCTAAGTATTTTGGCCCATACAAAGTCTTGGAGAAAATCGGAGTAGTGGCATATCGAGTGGAGTTGCCAATTGAAGCAAGGATTCATTCGGTCTTTCATATGTCCCAATTGAAACTACACATTGGTCCCATAGGGTGCCACATTCCATTACCCTTGTTAGACAAGGATGGAGTTTTGGAGAAGGAACCAGTTAGCGTCATTGATAGAAGACTGAGCAAGCATTATGGCAAGGCTGTTACAGAAGTCTTTGTCCAATGGAAGAACACGTTCCTAGAGGATGCGACTTGGGAAGCTCTACCTCAGCTTTTAGCCAAGTATCCTGACTTCCATCCTTGAAGACAAAGATGTTCTGCAGATAGGGGTATTGTTATGATTGCAAGAGTAGTCACGCAGCTGGATAGTCTATACAACACATGAAGTATATATATATATATATATATATATATATATATAATTAATTGTTTTTGTTAATTCTATTAATCATGCATTAGACTATTTGAACAAGGTAATTAAAGGTGTTATAAATATCAATACGATGAGAAAAAGAGGACAAGTTATGACACCAAACATTCTCTCTCTCCTGTTTGTTATTCTCTCTGTTTCTCCCTCAATTTCTGCTCTCATTCTCTGTCCTTGGTAACTGTCTTCATCTTTTTCTTCATTCTATCAACACCTTCACTCGAGCATCTCCATCATTCACCATTGTTTTCTTATCACAGGCCAAATTTGTTTTGGTAAAAAGCAAGGGGCACACAGTAAAGGGTTGCTCTATCATGCTGATTCATGAATTAAAATTCCTTCATTAAGAGCTTTAATCCAAAAGAGGGAACGCAACTTAACCAGGAAATCAATTCACCTGCATTGAGTTTCTTGTTTTCAAACATAATATCATTCCGCATAAGCCATGTAGACCAAATCGCAACATCAAAAGTTGAAATCCACCAGGTTTTCAAGAAACCAGAGAATGGGAAATCAAGATATTAAATAAACTTTTAGTTTCTCTGTCTAACAAGGGACGGGAGGAGAAAGAGTCCTAATCATGGTGAACAAAACACCCACAAATAGAGTAATCAAGAACAAAAGCAAATCTATCACGGGCAAATAAGAATAATTTAGGAAAACAAAGTTTGAGAGGATTTTCACCAATCCAAGAATCATACCATAATAGAATAACCTTGCCATTCCCCACACACCATCTGCAACCTTTCGAACCAATGAATTTTCTTGTGGTTTTGTTCGAAGCAAGGTTCACCACTTCTTTCAAAACATAGAACATGTTATTTTCCTTGGAGGAACATGGAATATATCCCTGGATGCTTTTGCCATATTTTTCCAATACCACTCTCTTCCACAATGAATCCTGCTCCTTAGCAAATCTCCACCACCACTTAGATAAAAGAGCAAAATTCTTGTTCTCAAATCAGAAATCCCAAGACTACCCAAGTGTTTTGGTTTGTAGACTAAATTCCAACTTTCTTTTTCCATTTTATTTTTACAATCACTCCCTCCCCAAAGAAATTTCCTCCTAATTTTGTCAATTTTTTTTATGACACCTTAGGGAATTTTAAAGAGAGACATATAAAAAATAGGAAGGCTTGAAAGAACATAGTTAATCAGAACTACCTTACCCCAAAAGATAAACACTTTCTTTTCCACAAAGCAAGCTTACTAGGATTTTCTCTACAATTAGATTCCATAAAGCCAATCGACATGGATTAATGCCTAACTGGAAACTTAAGAATTTAAAAGGGAGAGATACTATTTAACAACCACAAATCTGAGAAAAAGCAAGCATAAGATCATCCTCAACCCCCAAAGAAAAAACACTAGACTTACTAAAATAGATCTTAAGCCCAGAGACTAATTCAAAACATTAGAACATAGATAATATTATGAAATAACTCAATATTGCCTCCAAGGAAAAGATTGTGTCGTCAATGAATTGGAGGAGGGAGATAGATAAGGATGAATTTGACAAAGCAACTCCTCTGATAAGGTTGAAGTCTTCAGCTTTCTTAACCAAAAGATAAAGAACCTTAATGATAAGGATAAAAAGGAAAGGTTATGAGGGATCACCTTGCCTCAATCCTTTTTGCATACAGAATTCATTTGATGGGGAAGCATTAATCCAAATTGCAATCCTGGCTGTGGATAGACATTCTTGAATCTATTGTCTTCATTTTAATCCGAAGACCATTTTAACCAAAACATGATCAAGAAAATCTCATTTGACGCAATCAAAAGCCTTTTCAAAGTCAAATTAATGTCACACCATTTGACTTAGTCTTCTTCTTCTTTAAGGAATCTAACACTTCATTTGCAAGCAAGACATCATCTAAGATTTGCCTTCCTTTGATAAAAGTTGTTTGGGTGTCACTAACAACCTTATCAATAATAACTTTGAATCTGCCAGCAAGAATCTTAGCCAAGATCTTATAAAAAGCATTAATCAAATTGATTGGTCGATACTCATGGAGGCCGATTGGGTTATCCACCTTGGGGATAAAGGATATAAAGGTGGCGTTGAGGCCTTTCAATCTTCCCTGTCTTGTGAAGTTTGACCAAGAAATTGAAGAGATTTGTCTTCATGAAGTTCCAACAATTCTTAATGAAATTAAAGTTAATCCCATCCCTGGCCCCTTGAACCATTAGTATCCCACATAGCATCTTTGAGTTCCTCCATTGAAAATGGTCTTCCAAGAAAATCAGCATCTTCACTACACAGCGATTTGAATTCAACATCAATCGACATTCTCTCATTCCATTGGTCAGCAGTAAAATGATTTTTGAAATAGTCGAAATCAGCATTCTTAACCAAAATAGGATTTGTAACCCAAATACCATCAACCTCGATGCTAAAGATTGCATTCTTGTAAGCTCTCAATCTAGCATAGCATTGGAAGAATTTTGTATTCTTGTCTCCTTCCTTCAGCCAAAGGATTTTTGATTTTTGCCTCCATAAAGATTCCTTGGATTTAATTGCTGCCGAAAGATCCTTCATCATCCTCTTCCTTGTTTCCAATTCATCAACAAAAAGACCCCAATAATGCCTCTACTATCAAGTTTTTCTAATTTATCTTCAAGGCTTGCAATTTTCTCATCATGTTTCCAAAGTCCTTATTCCACTCTCTAAAAAAAGAGTGAACCATTTTGCATTTTTCTTTTAAGCAATATCTAGCCCGACCATTCTCTAGCTTCTAATTCTTTAAGAAGATTGTTGTTGAAAAACCAATAGACAAGCATTTTAAAGGGTTTTAGGCCCTAATCTATGACTCTTCAGCTTAACAAGATGGGGCAATGGTTTAATATGGATCTTTGTAACCATTGTTGCTTTAGATCTTGGAACACATTGAGCCACTTTGGAGATACTAGAAATCTGTCTAATCTGCTCATCTTATTATCAGAACCAAATCATATAAAATTCTTTCCAATAAGTGGGAGATCGATGAACTCATAGCCATTGATGAAATCATTAAATTCATTTAACCCCAAACTCACCTGAGAACATCCAAATCTTTCATGATTACCCCTCACAGAATTGAAATCCCCTGCCACACACCATTATCCCCCCTATACTTCCTTGATAAAAGAAATAGCTTTTCACAATTCCAGTTGGGCATTCACCTCACTTGGGGCGTAGATATTGCAAATAGAGCATGGAAAATTGTATTGTTTCCATCTTCCATTTATCACAATAACTCTTCTTGACTTAAAACTTTTTTCAACTTCAAAATAGCTTTTATCCTAGATAATCAACAATCCACCAGACTAACCTTCAGAGGGTAAGAAAATCCATCCAGCATCATTGTTCCCCCACCAATGCAAAACTTGAGAATCATTAATTGCTTCTAATTTGGTTTCTTGCAATAACACTATATCATCTCCAATAGAGTTTGATAATTTACCCATAATCCTCCCTTTGGTCGAATTGTTCATCCCTGTTATGTTGCAACAAAAAATTTTCATTCTCTTTACCTTATGCCCTATTCTCCAACTCTTTTAACCTCTTTATCACTAGATTATCATCATATTCGGTAGATATACCCAAAAGCTTTCCAACCTCCCAAATCTCTTTTGCTTCCTTACTAATCACCTTGAACCGATTTTTGAAGTCACTATTCGATAGTGAGTCGTTAGCAATCTCATCGAGTGTAGGAAGAGGATAATTCGGCTCTCTACTAGGGAATTTCTTTTGTTTTTTCCTAAGCTTTTTCTTTTTGACTTTGTTCAAAATGGCTTCCTCAACTTCCTCCAACATTCGAATTTTCCTTGGCTTGGTGGAAGAAACAAAGTTGACTTTTTCATTAAAATCTACATGTGTTTCATCTATTTCCCTCTCATTCGAATAAGACGGCCTACATTCTACTACATCTTCAATAGGAAGCTATTAAAGTTGATCACCCTTTTCCTTGTCATTTAATGAACATGGAATATTTCCTGAGGTGTTAGAAGGTAATAAGTTGAAGTGACTATCAGAAGTGTTTCCTACCTCATCATATATTTAATTGATACAACCAAGATTATCCTTCCCCATATTAGAAGCCTTTTCCAAACCAGCGGAGATACTAAGGATAGGATCAGTGCGTGTATGGCTTGGTTTTGCCATATCATTTAATTCCATAATGATGTCAGCTCTGTCCTTAGGAGAGGAAGCCACCTTTTGAGTTTCTTCATCAACTTGCAACTCCTATGAGCTTTTTGAACTGGGACAAGTCTGAATCGGAGTTTTAGCCTTGATTGGATCTTTTTTGTTCACATCACAGCTACAATGGAGAAGGGAACCAAGATTGGACCTGACGATCAGTAGTAATGTGCAATTTCATCGATCGTCTCTAAACGGTCAGTAGTAATGTGCAAAACACCCCTATTGAAGTCTTTAAAGTTGAGTTTCTTTTCATCTATTGAGATTAGGTTACCCCAAATCTCTGTTATATTCTTAAAAGTATTGAAACACCAGGTGTGAAAAGGAACACCAAAACAAGAAATCGAGGTTGCTCCTTGGTTGAAAGTTACATCTGCAAACCAAAGCACACCTTCAATGAACCATTCTTTAAGCAATATCCACCCTTGCCTTTGCATGGTTTCCATAGTATCCTCTTCTTTAAACTCAATACAAAATTTTCTTCTAGAAATCTTCTTAACATGTACGTTAAGAACCCCCTTAACCCTGAATTATTCCTGCAATGTATTGACTTCATAAAAACAACTTGTCATGCCCACTGCACACTTCTCTAGTTTGTGCAACAATTCAACGTCCACTCCAGCCTTACATCTTGCC
Organism: Heritiera fomes; assembly: GCA_032173925.1. Taxonomy (NCBI): domain Eukaryota; kingdom Viridiplantae; phylum Streptophyta; class Magnoliopsida; order Malvales; family Malvaceae; genus Heritiera; species Heritiera fomes. The sequence continues at coordinate 9,980,540 of JAPDPM010000014.1, read as the reverse complement.
AAACCACTTTGAGTACCCTGATGACTAAACTTACCGACTTGCTCTTGATTATCTGCTGTGATCTCCTTTTGGTGAGAGGTTTGATTATTTTTCATAAGAATATCCTTATAGGATAAACTGCCAGAGTTTGAACCACCTTTCTCGTTGCTATTCTCATCAACAAATATGTTATGATCTTTGCCACCATTCACACTAGTAAGCAAAAAATTAATCAATAGGAATAGACAAAAAACAAAAGCAAACAACCCCGATTCGAATAAGAGATTATCTCTGTGTTAGATGTATGGGGTCCAACCCATATTAGTTATTAGAGTCCTACTTAGAATTAGTTAAGGATTTGTTTTTTCTCTATATAAAGTGTTGCATAAACAATTTGTAAAAGTAGTGAGAGAAGTTTTTTTTGTGAGAGGTGACATAAGGGAGAAAAAGTAAGCTTTAAGCTTTGTGATATCTTTCTTGTTCTATAAAGAAAGCAAGGGGAGAGATAAGTTTGTATAACAATTGGGTATTCTTTGGGTAGATTACCTTGGTGAATCCAAAGAGCTAAACTTTATTGTATTTAGGCTAATTGTTGAAACCCTGAGCTTTGGGCAAAAAGCTTAGCGTATTGAAACTTTATAATTTGCCTATTTTTTGTAGTGTATTTTTATTCGGTTTGCCTCGTGGTCTTTCTCTCTACACTGGAGAGTTTTCCACGCCAAATTTTGGTGTCGTTTTATATACATTTTATTGCCTGCATATTATTTGTGGATTGGTGGCTTGATTTATTATTACTATTGGCTTGAGATATTGTTGTTAATTGTTGTGTATTGTTATTGTGACATTGCTTCTACTTATTTTTCGTTTAAGGCCCAACAACTGGTATTAGAGCTCGAGTTAGTGCTTTGGGATCATGGAGGGAGATACATGATCTATGATAAAATTGACAGCTCCAATTATTCAATTTGGAAGCTAATGATGGAAGATCATCTATACTGCAAAGATCTATATGAGCCAATATTAGGTAATTCTGCTAAGGCAATAGATATGAAAGATGATGAATGGAAAAAGCTAGATAAGAAAACTCGGGGAACCATTAGAAGGTGAGTAGACATTAGTGTTTTTCATCATGTGGCGCATGAGACAAGTGCTTCTCGTGTTTGGGAAAAATTAGAACCATTATATGAGAGAAAAACTGCCTTGAATAAAGTTATGCTTGTTAAAAGCTTGCTACTCCACAGTATAAGGAGGAAAGATCTATCTCTGAGCATTTGAGTGACTTTCAAGATCTGTTTAATCGAATGACCACTATGAAACTACAAATGGATGATGAGATGAAAGCATTGTTTCCTCTGAGCTCATTGCTAGACAGTTGGGAGAAATTAGTTATGACTGTTCTTAATTCAGCTCCTCACGGCATGGTAACCATGGAGATGGTAAAAGACAGTATGTTTAATGAAGAAGCAATGTGAAAGGAGACAAACTATGGGAACGAAGCTCTTGTCACATAGAACAGGGGCAGAACTAAAGACAAAGGTTAGGATTTTAGAGGTTACAGTAAGTCTAAGAACAGACATAAGTTCAGAGATAGGGAGAAGTGCTTTCATTATGGCAAACTTGGTCACATAAAGCGGAACTGCAAGATCTTGAAGAAAGAGCAGAAAGATGAGAAAAGTAAGAATAACTCATATGATGAAAATGTTACAACGGTGAATTTTGATAGTAAATCGGTTTCTTTGATTTGTACACATGGTGGTGCAACCATGTAGGGGATTCTGGCATTGAGTGGATAGCTAACACTAAAGCTTCATATCATTGTGTTCCTAATAAGGAGTTGTTTACAACTTACAGAGTAGGTGATTTTGGTTATATCGAGATGGGAAATAAAAGTATATTACAGATTGCTGGGATTGGTGATATAGTGGTACAAACAAGCACTGGTTGTACATTGACTTTGAGGGATGTTAGATACATTTCAAATATGAGGGTGAACTTGCTTGCAGTGAATGTCCTTGATAAGAAAGGATATGAGAGTCAGCAGAAAAATGGCGGTGGAAGCTTCTTAAATGGTCTTTGGTAGTAACAAGAGGAAAGTTGTGTTGCACTATGTACAAAACTTGGATGATGTTAACTGGCAGTCAGATAAATGCCATTGAGGATGATGATTCAACAAATTTGTGGCATAGGAGGCTGGCACATATGACTGAGAAAGGGTTAAAGGTTTTGGCAAGGTAGTCCCTCATTCCCTCAGTCAAAGGTATTCTCTTAACTCATGTGATTATTATTTATTTGGTAAGCATCTTAGAGTTTCTTTTAGGAGGACATCTAAAAGAAAGAAAAACAAACTTGAATTTATTCATTCTGATGTATGTGGTCCCATAGAGGTAGAGTCATGGGGTGGTAATAGATATTTTGTTACTTTTATTTATGATGCTTCACATAAAACTTGGGTGTATATGTTGACAAAGAAAAGTCGGGTATTGTGGTATTTTTAGAAATTTCATGCCATGGTGGAAAAAATGACAAGATTGTCCGTAAAATGTATTCATACAGATAATGGAGGTGAGTACACATCAAAAGACTTTGAAGCCTCTTATTCAAAGCATGGGATTAGGCATGAGAAGACAGAACTTGAGACACCACAACATAATGGTGTAGCTGAAAGGATGAATAACGCTATTATAGAGAGAGTCGATGCATGTAAAGGATGGCAAAATTGCCAAAAGCATTCTAGGGTGAAGCAGTTAACACATCCTACTAGTTAATTAATAGATCACCATCAATACTATTGGGCTTTGACATTTCAGAAAGGGTATGGTGTCACTATTTGTATATACAGTATTTTGCACTTTTCCACACTTTCGATACATACTACACTGGTTGGGCTGTCTGTGATGCCTTTAAACACCGTTCATCTACAACAGTAAAACAATTTAGACAACATTTATTTATTAATAAATAATATTCATAGCTGTATAAATCAGTTTACATCCCCTGAAATTAAAATTTACAACTAGTAGTACTGTATAAACATGTATGAACATACAAATGTAAACATGATACCTTCAAAATTCATTATGAGCTACCTCGAGCTACTTAAAGCGTAATTAATCCATGGATTGATACTTCAGTTAACCGATACATATAATCTATGGATGATGAAAGTAAAGGAGTGAGCAAACCATGGCTTAGTAAAGGAATTGTATGTAAATCTTGATATTTCGAAATCTATATGTAATAAAATCCTTTATTTTCTTATAGGTGAACTAAGGACCGAAATAAGAAGGATACTATAGTCGGCTAGGGATACAGATGGAGTAAGGAAGATATTTTGAAATACCTGTCTTGTCCTAGAACCTAGAAGCGACTATAGGGAGTACAATTGAATTTAATATAAATTCATATTGAAAAATTCACCATTAATAATTTACATAGCTATGGTATAATAACCATTAAATAAAACATTTAGGAAATAATTTAATTTCCATATTAAAATATCACTTTCATACTTAAATAAACCACAGTAAATAGTGCAGCATATGGTTCAGTGATAATAACTTTTCAGTAATTTATAGGGTAAATTGTTAGTCAAACGATAACCATTGAATAAATAAATAATTTCATGAACGGTTTATAAATCCTTTTAAATAAAATACTCTAATCGGTATTTTATCAAATCACTTTATACTTGTTTTACACTTTTCAGTAAAACCCAGTAAGCAATACAGTAAAAATATTGAAAACTGTTTGGTAACAGAAAACACTTTCGTAACAATAATAATTCACTGAAAACCATAACAGTAGTAGTAACACATGAATGGAGACCAGACACCACCTTCAATATATTATGCTATAATCCTCGTAGGGAACAATAATAGTAAATACATGATATCTATGACTATAGTCTATAAGTGTCTTCGGTCATACACTAATCAGGTGTCAATCGAGATGCTAAGGACAGGATCAATGTTAGCAGCTTCACACAATAACAGTAACACATGAACACGTGAGCATGACATAGGGCCTAACAATCTCAAAACAATATATATGAAATCTTATTACCTTTATGAAATTAAATAAAATCAATAATATCTTTCAAAAAATCCATAAAGGTATAAATTACAGTGTCTCATATGGTGAAAACAGTGTTATAAAATATTTACACTGTAGTAATAAAATTTCATAAATGTTTCATTTCACCGTAAACACATATACTCGTATTTCCACACTTTCCTTTCAAACTTTCAATCTTAAGATTACTGGAAATCATTTTTCCGGTAATTTCATACTTCATGGAAAATAGTAATATTTATTTTCCAAAATTAAAAGTAATTCCATAAACACATTATTTCACTATGGAACACATTTAGAAACATTTCAATCTCAAAATAATATTCACACGAAAATATCACCTTTATGGAAATCAGTAAAATGAGTAAAATTTTCGGTTAGTCCATAAAGGTTTTATTAAATCATATGGTGAATATTTATGGAAAATAATTTATAAAATATTCACCTTTCCCTTTTTTGCTTTATAACCACTTCATATATGGTAAAACATATAGGATGAATTTTCAGTAACCTCTCTTTCATTAGATTCGGTAACATGAATATTTAAATAATACTTTTCGGTATATTCATGTTTTATGAAAAATATTGATTTAATCATTTTCAAGGCTAGGAAAACATTCAAATATGCATGAAAATATTTTATGATATTTTTAAAGAATTTTCACAGAAATTTTAGCAGCATAACGGCTGCTTATACCCTAGTTTTCGTGCAATTTAAACACAGCATATTTCCAGCCAATAACCACATATTCTATGTTTTCCAAGGCAATTCACTTTCAAAACATTCTCATAAAATCATTTGCAATAAAATCATGCATTTGAATATCCTTACATTTCACATATGCAACCCTTGCCTGTTTGTCGTATCCGATCTCTTCGAGTGTTTCGCTCGTAAATCGATACTCTTGGGCTGCAGATAATTTCACCAAAAATATTATCTCATTAAACACTTACTTTTGAGCTATTATTCATGTCTATATGCAGCCACATTGGACATTGCGAATATTTTGCAGTATAATTTATATCGGTAGTATAACACAACTTCTTCATTTTGCATCAGATTTTAAATCCAAGCATACCGAAAGACTCCTTATAATTTTTACAATCTAAATCTACCCTTAAATCATCAAAAACAGTCATGAATCATACACCCCTTATGTTGATCGAAATTGGTATCTTGAATTTCTCATGGAAATTCAACAATCCAATGCTACCATGTTGTTCTACCATGCTTAATCATCCATTTGGCATCTATTTTATGCATGAAACACCATAATTCCACAAGATACCAGGCTTGATCGAACACCCCATTAATGGAAAATTTTTATTTAATCACTTTTAATAAAATCCAATGGTACAGACACGCTTAACTAGTTTAGATAGACATTTTTACACCATTAGAATTCAAGGAAACAAAATGCATAATGGCACTCATACCTTGGCTGAAACTTTGAAGTCCCTTTTCTCCTTGTATTGTAGCTTATATAATAAGCTATGGGTATAGTTTGATAGAGGAGAGAGAGATGAACAATTTTCTAGTTAATAGTTTGGTGAGATTTTGTGTAGGTAAGTAGTTTAGGTAGCTTTTATTTTTCTTTCTTCCTTTCCTCTTTAATGGTGGCATGGGATGTGTGAAGGAGACAATGAATAGTGCCATTCAGCTGCTGATGAGTTTATGAAAAAAATTCTAGAAGTGGGTAAAATGACCAAAATGCCCCAATTATGTAAATTCTAGATAATTTAGCCCTTATAGTTCCGCTGTCGTAAAAACTATGTAATTGTGCTCCAAAATTTTTAATTCCAGCACCAAATAATCCTATTTAATGTATCTTAATGAGTAGAAATGGTTTCGTCGACACGTGGTGCACGAATAGTGAGAAATTACAATTTTACCCCCACAACCCGTCGGCGAATTTCTCCAATTTCACCACTGATTTGATAAGTACGTTGACACTGTCTTAAACTACTCTTCATGTAGAATAACATGGTATTTTTACTTCATCCCAATTCATGTTAGTTTAGGTGCAATTTACAAAAATACCCTCAAGACATAACTATTATTTTCCAATTTGTTTACCATATTTCCAAGAATAGTGCAAATGAGGTATTTTGGCCTTCAAAATTCCATAATATCATTGTTACATCATCCATACACTGTTTCCTTAGTCGTATATACATCTGCGCTCGAAAATCCACATAGGGCCCACATCACTATTTACTTGAAATTTACCAAAATATTTTAAAATTAAATTAATAATTAGTTATTTTTAGATGTACAATGCCATAAAATCGGTTCTCACATATGGACACGAAAGAAAGTTTTATACTCACATTTGAATGTCTTTGGTTGTGCAGCATTCATGCTTGTGCCAAAGAAGCAGAGGTAAAAACTAGATAGCAAGGCTACTCCATGTATATTTGTTGTGTATGGTGATGAGGAATATGGTTACAGGCTATGGGATCTAGAGAAGAAAAAGACAATTAGAAGCAGGGATGTGGTTTTTCATGAAAATGAGTTTATCACAGACTTTAAGAGAAATGGAAAGACAACACGGGTTATGGTTGAGTGTGATGACTCAACACTTGTAGGGATTTCGCATAGAGGTGCCACAAATGGCGAAAATGCACAAGATACAAAATTTGGGGATACAAATGAGCCAGCCACAATTGGTGATGGGATAGATGCCAATAATGACATTGCATAGCCAAATGTAGTGGATTTTGAGTAGGGAGAGCCAACCCTTAGACAAAGGAGTGTAGAGTCTCAGATTAGAAGATCTATCATGGAGCATCGACCATCTATCAGGTATCTTAGTTCGAAATATATTTTGGTCACAAGTGACAAGAAGCCAAAAAGCTTCCAAGATGTGCATGATACTTCAAATAGGGAGTGTTGGTTTAAGGCAATGAAAGAGGAAATGGATTCATTGTAGAAAAATGACACTTATGACCTTGTTAAGCTTCCAAAAGGAAGAAGACCATTGAAGAACCAATAGGTGTTCAAGCTGAAAAAGGATGGTGACAAGCTAGTGAGATACAAAGCTATATTGGTGGTAAAAGGCTTTGGTCAGAAACCAGGCATTGATTTTGATGAGATGTTTTCTCCTGTTGTGAAGATGAGTTCCATTCGAGTGGTAATGGGATTTGTGGCTAGTTTGAATCTTGAGCTTAAGCAACTTGATGTAAAGACTACATTATTGCATAGTGATTTGCAAGAGGATACTTATTGGATTAGCCCGAGGGCTTTGAAGTGAAAGGGAAGGAGCACATGATTGGCAAATTGAAGAAAAGCTTGTATGGCTTGAAGCAAGCTCCTAGGCAATGGTAGAAAAAGTTTGATTCCTTTATGGTAAGCCAAAACTATAAAAGAATGATAGCAGACCCTTGTATGTATATGAGAAAATTCCTAAATGGTGACTTCAATATTCTCTTGTTATATCTTGATGATATGTTGATTGTAGGACAAGATGCTCATATGATTCGCAGGTTGAAAGAGTCATTGTCTAAGTCCTTTGATATGAAGGATTTAGGTTCAGCAAAACAGATTTTGGGTATGGATATCATTCGTGATAGGAAAGCTAAAAATCTATGGTTGTTATAAGAAAAGTATGTTGAACAGGTGCTAGCGAGATTCAACATGCAGAATGCTAAGTCAGTTAGCACGCCTCTTGCGAATCATTTTCACTTGAGTAAGAAGTGTTGTTCGATGACTAAGGAAGAAAAGGATGTTATGTCTATTATTCCTTACTCTTATGCAGTTGGTTCTTTGATGTATCTTGTAGTTTGCACATGGCTTGATATTGCTCATATAGTTGGTGTAGTGAGTAGATTTATTTCAAATCCAGGAAACGCTTATTGGGAAATGGTGAAGTGGATCTTCAGATATTTGAGGAGTACTTCTAAGACGTGTTTGAGTTTTGGGACTACAAAACCAGTTCTTGAAGGGTTTGTTGATGCAAACATGGCGAGTGATCTTGATGGTAGGAAATCTACTTCAGGGTACATATTTACTTTTGCAAGGGAAGTCGTATCTTGTCAGTCCAAACTATAAAAGTGTGCTGCCTTGTCTACTATAGAGATTGAGTATATTGCAGCAATCGAAGCAGGCAAAGAAATGCTTTTGATGAAAAGATTTCTTCTTGATTTGGGATTATGTAAGAAAAAGTATATGGTATTTTGTGACAGCCAGACTGCATTGGATTTGAGTAAGAACACCATGTACCATGCTAGGACGAAACACATTGATGTACGGTACCATTAGTTGCGTATAATGATTGACGAGCAGCAGATGCAGTTAAAGAAGATTCACACAAATAAGAATATAGCTGATATGTTGTTGAAGACACTTCTCAGAGATAAACTTGAGTTGTGTAGTGACTTGGCTAGGATGAACACTTTGGCCAAGATGAACTCCAAGTGATAGGTCGTGGTGATGGATCTCCTTCTAATGGGGCTGGAGGGGGAGATTCACAACTAGAAAAAAGGTTTTTAGCAACCATAATTCACAACGATTGAGAATGTCGTAGCAAAATTTCATAACATTTGCAACCACTTTCCATAGTTGTTGTTTAATTAATTTTTTTATATTTAACGTAATGATATTTTTTTGTTAATAAATGTTATAAAATTGACAACAATAAAAAAAGTCGTTACGATAACTTATTATAATTTGCAACAATTTTTCATGGTTGTTGTTTAATTAAATTTTTTTATATTTAACGTAACGATATTTTTTGTTATTGCAAAATTTTTATAAAATTAACAACGATATAAAAAATCATTGCGATATCTTATTATAATTTGCAACGAATTTTTATGGTCGTTGCTTAATTAATTTTTTTATATTTAATGTAATAATATTTTTTGTTGTTGCGAATTCTTATATGTCACAACCCGAAGACCGCGACTTTCACTTGATTCTTATACTTTTCTTAGTCTACAAATTTATGGACTAAATTTTTCTTTTTCATTTTAAGGTTTGTATTCGGTGTCAGTGTAGTTACTATACTATCTCGGTGACCTATAGTTATTCCATTTAAATATTTAACAACCACGGAAACGATTCTTAGTTACATCCCGACTTGTTAAACAGAATATGTACTGTGCTTCAATTTAAGTCTTACATGTAAACAAGTAATTTATAAGAAACATATACCTCAGAAGACTAGTACCAAGTCCATATACAGTCTCCGATGCCCACTGAGCAGCTCACATGACAGATATTAACTTCAATAATCTGAAAGAGATGAAATTTAGTGGGGTGAGCAAAACCACGGCTCAGTAAGATACTAATATAAATACAAGAGTAGGATTACACTGTCTTAATCTGCAATGCTCAAAACTTGCAAATTTGCAATCACAGTTAATCCTTTCTCATCGATAACATATCATTATCTCATTTCTTGTCATCTGTCTATCACTTATACTTTTAAAATTATCATCATAATCACTTTTCAGTCTTCTTGTCCTTACACTATAGTGCATCGCACAACAATCTGTCGTATCCAAATTGAATGTCATATACTATTAGTCTATATTTTCCTCTATCTCGGAGTACATCATGTCCAATTGAAGCACCATATCAATTCACTGTATATTTCATAATCGTACTCCTGTAATTTATCATCTCATATCACTTTTCCTTATAGAGAAATCATGATCACCACAGTGTAAGTTCACAATTCTCTTCATATCTATCATATGTCCATGTATCATATCATGTCATCGTCTAGATGAAATATCATTTATGTCGAGTCATGACATTTATCATGAAACTCGTGTACGAAGCATATTATCATGTCAAGGTTTAATATGCAATTATGTAACTTTACTGTATAAACCGCTATCTTTTCAAATCATATCATATATACTTTAGGACATGCTCAACATATGAATTTTCAATTCATTTCAAATTTGCCTTTAAGACATGATAGAAACATGTTCATTTTCAGTTCATGTATCCGTTTTCGGAGCATGTCTAAAACATGTGCGGTTTTAAAACATTTTTCATATACTATAAATCATATCAGGTTTAGAGTTCATATCAAATCAGTCTATACTCTAAACCGCATGTCATTTCAAATTCGACACAAAATCTTATATAAATCATGTAAGTGTCGAAATCATTTATCATATACTTTTAAAACATATTCTGTAAATCATATCAGGTCTAGAGTTCATATCAAATCAAACTATACTCTAGACCGCATATCATGCCATGTTCGACACAAAATTACGTACAAATCATATAAGTGTCGAAATCATATCTCATGGACTTTTAAAACATGTTTAAAACATGTACTGTTTCAAAACATATTTCATTTCAAATCTGTTTCATGTACAGTATAAATCATGTCAAGTCTAGAGTTCATATCAATAAAAATCATACTCTAGACTTCATATCATATCAATTAGAGACTAGGCTAGATCCCTATCATCTCTATCAATAAAGACTTAAATCACTGTAGCTAGCAGTGAATCATATCATCGTCCCCTGGAAACCAACTAGGGCGCTATCTATGGCCATAGACCTCATCTCTCTCAGCCCCACTGATCAGGCGTGACTGAGACCTGTCCACGACTATTGTCGGACAAGCATATCTGCCTAATGAGCAAAGCTCCAATTAGGCGGTTTCCACTATGCTTTATTGAATTTAATTCTCTTAGGGTGCTTACAGTCTCATAAAACATTTAAATCTATAGCTTTATTTTCAATATCATGTAAAACATATGGTAAAATTCTGAATGATATTTCATATATCAAAATATATATATATATCTACCATATACTTTAATTTCAAAACAAATCAATACTTTTCAGTATTCATATAAACATTATTAAAATGTTTCAAGTTGCAAGAAAGCATGCTTAAATGCGATGCTGTAAAACATTTCAGTATGCAACTTCGGTAATATTTTCATCAAATACAGAGAAGCGATTCATTCAACTTTATCGCCATCAACTATTCGATTTCAAGGCTTTCTTTCTGTAAAATCAGTAATTCAATTTTCAAATCATTCAATATTCAATTATTCAGTACTCTAATTGTTCAATAATCAGATCACTTGGTATTCAAACCATTCAGTATTCAATATCCTTTTTCGATAATTATCGACTATAATAATTATTTGTACATTTTATTATCGATACTAGAACCACATCATCAGTGTGAATCCTCTTAGTATCTATGTGTATCTAAATATCATGTTTCCATATAGCCATCAAGATACTGAAATTATGAATTACTAATATCCTCATTCGATATCTATTTCAGAGTCGACATCGAGGATCATAGAACCACAAGATCAATAATCGCTTATCAAATCCATTTATGGTTTGACCTATTGGTACATATTCAGAATTTTCGACTTGCGGTTCAATTTCATTCACTATCAAAAATCATATCACAATCCTCAATTCACTTTTCATATGGCCTATAGAATGTAATATCATGCTAGAATTATCTGTAAAACTCCTCAATTCAATTTTTTGATTGGCAATTTACCACTAAAAACAAATTTGTCAATTTCCACTATCAATAGTGTTTCAATCGTTTAAGTCACCTTGCGACTATCCACATTATTGCAAAAATCTCAGTTCATACTACTAAGACGGTCCATTTATTTGAATTTATCAATCCTATAATCGTCACTCGATTGATAATTCCGCAATTCTATCATTCGACCATCTAAATCACAACTTCGATTTTTTTTTTCTCTTTTAAGTTTTATCATATAACTATCATCACCTTTATCTGTGATTTGTCAAATAAATAATTTCACCTCAATCTCAACTTGATACCATTTATGATATTAAAATCACTTGATTTATCAATTCTATAATGTTTAGACCATATAATTCATCACATTATCGTTTTCAATAATCTATCTTCCCATCGATTTCAATATCAAACTCTTCAGTAATACCATATAATCCTTTTAATATTTATTTCCAATAATTATCTCTAAGATTCCATTTATGTGAGAAACTTAATCTTTTTCCTCAGATATTTTCCTAAAAATTTCGGCAGCATAACGACTTAATTTTCCCTAACCTCCTGCAAGGGAAACACAATTTATACTTGCAGCCATTGATTCTCACCAATTTTACCTCTTACTAAGACCCCCACCATCAGTTGTGGGTCCTCTTAGCATTTTTAGCAAATCAATTTAAATCGATGCATCATATAAAAATCACAATTCCATTTAAAATCAATTAAATAAATGCATCATATATAAAATCATAATTCCCACATAGAATATAAAGCTACTAATGCTTTATAAAAGTATCTTACCTATTCGCCAAGCTTAGTGTACTTTCCGATTTCCGAGCCTTGCCGAACTCCACCATTCGTCTCATTTTCGTTTGCTACAATTTCAAAAATTGACATATATTTTCATTTAGAAAATAATCCAAGAATTTCTACTAAATTCCAGACATAGAGCGAAAAAGGCTTTTAATTTTCCTTACCCATCTCTTCCTCTTCTTCTTCTTCCTTTTTCTTTTCCTTTTTCTTTTTCTTTTCTTTTCTTTTCTTTTTTTTTTCTGAACCGGGTCGGGTCGGGTTGACCGGGTCGGATCGGGTCGGACCGGGTCAGCGGGTCGGACCGGGTCAGACCGGTTCAATCTTCTGCTGGCCGGTTCGGTCACCGGCGGCCACCCATTCCGGCGGTTCGGCCACCCAGCAGCTTGCCGAGGTTGCCACGAAGCCGGATCTGGTCTCGGTTTCTCGATCGACGGCGCCGACGGTAGCAGATCTGGGACGGGCGGCGGCGGCTCCTTCTCTCTTTTCTTCCTCTCTTTTCTCGCCGTTTTCTTCACCGTCGGGCGTTCCTCCCTGCAGATCTGGCTTCACCGAGGCTTCGCAAGGCGGCGGCGACCGGTGGATTGGCCGGCGTTGCCTCCTTTCCTTTTTCCTTTTTCTTTCGGTTTTCCTTCCTCCTGCTTCGGTCTCCGCCCAATTTTTCTTTCCTTTCCGCCTCGCACCGTCACCGCTTGCTTCTTCTCCGCCGGTGACGTCGCTCCTCCCTTCCCCTTTCTCCTTTGGCCGGCGAGCATTGGCTGGCTCCTCTTGGAAATCCCTCCTCTGTTGTAAACAGAGGGGGAAATGGGTGGGAATCGGGATACCCGATTCCCGCCGGTTTTCTATTTTTTTTTTAATAATTATATTTATATATTTATAAATATAATTATTAATTAATAATAACATATATACACATTTCTAATTTTCTCAAATTTTTGGATTTCTTGGTATTCAATTAAATTTCTCCATTTTCTTATTTAATTTGGATTTTCATTTATCCAAATTAAATTTTCTCCTTCATTTCTTATTTCCAATTTAATTTTTTTCCTTTTTATTTCTTATTTAATTTGGATTTCAATTTGTCCAAATTAAATTTTCCGGATACCTTATATTTATTTAGAAAATTCTCGGTCTTCACATTATAAAATTGACAATGTTAAAAAAAATGTCGTTATGATATCTTATTATATTTTGCAACCACTTCTTATTGTTGTTACCTAATTAACTTTTTAAATATTTTAGACAACCACAAAATAAATTTTTACAATATATATATATATATATATATATATATCATATTCGTAGCAACAAAAATATTTGTTCCTAAAATCTTATTAAATTTGCAACGACTTCTCATAGTTGTTGTTAAATTATTGTAATTTAAATTTTGTTTTGTATTTAATTATTGTAATTTTTAAAAAATAAATATAAAAAATTAAATTATATAAGTCAAATCATAAACCCTACTTGAGGCAGAAATCGAGCGTTGCACAGCAAAATCTTTTCATATATGTAGTTGTCATGTTTGTTGTACAGGTAATTTACACGGTTCAATTTAACTTAATTTAACTTAATTGAAATCCTCTTATGTTTAATATAAAACATATTATAAAACCTATCATTGTATTTATAGTGCTTCTGGTAATCCAAGCTCCATCCATCATTTATTGGGCGCTTTGCTTGCTTTGGCAACTGCATCTTTTACGCTCTTTGGTTGAACATTCAGGTAATTCAATTCAATTTAACTTAATTTCCCAATTTGCCTATCCTTTATTCATTCATAAAAACAAAGGTATGATGAATTTTTTCTTTTAATATTGTCGCTAATGACCATGTGTGGCTGCCCAAAAATCATGTATATCTCTCTTGATATAAAACCTTAATATATTCCCATATGTTTAGAATAAAACAATATTATAAAACCTATCTTTGTAGTTATAATTAGAGGTGGCAAACGGGTTGGTTTGGACGGGTTCGGTCCGAGTTATCTTCATATTCGGGTTCAAGCCATTTCGGGTTCGGGTTTTTTCGGATTTGATTTTTTCGGTTTCGGGCATTTTCGGGTTTGGTTATTTTCAAATTCAGTCTAGTTTCGAGTTCGGTCTGGTTCTAACCAGGTGGGTTTAGCGGGCTTAGTCAAATTATTTTTGAAATTTTATAAGTTATAAATATTTTTATAATTTTGAATATAATAATTAATTTAATTTTTTATATAGTTAAATAAAAATATAATAGAATTGCTAAAGCAAAGTTAAAATTTAATAAATATTCATATAAATATAAATGTTTACATTTTAATGTTTTTATTACTTGATAATGATTATTTAGTTTTTTTAATTTCCTACGATATTCACATTTATCTGTCACTATTAAAATCAAATTAGTGTGTAATTAATAGGTGACAATATAAAAAAATTTAAATTTGTTAGAAGAGAAATTTATATTTAACTAAATAAAAATTAATAAAAATAAAAAATAATAATTTACAGAGAAAATTATTGGTGACATATTTGATGTGTCACAAAAATTATCATATCACAAAATATTAATTATGTATATTTAATACATTTAATATATAATTTTTGTTTATAATACTATTATTGTAATATGTAAAACAATTTATTTTACCTTTTCAATGATGAAAGATAGATAAGAAAAATAATAATATTATTTGTTTGATTATAATTTTGTATACTTGTCTTTTATTATTTACACTACTAAAAGTAAGCTTTAGCAATCATAAATTGCAAAGTAAGCTTTAGCAATCATAAATTGCAAAAGCTCACAATATTGTTGCAAATTCTCATTACATTTGCAACTATTTTTCATAGTTTTTGGATTTGTTTTTAATTTTATGCAATTATATTCTTTGTTGTTGTGAATTTCTACCAATTTAGCAACAAGAAAAAAAAACGTTACAATATTTTATTATTTTTGCAATAACTTTTTATTTTCGTTGTTTAATTAAAATTTTAAATATTATATACAATGATACTTTTTATTGTTGCAAAATCCTATCAAATTGAAAGAAATAAAATAAAATAAAGGGGCGTTATCTAATTGTATCTGCAACAACTTTTATTGTCGTTGCTTAATTAACTTTTTAAATATTTTATACAACAAAAAGAAAATTTGTTATGATATATATATATATATATATATATATATATATATATATATATATCATATTCATATTAGATTTACAACGAATTTTCATAGTCATTTTCAAATTAAAATTTTCTTAATATTTTGTATATAAAACGATCAAAATAATTGTTAGAAATATCATTGGCAATATTCATTATAATAAAATATAAATTCAAAAATAAAATTTGAGAATATAAAATAAAAATAATCATAAATGCAATTTTCTCTTAAACTATATTATATTCAAGTGAAAATTTAATTTTTATCAATGTTATATCTTATAAAATCGATTTTTTTATCTATATTATTCTAAAACTTATTATTTTCATTATTTTCAAAATCTCATTGTTTGAAATTTATTATACTTTTTCTTTAAATATTTATTACTTACATATTGCTATGTTTAATGTATAGACACATTATATTATCTGGGCTTGTTCATTCTTGTTTTATATAATTATTTCAATTTTAAAAAATTAAAAAAAAACACGAAGTTATAGTTGCTTGGATTAAAACTCCTAGTTATTATTCAATTAAAACTTATATTGATTCTAGGATTAACTAATTCCTATAAAAATAAGCCTATAATCAATCATATATAGGAATATAATTAGAGAAATAGAAATCTAGAGTAAAAAAATTAAGAATGTTGAAATGTTTTAATAATAAAAATTTTAACATGTTAACGTTATTAAAAATGAAGGAAAGAACGTTTAAATGTTATAATAATTGAATTGTTTTAACCTTTTTTATATTTAATAGGCTAAAGGCTCAATTTAGGATAAAACATTTGCGGTATTTCTTAATTAAGGATACAATCTTTAATTTTGATCAATTAAGGACTAAACGTTTTCAAATTTGTTCAATTTTGGACTTTTTAACGAAACTGAAGAACACGATGCGTTAAAAATAATAACGGCGTTTAATAAAGACATGTGGTAGCATTTTAGTGGGACACGTGGCAATGAATTTTTATTTATTTTCTTTTAATACGTAAAAATACATGGGACACGTGGCAGCATTTTAGTGGGACACGTGGCAGTGTATTTTTATTTATTTTCTTTTAATAGGTAAAAATACGTGGGACATGTAGCAGCAATTGACACATGGTAGTATTTTAGTGGGACACGTGTCAGTGTATTTATATTTATTTTCTTTTAATAGGTAAAAGTACGTTGGACACGTGACAGCATTTTAGTGCGACACGTGGCAGTAATTTGTCTTTTTATTGTCATCCACTCTCTTTAACGGTGAGTGTAACTCACACACATTAAAAAGTCCTAAATTGAACAAATTCGAAAACGTTTAGTCCTTAATTGAACAAAATTAAAGATTGTATCCTTAATTGAGAAATCTCACAAAGGTTTAATCCTAAATTGAGCATTTAGCCTACTTAATACTAGCTACCTATTTGTATTTCAAAAGTTTAACACTGCAAATCTATTTTCTATCTTTTAAAATGTTAGTTGTTTATATATTCAATTAGCTAGTTACTATTTGATAGATATTAAATTATCTTACAAATTAAATTATTTATAAATTATTTTTTTAACAAAATTATTTATAAATTAATTGCATATGAAAATTTATCCAAATTTTCTTTAAAAAAAACCATTTTAGTTAATTTAATTGATTTCCCTCTATTTAATTGATTTCTCTTTCAAATTATTCATATTTTCATTTCCTTATATTTAATTGATTTTCCTCTCAAATTTTCATTTAAAAAAAAACTATTTTAGTTAATTTAATTGATTTCCCTCTCAAATTTTCATTTTAAAAAAAACCATTTTAGTTAATTTAAAAGCACAAATGCGACTAAAGTTAAAGATCTAATGTCCCATTTCCTCATTCTACTCCGTTTTTTCTCCTTCTCCACTGTTCCCAATTCCCCTGCTTTAATTCAATTTTCTAGTTTTTGTTCCCCATCTAAGCAGTTATTTCTTTTCCTTATCACAAAACAAACCCAACCACATTTGTTGTAGTGAATTAATTAATATAATGCTAATTATTTAAATATAATTAATCATAATATTAATAAAGTATAAAAAAACAAATTTTATTAAAATTACAGCTTACACAATATTATTAAATTACACTTTAATTTACTATTAGAAATATTATTTTTATTTACACTTTAAATTTATATTTAATAGATAATAAATTAATTATTTTTAATAAATAATTAATTCTATTAGAATAATACTTACGCATTAAGAAATTACATAATTTATTCTTAGAAGATTGTTATAATAAAATATAATATATAAATCATTGTTATAAGATGCCAAATTAGAATCTTGTTAATATAACAAATAATTAATTACCAATAGCTTGATTTATTCATGTATTTTATTAAAATTACTGCTTACACAATAATACTACTTAGTATTTTTTAAATTACACTTTATTATTAGAAATAATTATTTTTATCCAAAAGTTAATTTTATAATTCAAAAGTGTATCAATTATTTATTTATTTTAAAATAATAATCATATAATTATAATTCAAATTTTTTCGGGTTATAAATTTGGGTTTTTAAGGGTTTTGGATCGGATCGGTCTCGGTTTTGGATTTGATCGGGTTCAGGTTTTGTCGAGTTTAGGTTGTATAGGTTTGGGTTTTTCCAAGTTCAGGCTTTTTCGATTTCGGGTTTTTTTGGTTTCGGGCTTTTGACTTTTTTGGTCAATTCGGGTTGGTCCGGGTTCGGTCTCGGGCAGGTTTTCGGGTTCGAGCCAGCTTTTGCCACCTTTAGTTATAATGTTTTATTTGATGTTGTAGGCACTTGACAGGTAACAATATATATAAAAATATAATATATATATATATATATATATATATATATATATATATATATACACACACACACACACACACACATAAAATATATTGTTAATGCCTTAAAGCATTGTTGGATAGCAAGATAATCAATTTAAAGCTAGTAATTGTTATCTATTATAAATTTAAAGTAACTTAAAGGACTAGTATTATAAGTGTAATTAATTTCTTTATTTATTTTATTATTTTATTTATTTATTTGATTTTTTATTTTAACTAGTCATAAATATAAAACATTAAAGTACAAATACGAGTTTTATATGATTAGAATCCTTTTTTACAAAAAATATTTAAATTAAAGCTATGGGCTAAGTCTTATGTAATCCTTCCTACGTTAAACTCTCTTGTAAATTAAATTTTCTATAACTTATTTCATAAATAATTAATAAATTATGAAATTCAACTTAAGTGATTAAATATTATTGTCGCTATATCTCTCTTGATATAAAATCGTAAGTAGACCTGCTTCTACTTGAATAAGGATTTATTTAAAATAAATAAATAGATAAAAGAGAAATGAAAAAAATGAACAAATATAAAAATATATTTCTTCACAATTAAGAATAATTATAAACGTTACAAATATAAAATAAATTTAAAAAACCAAAAATAAGAAAATATAAAAATTATAAATAAATCATGTATAAAATAAGATTTTTCTAAATAAAGGTTATAAAAGAACATGAAATTTTAATTTTTAATATTTGCAGAAAATCATTATATATTTTAGAAATAAAAATAAAATAAATAAAACAATTAATAATTTGACTTTCCCTGAAGCTCTCCCTTTTTAATTATTTTTTCCTATTCTTTAGTAACTTCCCTTAATCTGTATATAAGTAACTTCCCTTAATCTGTATATAAGCAACAACATAACCCTAAACACAAAGCCTAAAAGAACCACCCACCATCCAAAATATCCACTTTCGTTTTATTTTACTAGTTTTGGAGATCTCCATGTTCAGCCTCCTCATCAAATTCATGTTACATTCAAAATTTCCCCAATCGATTCATATTTCAGACAATGGAGAACCATTTCCTATGGATGTTTGAATAGCAACCACACCACCGTCGCCTTAAAGATCTACCTTGTTTGCCTCTGGATCAATGTATATTTCCTCTTCTTTTTTTCTTACTTCCTTCCCTCTTCTTTTTACTTGTACTTTCTTTTTTTCGTGCTAACACCTAAAATCCCAAAAGAAAAACCTTGTTAAAGAGAAAAACCAATATTTTATATTTAAGATTAAACATATAATTTTTAAATATTTGTTTGTATTGTTCGATTTTTAGAATTAAATCAATATTTTGATTTACAGGCAAATGAGGGCTAAGTTTCCCAATGGCATCCGATTATGTACCAGGGTCAGATGTGATCATAGAGTAGCAGTTGTGGAATTATTAAACACCCTTCTCCAGCTATGTGGGTCACAAACCACAGTGTTTTTGTCTGGAGAACTTCGAAATGATATAGTCCTTGAATGCTTTTTAGAAGGTGCATGTTATGATCTCAAGGAGTAGTCACGCAACTGGATAGTCTATACAGCACGTGAAGTATATATATAAATAATTAATTGCTTTTGTTAATTTTGTTAATCATGTATGAAATTGTTTAAACAATGTAATTAAAGGTGTTATAAATAACAATACAATGGGAAGAAGAGGACAAGTTATGACATCCATTATTTTCTCTCTCCTATTTGTTATTCTCTCTGTTTCTTCCTCAATTTTTGCTCTCATTCTTTGTCCTTGGTAATCGTCTTCATCTTTTTCCATCTTATCAACACCATCACTCAATCATTTTCATCATTCACCATTGCTTTCTTATCATCTGGCATCAGAGCCTCGATCATGGCTTACGGAGTACAACCCTGACTGCAATGAGATATGGCCTAGCTACAGAAGGAGCAAGAGAAGCTCAAAGCAACTTTGGGAGGCTTACCTAAGTTACTCAACGAGGAGCTAAAGTCAGAACTCAAGGGTAAGATTTAAGAAGGCTAAACACCATCTATAAGGAAATGGGAAGGATATTTGAACAAAGGGTGCTTTGAATCAGAGACACAGTGGGAGCTAAGCCCAAGAGTTCTTAGGAGGTGGCTCAAACCCCGGTAAAGGACACAATAGTGTCATAGGTTCTTCTACGACTAAGATAGCCTTGAAAACCATCCAAGGACCTTTGATTCAAGAGCCCAATAGCTAGCATACCCAAGAAAAGTTGGTGAAGTTTACCTCCGAGCGTGACTATTTGGAATGTCCTTGGTTTAATGGAATTGAGCTTTTGGGTTGGCTTATGAAAGTTGAGCAATTTTTTGAACCTGTAAACATTCTTGAAGAAGAAAAGTTCCTATCTCTTGGAAGGAATATGTTGAAGACCTTCAACACAGATTCGGAGAAGGTGACTACGCTGATCCTATGTTTGACTTGGTCTCTCTCAAACAGATAGCTACAGTGGAGGAATATTATGAAGAATTCGAAGGGCGTGTCAGTTTGATAAACTGCTAGAGGACCAGGCAATTAGTATATTTGTAAGTAACCTAAAACCTAATATTGCCAACTTTGTGCGATTGTTCAACCTCAAAACATTGAGTCATGCATATAACCTAGTGAAACAAACTAAGTTGATGATGTATAACGTTCCCAGAAAAACAACTTATTTATCTAAAGTCTACCAACAGTATAGATAACTTAACCCTCACAACCTCCTTACTTACAAATCAGCCCTTACCTTACCTAGCAACAACATGCCCGGCTTACTCCCTACTCCAAAAGCACAACCATTGCCATATTTGACCAACCCGAAACCCATCACTTTTCCAAACTCCAACACTAACCAACAAAACCAACAATGTCACTATACCAAACTGTAATCCAACCAAAGAGGAAAGGGAAGAAAGAAGGAGAAAAGGACTTTGTATGTGGTGTGGGTCCAAATTTGAAGTGGGCCATAAATGTATGCGATCTCAACTTTATCAGTTGTTAGTAGAAAGTGGTGAAGACCACGATCAATCCAATAAGGACTACCCGAAGTTGGTGAAAATCATGAATGAGCCGATATTGGAAGATTTAGGGGAATCTCCTACCATTTCTCTCCATGCTCTGTTCAGGTTAACTAGGTTTCAAACTATGAAAATGTCAGGGAAGGTTAAAAACCAAATAGTAGTGCTGCTAGTGGATTCCGAAAGCACTCATAATTTTATTGATCAAAGTGTGGCCAAGAGATTGGAATGCAAGACTCATACTACGATGGAATTGCAAGTGGTAGTTGCAAACAAAGAGTTTTTACCTACCCATGAAGTTTGCAAAGCACTACAATGGGAGGTACAAGGCTTGTCAAACAATCAGATTTTCTAGTAATCCTTGTATGTGGTTGTGATTTGGTGTTAGGGGTGTAATGGCTAAGCACCATGGGGCCTATATTGTGGGATTTTCAATCACTACTATGGAGATGGAGGTCAATGAGCAGAAGATTAATTTGCAATGATTAAAAGAGGGAGCACTAGAGGCAGCCTCAAAAAGGCAATTGTCCAAAATGGTGATGGTGTCTGAGAAAAGAAGCTGTAGCCTGATGTTGACTGAAAGTAGTACCATGGATCCTTGGGTGTGGCCTTTGAACCATAACTTGAACAGTGAAGCACGGCAGCAGTTAATGGCCTTATTGACTGAGCATTTAGACCTTTTTAGAGAGCCTATCGGCCTTCCTCCAAAAAAGGATCATGAATATCACATAACTCTTAAATATGAAAATCAAGTGGTCAGGGTGAGACCATATCGATATCTAGCTATGCAAAAAGATGAGATCGAATGCTTGGTTTAAGAAATGAAGGAGGCTGGAATAATTCGAGATAGCTGTAGCCCTTTTGCTTCTCTAGTGTTCTTAGTGAAAATGAAAGATGGAAGTTGGCGATTTTGCGTTGATTATAAGCAACTTAACAGCTTGACCATCAAAGATAAGTTCCCTATTCCACTGGTGGAGGAGCTTTTAGATGAGCTTCATCATGCCAAATGGTTTTTAAAACTGGATTTGCACTCAAGCTATCATCAAATAAGGATGAAAGAGGCAGACATAGCAAAAACGACTTTTAGAACGCATCAAGGACACTACGAGTTTTTAGTGATGCCCTTTGGGCTCACGAATGTTCCATTGACATTCCAGAGTCAAATAAACAAGATTTTTCAACCTTTCCTTCGAAGGTTTGTACTTGTGTTCTTTGATGATATTTTAATTTACTCACCCAATTAGCAGTCCCATTTGCAGCATCTACAAAAGGTGTTTCAAATCTTGATTAATCATCAACTGTTTTTAAAGTTGTCCAAGTGTGAGTTCGGCATAGACAGAGTACATTATTTGGGGCATGTGATTAGTATATAGGGAGTTGCTATTGATGAGACTAAAGTAGTTGCTATTACGGAATTGCCAACTCCTTACAATGTTAAAGATCTCAAGGGTTTTTCGAGATTGGCTAGGTACTATAGGAAATTTAAGAAAAATTATGGAGCTATTGCCCAACCTTTAACAATGTTGCTGTAGAAAGGTGAGTTCCAATGGTCTGAAGAGGCTCAACATGCATTCAAAAAGTTGAAAATAGCCTTAATAAGTGCCTCGGTCCTAGCCCTTCCAAACTTTGAGGCAATTTTTGTTGTAAAGGCTGATGCGAGTAGTAATAGTATTGGTGTAGTTCTTAGCCAGGAAGGATGCCCTTTAGCTTAATTCAGTAAAGCTCTTGGCCTTAAACATAGACTACTCTCTGTCTATGAGAAAGAGATTATGGCAGTCTTAGTTGCAGTAAAGAAGTGGAATTCTTACTTGGTTGGTCGACATTTCCAAATCAAGACCGACCATTATAGTCTCAAGTTCCTTTTAGATCAATGAGCAACAACGCTAGCTCACTTGGATTATCAAAATGATGGGCTACAATTATGAAGTGATCTTTAGAAAAGGGAAGTCCAAAATGGTCACTGATGCACTCTCAAGGAGACCAGAGGTGCAACTTCAAGCCATAACCACTTTACACAGTGATGTTTGGAAGAGGGTCCAATATTCTTGGCTTAAGGATTCTCACCTAATACATGTGATCCATAAGCTAAAGAATAATCCAAAAGGGCAATCAAAATATACTTGGCAAGGAGATCTGATGCGTACGTACAAGAGGAAACGTAGCTTGGAAATTGAAGGGGCTGAAAACGCAAAGGACAGAAACAAAGTTGATGAATGACAACTTTTGAAACCTAGACCCGAAGCCTAAAGAGACTCGAACCCAAAGGTATTGGACCTTGACCCTACGAATAAGAATTCGAGAACCTAAGGTATAGCAATGGTGGATGGTGAAGAAGGAGGCGCCACAAGGAAGAAGACCTTGATAAGCCTAGTAGAGAGGGAACCCAAGAGAAAGGCACACTCAAATTCTGAAATTTAAAACTGATCTGATTATCAATAGCGTTTACAAGGTATTTATAATAATACCTAGCACTTAAGCCAATAAACAAGTGGGCTGGAATTAACACCAATAGAAAATAAGACTAAACCCAAATTTATGCCTAAACCTAGTTACTAAAATAAATAGTCCAAGACACAACAAGACTCAAACGTGGGCTATCCAAACACTTAGCCCATCTTATTGTTAAGCTAAAATAAGATAGTAAACCATGCTCATGTCGTTTGGGCTTCCAAGCAAGTATAGATGTCTTGGGACTCTTCATGGAAGCTTCCTTGACACTTCAATGATGCCAGAGCTTGTTGCATGAATGAGGCCAGGGCTTGTTGCGTCTTCTTAGCTCAAGCTCGGGTAATTGGACCTCCTTGGATGACTAATGGATCCTTAGCATCACGAACATCACGAGCAAGTGGATCTCCATCATTCCCCCTCTCCTCAAAAGGATTTGTCCTCAAATCGCATATACCTTCATCAAAAGAAAAGGGAGAAAGATCAGAAACATTAAAAGTAGCAGATACACCATACTCACCAGGAAGATCCAATTTGTAGGCATTATCGTTGATCTTCTCTATGACTTGGAATGGTCCATCTCCTCAGGGATGCAGCTTGGTTCGTCGCTGAACAGGAAACCTCTCCTTTCTCATATGCACCCAAACTCAATCACCAGGCTCAAAGACTACTTTCTTTCGATGCTTATTTGCTTGGGTGGTATACTGCTCAGTCTTCTTTTCAATAGCTTGACGAACTCTCTCATGGAGTTGCTTCACAAACTTAGCCTTCTGTTCTCCATCCAAGTTACTCTGCTCCGCGCTAGGTAATGGCAACAAATCCAAAGGAGTAAGAGGATTGAAGCCATAAACAACTTTGAATGGAGAGCAACTAGTAGTGGAGTGGACACTACGGTTATATGCAAACTCCACATGGGGCAAGCAATCTTCCCAATTCTTCAAATTCTTCTGAATAATGGACCTCAATAATGTAGATAAGGTTCGGTTGACGACCTCAGTCTGTCCATCAGTCTGGGGGTGACAAGTGGTGGAGAATAACAATTTAGTTCCCAACTTTCCCCATAACGTCTTCCAAAAGTAACTAAGGAACTTTGCATCTCGATCAGAAACAATGGTCCTTGGTACACCATGTAGACGCACTATCTCTTTGAAGAAAAGGTCAGCAATGTTGCTCGCGTAATCCGTCTTGTGGCAAGCAATGAAATGAGCCATCTTAGAGAACCTGTCAACCACAACAAAAACAGAATCTCTACCGCGTTTTGTTCGAGGCAAGCCCAAAACAAAATCCATAGAGATATCAGTCCACAGAGTAGTAGGAATGGGTAAAGGAGTATATAAACCATGATTATGAACTCTAGATTTAGCTTGCCTACATGAAATGCATCGAGCACATAACCTCTCTACATCTCTCCTCATGTTAGGCCAAAAGAAATGTTCTTGCAAAACATCTAAAGTTTTCCTAACTCCAAAGTGACCCATTAATCCTCCACTATGGGCTTCTATAACTAACAGCTCGTGCAATGAACTCCTAGGCACACATAATTTATTTTCTCTAAATAAGAACCCATCATGCCTAAAGAACTTGCCAAAACCAGATGTAGCACATGCATCATAAACATTACCAAAATCAACATCATCAGCATACTGTTCTTTGATATACTCAAATCCTAAAAGTTTAGCATCAAGAGTAGTGATAAGAGTATACCTACGAGATAACGCATCAGCTACGACGTTCTCTTTACCTTGTTTGTACTTGATCACGTACGGGAACATCTCAATGAACTCTATCCACTTGGCATGACGCTTATGCAGCTTACTCTGTCCTTTCAAATGCTTTAAAGACTCATGATCAGTGTGGATGACAAATTCTTTGGGCCACAAGTAATGTTGCCATGTCTCTAAGGCCCTCACTAACGCGTACATCTCCTTGTCATATGTGGGATAGTTAAGTGTTGCTCCACTTAACTTCTCACTAAAGAAAGCAATTGGGCGTTTTTCCTGCATAAGCACAGCTCCAATACCTACACCTGAGGCATCGCACTCAATCTCAAAAGTTTTAGTAAAGTCAGGCAGAGATAACAAAGGAGCAGAACAAAGTTTATCTTTAAGCAAATTAAAAGCATGCTCTTGTGCAGGACCCCAATGAAATGCAACATTCTTTTTGACCACTTCGATCAAAGGTGCAGCTATAGTGCTAAAATCTCTAACGAATCGATGATAGAAACTAGCTAAACCATGGAAACTACGCACCTTAGAAACAGACTTAGGTACCGGCCAATCTTTAATGGCCTTTACCTTCTCATTATCAACAGAAATGCCATGTGAAGAAATGACATACCCAAGAAAAACAATCTTATCAGTGCAGAATGTACATTTCTTAAAATTGGCATACAAACTTGCATTCCTCAAAACAGTAAGAACATTCCTAAGATGCTCAACATGCTCATGCTGGCTCTTACTGTATATCAAAATATCATCAAAATAGACAACCACATACTTACCAATGAAATCACGTAAAACATGGTTCATTAAACGCATGAATGTACTAGGTGCATTAGTCGAGCCAAAAGGCATAACTAACCACTCGTAGAGACCATGTTTAGTCTTGAATGCGGTTTTCCATTCATCACCTTCTCTCATACGAATTTGGTGATATCCGCTCTTTAAATCAATTTTAGAAAACATGCATGCACCATGCAATTCATCAAGCATGTCATCTAGCCTAGGAATAGGATAGCGGTACTTTACAGTGATTTTGTTGACGGCTCGGCAGTCAACGCACATCCTCCACGTCCCATCTTTTTTTGGCACAAGCAGTACGGGCACGGCGCAAGGACTCATGCTCTCTCTCACATAACCTTTCCTCATGAGCTCCTCAACTTGCCTTTGAAGCTCCTTCGTCTCCTCAGGATTACTTCTGTAGGCTGGACGGTTAGGAATGGTAGCTCCGGGGACAAGGTCAATCATGTGCTCGATCCCACGAATCGGTGGTAATCCACTTGGGATCTCCTCAGGGAATACATCCTCAAACTCCTGCAACAATGAGACAACATCAGTAGACAAAGTATCATGGAGTTCAGCATCAATAAAATAAGAATCTTTAAATAAGAGTAAAAGGATAGGAGACTTAGCAAGAAATGCAGTCTTCACATCTCGGGGTTTGGCATAGCAGCTCACTGTTTTGCTTTCCTTGTTTTCCTTCTTTTCTTTAGCTTGCTTCCTTAGCTCATCATGTTGCTCCTTTAGCCGTAATTGGTCCTCATAAATCTCCTTGGGGCTAAGGGGAGCGAGAGCGATCTTCTTGCCATCCATAGTAAAGGAGTAACGGTTAGTGTAACCGTCATGGAGGACTCTCCGATCATACTGCCACGGTCTACCCAGCAATAGGTGGCTAGCTTGCATGGGCACCACATCACACAACACCTCATCGTGATACCTTCCAATACGAAAAGGAACCAAGACTTGCTTCACCACGTTGACTTCACCATAGTCATTAATCCATTGCAACTTATATGGGTGGTGATGCTTGGTAGTGGGCAACTTTAATTTATCAACAAGGTATGTGCTAGCAACATTAGTACAACTCCCACCATCAATGATTACAGTACATACCTTGTCACTAATATGGCATCTCGTATGGAAGATGTTCTCGCGCTGTGCCTCATCCTCAAACTTCACATGAGTAGTAAGAGCACGCCTAGCAACAAGTGCTTCACCATGAGCAGCATACTCAACAACTTCTTCTTCATCGACATCTTCTAACGCAGGCATCTCATCTTCTATACCGATTTCAGAACCTTCACTCTCAACATCTCCATTCCCAAGCATAATCATAACTCTACGGTTGGGACACTGAAAGGCAATATGTCCATGACCTAAACACTTGAAACACTTAATGTCACGTGTCCTGCTTTGGGATGCTTGGGCAGGTTCAGTCTTGGGCTTTGGAGGGCCCTCAGTCTTGGGCTTAGCAAAGCTCTCTGACTTAGGCGTAGACACAGGCTTATCATCCCTATGAAAGGTGTTAGATTTCCAAACAGGAACTGAACTAGAAGTAAAACGAGATGTACCTTTCCTTTTGAGTTGCCTTTCCACTTTGATGGCCACATGCAACATCTCCTCTAAATCCATGTAATGCTGCAACTCTACTACATTGGCAATCTCACGGTTTAAGCCTTGGAGAAAACGAGCCATAGTAGCTTCTGCATCCTCCTGGATATTGGCTCGGATCATGGTTATTTCCATCTCTTTGTAGTAATCCTCAACACTCTTTAAACCCTGGGTAAGACATTGGAGCTTTTGGTATAACTCTCTGTAGTAATGAGTAGGAACAAATCTCTTCCTCATGATGCGTTTCATCTCATCCCATGTAGACACTGGAGGATCACCATATCTTCTTCTACTAGTGACTAATTGATCCCACCAAACCATAGCATACTCTGTGAACTCAATTGTTGCAAGTTTGACCTTCTTTTCCTCAGAGTAGTGGTGGCAGTCAAACACCATTTCAATCTTCCGTTCCCACTCCAAATATGCCTCAGGATCATTCTTGCCTTGGAAAGGAGGAATCTTCAATTTTATACTGCCAAGGTTTCCATCCATCTTCTCCTTGCCTCTATCACAGGCTCTATCAACTCGATCTCTATACCCTTGGTACCTTATATGATGTCTATCGATCCCAGACTCTTCGTTCGAATCATACCCAACATTATCATCATACTCGTCATTAGCAACAACCTTACTTTTTAGACGAGAAGTATCACCTTGCTGGATCTTTGCAAACCGAGCTTCATGTTGGTTCAACTTATCATGAATGTCATTGAATTTCACGTCCATCCGTTGGAACTGTTGTTGCATTGCCTGAAGCATGAATTCAATCTTTTTAAAGTCGGACTTATCACCGTTAGAAGACATTTTCAACAAAGATATCCTCACGTGTTTACACTCGTGTTTCACTCAAGTAATTTGGCTTTTCTCTACTAATGTTTCTCACACACTCTTGCCTTTTTCCCTTACTCTACCTTAACTTTACAGGTTCACAATTGCACTAGAGACTCAGTCAAAGAATCAACCTCACAGAATCAACTAATTCACCAAGTATTGTCACCAAGATTTTTTTTTGAATTCTTCTTTTTTTTTCTTCTGATTTTTTTTGAATTCTTTTTTTTTGCACAGAAAGGTGTGGCTAGGGCTAGGGTGACTCAAAGAAAGAAAGACAGAATAAAAAATAATAAAAAAATAAAAAAAATCACTAGAATGACAAAAAAAACAAAAAATGGCCTAAAACTATAAGAAGACGATGGAATTTGGCCAAGATAGGGTGGGGCCCGTGTTTTTACGGGGTCGTTTTCTTTCGTCGTTTCCTTTAAAACGGGTACTCGTACGCCTCCTAACTCAACCAAATTTTCCTGTTTGAACAGTACCGCAACAAATTTTTTTTTCGATTTCTGCTTTTTTTTTTAATTCTTCTTCTTTTCTTTTTTTTTCTTTCTCTTTTTTTTTTTTACTTTGAGTGTTGCGGTTTCCTTGAAGAGAGGAGGGTGCGGCTAGGGTTTTTTTTTTTGAGGGGTGCGGCTAGGGTTTTTTTTTTGAGGGGTGCGGCTAGGGTTTTTTTTTTTGAGGGGTGCGGCTAGGGTTTTTTTTTTTGAGGGGTGCGGCTAGGGTTTTTTTTTTTGAGAGGTGCGGCTAGGGTTTTTTTTTAAGGGTGCAACTAGGGTTTTTTGTGAGGGGTGCGGCTAGGATTTTTTTTTTGTGAGGGATGCGGGTAGGGTTTTTTTTGAAGGGTGCATCTAGGGTTTTTTGTGAGGGGTGCGGCTAGGGGTTTTTTTTTTAGGGATACGGCTAGGGTTTTTTTTGTGAGGGGTGCGGCTAGAAATCAAAACCAACAAGAGAGGAGGAAAAAAAATCGAAACCAGCAAACCAAAAATTGAAAAGTGAGTGACGCACAGACAAACCAGAATCGAAACTTGAGCTCTGAATACCAACTGATGCGTACGAACAAGAGGAAACGTAGCTTGGAAATTGAAGGGGCTGAAAACGCAAAGGACAGAAACAAAGTTGATGAATGACAACTTCTGAAACCTAGACCCGAAGCCTAAAGAGACTCGAACCCAAAGGTATTGGACCTTGACCCTACGAATAAGAATTCGAGAACCTAAGGTATAGCAATGGTGGATGGTGAAGAAGGAGGCGCCACAAGGAAGAAGACCTTGATAAGCTTAGTAGAGAGGGAACCCAAGAGAAAGGCACACTCAAATTCTGAAATTCAAAACTGATCTGATTATCAATAGCGTTTACAAGGTATTTATAATAATACCTAGCACTTAAGCCCATAAACAAGTAGGCTGGAATTAACACCAATAGAAAATAAGACTAAACCCAAATTTATGCCTAAAACCTAGTTACATAAAATAAATAGTCCAAGACACAACAAGACTCAAACGTGGGCTATCCAAACACTTAGCCCATCTTATTGTTAAGCTAAAATAAGATAGTAAAGCATGCTCATGTCGTTTGGGCTTCCAAGCAAGTATAGATGTCTTGGGACTCTTCATGGAAGCTTCCTTGACACTTCAATGATGCCAAAGCTTGTTGCATGAATGAGGCCAGGGCTTGTTGCGTCTTCTTAGCTCGAGCTCGGGTAATTGGACCTCCTTGGATGACTAATGGATCCTTAGCATCACGAACATCACGAGCAAGTGGATCTCCATCAAGATCAATTGAAAAGAAAAGGCTGAATGGTGGTAGGAAATGATCCACAGCTTAGGATGGAACTGTTGCAACATTTCCATAGTTCAAGCGAGGGAGGACACTCTGGAATTTCGGCTACTGCAAAGAGAATTGGAAGTGTGTTTTATTGGAAGGGGTAAAAGAATGATGTGAGGAACTTTGTCCAATCTTGCCAGACATGCCAACAGTTTAAAAGTGAAACCATTGCCAATCCTGGGTTATTACAACCATTAGTGATACCAGATAAATTTTAGAGTGATATCTCCATGGACTTTATTAAGAGCCTTCCAAACTCAAGAGGGTTTACTGTAATCCTAGTACTTGTTGATTGCCTTAAAAAATATAGCCATTTTATCCCTCTCCTTCACTCTTATACTACTCTTACTGTTGCTCAAGCATTCTTGGACAATGTCTAAAAGCTTCATAGGTTGCCTAATAGCATTGTATCTGATAGGGATAAAATCTTCACCAGCAAGTTTTGGCAAGAGTTGTTTAACATACTGGGAGCTCAAATCAAGCTTTCAACAGCCTATGATCCTCAAATGGATGGACAGACCGAGGTGGTGAACAGGGGACTTCAAACATATTTGAGGTGTATGGCATCTGAGAAGCCGAAGGACTGGTCACGGTGGCTTCCCCTTGCGGAGTGGTGGTACAAAAATTCACACCATTCAGCCATTAATACAACACCTTATAAAGTGGTGTATGGGCAGCAAGCTCCATCTCAAATACCTTATATTGCTTGGACTTCTTCGGTAGAGGTTGTAGATCATAGTTTGCAAGCCAGAGCAGTAGCACTACAAATGATCAAATTTTATTTGCAGAGGGCACAACTTAGAATGAAGCAACAAGCAGATAGGAAGAGAACTGATCAAGAGTTTGCTGCAGGGGATATGGTCTATATTAAACTACAACCCTATAGACAGTCCACTGTGGTTAAGAAGAGTTGCCTCAAACTTTCTGCAAGTATTTTGGACCATACAAAGTCTTGGAGAAAATCAGGGCGGTGGCATATCGAGTGGAGTTGCCAACTGAAGCAAGGATTCATCAAGTCTTTCATGTGTCCCAATTGAAACTGCACATTGGCCCTGTAGTGTGCCACATTTCATTGCCATTGTTAGACAAAGATGGAGTTTTAGATAAGGAACCAGTTAGCATCATTGATAAAAGACTAAGCAAGCATCATGGCAAGGTTGTTACAAAGGCCTTATTCCAATGGAAGAACACGTTTCTAGAGGATGCAACTTGGGAAGCTCTACCTCAGCTTTTGGTCAAGTATCCTGACTTCCATCCTTGAGGACAAGGATGTTCTGTAGATGGAGGTATTGTTATGATCTCAAGGAGTAGTCATGCAGCTGGATAGTCTATACAACACGTGAAGTATATATATAAATAATTAATTGTTTTTGTTAATTTTGTTAATCATGTATCAGATTGTTTAAACAATGTAATTAAAGGTTTTATAAATATCAATACAATGGGAAGAAGAGGACAAGTTATGACACCAATTATTTTCTCTCCTGTTTGTTATTCTCTCTATTTCTCCCTCAATTTCTGCTCTCATTCTTTGTCCTTGGTAACTGTCTTCATCTTTTTCCATCTTATCAACACCATCACTCGATCATCTTCATCATTCACCATTGCTTTCTTATCAGTGTAATGAAGGATTTTGTGGTTGGGTGGGTGGATCAGTCAGAGTGGCATTAAGACTACTATAGTCATAGGGTTGTAATGTATACACTAGTGAAAAAGTGAGGTCAGACAAAAAGTTCACTGCGTATTGTTAGCAGATAATTGTCGGATATCCAATCCATTCA
Organism: Heritiera fomes; assembly: GCA_032173925.1. Classification (NCBI taxonomy): domain Eukaryota; kingdom Viridiplantae; phylum Streptophyta; class Magnoliopsida; order Malvales; family Malvaceae; genus Heritiera; species Heritiera fomes. The sequence continues at coordinate 9,948,221 of JAPDPM010000014.1, read as the reverse complement.
GCCAATTAGCCAAATAGAGAGAATATATTTGAATAACCTAGTTCCATCTCTTGGATACAGATAACAACGAGCATAATCTCTTGTGCTTGATGCTGCTATTGTCTATCAAATACTTGTAAATTTTCCTTTGATTTGAGCGTATGAAACTTTTTTTTTATTTTTCTTTTTTTCATTTATTGATGTTCGCTTATGTACTCATTTCTAATTAATTAATTTTCATTTAGATAAAATACCTTTTTTTTATTTCTCAATCAATCTACTTTTTTTTTTCAAAAAAAAAGGTTTCCCAATGGCAATAAGGTGAAGCCTGAAGATGCAATGAACAGAGTTGATGTTTCAAATTATTGTATAGTTGTTGTAAAAAAATAGAAATGACAGTTGTGGTTTAGAAATTATTTTTGGTAACAAATGTAGTTGTTATGAAAGAAATTAGAAACGACAAAATTATTGTTTTGTAATTATTTTCACAACGACTATGATCGTTGTGAAAAAAATTAAAAACAATAAAATTATGATCTCGTAATTAATTTTTAACAACGATTATAGTCGTTTTGAAAACAATTAGAAACGACAAAATTATGGTCTCGTAATTATTTTTTAGCAACGATTATAGTCGTTATGAAAACAATTAGAAACGACAAAATCAAGGTTTCGTAATTATTTTTAGCAACGACTATACTTGTTGCAGAACTAACTATTGCAATGACAAAAATTTGTTGCAAAAGAGAATTTTGCAACGAAATATATTCAGTTGCTAAAAGGAAAACAACATCAAGTCGTTGCTAAAACACAATTTAATTAGTAACAAAAAAAATTGTTGCAATAAATACATTTGTGCAATGACATGAAAGTTGTTGCGTGTATTATTAACAAAAGAATCTTTTACAACAACCTTGCATCCACTAAAAGTCATTACGAAAAAGTTTTAGCAACAATAAATTAGCATTTTGTAACAACTTTTATCGTTGCAAAACACCCATTTTCTAGTAGTTATTAGATGTGCAGGGTCCAGCTCACATTAGTTATTAGAGTTTTACTTGGAGTCAGTTAGGGATTTGTTTTTTCTCTATATAAAGTGTTTCATAAACAATTTGTAAAAGTAGTGAGAGAAGTTTTTTTGGTGAGAAGCGACATAAGGGAGAAAAAGTAAGGTTTAGGCTTTGTGATATTTTTCTTGCTCCATAGAGAAACCAAGGGGAGAGATAAGCTTGTATGACAATTGGGTATTTTTTGGGTAGATTATTTTGGTGAATCCAAAGAGGTAAACTTTATTGTTTTTAGGCCAATTGTTGGAACTCTGAGCTTTGAGCAAAAAGCCAAGGGTATTGAAACTTTGTAATTTGCTTCGGTTTGCCCAATGGTTTTTTACTCTGCTTTGGATAGTTTTTCACGCTAAATTTTGGTATCGTTTTATTTAGGTTTTATTGTCTGCGTATTATTTGTGGATTGATAGCTTGATTTATTATTATTATTGGCTTAAGATATTGCTATTGATTGTTGTGAGTATTGTTATTGTGACATTACTTCCACTTATTTATTGTTTGAGACCCAACACTCTGGAAGCATGCACTAGCTTCTGCAATAGCATCAGTTAAATCATTTGCCTTTCTTAAATTTTTGAGAGAGGAAATAACCCCACTTGCTAGAATGAGCTTTTCAATTTCACTAAACACGTATAAAAGTCTCCAAGGTTAATGATATTTTGTGCATCCACCAATTGCAATCTCAAAGTTTAATACAATGATTAAGCTGTTCGAATTAATTCTTTCGGAGCTCAAGAACTCCACCCGTCCATACTTAATGGCAAGAAAGAGTCCTGCTGCAATCCTTCCGATGCTAAACTCAATAAAGAAACACAAAAACAGCAAAGTCAAAAATAGTGTATCTCGATAGCTGAGATAAGTCCACATTATCAACCTTTTTTTTCTAGAAACATTGCAGCCACTAGCAATAAAGAAGTAATTAGCTTTGTAGGCACCAGCCTTAGGAAATGAAGCCATTTCATTTACCTTCAGAAAAATTTAGAGAACTGCCCCGTCGAATTTTCATAACCATCATATCACAATCTATGTAGAACATTTCACAACCTGCCATGCCAGCTTTTCCAAGTGTAGACCCTTCTACATTCAAATTCATGTTATAATGCTCAGGCGATCGCCAAGCAACAAGATGTTATAATGATGGATGTGACACTTGCAACAGGATTTTGCCACCAAAGGGAGTCCACGACCGTGGAGCAGACAAATTGCATTGATCCAGACTAAAGGGCTAAGCTTCGCAAAAATCATATCCGGACACCATTCATGCAGTAGAAGGTAGCCTCATTCCTTGCTAATCATAATGACCAGAAAGCAGTAGACACAGAGGAGGCACACCAAGACATCCGAGAAAGTCCAGCCAAAATTTTACCCCCACCAAAACCTTATAATCATCTATACAGTAGTGTTCTCTAACTTTTCCTCTTGAATAAAATATAATTGCACTAAATGGCTTACCATCTTTTTCATTAGAACTTAAGAGATTTTAGAACTCTCTTGTCCTTTGAAGTTTTAACTCAAAGAACGCATAACTGAAGCGAGCACTAACTTAAAATTTCGTCAGAAAAAAGGATTAAAAATCCTTGTCCCTAGTTGTTAGGATTTGTAGTTTTTCCACAATTTTCTCATTAAAATTTGTTTTGAATCCCATTATTTTACTGTTATCGAATTTTTGATGAATGTACCGTAAGTGTATGAATCATAGCAAGTATATAAAGTGAAAGTAAATATTGTTTCCTCGAGGATTGATTGTAGTGAATTGTTTGCTAAATACTAAAAATTTAATCACCCTAATTTTATTCAAATTTTAGTAATTTAATATGAATTCTAAAAAAAAAATCTAAACTAACATGTCATGAATTAAATCCTATTACTAAATTATTAACTTAATTCTAAGAAATTGAATCACTCATAAAATACTATAAAAGAAAGTGTTAAATAAAAGTGTAATAAACTTACGCATGTGATTGCAATAATAAGCCAAATTTACACAGCCACATTGTATCCGTTATAGCCGCATCAACAAATCTTCAACAAAAGCATGTGATGCATCAACTAAAACTACTCGACTTTAACTTCAAACTTTGATTCTGGTTTCACGTAGCAAGCAGCCTTTCCTGTAAAAGATACCAAAAACAGAGAATTAATAAAGAATAAACTCAAAGTACATCAAATTGAAGTAAAGCTAATTGAAAAATCAGCATCCTTTTCTCTTCCACTGTCAACTATTAACGGGAAAACACAGAATCAGTAGGAATCGGCCTACTGGGTCAGTAGCTGGCTTCAATGCTTCAATCCATAGCGAGACCAATTACAACACAAATTTAAGAGAATTGCAGTAGGGATGCAGTGAAGGTTCAGAGCTCTCCTCTCGCTAACAAGCAACTAGCTTTCAAAGACTTTTAAAACCAAAATGAATATTTGAATCGAGACTTTCAGTAAAAGAAAGAAGTGAATAAACTTTATTTAACTTCAAGAAACATTACAAACTTTTCCTATAAAGATGAATTTACTTAAAACAGAAAAAAAAAAAAGCTTTTGAAAACTGAAGAAACAATTGAAACCAAAAGTTATAAAACAAAGCTACTAACTACTTCTATATCCCCTAGTGGGATTGGATGATCTTCCATGGTGCTGAACTTGCTATTTATAGAAACAGTGGTGATGATGATTAGCTCAAAATCTTGGCTGATAAGGCTTGATTGTATCTTTATCTTCAAAGATAAAAAATTATCTTTTATCAACTCTCTAGCTTATCCCTATCCTTGGCAAGAAGTCCTTGAAAATATGAGATAATTCTTCATAGAAGATAACTGCAACAATTTATCCACTTTGGTAGCAAGTAGAGATATCCATGCATGAAGTTTTCTAACAAAGGCTTGTGTTTAAGTGGAATATGGAGTTACAGTCCTTCACAGCTTTGATTTCTTTATGAATTGAAGTCCCTACTTCATTGAGGAAAATTCAATAAATAAAAGAGGAATTTTAAGTTGATAATAAAAATTTAGGGATCAATTATATCATTAAACTCATGATAATTCTATAAATTATAGAATTATCATTTACTAACTTCCCAAGTATCACAGGCCAATTTTTCAAGTACATTTCTTCTATTTATGAAGTCCCCGTCAGACAAAACTCGTTGGCAACCTTTTCTTTGTTAGAACCAGCTTTCTTTGATTACTTCTTTTTCAGATTTTTTGGTTTCTTCTTACCTTTACAAGATAGTCTAAACACTAAGAGCCATTAATTATTTCCAAGTATTTGAATTTTTTTGTACACAGTACAGAGGATTTACTAGAGTGAGACCTTTTTGATCTTCTTGTGGCAGGAGATAGGATGTCTTTATTGGCTTCATTATCACTATGCTTTAGATTTTTGATATCCAAGTCTTGGTCATTTACTTTATCTTTAGGGTCAAGCCCCATGTTGTAGTCCTCGTCATTCCTTTTATCCTCTTCATTTAAGACAATAGTGGCCATGTAGAATGTGTCGACATCCATGTACTAAAAAAAAAGAATCCGTTAGCATCCACTCCAATTTTAAGGCCAGCCAAGCTTTCAATAGAGTTTGCCACCATCTCCACACTATTTGAGTTAGAGTTAGTCCTAGGAGTAGTATCTTGTTTTAGCTTAGCAGTATCATCATGCTTGTCCCCTGAATTGTTGTCTGTGTCCATGATTGCAACATTTGCATCAGACCCTTAGGCATTAACCATTTCTTCATTTGGTGCCAGTTGCTCCTTGTTAGGAAACTTTGGATTTGAATATTCCTCATCAACAGGTTAAAAAAACCCAAAATTTTCAGGACTGTGGCCAAGGTCTTCCTCAGTTGTATGAAGATTACAATGAAAGTGAGGGCAAGAGACGTTCTCACCATCAACCTCAAAAACTCTTCCAGATTAATGAGGTCCTTGATTTTTCCTATTTGATCCGTCTTTATAAGGACCATCCATTTACTAAAATCATTATAACAAAGTGTCATGTTATCTAATGACTAAAAAAATCCCTCGTAACTTAACTATATTTTTAAAAATGTATAGATTTCAAACATAGAGAGGGACCCTATGAACCGATAGCCATGTGATTTTGTAATTGCATTCCATGTCATTTGACCGAGGAAAAATGTCTATAAACCACTTCTTAAGCCAAGCCAAGCCAAGTATCTTCATTCTTGACATGGTCTCTTCGTCCTCAAAGATAATCAAAACCCGTTTCCTTGAGATCTTCTTAACAGCAATGTTATGCTCTTTTTGATTCTTGAATATGTCTAATAGATTATCTGGTTCCTAACTATCCTTGGTTAAACTAACAATGCTCTTTTCCAAGTACTATAATGCATCACTATCAGTCATAAGAGAGTAGGAAATCAAAATCTGCTCTCTTAAAAAAGTTCAATAATCAAATAACAACACCAAAGATGACATCAAAATCCAAGTTCTAATCTTCTAAGCAACATAAACTGCGCAGTCATATATAACAAGAGCTTGTAAGAAATGGTCTTCGCTGTCTTTGTGAATAACAAAACTTCCAAAGTGCATTGGAAGTGGCTACAGAGGATCTTTCAACAACATGGCAGAGTGATGAATTCCTTCATCCCTCAGAAAAGAAGTTCAAGGAATAGGAAGTATGGTTTTTTGAGGTTTGCTGAGTTTGCAGGTGCTAAAGGAGCAGTTGATAGGCCAGACGGAACCTGGTTGCTTGAGTATAGAACTAGAGTTAATCATGCTAGGTATAATGGGAGGAGAGAGGTCTGGAGGTAGACAAGGTATCCCAAAAAGGGGATTTAAGAGAAGGTATACAATACAAGTATGGCGTGGAGGGAGAAATAGAGTGGTTTGTGTAGGGAAAGGGTTGTTTCAGTTCGAGAAAAGACACTTTCAGAGACGTCAAGTGTGAGAAAAACTTATAAGCAAGCTCTTCTTCATGGCGAAGGTCAATCATCACAGAATGTTATCACCACGGACGAGATAATTAAAGAAGAAAGGAAACGTCTTGTAAAGATGCCTAAATCTTGCTGTAGACACCTTATTTTGTCCGGGATCTTGATTTGTATAAATAATTAATTGGGTTGAGTGACATTGTATTTTAATTTAACAATTTAAAATTAGGCTAGAATTAAATTAGAATTTTTAGATTTAGAATTAGCATTAATTTAAAAATTAAAATTAAAATAAGATTTAGGAATAATAAAATAAGAGAAAAGATAAAAAGAAATAAAAATAAAAATAATTTTAGGATAGGATAATTAGATTTTTTAGGATAATTATTTGGATTAATATTAAATTTGATAGAGTTAGATTAGGATTAATATAAGAAATAGATAAAATGTTAAAAATAGGAGATAATTAATAGAATAGGTAGAGTTGTATTAGGACTCAAATAAATTTTTTATTATAAAAAGGGGACTCTGGGGGAAATCAAGCAGTGAACCCGATCACCGCCGCTGCTGTTCTGTCAGCTCATTTTTCTGACTGCCTCTTGCACCACTGTTGCGAGCCCAGTCACTGCACAGCTACTGCAGGTTGCCGACCCATCACGTAGATGTTTGCACAGCCTCTGTTTGTGTTGCTCTTGATGATTGTTGCAAGAAAATAGGAAAGCTTTGTGAAAATGCTTGAGGCACACCACTTTGGAAATATTAAAGAAAAGCTATGGCAAGAGAACGCGTGGAAAAGGGAATATAAAGGAAAAGAAAAAAAGCCAACAAGAGGTGAGGTTATTGCCCAGGTAAGTTTTTGTTTTATTATATTAATTGGTCAATAATTTAATAGGAGGGTTTGATAGTTAATTAATATCGGATTAATAATTTGTATATCAAAATACTAATGTTGCATGATTTAATTACTTTGATAATATTTGATTAATACATATTGAATAAATAATTTGTATGTTGATATGATTTATTTAGTTTAATTTCTATGATATTTGTATGATATATTTTATGTTTTATATGTTTAGTATGATAGACATTAGATAAATAAATAAGATAATAAAATAAATTAACTTAGAAAAAATGCAAATAAGAATAAATAGAATAAAGATTGAATAAGGAAATAATAAAATTAATTACTAAGGATGAATATGGATTATGCCGAGGATGAAACTCCAAGAAAGTCAATTGGTACTCCTTGGAATTTCTAGGTGAGATGATTCTTCTTGAGTTGAGCCAGATTGATGGAATACTTGAGGAGAATTTTCAAGAAAACATAATTCATGTTCACTTTAAAGATATAATGAAATAAAATAAAATAACGAATCGAGAATAAAGAAATATAAAATAATACCATAATAAGGTAATGGGATGATAATAAAGGAAGTAAGTATGACATATGCCGATGATGAAATTCTAAGAAAGTCAATTGGTACTCCTTGGAATTTCTAGGTGAGAGGATTCTTCTTCGGTTGAGCCAGATTGATGGGATACTTAAGAAGAATTGTCAATAACCCATATGTCATGTTTATTTTTAAAAATATAAAATAATAGAATTAAAACAATACAATAAGAAGAATAAGATTAGAAAATATTTAAAGATAAGAATTCCATAATATACTCAATCAATCCGACGATGGAGTTCAAGAAAGTCGATTGGTACTCCTTAAACATCTTGAGGTGAGGGGAGTTTCTAAGATTTGAGCCAGATTGATGGAATAGTCTTAGAAACTTTCCTAATATTTAATTATCTAAACTAATACAAACATAAAGGCAAATTTAGACTAAACTTAAAACTAAGTGGTACCATTTTAGAATGGGCGTTGTAGGGGTGCTAATCCTTCCCCACACGTAACCGTACTCCCGAACCCTAGATTCTTTGAACGTAGACCATGCCTTATCCTTAGACAAGAATAGGTGACCAATCACACCTTAGGTTTGAATGGTTGGTGGCGACTCCTTGAATTTTAAAGTCTAGCGGTTAGGTTCACAGACCTAGACGTTATGACAGTTTGGCGACTCCACTGGGGACTTTAGAGAGTTAGGCCAAAGATTATTTTGAAGATTAGTCTAAGTTTGCCTATAAGTATTTGGAAAATGTATAATAAAATGTTAATTCATTCCTTCAACACACACAACACTTGCATTTGCATAAGCCCTCAACCCGGGCTCTTCCTTTTTTAGGAGGGAGTAAAGTAACTACGCTTTCGTGAGGTGATAACCTCCACATAGGCTAGCGAAATACTCCCACTCAGATTGAACCTTTCCGTTTGTAACCTATAATGGGTGAGGATTAGGTGCCTTACTAGTCCTGTGTGGATATAGTGAGGAACAATTTGGGAACCTTTAGACCTTGAATTATCCAAACCCAGCATGTAATGAAACATAAGGCTTAGCCTTAGGATGGAACCATATTAGATTGGAGTGTAGACGCAAACCTAAGATAGGACACATGAAGGAATAAGTTTTACTTCCTCTTTTGTACATTGTTTTTAAAAAAAAATTTCAAAAAATATAGTTTTTCTTTCTTCTATTCTTCAAAATAAAAAAGTAAAAAACAAAAAAAAGAATTTATCTGTATCATTAAGTCATGCATAGTTGTGTTTGATTTTGCATCACATAACATATCATTCATGTAAGTTTGCACCTGTCTTATCATGAGAATGAACACACTTTTAATTGTTAGGAGAGATTGCTAGACCTAAGGGCATTCCATGTGCATTCATTTTTGTGCATAAACATATCATCACATTGAAAATAATTTCAACTAAATTGTGGCACTCAAGGTATCAAAATTGCATCCACCAGACGGTCCACCCTCCGTAAATATCATACAAGGTATCAAGCACATATAATGAAAGAGGATCAAAATAGTAGGATAGAAAAGTTGGAAAGGGATAATGCAGAGATGAAGGGGCAATTGAGCGAAATTACCCAGTTGTTAAAAGCCCTGATTAAAGGAAATGAGAAGATGGGTAATCAAGATGAGTCTGTTCAAGAGGCTCAACAAAACATGTGAGACAACCCCATTTTTGTTCTTGAAGGAAGTACTGCTAAAGCTCCAACGCCTCTACAGATGCAAGTTCAAAACCCAGTGGAGGTGCCAAATTTAGATGATCCCACAGAATTAGAAAAGTTGAAGCATAAAGAAGAATATAGTGGTACTAAAGCTCAGCTGAGCTTGATAGAGGAAAGACCAAGTGCTGTGTAAGGCGTTGACTATTTTGGGCCCGTTGATGCTGAAAGGTTGTGTTTGGTACCTGGTGTCATCCTTCCACCAAAATTCAAGGTGCTTGAATTTGAAAAGTTCAACGAAACATCGTGCCCAAGAGATCACCTCATCATGTACTGTAGGAAGATGGCGGCATATGCATGAGATGATAAGCTATTAATTCATGTTTTTCAAGACAGCTTGACTGGGTCAGCTGTTAAGTGGTATAACCAATTGGAAAGGAGCAAAGTTTCCTCTTGGTCTGAGTTGGCGAGAGCTTTTATAATCCAATACAAACATGTGTCTAATGTAGCTCCTGACCGCTTATCCCTCCAAGGTATGGAAAAGAAGAAGGACGTGAGCTTCAAAGAATATGCCCAACGGTGGAGAGATGTGGCATCGCAAGTTCAACCTCCTTTAACTGAAAAGGAAGTCACCATGTTCTTTTTGAATACTCTCAAGGCACCCTACTATGAACGTATGCTTAGCAGTGTAGCTAAGAACTTTGCAGACATGGTGTTAACTGGTGAAGCCATTGAGAATGCCATCAAGAGCGGTAAGATCGAAGCACCAGTGTATGATAGTAGGAAGGATGGATTCTCGAAGAAGGAAGGAGATGCACAAGCTGTCTCAAATAATTCACGCCACCTTTATACCCCTTACCCACCTTCAGTGAATTACGCCTATTCCCCATCTTACCCACAAACTCATCCCCAAAACACATATCAACCTGTTTTCCCTCGACAAACTCCTACAGCCTTAACAAACCCCACTTTTCCACCTAATGACCAAAGGAACACCCGACTTAGCCGAAATGTTACCATAGACCCTATACCCATGACATATGCTGAGCTATTCCCAAAGTTGGTGGAGGGTCATCTCATTGCCCCTATTTATATAGAACCCTTGAAACCTCCTTACCCAAAGTGGTATGATCCTAATGCAAAGTGTGCCTATCATAATGACAATGTTGGACACTCTATTGAGAATTGTATGGGCTTGAAGAGGAAAGTCCAAGCACTTGTCAATGCTGGAATTTTGAGTTTTGGGGCAAAGAATGATCCAAATGTGAATGATAATCCTCTACCAGATCACACAAAGGGTAGCGATTGATGCTATGGAAGAAAGTGGATGATATTGATTGATTCACTGAATTTGAAGATAATGGTTGTTTCTTTGTGTCTAATTTCATTCATCTTAGAACATTTCTTAGGTAATATAGGAGTGCCTAAGCCCAAAGGCATTAAGAATTCTTTTATGTATTGGGCCAGCTTTCATTCATTTTCATTTCAATAAAGGATTAGTACAATTCATTTTTCTCAATTCCTCATTCCAATCTTGTTCTTTTATGTAAAACACCACTACCCATATTCTCTACTTTGTTACCAAGCTTAAAAGTATCAAATAATGAACATGATAATGATAATGGCAATGAGTGTAAAATTCAATTCTGAAAGAACCACTTTGTTTGGTTGGATAGATTTTCAGTTTGCCAAGATTGTTCAAGCAAGAAGAGAATAGAAGATATTTGTCTAAAATCTTCACCTATAGAATGTTACGATTAAAGGTGAATCTTTACATGAAATTCTAATGAGTTTGTCTTTGTTTAATAGATGACCTTTAATGTGAGTACTTGTATTGAGATGAGAAATGGCCTTCTTTCACTACCTTTCAAGCGTGAGTAAAATTATCCATTGATCACCCCTTTTGAGCCTATTATATTCTTTTTGATGTAACCCACCAAGAATCACCCTCCACACTGGGGGGCAAAGAAAATAGAAGATGAAAGATTTGTGGGGCAAAGTAAAAATACAAAAGGGGCAAAGAAAAAAAACCTTTTGTGAAAAAAAAAGAGAACAAAAAAGAAAAAGAGAATGAATAAGGAAAGAGGGTTTGAATCAAGAAAGTGAAAACCCTAGTCACATTTGAATAAAAAAGGAGAGAGAAAGCAAATTAGAATGGGACAAAAGTCGATTCATGAAAAATGATTCTTGGTTTGATAAACACTGAAACACTTATTTTGGGCCTATATTATCCTTTCTTTCATAAACCCTCACCTAAGCCTACATTACGTGCCTTAAAAGTCCATTTTGATCAAATATGAGTACTCCTATTGAAGAATCATGTGTTGAATAAAGGCATATTTACACTATGAGATGATAATCCTTTGGATGGAAGTAGGACAAGCAGATCAAGATAAGGAAAAAGATTTCTCTAGATGGAAGAAGTGGGATTCCGAAGACTCTCATAGATCCATGTGAGCATTAAATTGGGTGAAGAAATATCTGATGTTGGGGCATGAATCAAAATGGAGAACAAATAAAAGAAGTTTCATCAAGGACAATGAAGTTGAAAATGAAGAGAAATAAATTAAAAAAAAAAGAAGGAAAAGAAAATGAAAAAGAAGCAAAAAAAAAGAGAAGAAAAGAAAAAAAAGAAAAAAAAGAAAAAGAGAAAAAATGAAAAGAGGATTTAGATCGAAAACCCAAAAAGGGCGGTTTGGATCAATGAAGTGCGTCTAAGTTGAAAACCTGAAAAGGCAGCTTAGATACCAAAAAGAACTGAATGTCAATGATACGGGGGCAAGAGGATATTTTAATGAACTCAACATGATCAGATAAGGTGGACCTTTGAAGGGAATTTTGTATTCATTGATCAGAATTGTTTGAATTGTTATTATTTGGATACTATTACCTAATCCTAAAAATTCTCACCTTTCATTTAAGCCTACTTTCCTTCTAAGCCTAACAATTTCTTGTTAAATCTTTCTAAATGTTGAATAATACCACTCTCTTCATTTCACTTATCATTTCTTTGCTATATCCTTACCTTGAGGGATTGAGAAATTGTGTTGCATTGATCTTGAAATTAGAATGGTAATGAATGTTTGCTTGGCAAAATATGTGAAAGACTCCTATATTATTTAGGAAAATGAAAGAAAAGGAAACTTGTGGATGAATGGAAATTGGAAATCAAGAAAAACCAATGAGTAAAAAAGAATGAATAATGAGGTCTCAGTAAAGATTTTAATGAATAAATGAGTGATCAGATAGAGAGGAAAGTAAAAAGAAGAATCAAGGGAGAAGATAAGATAAAGAGGGCATGAAGACAAGAGTTTCATTGGGCAAGAAAAACGGAAGAAGGAAAATGAGGAAAGAAATAAGAAATAGAAGGACAAGAGGACAGATAAAAGAGAAGAATGCATGAGATGGACTGATACAGAATAACCTTGTTGTTGCCACAATTGAGCTTGAAATGTTTTTCGAAAAAACATTGCATGGATAGAGTAGACTGCATCATAGAGATAAAACAGATTGCTTGAATGACATTTCATAGATAAAACAGACTGCATTACATGGATAGAATTGATTGCATCAATAACATTGCATGGATAGACTAGATTGCATGAATGATATTGCTTGAATAAGATAGCTTACATGAATGACATTGCATGGATAGAACATGTTGCAATTGCATGGATAAGATAAATTTTCCAAGATTTCAAATTTTAACAAGACAAGAAATTTTAGAGGGGTTTCCTAAAATTTCAAAAATTAGACAAGATAGAAGTCTTGGAGGAGTTTCCCAAGATTTCAAATTTTGGACAAGAAAAAGAAATTTTAGAGGGGTTTCCTAAAATTTCAAAATTTGACAAGAAAAAAAGTTTTGGAAGAGTTTCCCAAAATTTCAAAATTTGGCAAGAAGAATTTTAGAGGGGGTTTCCTAAAATTTCAAAATTAGAAAGGAAAAGAAGTTTTGGAGGGGTTTCCCAAAATTTCAAAATTGAATAAGAAAAGGAATTTTGGAGGGGTTTCCCAAGATTTCATATTTTGATAAGAAAAGGAGTTTTAGAGGAGTTTCCTAAAATTCAAAATTTGACAAGAAAAAAAAAATTTTTTGGAGGGGTTTCCCAAAATTTTAAAATTTGACAAAGAAAGGAATTTTAGAGGGGTTTCCTAAAATTTCAAAATTAGACAAGAAAAGAAGTCTTGGAGGGGTTTCCCAAGATTTCATATTTTGACAAGAAAAGGAGTTTTAGAGGAGTTTCCTAAAATTCAAAATTTGACAAGAAGAATTTTAGAGGGGGTTTCCTAAAATTTCTAAAATTAGACAAGATAGAAGTCTTGGAGGAGTTTCCCAAGATTTCAAATTTTGGACAAGAAAAAGAAATTTTAGAGGGGTTTCCTAAAATTTCAAAATTTGACAAGAAAAAAAAGTTTTGGAGGAGTTTTCCAAAATTTCAAAATTTGCCAAGAAGAATTTTAGAGGGGGTTTCCTAAAATTTCAAAATTAGAAAGGAAAAGAAGTTTTGGAGGGGTTTCCCAAAATTTCAAAATTGAATAAGAAAAGGAATTTTGGAGGGGTTTCCCAAGATTTCATATTTTGACAAGAAAAGGAGTTTTAGAGAAGTTTCCTAAAATTCAAAATTTGACAAGAAAAAAAATTTTTTTGGAGGGGTTTCCCAAAATTTTAAAATTTGACAAAGAAAGGAATTTTAGAGGGGTTTCCTAAAATTCAAAATTTGACAAGAAAAAAAAATTTTAGAGGGGTTTCCTAAAATTTCAAAATTTGACAAGAAAAAAAAGTTTTGGAGGAGTTTTCCAAAATTTCAAAATTTGCCAAGAAGAATTTTAGAGGGGGTTTCCTAAAATTTCAAAATTAGAAAGGAAAAGAAGTTTTGGAGGGGTTTCTCAAAATTTCAAAATTGAATAAGAAAAGGAATTTTGGAGGGGTTTCCCAAGATTTCATATTTTGACAAGAAAAGGAGTTTTAGAGAAGTTTCCTAAAATTCAAAATTTGACAAGAAAAAAAAATTTTTTGGAGGGGTTTCCCAAAATTTTAAAATTTGACAAAGAAAGGAATTTTAGAGGGGTTTCCTAAAATTCAAAATTTGACAAGTAAAGAAATTTTAGAGGGGTTTCCTAAAATTTCAAAATTAGACAAGAAAAGAAGTCTTGGAGGGGTTTCCTAAGATTTCATATTTTGACAAGAAAAGGAGTTTTAGAGGAGTTTCCTAAAATTCAAAATTTGACAAGAAAAAAAGTTTTGGAGGGGTTTCCCAAAATTTCAAAAAAAGAGAAGAAAAAAAATTTTAGAAGGGTTTCCTAAGATTCCAAATTTTTTGACAAGAAAAATTTTAGAAGGGTTTCCTAAATTTTTTTTTTGTTGTTTAAAAAAAATCAGCTTTTTTTGAACAAGATTTTAAAGTTTGACTGCCTGCCTGTTTAGGAAGAGCTTTTAGACAAGATTTTTAAAGTTTGATTGTCTGCCTGTTTAGGGGGAGCTTTTTGGACAAGATTTTTAAAGTTTGACTGCCTGCCTGTTTAGGAGAAGCTTTTGGACAAGATTTTAAAGTTTGACTGCCTGCCTGTTTAGGGGGAGCTTTTTAGACAAGATTTTAAAGTTTGACTGCCTTTCTGTTTAGAGGGAGCTTTTTGAAAAAAAATTAAAAAAAAAAGAGAAGTCAGACAAAATATGTGTCTATGTCTTTGTGCAATTACTATTTCACAGCAAATGCACAAAGAGGGGCAGCTGTAGACACCTTATTTTGTCCGGGATCTTGATTTGTATAAATAATTAATTGGGTTGAGTGACATTGTATTTTAATTTAACAATTTATAATTAGGCTAGAATTAAATTAGAATTTTTAGATTTAGAATTAGCATTAATTTAAAAATTAAAATTAAAATAAGATTTAGGAATAATAAAAAAAGAGAAAAGATAAAAAGAAATAAAAATAAAAATAATTTTAGGATAGGATAATTAGATTTTTTAGGATAATTATTTGGATTAATATTAAATTTGATAGAGTTAGATTAGGATTAATATAAGAAATAGATAAAATGTTAAAAATAGGAGATAATTAATAGAATAGGTAGAGTTGTATTAGGACTCAAATAAATTTTTTATTATAAAAAGGGGACTCTAGGGGAAATCAAGCAGTGAACCCGATCACCGCCGCTGCTGTTCTGTCAGCTCATTTTTCTGACTGCCTCTTGCACCACTGTTGCGAGCCCAGTCACCGCACAGCTACTGCAGGTTGCTGACCCATCACGTGGATGTTTGCACAGCCTCTGTTTGTGTTGCTCTTGATGATTGTTGCAAGAAAATAGGAAAGCTTTGTGAAAATGCTTGAAGCACACCACTTTGGAAATATTAAAGAAAAGCTATAGCAAGAGAACACGTGGAAAAGGGAATATAAAGGAAAAGAAAAAAAGCCAACAAGAGGTGAGGTTATTGCCCAGGTAAGTTTTTGTTTTATTATATTAATTGGTCAATAATTTAATAGGAGGGTTTGATAGTTAATTAATATCGGATTAATAATTTGTATATCAAAATACTAATGTTGCATGATTTAATTACTTTGATAATATTTGATTAATACATATTGAATAAATAATTTGTATGTTGATATGATTTGTTTAGTTTAATTTCTATGATATTTGTATGATATATTTTATGTTTTATATGTTTAGTATGATAGACATTAGATAAAGAAATAAGATAATAAAATAAATTAACTTAGAAAAAATGCAAATAAGAATAAATAGAATAAAGATTGAATAAGGAAATAATAAAATTAATTACTAAGGATGAATATGGATTATGTCGAGGATGAAACTCCAAGAAAGTCAATTGGTACTCCTTGGAATTTCTAGGTGAGATGATTCTTCTTGAGTTGAGCCAGATTGATGGAATACTTGAGGAGAATTTTCAAGAAAACATAATTCATGTTCACTTTAAAGATATAATGAAATAAAATAAAATAAAATAACGAATCGAGAATAAAGAAATATAAAATAATACCATAATAAGGTAATGGGATGATAATAAAAGAAGTAAGTATGACATATGCCGATGATGAAATTCTAAAAAAGTCAATTGGTACTCCTTGGAATTTCTAGGTGAGAGGATTCTTTTTCGGTTGAGCCAGATTGATGGGATACTTAAGAAGAATTGTCAATAGCCCATATGTCATGTTTATTTTTAAAAATATAAAATAATAGAATTAAAACAATACAATAAGAAGAATAAGATTAGAAAATATTTAAAGATAAAAATTCCATAATATACTCAATCAATCCGACGATGGAGTTCAAGAAAGTCGATTGGTACTCCTTGAACATCTTGAGGTGAGGGGAGTTTCTAAGATTTGAGCCAGATTGATGGAATAGTCTTAGAAACTTTCTCAACATTTAATTATCGAAACTAATACAAAAATAAAGGTAAATTTAGACTAAACTTAAAACTAAGTGGTACAATTTTAGAATGGGCGTTGTGGGGGTGCTAATCCTTCTCCACATGTAACCGTACTCCCGAACCCTAGATTCTTTGAATGTAGACCATGCCTTATCCTTAGACAAGAGTAGGTGACCAATCACACCTTAGGTTTGAATGGTTGGTGGCGACTCTTAGAATTTTAAAGTCTAGCGGTTAGGTTCACGGACTTAGACGTTATGACACTTGCAATGCTAAAATCGAAGATGCGACTACTTACAGATAACATCAATGCGTGATTAGAATAGCTTGAGGTTATTATGAAGCAAAGAGCGTATAGGAAAATTTTAGGATCCAAGGTGTGTTTGATATCCATGTAAAAAAAAATCTTTAGTAGTCAATTCTTAATGGAATTTAAGGAAGAAGAAACAAAAGAAGTTACGAGAGTTGACGGGTGGACTTGGCTAAAGGAGTGGTACGTAGAGGTTGAGCCCTGGTTTGAGGTGGTAGAGCTGAGACATCATACAACCTTGATCACATGCTATGGGGCTCCCTTTCATGTTTGGTGTTATAGCACTTTTCTAAGTATCACAAATCTATGGGGTGAACTTGTTTCCATAGATGGTAGCATGTTGAAATATATGGATTTTTGTAGAGACACCATGCTTACCATGACAGACCAACTCGAGAAGATTGATGAGGTCATCATGCTAAAGTATGGTGAAAAATCATTCGATGTAAGAGTTTCTGAAATTTAATCAGACATGGTATCTTTGTTCTAATGTAGCTGCAACAACAAAACCTCCAAGAGGGAGAATGTTAGATCTATTCCAAACTCAAATTCCTCTAATTCTTAGTTTCTGGAGGATGTTAATCTCGAGGTTACTCACATGAACTATGTTGATAATTGTGTGGAGTATGGTGATTCATTGATAGGGGAGAATGTTGAGGAAACCAATGATCTTTACATGGATCATGTAAAAGATCCTGACACAAGCTTGGGTCTCAAGCGAAATACAAAGAATAGTTCTGAGTTTTGGGAGCTTAAGGAAAATAGGATGGTTGGATTTCATGAGATAGATCCTTACACTACATCATTTATTAATTGCTCTGAGACAAAAGGTAACAATAGTCCTGTAGTGAAGAAAAGTTTACTAAATGTTAGAGGGTTTTCGGAGAAGTGCTCAAATGAGGTTGTAGCTGATATGGAAATCATGGGACTCGAGACAGATAATATGGAGAATGAACGTGCCTAGTATGCCGAGTGTGATAGACTACTGTTAAGGCACATAAGTAGGGCTCAAAAAATGAAAATTTTAAAGGATATTGAAGAAAATATGGTCAATAGAACTACATAGAAAAGTAAAAAAAGAAAGGCAAGGAGGTCTTTGCGTGGTGTGGGATAAGAGCTGTTTCATGAAAGAATCATCGGAAGTTTTTTCGAGGATGATCTTGGTTAAAGGCAAGGGGATCCAATTTAACTTTGATTGTGTGATATGTAATGTATATGCGCCTTGTGACGATGAAGGGAAGAAGATGTTGTGTGAGGAGATTTTGGATTGAAAGACAGGGTAGCAGGGAGTTGGTGTGTAGTAGGAGATTTCATTGCAACAAGGTCTGAGGATGAGAAGAGGGGGTACATTATAAGTGGTCCTGAGTATATGAACTTTAATGCCTTTATCTCAAGTGGGGAGTTTATTGATTTACCTCTATGTGGTAAGGAATTTACTTGGTTTGAGAGTAAGATTAAACACAACAGATTAGATAGATTCTTAGTTTCCATGGAGTGGTTAAACAGGTTCATAGATTTCTTTTAGAAGAGCTGGAAGTGTGTGGTATCTGATCATTGCCTATTTTTACTTTCCATGGAGATGGTAGACTACGGCTTGAAACCATTTAAGGTTCTGGATTGTTGGTTCCCTAAGAAGAACTTCATGCAGGACGTGAAAGTGATGTGGAAGTAGTTACCTTCATCTAGAAGTCAGGGGCTTAACCTAAGGGAGAAATTGAAAGCACTAAAGTAATATTTGAAAACTTGGAATCAGGTGTTCTCTGGCAATTTTGAAGGAAATTTGCAATTTTTGTATGACAAACTGGAAGTATTAGATTATATAAGTTGCCAAAGGGATTTAAAGCAGGGAGAGATTGAAGCAAGGAAGAGGCTTAAAGAGGAGGTTTGGAATGCGTTGAAAATGAGAGAGTCATTATGGAGGCAGAAATCTAGGGTGCTATGGTTAAAACTAGGTGATAGGAACACATAATTTTTCCATGGCTAGGCAAAAGTTAGGGCTAGGAGGAATGCTATCTTGGGAATTATGTGTAAGGGGTTGTGGGTCTCAAACCCGAAAATGGTGAAGTTATTAGTGCTTGAACACTTTAAATATCACTTTACTAGGAACCAATGGGATTACATATGATGATTGATTTCGACTACAACAGGTTGTCTGCCAAGGATGCTGCAGGCTTAGAGAAACCATTTTCTATGGAAGAACTAAGGTCTACAATCTGGAATAGTAAGGGTTCCAAAGCTTCGAGATCGGATGGCTATAATCTCAACATTTTAAGGAAAACTTGGGACTTAGGGAAGGATGAATTATTTTTTATTTTTTTACAGAATTTTCATAAAACGGGCAGATTGGATGGTGGTGACTACTCCTTTATCACTCTTATTCCAAAGGTTGATAGCCCTAAAGGGCTGGGAGATTATAGGCCGATTCTGGTAAATTCTCTCTATAAGATTTTGGCCAAAATATTGACAAGTCTATTAAAAGGCGTGATGGGTAAATTAGTTAGTGACACATAAACAACTTTCATTGTAGGGAAACAAATCCTTGATGGTGTTTTGTTAGCTAACGAAATAATTGATTCGTTGAAAAAGGATAAGGGTAGAAATGATGGAGTAATTGTCAAATTAGACTTTGAAAAGGCATATGATATTGTGAAATGGGATTTTTTGAACCATGTAATGGTATCTACGGGGTTCAGGCGGTATGGAGAGAGGATGGGTTATGGAATGTGTGTCAACAACTCATGTGTCTATCTTGGTAAATGGTGCTCCCACAGATGAGTTTAATATGAAGAAAGGATTGAGGCATCCCCTTTCTTTTTTCTGTTTGTAACTAAAGCCCTTCCTTAACTTGAAGGTTTAAATTTCATTAAAAGAGTTCCCTATTTCTATTCGGTGGTATCCTTGTTACAGTTACTATTTGTAGACGATACGATTTTCTTCCTTCCAGCTAAGGAAGAGGTGTTCATAAATGTTAAGGTGATCTTGCGATGCTTTGAACTTTGTTCAGGGCTAAAGATGAAGTTTAGCAAGTCTTGAATTTATACACTTGGGGTTAATGTTTAGGAGGTAGAGGCATTTGCTAGGATTTGTGGGCTTATTAGAAAAATTGATCAGGTTAGATGTGCTTACTTATGGGGTGGAGGCGTTGATAAAAGGATACTTGCTAAGGTTAATAGGGGCTGTTTGTAAGCCTAAGAAATTAGGAGGATTGAGTATTTGTGATCTTAGGCTCAAGAACAAAACAATGGCTAAGTGGTGGTGGTGGTACGCTACTGAGCCACAGTCACTTTGGAGGAGTATAATAGTAGCAAAATATGGCGCCAATACTCAAGATTGCAAAGATGTCTACTATATGCAAAGATGTGGTTTGTTCAGAAAATCATCCTGAGTCTGCGAAATTCATTGGGTTGGGTGGTTGTAAATAGTGTATGGGTAATAGACATGATGTTTTGTTCTCGCTTGATTGTTATTGTGGTGACAGGCCTTTGAGAGAAAAGTTCTGTAGATTATTTTTGTTTGCTAAAGAAAGAAATACCAAGTTCGTAGCTTTAGCTATTGATAATAGCTTATCTCATTCTTGTTGGGAATGCTTCTTTCAAAGAAATTCGTTAGAGAGGGAAAAAATTTGGGTTGAGAATTTTTGTCTGTTAGTAAAGGATGATCAACTAACTTGATCCAAAAAGGATAAAATCGTGTGGGAATATGATAAATTAGGATGGTTTACAATAAAAAAATGACAGCCTTGTTAGCTTAATCTATCAGTGAAGCTTAGATTCCTTAATTCTATGGACTTTGGAAATTTAGAATTCCCTCAAAGGTATAATGATTTCTATAGTTCTAGTTCTTGGCAGAGTTCCAACAAGAGTCTTTTTGAGGAATAAGGGAATTCCTCTTGAGTTAGACCAAAGTATGTGCCCTTCGTGTAAGGTGGTCGAAGAGAATGTGGAGTATATCTTTTTCTCTTGCACATGGATGATACATTTTCAAGGTAAGTTTGTGGATTGGTGGAAGTTATCAGGGTGTTTTGAGGCTCTTTTTACTGGTATGCTCAAAGTTTGGTGGCTGGCTTCCATTGTAACAGCGCTATGGTCAATATGGTTGGTGCAACATGAGACGGTGTTTGACAACAAGACATTGGCAATGGGAGCATTGTTGTTTATTGTTAAGCTTAGAACCTTATATTGGATTAGAGCCATTAAGGAAGACTTTTTCATCACTGACTCTTTGTGGTGGATAAATCATGTGGCTTGTGTCCCTAAGGCTTGTAGTAAAGCATGCAGGCATGTCACTAAGTGGACTCCACCCACTATTGGTTCAGTGAAGTTAAATGTCAATGGCTCCTCAAGGGGCAAGCCCGGAATGGCTGGCTGCGATGGTGCACTAAGAGACCATAATGCTCGTGTTGTTGCTTTGTTCTTTGCCCCCTTGAGAGTTCTAGACCCTAATATTGCAGAGCTATATGCAATAAAAAAGTGGCTAGGGATGTTTATCAAGTCTGTAAATTCAAAGATGTTTTGTTGACTATTAAGTTTGATTCCATGGTGGCTGTTAATTGGTGTTGTAACCACAATTTACTACCTTGGATACATTGGAATGCTTTTGCAGAGATTGATAAGTTGAGGTTAGCTTGTGAGGTAAAGATACAGAAAATCTTTAGAGAAGCCAACGGTTTTGCGGATGCTCTTGCTAAAGCTAGGGTGATAGACAAGAGTGTTTTATGGCCTAGTGGTAATATGTATTTGTTTAGGGGCCTTGTAGTTGTTTCGTGCTAGTCACTACTGGGCGGTTGAATATGCTCTATGTGCTTTGAGGATTTTTGATTGATCGAACAAATCTGGATGAGGTGGTGTTGGTTGTTAAGTGATGCTTTGGGGATTTTTATTCTATGCGTGCATCCCCTTGTTGACGACTTGCTCAGTTTTCAAGATTGAGTGTTACTGTTTCAGGGGCTATAGGCTGTTATCATTCTTTGGATATCCTTTATGAGGTTTGCTACAGCTCTTGATAGTCTCTATGGTGTATGTCTGCTTTTGGCAAATCAATATTTTGGCTTTGACAAGTAGTATGGTTTTACTGAGTTATTCTTATCTTAAGGTGTATGTCCATTGGCTAGTTTGTTAGTAATGATGGCTGTAGCAAAGGTGGTCTGATTGATCATGCGTTGAAAGTCTGTACGTGCTTGAGTTTTGTATTAGACTATATCTACTGGTATTAATTAATACTTATCTTAACTGAGTAAAAAAAAAATTATACCTTAGCATGTTTTCTTGATTTCCTCATTTCAATTGGTCGAATAATTTCACCGCTATCAATGTGCTCATCAATAATAACTCTTGAATCGCCAACTAGGGATCCTTCATACATCAAAGCCTGTTTGTAAGATTATTTTTTAGTTTCATTCCTTGATATTCCTAGTTTAGAAGTGGGATTTAACTTAACCTCGTGCTGCAAAAGTGGGCATCAAAGGCCTTCTTTGCTCTACAAGATTTCTTAAGTGATGAATCTCCTCCAGTAGAAGGATCTTGTGTTAAACTTTGCTAAGTTAACATCAATCTTATAGTTCATCAACCAAGCTCCATTTAGCCTAGCTACTGCTTTTCTTGCATCTTGGATTTTGACGGATTAGACAAACCCATATTTCCATCCCTTACAGATCTTTTCTTAGGAATTAAAATATCCACAACCCTACCATGATGAAGGAAAATTTTGGTGAATCTGCCTCCAATGGATAGATGATGGAAGGCTGTTTAGGAAAAACCGTCCTTTACCCTTATTCCAATACTTTGTTATATGTATGTCTTTTAGTAAAGCTGACAAAAGTTGGCTCGAGCTTGAAAACTCACTCAAGACTAAACCCGGACCAACCCAAATTGACTAAAAAGGTCAAAAGCTCGAATTCAAAAAATCAAGCTCGAAAAAACCCAAAGCCAAAAAAACCTAAACCTGACACTATCTAAACTCGACATAGTTCAAACCTAATACAATCCAAACTCGAGATCGATCCGATCCGATCCAAAACTCGAAAAAAAACCGAATTTATACCCCAAAAAACCTGATTATAATTATATGATTATTTTTTAAAAACATTTTCAATTAAAAATTTTAAAATTTTGAAAACGAAAAATAAAATAATTAGATAAAAAATGATACACTCTTTTAACTAAAAATTTTAAAATTTTGAAAGCAGTTATTATTTATTGTACAATTATATTATTAATATATTATCAACAAAATATGTATTGAATTTTTAAAGTCAATTAGTAAAAAAAAATAGTTTAAAACAGAATATATATATAAATATATATATATGAATATATATATATATATATATATATGAATATCAAAGAATTTTTAATATTATACTTATTGTATTTATGACAATAAATAATAAATATCTTAATAATAAATATATTATTAATTTAACATTCGATTTTGTTTTAAAAAATATTATAATATTTTATTGTAATTATTTCATATTAAAATTTTAATTTTAATACAAAAATAAATCAAATATATAAAAAATCATTATATAATTTTAACATTTGTTTGAATTTGATACTTTGTGTAAAACATTAAGAACATTATTAACAAAACAGAATTTAAATTATATTTTCATAAAATTTCAAATAAAAACCTAATTTTAAAATTAAAATATTTTTTTTAAATTAAAAAAAGTTAAATAACTAAATTAAACAATATAAGTATAACATCCAAACAAAATATAATTAAATAAAAATATTATTCAATTTGTAAAATCAAATGAACAAAGTTCTCATTCTTAAGAACAATGCAATGCATCAAGATCAAGTCATTCCAACATCAAAATTGAAACCCGCAAATTATAATCAAATCAATCACAAATACTCTTGATAAAAAAATTTAAATTTTTATCAATAAAATTTATAAAAAGTAGGATATCAACATACATTGTAATTAGAAATTTTTTATTCTCATTCATAAGATAACTAATTCAACTTTAGTGCAACACTCCTTCCAAATCCTAATGTTTCATTTTCTTCATCTAATATAATATATTATAAATAATCTCTGTAAAGTTTTATCATATGTTTTAGAACACATAAAATAGTTGTGCATAGTGTTTTATTATAATTTCTTTTATCACGTGATTTAGAGCAAAACACAAAATTGATGATAATATGTGAGAACAGTATATTCAGGTACTATTGTACATGTAGGGATACTCACCACTGTTCATTCCTGTGTATTTCGCAGGTACAAGCCGGTATAATAAGGTGGGCCTCACAGGCTCTACAGTGCTTGAATGAACGTGAGACCGTACTAATATTATTCAGGGAATCCAATAAGCCTATGATAAGAATTTCGAACTTAAAATCCCTCATTTAGACTATGAAACAAATTAGAGAATGACGATTAAGTACATAGCCTGGTGGCATTTTCAAAAATTGTGCCTAAACTAAATGGAATTTTGATCTAGTGATTAAAGCATGATATTCTACATGGGAATAAGTGTCACATCCTGTATATACAGTATTACACACTTTTTCCACACATTTTATATGGTTGGGCTATCTGCGATGCCTTATTTCTTTTTTCCTTTCTCACAATAATCATTTAAAATTTTAATTTAAAATTTAATAAATGTAATATTTACATATCGAAATTTATTTATCATTTACATCCCATGTTCCTTATACAACAATGTAGTACTGTAACACAAATCTAAACATATAAAATTATATGATTATACCTCTAGGATATAAGCTAGCTACCTCAGGGCACTAAATGCGCAGCCAACAATCCCCGGATGCAAATCACGCAGTTATTGGAAGTACTCTGTAGATGTTAAAATAAAAGGGTGAGCAGACCACGGCTCAGTAAGAGAATTGTATGTAAAACTAGATATTCCGAAATCTGTATGCAATAAAAATCCTTATTTTCCTATAGGTGCTTTAAGGACCAAAATAGGAAGGATACTATAGTCGGCTAGGGATCTAGATGGAGTAAGGAAGGTATTTTGAAATACTTGTCTTGTCTCGGAACCTAGAAATGACTATAGGGAGTAAATATTGCTGTTGGAATCAATCATTTTCCATTTCATTTCATATCCTTTTCAAAATAATGTTTTTCTAAAATAAAGCATTTAAATAAATAAACTAATATTCATATATTCTTTAAATAAGAATATTAGTTTAAATAAATCATAATTCTCATTTAAACTCATGTCACATGTCCATGTATAAATCATAAACAGTAGGGTACTCCATGTAGTATAGAAATATTGTTTAGAATTTATTCTCTTTTTCATATAAAAACATATTCATATACTTTCTCATTTAAACACATTTTTCCATACCACATAATATTTCATATCTCATAACAATGGAGACTAAGGCATCACCCAGAATATATCATGCTAGAGAAAATATCCAATAGGGCGATAATAATTATGTCAAATCTATGGCCATAGTCTAAAGTAGTCTTCAGTCAAACACTGATCAAGTGTCAACCAGGATTGGGTACATATCACACGTCACATATCACGTATCACATATCACGTATCGGCATGATATAGGGCCTAGCAGTCTCAAAATAGTATTTTCATAATCATATCCCCTTTATGGAAATAATAAAAATTCAATAAATCTTCAATCAGTCCATAAAGGATTTTATTAAATCATAAAGTGAATATTTATGAAACATAATTTATAAAATATTCACTTTTCATCTTTTCATCTCATAACCCATATCATAGGCTGTAAAACATGTAAGGGGATATTTTGTGTTCTCATTTTTAGTAAAATCGGTAACACGAATATTTAAAAAATATTTTTCGGTATATTCATGTTTTATGAAAAATAATAAATTTTTAATTTTTAAGGCTAGGAAATCATCAAATCATGAAATTAAATATTTTCTAATATTTTTAGAAAATATTACTAAAAATTTCAGCAGCATAACAGCTGCTATTACCCTAGCCCTCCTGCAAATTAAACACAATTCTAATTTTCACAAACAGCCTCAATTCCGTAGATTTTCATGCAATTCATTTCGATAATATTCATAATAAATTATTTACATAATAAATATGCATTCGAAATATCGCTACAGCTTACATACGCATCCCTTACCTGTATAGCATATCTGATCTTTTTATACGCACCACTCGATATCCGTTATTCCCGTGCTGCCAATAATTTCACCAAAATTATTAGCTTAATAAATACTTATTTTTAAGCTATTACTTATGTCTTTATGCAGCCATATTGTACACTGCAAATATTTTGCACTATAAATTTTACCGGTAGTATAGCATAACTTCTTCGTTTGGCGTCGGAATTTAAATCCGAGCATACCGATAGACTCATTGTAATTCCTACAGTCTAAATCTACCCTCAAACCACAAAAAACAGCCACAAATCCCAGCCCCCTTGCTTTGGCCAAAAGTCACTATGGCCATTCTTGATTAATTTTCATCATTCCAATCTTACCAAGTTATTTTTCCATGCTTAACAATTAATTTGGCACCATTTTTAAGCTTGAAACTCAATGGAACCTTAGGATCCCATGCTTGGCCGAATACCTCACACATGGTAAATTTTTATTTTTTAAGTTTTAATCAAAACCATAGCTAGAAATATAATCTCTAAGCTACAAGGAATAAATTCATGCCATTAGATTTAAGAAAGGCATAATGAATGGGACCTTACCTTTCTTGGCCGAATAGTATCCCTCTCCTTTTCTCTTTATTTTGTTGGTTTTTCAATGAAATATTGGTATAGGATTGTAGAGGAGAAAGAGAGGATCAATTTTGATATGTGAATTGTATTAAAATTCAAACTAGTTTAAGAGATATAAGGCTTGGAAATTTTTGTTTCTTCTTTTTGGTTTGAAGATAGCGTGGGACTCTTGGAAGAAGAAGGTGAATAGTGACTGCCAGCAGCTGAGGGAAATTTAAAGAGAATTCTAGAATTTCATAAAATTATCAAAATGCCATTGGTTATGAAAATTTTGGATGATTTTGCCCTTACGGTCCCACTGGCGTAAAAACCATGTAAACGTGCTCCAAATTTTTGGATTTCAATCCCAAAATAGACATATTAAACATATCTTGATGATTGGAAGTGGTTTCATTGATGCGTGGTACACGGATAGTGAGAAATTACGATTTTACCCGTACCGGGTAAATCGTGTAAATTTTCGATTTAACCACCAATTTAATTAAATCAAAGGCCTCTATCTTAAACTTCTTTTCATGTAGAATAACATGATATTTTTACTTTATCCCAATTCATTTTGGTTTGGGAGGAATTTATGAAAATACCCTTAGGACATATCCGTCATTTTCTAATTTGTTTGCCAACAACTCCAAATAGTGAAAATAAAATAATTTCAAGTCTCTAAAATTTACTCATTTTAATCATTTCACCATCTATACATTGTTTCCACATTCATAATTTCATCTGGGCGCAAAAATCCAAGTAAGGCCCATATCATTTTATACTTACAATTTATAAAATATTTATAAATAAATCATTTATCAATAAATAAATGAATAACTGTAAATTTACAATACAAAATAACTGGTTCTTACATTTCCTACCTATTTAAGGAAATTCAGTCCTCTGAATTTTATCTAGACCACTCCCTAAAACAACTCTGGGTACTTCTCTCGCATCAGGCTCTCTAACTACCAGGTCGCCTCCTGCTTGGAATGGTACTGACAGAGCAATTTCACCAGTGGAATAGTCTTAGATCGCAATACCTTATCCTTCCAATCCAAGATCTGAACCGATCTCTCCACGTAACTCATATCTTCTCGGATCTCTAGTGGCTCATATTGAATCACGTGGGAGGAATCTGGATGGTATCTCCTGAGCATAGAGACATGAAATACATTATGCACTGTTAATAACTCTGAAGGTAGTGTTAATCTGTACGCTATGCCTCCTAAGTGATCTAAAATCTTAAATGGGCCGATATATCGTGGACTTAGCTTCCCTTTACTGCCAAATCTCATATACCTTTAGATGAGGAAACTTTCAAAAACACATAATCACCTGGTGAGAACTCAAGTGGTTAGCGTCTCCTGTCTGCATAACTCTTCTGCCTACTCTGAGCTATCCGTAGTCTCTCACAAATAATCTGTACATCTTTAGATGCCTGCTCTACCAGATCGGGAGCTAATAGCTTTGTGTCTCCTACTTCTTCCTAAGTAATGGGCGATTTACATCTTCTACCAAATAACACCTCGTATGGTGCCATGCCAATATTCGTCTGATAGCTATTATTATAAGCAAACTTGGCTAGTGGTAAGTGGTCGTCCTAGGAGCCTTTAAAATCCAATGCACACACCTGTAACATCCTCGAGCTTCTGTATCACTCGCTTGGACTGTCCATCAGTTTGAGGATGAAAGGCGGTGCTGAAACTCAATCGAGGTCCCATAGCTTCCTGAAATTGCTCTCACAAGTGAGATGTAAACCGAGAATCCATATCCGATGTGATACTTACTAGAACACCATGTACTATCCTCATACATATAAATCGGCTAAGACACTGAGAGGATCTGTAGATCTAATAGCCAAGAAGTGGGGGGACTTCGTCAATCTGTTTACTATCACCTAAACAGCATCGTGACTCCTCCGGGTCCTAGGTAAACCCATAATGAAATCCATCGTAATATGCTCCCATTTCCACATAGGAATCGGTAAAGACTGCAATAAAATGGCAAGCTTCTGGTGCTCAATCTTAACCTACTGGCATGTGAGACATCTAGCTACAAACTCTGCTATGTCTCTCTTCATCTTCGGCCACCAATAAACCCTCTATAAATTCTGGTACATCTTAGTATTGCCTGGGTGCAGAGTGTACCTAGAGGTATGGGCCTCTGTAAGAATCAGATCTCTGAGCTACTTATCACTGGGAACACAGATCCGACCTCGAAACCTCAAAATTCCATCGGTGCCAATCTCAAAATCTGACTATACACCCACCTGTATTTGATTGGCAACCCCTATACAATAATCATCCGTCCTCTGAGCATCCCTGATCTGTCCCATCAAATCCGGCTTAATCCTGAAACTAGCCGTGAATCCATAACTCTCAGAGGAAACCACACTAATATTGAGGCTCGAGAACTACTCTAGCAAGTCATGCTCCTTGACCACCATATAAGATACCATTGCCATGTGCTTCCAGCTCAGAGCATCTGCCACCACATTTGCTTTCCCTGGGTGATATAATATCTTGCAGTCATAATCCTTAAGCTGCTCCATCCATCTCCGTTGCCTCATATTCAACTCACGCTGTGAGAATAAGTACTTTAGACTCTTATGGTCTGTGTAAATCTGGAAGGATAGTGCTTCCATATCTTCAGTGCAAACACCACAGTGGCTAACTCCAGATCGTGGGTCAGGTAATTCTTCTCATGCTCCTCAAGTTGCTGAGAATCGTATGCTATAACCCAACCATTCTACATCAAGAGACATCCTAATCCCTGCACGGACGCATTTGTATATACCAAGAATCCACCTGATCCTTTGGGAAGGGCTAGTACTGGAGTGATAGTAAGTCTCTCCTTCAATTCCTGGAAGCTATGCTCACACGCATCTGACCACTCGAACTTAATATCCTTACGTGTGAGTCACATCAATGGAGCAGCTAATTTGGAAAACCCTTCAACAAACCATCGATAATATTTGGCTAGACCCAAGAAACTCCTGATTTCTTTCACTGTCTTAGGCCTCTCCCATTGTTCTATGGCCTCAATCTTGGACGGATCAACAGACACCCTGTCCTTCGACACTATGTATCCCAAAAAGATAACATGATCCAACCAAAACTCACACTTACTGAGCTTAGCATATAACTTTTGGTCCCTGAGGGTCTGCAAAATTGTACGAAGGTGTTGCTCATGTTCCTCTAGAGACTTAAAGTACACCAGAATGTCATCTATAAATACAATCACAAACCTGTCCAAATAGGGCTTAAATACCTCATTCATCAAGCCCATAAATGCTGCAAGGGCATTAGTCAACCCGAACGGAATCACCAAAAAATCATAATGTCCATATCGAGTCCGGAATGTTGTCTTGGGAACATCCGAATCCTGAATCCTAAGTTGATGATAACCTGATCGGAGATCAATCTTAGAAAATACCTGTGCACCCCTCAGCTCATCAAACAAATCATCGATCCTGGGCAGGGGATACTTATTCTTGATGGTAGCCCTGTTCAACATTCGATAATCAATACACAACTGAAGGCTCCCATCCTTCTTTTAGACAAATAAAATCGGTGCATCCCACGAAGATACACTAGGACAGATAAACCCCTTATCCAATAGCTCTTGGAGCTACTTCTTAAGCTCCTCCAACTCCATCAATGCCATCCTATACAGGGGCTTAGAAATAGGCTCCGTGCTGAGTACCAAATCAATAACAAACTCAATCTCTCTATCTGACGGTAACCCTGGTAACTCCTCCGAAAATATGTCCAAAAAATCCATGACCACAAGAATATCATGCAACTCAGGACATCTCTTTTCCACATCTTCCACGTAGGCAATATAACCTTCAACACATTCATATATCATTGAAACAATTTAGTAAACATATTATTTTATTATAATTTATCAAAAAGTTTTACAACATATCTTTCTGGTTGAGAGAAGATGACAAACTTAGTATAGCAATCTAGGCTAACAAAATTTGCAGCTAACCAATCTATTCCTAGTATTACATCAAAATCATACATCGTTAACAAAATTAGGTTAGCTGTAGTGTTCTTCTCTCCTACCATTACTTTACAATTTCTATACACTATATCTATCATCTGAGCCTCTTTAAAAAGTGTATTTACTTGCAAAATATATATCCTAACGACTCTGGTTCTACTGGGACTCTGTTAGCACAAGTAGGCGATATAAATGAATGAATTGAGCCAGGATCAAGTAATGCTATGACAGGTATATCAAAAATATATATTTTACCTTTAATAACATCCACAGATGTATCAGCAGTCTCCTGGTCTAATGCATACACCCGTCCCTGAGTCACGGGCTTCTTACCTTTCTCCGCTGCCGTCACCCGTCTCGGTTGGGAAGGTGTAGCTCTCTCAATCCTACTGGCGTAAAAATCGTGTAAACATTCTCTAAATTTTCAGATTCCAGTTCCAAATAGTCATATTAAACATATCTTGATGATTGGAAGTGGTTTTGTTGACGCGCGATGCACGGATAGTGAGAAATTAAGATTTTACCCTTATCGAGTAAATCTTGTAAATTTTCGATTTAACCACCGATTTAATTAAATCCAAGGCCTCTATATTAAAATATTTTTCATGTAGAATAACATAATATTTTTACTTCGTCTCAATTCATTTTGGTTTGGCAGGAATTTACGAAAATACCCTTGGGACATATCCATAATTTTCCAATTTGTTTGCCAACAACTCCAAATACTGAAAATAAAATAATTTCAAGTCTTTAAAATTTACTCATTTTAATCATTTCACCATATGTACACTGTTTCCACATTCATAATTTCATTTGGGCATGAAAATCCAAGTGGGGCCCATATCATTTTATACTTACAATTTATAAAATATTTACAAATAAATCATTTATCAATAAATAAATGAATAATTGTACATGTACAATACAAAATAATTGGTTCTCACAATAAGTCCTAGGCTATGTCAACAGATGGATTGAATCAGTGGTAGAATAAGAAATTTATGTGATTTACTCGATAGGGGTAATTTCGTAATTTCACCTTCTCAGTAGGTCAAACCCCAACCAAACCACCATGATTCATCAAAATACATCCAATAAGAATTTTTGATGATGAAATCTGAAAATTTTGGAGTACAATTACAAAGTTATAAAAATTACGGAAACTTAAAGGCATTTTTGTCTGAAAACCTCATAACTAAGGGCATTTTGGTCATTTTGCCTATTTCTAGAAGACTCTAAATTCTTCTCCAAGCTGCAGCTGGCCACTTCATCATCTCCTTCAACCTTCCACACGCCATCCTCCATAGCCAAAGAAAAGAAAAAGCTTAGAAAACACTATCTAAACTACAATATTTAAAGAAAATTTCTTCTACAAAATTATTCTACACACTATTCTCTACAAATCTATACCCATAGCTCCTTCTAAAGTTGACAAAATCAAGAGGAAATACTTCCCATGAATTTCGGCCAAGGTAAGGAATTTTTATATATTTAATTTCTTTGATTTTTAAGGTTGTTACATGATGTAATTAAGCTTCCTAAATATAATTCTAGCCTTAGTTTGGATTAAATCTCATTATTTGGAGTCCTTAAGGTTTTGGCCATTGTTGAAGCTTCATGAAATCATATAGTTTGATGCATGGAAATGATGCCAAATTAATGAAGAAGCATGAATAAACATGATTTTGATGTTAAATTGTTGAAAAATCAAGAGAAGGCCACCATGTCATTTTCTGCCATGGCTATGGGGGGAGGGGGGCGGGATATTGGGCTGCATATGATAAGTTTAGGGTGCCATGAGACTGTAGAAATTATAAGTAGATTGTTGGTGAAGTCGGAATTAAAATCAGAGTTGTGTAGGTGAATTGTGCTTTACTACCAATGTATTTTAGACTGGGATAATATTTTCTACTGATAATATAGTATAATATAGTTAAGGAAAATTTATTAAAAATTGAATTATGGTAAATAATGGTGTTTGGTACAATATCTTGTAGCCCGAGAGTTGATTCTTGAGTGGTGCTACCAATAAGTTCGACTTAATCGGAAAGGTAAGGGATGTGTGTGTGAACCGTAGGGATATTGTGAATGCGTAAATTGGTTCACATGATTTTTACAAAGGATTTTGAAATGAATTGCTTTGGATTTGGTGAAATTGTAGATACTGGCTGGTTTTATAAATTGTGTTTTCAACGCAGGAAGGCTAGGTAAAAAAAATAGCCATTATTCTGCTAGAATTTATAGGAACTTTAAGAAATAAATTCTAATATTTTTCAATGAAAGAAATAAATAAATCTCGAAGTGATTTCCATGTGAATTATTGAGATTTCATTATATGATTATTTACTGAAAAACAATATTTAAATATTCTTGTTATGGAATTTTAAGTGCTTGAAAGTACCAGCGTGTGCTTATTATAATTCTATAGATAAATAGAACATTTTCATGAAAGAATACTCAATTGTAAATATTTTATGAATTTTTATTCATAAACTGAATGTATACTTTTAGTATATTTATTTATACACTAACTAAAGATACTATTAGTGAAAGTGATTTCATAAATGGTGTTTCTACTGTGTATTCACTATTTTGAGACTGTTAGGCCTCGTATCATGCTCACGTGTCATGTGTTACTGCTGCTATACTGTGCTGATAGATACTGATCCTATTATCAACGTCCAAGTCGTCACCTGATCAGTGCACACTGTGGACCTCATAGACTTGGTTATAGGCCTCACGTGTTATTATTTCTCTCTTCTAGGACATTATTATAGCATGATATACCTTGGGTGTTGCCTGGTCTCCACTAAATTGATTACAGATTATTGAATTGTCACTAAACTGATTGTTGGTACTAATTTATTTCCTGATAATGAGTTTTATAAATATTGTCTACCGAATGGTTCGTTATATGGTGTTTATCAAAATGTGAAGTGAATATTATGTTTGAAAAGAAATATTTATTGATTATTAAATTATTTTGCTATTTAATTTTAATAGCATTTTATGTTGTTTTGATATCGAATTTAATTAACTACTACCTATAGTTGCTTCTAGGAGCCGAGACAAGATAGGTATTCTAAAATACTTTCCATACTCCGTCCGGTTTCCTAGCCGACTCTAGTATCTATCCTGATTTGTACCTTAATACACTATTAGGATTTAAACGTTTTAGCATATAAATTTAAGAGTATCAGTATTTACATACAATTCTCTTTATGAGCACGCTAGCTCACCCCTTATTTTTTCACTCCACGGTTACCTACAGTGATACTGTTCCACGGATTGTCGGCTATGCTATCGATTCCTGAGGCAGCTTGAGTGGATCTTGGAGGTATTTTGATTTACTTTTATATGTTCAAGCGTTTATGTACTGTACTACTGATTATGTAAATGATATTCAGGGGATGTAAATTCTAAAGAATTTTTACTTACGTAAATATTTTTTATTTCGTAAATAAATAAATTATTTCCAAAATTTGGTACTGTTTAGAGAAAATGAGTGATAAAAGCATCGCAGACAGCCTAATCATTACTGTGTGTATGTAAATGTAGAAATTACTGTAAATAACAAGATGTGACATTATATATATATATATATATATATATATATATATCTTGTCATAATGATTTGTATATTAGATTATAATAATTCCTTATCATGTGATTAGAATAAATTATGTAATCTATTAGTGTTGATAAAATTAATTATCTATTAAAACTAAATTATTTATTATCTATTAAATATAATATTGAAGTGTGGGTAAAAATAATTTTTTTATAATATTAAATTAAAGTGTGATTTAGAAATATACTTTGGTAGTATTTGTTATGTAACCTGTAAGCTATAATTTTAATACAATTAGATTTTTATACTTTATTGATATTAAAATTAATTATATTTAAGTAATTGGTATTATATTAATTAAGTTAATAATGTCTACTATTCAACATTCTAATTGGACATTAATTGATGTGTATCTAATGTTATTATGTTAATGTCAACCTTATTAAATTAGTACTTGATTGGTGTATATGATATGATTATATTAAATATTAATAATAAGGTGTCAATTCGTGTATATAAATTTTTAATTCAACATTCCAATTTTTTAATGGGATATTTGATTAATTAGTATATACAATTATATTTAATGTAATAATGTTAATATTATAATTTATGTAAAAACCAAAGACAAAATAGATATGAAATTGAGCTAATTAGTTAACCAATTATTAATATTATTTTTTTTACAAATGATAACTAGTACTTTTTTTATAAATGTTTATACATTTTGTAAGTAATAAATAAAATTGGGTTAATGTGTCATTTAGCCCCTGAACTTTATCAATTTTATCACTTTGGTACTTAATAAATTTTTGTTATCACTTTGGTACCTGAACTTCATTTCCGTCAGACACTTTAGCACCTAAGACTAACACCATTTGAAAATGCTAATGTGGCTTGGAATGCCCAATAAGAATTTGACACGTGGCAATAAATGCCACATCATATACATGCCACATCAGCTTTATTTCTTTTTTTTAAATATTTTGAAAAAATTGAAAAAAATGAAAATATTCAAAAAAATATTTTTTCTTTAAAAAATATTTAAATTAAAATATTTTTTATAAATTTAAAATAAAAATAAATAAAAATAAGAAATGAGAAAGAATCGAAGAAGAGAGAGAAGAAAGAGGAGGGGAGGGAAAGGGGCTGCCAATGACGATGTACCTCATTGGAATCACACCGGCGATGTACTAGTTTTTCTTTGAAATTTTGAAATTTGGAAGAAAAATAATTGTTCTCTCTATTTTTTAGTTATTAGTTCTCTAATTCAGCCTTTATTTTACCGCTACTGTTTGTCTTCCATCATTCTTCTCTAGTTCTTTTTCTCACTACTTTGCCAAGAATCTCTTTCTTTTAAGCCACAATTTTTGCTTCTTCAAGTCTCCTCTGCCTAGCCCTTAGAAAGCGAGAAAGAGATCCTCTGCCACCGCCACAATCGGACTCCACCCTCAACTGCCTTTTTTTTTTTGAAAGCAAAGGCTTTTCTTTATTAATCACAACATCAACAATAGAGCATGTTACAGTGCACATGCCTGCCATAACACCCTGTTGCAAAAGGGTCCCTATCAAACATCTGAAGAACAATCAAACAAATGCCATCTCTCACTGACTCTAACCACAAGGAACTATTCTCACAGACCTAAATTCAACTGCTGTTCTTAAGTGGTTTCTCGCCACTGCCCAGAT
Source organism: Heritiera fomes (assembly GCA_032173925.1). Taxonomy (NCBI): domain Eukaryota; kingdom Viridiplantae; phylum Streptophyta; class Magnoliopsida; order Malvales; family Malvaceae; genus Heritiera; species Heritiera fomes. Next base: position 9,912,559 of record JAPDPM010000014.1, on the reverse strand, counting down.
ATAATTCCACCTCTTTCTTCTTCTTCTTCTTCTTTTACTAATTCAAGAACCTTAAGACATTTTTGATCAATGGTTTTCTCAATTTGGGTGACGGGTTATATGTTTGATTGGTCTGTGCTTGTTAAATATTCTAATTTTGTGTGTATGAATTTAGGATGAGTCGATGGGATAAGGTTTTGTACTAATTTCACTTTTGAGTTTCTTGTATTTGGCTTTGTATCTGTTTGTTGGGTTTGTGGATGAATGTGGGTATGTTGTTTCTACTGAGTTTGGAGAATAATACAAAGCCAGAAGAGAAGAAACCAAAAAACAGGAGGATTCTTTGTGGTTTTTTTTAATTAGTTTTTATTTAACTATTATTTTTACCTATTTTAAAATATTTTTTTAAGAAAAAAAGAAATATGATTGACATGGTGCCATGTGTCAAATTCTTATTGGGCATTTCAAGCCACATCAGCATTTTCAAACGGCATTAGTCTTAAGTACTAAAATGTCTTACGGAAATGAAGTTCAGATACCAAAGTGATAACAAAAATTCATTAAGTACCAAAGTGATAAAAGTGGTATAGTTCGAGGGCTAAATGATACATTAACCAAATAAAATTATATCTAATGTTGAAGTTAAAATGATCAAATTAGATCAATACTACTATTTCTGCTAGTTTTTACATATAATGGTTTTCTTAACTTTTTAAGTATAATTGAATAATTAGTCAACTAGTTATACAATTATATCTAATGTAATTATGTTGGTATTTAAAAAAATAAATATAATAAAATTTTTTGAAAATTTAAAATTTTATTAAAAATATAATATAATTCTAAAAAAAGCTAATTAAACAAACTAAAAAATAAAAATAAAAATTTATTGGACTAAGAGTATCCAAATTCCAATGGCTTAACTTTACTTAAGAATATTTCAATGGCCCAATAAATTATGGGCTTAACTTAAAAGTACAAAACTACTTATATAAACATTTACTTGTTTAGTAAGATTTATTTATAACTTATTATTTTTTTCTGAAATAATTTTGTTCTTTATGTGTTGTAACAATTAATTTTGGATTTTCACTTTTCTTTAGTTTTACTACATATTTTTTATTTTGGCTCACTTAAAAAATAAACTCTTATCATTAATATATAATTATATATATTTTATAACAAATATAGTAGAAAGTTATAACAAAAGTAAATAATCATGTTGAGTAATAAAAATATTAAAATATAAAAATTTATGTTTATATAAATATTTATTAAATATTAACTTTAGTATTTATGGTATATTTTATTTAACTATATAAAAAATAAATTTAATTATTATATTTAAAATTATAAAAAAATTTATAACTAATAAAATTTTAAAATAATTCAAATCTAGCCCGTTAAATCCACTCGATTCGAATCATGCCAAATTTAAAATTAATCTAACCCAAAAATAACTAAATCCAAAAAAATCCGAATTTGAAAAAGCTAAATTTAAAAAAGCCAAAACTCGAAAATACGCAAACTTGAAACATCCTAAACTTGAAAATACCCAAACTTGAAATATCCTAAACTCGAAAAATCCAAACCAAAATAAGATAAACCCGAAATCAATCTAGATCAAACTCACCTAAACTAATCTGTTTGCCATCTTTTTTCTTTTAGTATTCCATATTGATAAGTTAATATTTTATTACCCAATAGAAGTGAAAGAATGGTCTGCCAAGTGAGATTGGTAATTATGACATGGCTTATGTCACGCAAGGTTTCAGCTCCAAGTCATTAAACTCCTTGATTTTTTTTTCTTCAAATTTTATTTCTAAGCAACACCAAGTAATGATTGCAAAACTTGGAAGAGGCAGACTACAACAAAAAAATTGATAATGCAGCGTGGAAAAAACTACTCCACCCTAGCTAGCTAGTTCCAGGTTGCTTCGGAGGTCATCAACAAATTATCAACTCATCCAATTCAACAACCCAATTCATTATTTAATTCTCATGTACTTAACAAAAACAGTGGAATTTAGACATGAAATGTTACACATTCTAAAAAATTAAAAAAACAGAAAATGCAAGTTATTGTTCGTTATGTACTACTAAACACATGTACACACATATAAAAGCATCGGTAGGAGGGAGACCTGATTAATTAATCACCCTTTCAAATTTATTTTGGATGTTTCTCTAAGTGTTCAAAACCATCTATAAATATATATATATATATATATATATATATATATATATATATGCTACCAGAAGAAATTGTTAAGCTGCGAATTAGGGGGGTGGGAGTCATCGAGATCGTGAGATGGGGAATGTGCGTGTCTGCCTTCATAAGTGGTTATTACCATTCTTGGATCCTCTGCTAATCTCTCCACTCGTTTCTTTACTCGACAATTATCTTGTGTACACCGATAGTAGCTCCTGCATTTTCATGCATACGATTATTTTTCCAAAAACAAATAAATTTAATAAATGAGAGTTAGTTTCAAATTTAGTTACTGCATGTGTGATTTAGTAAATTTGTTCATGCCACGACGATATGTGAACAATTAATGCAGCTATTGATGGAGATATGGAGAAGAAAGATGCATGTCTCAGCCTGCTATCTCATCTACAATTCCATCGGCTTGTTTTACCACCTTTAGCTTGTTTTATTTATATATATATCACACCACACAGTAGGAGGAAATTCACCACTTATATAATAATAATAATAATAATAATAATAATAATAATAATAATAAGGTGGAGAAAAAGTAACTCTTTTGGAGGTGTCATATATAACAAACTGCAAAATGGCTCAATGGGGAATAGATTAATAAAAAAAGAAAGGCTAACTTGGATGGATGGTATGATTAATTCTAGTGAAATTGAAAGTAGCAGGCTCAATGGGGAATGGATTAATAAAAAAAGAAAGATTAGTTTGGATAGATGGTATGATTGGTTTTAGTGAAATTGAAAGCAGCAGTATTGATACGATTGACGTGAATTAGTGATGTGTTTGAATACAACTATAACGGTGACAATAAAGTGAATGCACATAATGAAAAAAATGATCATGAAAATATTATATTTAAATTAAAAAAATGAAAAAGAGAGACAAAATTGAAAATGCGGCACGGCTAGATTTCTCATTGTGCCGCACCGAACTGCACTGGGCTCCCAAACGGAGCTTGAAAAAAAAAGTGAAAAGAAGTTATGGTAACAAATTAAGCAATCGATAAATATGAGTGAATAATATTAAAGTGAAAACAAGGAGAGGAATTCTTGTGAGAATCTAAAGGCCGCATGAAGGTAGACAATGGTCATTGTGCATGTGTTTCGTAATAATCAAATTAGCAAGCTATAATAAGTCCTTAAGTTATGATTAACAGTTAGAATGGGGCCGGGGTTACAATTTGGAGGAGTAGGCCTCATCTTACATATAGGCGAGGGCCCTTCTAGTTCCGTCCTCATTATTTTGTTTGGGAAATAGATTAGGGAAAATATTAGGTTGTAAACAGTAACTAGGATTATCCCTTCAACACTACATTATATGGCTAATTCATTAGAAATAAAATAAAAATAAAATAGAGCCTAATTAAGCTAAATGGTTGCCAATTACTCAAAATTAAGAAATTCAAACACTTATAACAAGGGTTTAATTACATTACAACTGAGTAAAAATCCTCCATGTAGCAATTACCGCTTCAAAATCATTCTTTAAGTAGATTAATGTTTATTAAAAAGCAAAAGTGTTGTTACATTTTAACTCTTGACAATTGGTCCTTTTTGGTTTAACCATAACCAAATTGAAAAAAGTACTTAATTTCCTTAAGGATGTTTGCAGTAAATAAAGTCTACAAATACACTAACAACAGTGAATTTACCATGAATCAGACTCTGAATTCCATAATTATATCCCCATCTCAGAAAGGAAAAAGATCTTGGGTTTAGGTTTTTTTTTATGTAAATCACAAGTATCATCATCCGTTTTAATAGTTTAAGATTAATTTTAATCGGAATTTCTTCACAATTAAAGCTCCTCACCTTTTTGTAAACATGTGTTTAGTGGGATCTTGGGTTTAGTTTTTAGTATGCCTTTTAACATTTTTTATAAACAATAATGTACTCTAATAGACTTTGAGCTCAAATAGTTGTCTACTTTTGAAGTACAAGAAATTTACGGGTCTAAAATTTAAATCACATTCCTTACATTTCCGTTTTCTCTAGATTAGAAGTTTCCATTAATGTGAAAAAAAAAAAAACTATAACAGTGCTTTGCCTGTGAAAGAATTTTTTTTTAGTGTTTTTGTCCTATTGACTCATCCTTCCTTCCACATTAAATAAACAGAAAAAAATACAAATCCAGGACAATGAGACATGATTCAGCACTAATGCGAGGTTGAAATTTGTAATGCAAATTGAGGACAATAAGCACGCTTTTGACCCAACACAGTTCTCCTTGTCAACCCCATAATTCTACAAAACTCATCATACTCAAAACCCCAAATTATATAGGTGCTTAATTATGCAGTCTTTGGTACTCATTCAGAGCTGAAATCATTGCCTTGGAAAATTTACCTACTTTGTAAGAAAGTCCGGTGGTTTTCTACATATTGACAAATCAAAAGTGAAATTCTTGTCAACCTAAATGAGTAAAATACACTGTTGCTGAGCAGCAGCTGCAAAATTCTTAGAGTTCATACTACATAAAGCACTCGGGAATAGAACTCCTAAGATCTACGCATTGGATTGTATCTTAATCTTTTTAATCCTCCAATTATATCCGTATATAATGCCCCAATTAAACAAAAGGCTAGGCAATTTAGCATGAATTATCAGAGCATAAAATAGACTTCGAAATCATGTTACTTTCCAATTTTTTTATTTAGTAGTAAAATTAAGCAAGTATTAATTTGAATTTAAAATCTCGTAATAAAAAGAAAGGCATATGTGATCATAATTATTGGTTGGAAAGATCATATTCTTACATTTAAATGTGAAATCTTAATTATTTATTCAAATGATATTGTTTTCACTTTTAACGTGCGAGAGTTTTGAATATTTAAAACATCTACATTCCCCAGTTCTTAGAGCGAGAGGCCTCATTATAAATAAATAAATATGACTGTTAACTAGATGATTTTCACATGAGGATTACACAGTAACATACTGTTTACAATTAGACTTCTTGATGGCTATTATCCTTAATTAAGCATATTCTCTTCTGCCTTTCAAACAGAAAATTGTTCTAATAATTCGAAAAAAATAGTAGTTTCTAAAAAGTTTGAGTAAAATATATCTGGTCAATGTATATATTGTCCTTCCAGCTATAGTTTTTTGCATATCATCCATGTTCAAAGAAATAAACACAGTCTAAATCTTCTTTGTGGCTCTGAATCTGTACACCTATGGTTTAAAACTCACTGTTCTAGTCTAAATCTTCTGCATTATAAAATTTTTCTAATTATTATGTTTAACTTTTGTCATCCTTATGATGGCCGCTTAATTTTCTCCAGATTCATGGCATGAAAACAGTGAACCTCTATTTAATTAAAGAACATATATACCATTTTTATTCTGGCGTTGTTAAAGATCTTCTAGCTTTCTTTTCATGGTGCATTATAATTGATCAATTGTTGTATACTTTTTTCCCCTTTTTATCTTCACATTGTGATTTTGTATCTTTTTTGAAGGTAATAATTAGTTCTTTTAGGATTTAAAATTTCTTTATTTTCATTTCATGATTCATATCCCCATAATTACCCTTTCAGATCTCATGCAGTATCAGGCCTGTAAAGCCTAATAGTCATGATAACAAGTATAATTACAAGACAGAAAATAAAAAGGAAACATAGCATGTGTATGGGGTACAACTAAGGCTAAAATTTCATGTGAATGTTAGTTACTTTTCATTGGATTTAATTGTTAGAAAGCAAAAAAACAAAAAGAGAAATCTTTTTTGAATGTGAAATTAACAATTACCTGGGATGCTGGGTGTTTTTTACCACTTTCTGGCCGTACTTTCTCCACTTGTACCCATCATCCAATACATCCACATCGCTCATGGTCTTGAAGCAGAACCTAGGTTCCCTTACCTTTCTTCTTGCTTTTATCCTTTTCATTTTCATTGCAGAAACACCTAAATGATCATCTACACCAATTTTCTTGCTTCCCGCACACTCGTTTGCCTCTCTCCATGACCTAGAACCATACCAAACAAAACCCCAATATCATTTACTAAGATATATATACAAGGAGACATATGCATGGAACACCAATCTTTTTTGTTTCTTGGGTGATTGAAATTAAACAAATTTTTGTTTATGTAGAGTTAGTAAATATTCACTATTTCATTTTACATGCAGGGAAGGAAAAGAATAAAAACAAGAAAAAAGGAAAACAATAATAATGCTAATAAAAAAAGTGAATAACAATCTTTGCATGATTATTCTTTGAAGAGTGCAATAATATTTTTACCAGAAATTTGCACTAGATCTCTGCAAGGAAAGGAGTTGGGGTCCTCCAAAATCAGAAGCAGGGTCTTCTCTTTGCTTTTGAGCAGTGGCAGATGAGAGTAGGGTTTCAGTCAGATTAGCAGCAGAAGATGCATCAGCTTCAGCTTCAAGGGAAGCTGCGGCAGCTATGTTGAAGGCTTTGAGAGATTGATGGCAGCCTAATCCTAATGGAGGACAGCTCAAGTTTGGAGGAAAAGTAAAGAAACCCATCTGAGTAGGCATATCTTGCTCCTCAAACAAGCCCTGGTTTAGCATGGCTTGGGAGGTTGATGACATCTTCTTTCTTCTATATAATTCCTTTCTATTATTCTTTCTCTCTTTGCCTTTCGAGGCTAGAGGAAGATCAGAAACGAATTAACTCAGGTGTTTGTTTCTTTTATAGAAGGAAGCTTTGGGTAGCTATGGTTATGGTTTCTAGATGATCGACTTCAAATAGAAGGAGTCTAGATTAAAAGAACTGGAGGGGTCTCTCTCAAACTTCTAGGATAGATGGACAAAGAGAATTATATTACTATGTAATGAAAGTAGTAACCAAGTACCTTTAATGTGACCAACCACTTTTCTCTTTTGCTCTTCTTTCTCCTTTTTCCCTCTTTATGTGTGTAAAAACTACTACTACTTTTATCAAACACTACTTGAAAAATCCTTCAAAAAAAAAAAACTACTACTACTAGAAGAAATGATGGTGTTTATTTAGAGATATATTTTTTGTTTAATGTCTAACAAGTTTTCTCTACATTTTTCTGAAATTTTAAATGGACTATTTCAGAGGGAAGAAAAGAAAAGAAAAAGAGTGAAATTAAAGGGGTAAACTGGGACATACAGCTGACTGTTTACTGTTTAGGCTCCTTTTTGTTTGATATAACTTACTATTTAGACTTAAAATGGACCGGCTATATGGGTTTTTAGAGTTAAATGTAGTGCAGAGCATGTTACCTTTTGACCTCAAAAGTATGGAAATTTAATGTCTCATTCGCTAGTGGAAATTTCCTGTTTGGAGGATGTCAACAATAGACGACAGACTGGTTAATTTGTAGCGGCTTTCCTTGCTAGATCGCATGGAAAATCCATGCACTCCATTGTCATCACAGTTGGGTAGTAACGCCTACGCTCCAGAGAACAAAAAAACACAGATGAGCACACAATAATAGATAGAGAATTCTTAAATATAATAGGGTATAATAATTATATATATATGAGTATAACTCACCATAATCGTATTTTTCCTGTCATTTTGTGGGTGTAATTTAAAATTTCTGGGTTCTTAAAAAAAAAAAGAAAAAGGAAAATATCAAGGGCAATGATGATAAATCATGGGTGCAAATCTATCCCCTCTGCAATCAGCGGTGAGAATATCATTATGATGGATGAAAGAGGCCCTATTTGACTTTTGGCAGAAAAAAGCTTCTCACCTTTTTCTATACCTCCACTCTTCTGCTGTTTTGCTATTTCACTTTTTATATATATTTCTTCCCCAACCCCACACCTCTCTCTGCCCACCATTTCTCAATTTCCAAACCCACCCCCATTATATTGTTATCATCATCTCTTCAATTTAACATAACCATAATAATCATAATAATAATCCTTTTGGTAATTAATTATTTTCTCTAATTCTTAATTAATTTACTTTGTGAAATATTCCTTGTGGACCATATATACCTTTGTCATCATCATTTTGATTGCAAACAACTAATCCAACCATACTAATGGGATTAATTATATCTCTCTATTATTCAACAATTATGTTAGTGAGGTACTTCTGATGGAAAATTTTGGGCAAAATCATCACTTTCATTTATTGGAAAATAATGACTGTAGGCATATGGTGGGTTAAAAATCATAGACATGTTATATATTTTAAGTTGTAGTTTTTGATTAAAATCTTCATGAGCAAAAGGAGCCTATAATGACATGTATATTATATCATGCAAAAGAAAACAATAATTATAGATGTTGTTTAATTTATATAATTTTTAATTGATTTAGTTTTTTTTTTGGGATAGAAATTAATTTATTTGAATCAAGTTTTGGTTATAATGACTTCTTAATATCTATTTCCTTCTTACATGCATTGCTGAAATGAAGGCATCCAATCAATCAAGAGGACAATAGTAACTATATATGCCTAATGAAAGAGGAAGGCCAGATCAGGAATATTAAAGTAATTAATTCTAAAATAATTAAATTAAAAAAATTCTATATGCTTTCTCCTAGAGGGCTACAATTTGTTTATTTTGTAATATTTTGAAGGAAATTTGAAGAGATTTAAAAAATAAATATAAATTATGACTTTCTTTTACAAGCCATGATAGAAAATCTTATCAATTATTTAAAGAATTTGTATGTTGTTTTCTTTTTTCATTTCAATCATATTTTTGTATCAAGATAGAGTCCAAAACAATATGTTGCATGGCTTGCAATCGGACCTCCGTGCATGTAACGAGTAATAACCGACAGTATTGATCCCATGAGCGTTATTTGCTGCAAAAATACGAGATTGAGATTTCCCCCATTACCTTATCTAACAGAGAGCTTACTAAAGCTTACCAATAGAAGAACTATAAAATTTTCATTTTTCTTTTTGTATTTATCAAATAGTTAGTTAAAGAATTAGTTAATTGGTTTGCAGACTCAGCATTTCAAGTTAGTTAAGCTCATTCTTCAGTTATTTAGCTAGGTATAAAGCTCTCAAACTATTGTATACATATACGCTTCTGTAAATCTTTCTATGATATTAATATGCGACAAGATTTCATCACGGCATCGAAGCTTGAGAAATTTTTTTTTTCCCTAAAATTTCTTGAGTTTACTTGTCTCTTGAAAATTGAAAAGTTTTATTAAAAGAAACACTACAGCCAAGCAATGAAATCAGAGTTTCTAAGCACTCTCGATTTTGCAAGGAAGTCAGCCATAAAGTTGGCTTCTCTATATATATGAATAAATGAAATCTCTCCAAGACATGAAATAAGATTAAGCATTTTGTTGATCAAATTGTTATATCTCCACGGGCAGCTATCAACGTCCTTGATCCAAGAAATAACAACTTTTGAATCAATTTCAATTATAATAGGTGGAAGAGGACTCTTTTTTTTTTTTGAAAATTTAAATATTATTGATAAAAGGAGAAATTACAGCCAAGCCTCCAAATTAACAAGTCGATGGACTCCGGCTTTAGCCAAAGAGTCAGCAAAATAATTTGCTTCTTTAAAAACATGAGTAAAGGAAACTGATTCAAAACATGAGTACAAATTTCTCAACTTATTAAGCAGATTACTGTACTTCCATGGGCTATCGTTAAGGTGATTCAACCAAGAGATAATGACTTTCGAATCACTTTCAATGATAAGGCGAGGAGGTTTGATCAGTCTAGCTTTAGCATAAATGGAGAGAGCTTCGACAACAGCAAGTAACTCAGCAAGATTAGAATCAGCAATGCCGATATTCTTCGAAAACATATGAAGAATGATACCTTCGGGATTCCTCAAAACCCCTCCAATTTCGGCTGGACCTGGCTTGCCCAACGATGAACCATCAACATTAAATTTCCAGCTACCAATGGGTGGGGGAGTCCAGAGAATGCTCTTCCTTCTCACCTTGTCTTTAGTCTTTGAACAAAAATCCTGCAAATTGTGAGTCAGCAGTAACATATCTTCACCTGGAAACTTTGCTTTTAACCACCAACAAATTCTCGTTTTAATCAAGAAGTAAATTTGATTGGATGATAACGATTTCTTGTTAAAGATGAGATCATTGCGAGCCAACCATAAGGACCAGGGAATTGCAAAAATGAGAGAGTCCCACGCAATTTTCTTACTTGTCCACATGTTAAGAGAACTCCAAGATTGAAAGAGATTCTTAAAAGCTTTTGGCATCACCCAAGTAACATTCCACCACTGGATGCATCAGCACCAAACGTTCCAAGAAAAAGGGCAATGAATTAGAAGATGGTCAAGGGTTTCAGGATCTGAGCAGAAAGGACATTTGTTAGCTTGATTAATAAGACAGCCTCTACTGTGTAATAAGCCTATAACCGGTAAGCAACCTACAATAGCCTTCCAGCAGAATAATTCGACCTTCGGGGGAGCCAATCCATTCCACACAAAAATGTCTGAATCATGAAGCAGAGACTCATTTTTTTCCATCACTTTTCGAAAGGATCTAGAGTTAAATTGGCCGTTGGAAGTGTGAATCCAAACCAACTTGTCGTTCACATTGGGGGAGAGAGTGATGTTGTTGAGAATAGATATTAGATTACTCCATTGTTCTAGTTCCCAATCAAAGAGATTCCTTCTAAGCGAGATATTCCATTTGAACTGTGTTCCATCCCATGTGCCATAATCTGAGATGTAGCCCTCTTTATTGGTGGCAAGAGTATAGATTCTTGTAAAAGAGTTTTTGAGATTGAGGTTCTGTATCTAATTGTCTGTCCAAAAGCAAATTCTCAATTCGTTACCTGCACAAAGAAAAAAATTTGCATGATAAAGGTTAGTGTTACCCCCTTCCCCAACCCAATTTGTTTGAATATCTCTCCAAACTCTCGAAAGAGATCTAATAGGACAGGGAGAAGGCCATATCGCAGAGTCAAAAATGAGATATTTTTCTCTAATGATCTTTTTCCACAAGGTAGAAGATGTTGAAGCAAATCTCCAGGGCCATTTTAATAATAAGGCCTTGTTGCAAGTCTCCAAATCCATAATACCCAAACCACCACCTCTCTTACTTTTGCAAATTGTATTCCAATCAACTAATCTTATTTTCTTCTTGTCTGCAAAGTCACCCCAGAAGAATTGCTTCTAAATTTTCTCTAGCTCTTGGATCACACCTTTCGGAATTTTGAAGAGTGAAAGGTAGTAGATAGGCAAGTTAGAGAAGGTAGATCTGATTAAAGCAACTCTTCCACTCATTGAAAGCAGACTGTTCTTCCAAAGACTGAGCTTAGATTTGAAGGAATTAATGACTTTCTGCCAAAAAGTTTTTAGTCTTGGGTTAGCACCCAATGGGAGACCTAGGTAGGTACAAGGCAAAGAACCCTTCGTACAGTGGATCATTCTGGCCCAATCCAGGATTAACTCATCTCTAATTTTAATTCCAAAAAGGTTGGTTTTTGAGAAGTTAACTTTAAGGCCGGATGAAAGGAAGAAGCATCGAAGAATTCTTTTAATTGCTTAAAATTGCACCCAACTAGATTCACAAACGATAATTGTGTAATCCGCAAATTGAAGATGTGAAATTTGCAGATTACCTTGCCCTATCTTTATTCCTTTAAATAATCCTAGATCCAAGGCTTTTCTGAGGAGAAGACTAAGTCCTTTTATAACAAGGATGAAGAGGAAGGGGGAGAGTGGGATCTCCTTGCCTAAGCCCCTTTTGCATCTTGATTGGAGTAGTAGGCGAGCCATTAACCAGAACTGAGATAGAAGCTGTGTAGCAACAACTTTTAACCCAACTAATCCAATTTTCTCCAAAGCCCATGAGATTCAAAATATGAAAAAGAAAGGTCCATTTAACTTTGTCAAATGCTTTTTCAAAGTCGAGCTTGAGAAGCAAACCGCCATCCCTTAATTTTTTCATCGAATCAATCACCTCATTCGCTATAAGACTGCTGTCAAGAATTTGTCTGCCTTCTATAAATGCTGATCGTGAGTTGTGAATAAGAGAGCCAATAACCAGCCTAAGTCTGTTAGCGAGAGTTTTTGCAAGAATTTTGTACAAGCTGCCAATGAAGGAAATTGGCCTAAAGTCGTTCAAAGACTCAACACTTTGTTTCTTTGCTATGAGTGTGATAAACGAGCAATTGATCCCTTTCGGCATTTTTCCATTTCGATAAAAGTCCTGTATAAACTCAGTGATCTCATTCTTGAGCAGAGGCCATTTCTTCTTGAAGAAGTTGAAATTGAATCCATCGGGCCCAGTAGCCTTATCACCATCACAACTATCAATTGCCATCCAAATTTCTTCTTCAGTGAAAGGAGCTTCAAGCTGATTAGCTTGTTGTGGGGACAGTTTCTTGAAATTGAGGGAGTTGAAAAGGAAGCATGAACAGAACTCATCATGATATAACTCCCTGAAGTGGCTTTCAACAGCGTGTTTGATTTCTTTGGGGTTCTGCAATTGATTGCCTTTGAAAGAAAGGTGTCCAAGGAAATTATTTCTCCATCTACTGGTTGCCATATTATGAAAAAATCTCGTGTTTCTATCGCCTTCTTGAATCCACTTGAGTCTTGATTTTTGTCTCCAAGATCTCTCTTCGATGAGTTGAAGGTCCCATAATTTTCTCTTCTTCGAAACTAAGTTAGTGAATAAAGCTTCATCATCCAACTTTGTTTCCCGCTCCTTTTCCAAGTTTGCAATTTCTTTATTAAGAAGCTCCATGTTGGCTAAGACATTGTTTTGACAACCATTCCATTGCCTTATATCCTTTTTGAGCATTTTTAATTTCTGCATAAGACGATATCCCGAAAAACCATGAACTTCATATTTATTCCAGTTCTTATCAACCATCCCATTGAATTCAAAATTTTCCAACCAGTGATTGAAAAGCTTGAAGGGTTCAGGTCCCCAGTCTTCAATATCAATGCCCAGACAGATGGATAAATGATCTGAAAAAGAGGACTCGAGGCACCATTGATTAATAGAAGTATAAACTGAAAACCAGCTAGGAGAAATGAGAAACCTGTCCAGACGACTCATGGAAGATTTATTGTACCGTGTAAATTTCCTACCCATCAGTGGTAGGTCGACTAGAGCCAAAGAGAAGACGAAGTTAACAAAGTCATGAGAAGAGGCTGAAACATCAGTTTTACCCACTCATTCATCATCACAGAGAACAGAATTAAAGTCGCCCACAAAGCACCAAAGGCCAGAGTTGTTGTTTTTTACAGCAACTAGTTCATCAAAAAAGGCTTTCCTCTCAGCCACATTATTTGGAGCATAAATGTTGATAAAGTTTACCTCCAAGGGGCATTCACGAACTGACCCCTTAATCCAGATGAATCTATTGTTAATCACCACAAAAGATAGCTTGAAATCGTTATCAGCCCACATGGAGATCAAGCTACCAGCAGCACCGCTAGAATCACTAGAAACAAAACTCACGCCACGGTTTGTCCATAGTTGATTGATGATTCTGTCATTAACTCCTGAGAATTTTGATTCTTGAAGGAACACCAGAGACGACTTTTCTTTGGCTATAAGTCTTTTTAAAGCTCTTCTCTTACCTGTAATTCCAATTCCTCTAATATTAAGTGATATGAACTTCATTGAGAATAAAGAGCACCCATAGAAAAAGCATCTAAATCAATAGAGATCAACAGCGGCCCTGTCTTCCTCATCTTCTAACTCCATGATCTTTCCAATGATCCTTTTCTCATCAATAATCGGAGTTAAACCCAGCAAATAACCCACCTCTATAGTAGCTTCAGCTTCTTTTCTAATGGCTTTATTTCTGTTTCTTATATCCTCATCTGATATCGCTGAATCTTCCAGAATCTGAATTTTTACAGCATCCTTTTTTTTTGAACAATTCCCCTTCTTGCCTGCTTTATTCCCATGTGTGTTTCCCGCTTTTGGGGAAGAGATGGATCTCAACTTAGTGGATTTTTTCTTTCTTTCAGTAACTAATTGGGTGCTCATTGGCAGAGTGTAATCTGATTCCTTGGTTTTGTTATTTGGGCTTTCCATAATTGTCTCACTTTCTTCATTTGGCCCAACTGGATGGGTTTGGAAGCCACTGCTTGCTTGATCTGCAAAGACATTAAAAACTACCTCTTGGGCCGGGAATAATTGTTTTGTTATAACAACTGGGCTTTCTGAGATAACAGCTCTGTCATTTGAGGGACTGCCTGATAAAGTTCCTCGGGTTTTCCTATGTGGACCGTTAGGATCAGGAATATTAGATGTTGGTAGCATTTGAATTTGATTGGCTTGCAAAACGTTGAAGGTTTCCATCATAAAAAGGTCGTCATGATAGTTGTGAGTTTTTCCAGAAGATCTTTGTGGGGAGTGATTCAGAATTAATAAATCCATACCCGACATGTTTGTTGGGAGAGGAGAAAGGGAGTAATTAGAGGTGGACAAAAGTTGCATACCTTCACCATGAACGGAAGGTGGCTCATAAATTTTCATCTGATTGTTTTCCCTCGAGGAGTTTCCCGACTGTTCAACTTCATTGCCTGTGTTACATGGTTGAGATCTCAGATAACCGTCGTTAACAAAATCTGTAAAGTCGTCTTTGGAACTGGAAGTTTCCGATGAAGAACTTGAAACTGAAGGCTCCTTGTTGACTGATTTCACAAATTGATTCCAGAAAAACTCAGCGCTTTCCTCAACTGAAACTGAAATTGTGAATGACTCTCCATTCAAACTGAGCGAAATCAAATTCGAAATTTTGCAATCTTTTCGTACAAGAGATAAAACTCTGGCTGTGTCAAGCCTCTTTTTTCTCAACGTACAATCATCAACTGAGATGAATTCTCCCTATTTATCTCCAACTTTTTTAAAAAAGGAAGAACACCATGCATGGAGTGGTAGATTATCAAGTTTAATCCAAATGAACCTATCTTGACTGATAAGGTTAGGAGACCAAGGTTTAACCCAGGCAAACCACTCGCTCAACCAGACTTTTCCACCCTCCAGCATACCCAACATATCATCCTTAGATTCAAAGGCTAGTAAAACCCAACTACCTCCTATTAACGAAATAGAAAAATGAGAAATACCTTTCATGAGCATTCTGTGTTTCAAGGATTGAATGGACTGAGGGTTTAACACCATAGCAATTGCAAAATTTTCTAGCCACTTGTAATCCATTTCGTCTTTCTTAAGGACTATCAGTTCCTCAAAGGGAAGTTTGTTATCAGTGATAGCTTCTTTACTTTTGTACTGTTACGGCCCCATCTTCATGCCTTTTTCATTGTCAACACTAGCTTTGTCTTTTTTAACTACCTCTGCGTAGGTTGGATAGACACCAACGGATTCAATTCCTTGGTGAGAACCAGGAAAGGGAAAGTCTTTGTTCCTAATAGTTTTGACTGATTTCTCAGAAGAATTTGACCTTTTTCTGTGCTCCAAACCGTAAGTGGCTATGTTCACTCTAAGTTTCCATCCATTCCAAGCAAGACCATCCAAGCCTCTAATCACCCTCAATGCTTCTCTCAAGTCCTTGAATCTGAAGAACCTAAACTTGCTCCTCGAAGAGTTTTTCTGATCAAAGGAATGTAAAAGTCGATAACTCTTCCATGAGTCATTATCATCTTCAACAAGTCAACCTCTTTGCCTTTTGGATGAATGTTGCTTACAAAGACCGAGACCAAGTTCCTTCTCCAACAATCCCATTCCTTGATTCTGTTATTGTGCAAAGTCTCCCTATTGATTGGATCTCTCTCTCTTACTGAATTTTTCTCGCTTGCATGAACCTGCGCTCTCTCTCTCTCACTCACTTTCTCTCTACCCATTTCTGATGAATGTCGGTAGGTGGAAGAGGACTCCGACAAGAGTTTGTAAGAATAACCAATGCTTCAATGATTGCAAGCAATTCTGCTAAATTGGATTCAGCAACACCAATATTTTTAGAGAAGATGAACTTCACAATACCTTTGCTGTCACGAATGACCCCACCAATTCTTGTAGGCCCTGGTTTTCCAAGAGAGGATTCATCGACGTTGATCTTCCAAGCACTAGGAGGAGGAGGAGACCAGTTAGCCATTGGTCTAGGTGTGTTAAGGAAAGATCTTGGATGTTGAACAAAAGGTTATGGAAGTCTAAACTTGGATTTTTTGCTTTCAGCCACCAGCTACCAGCTACAACGAACCACGATTAAATGGCAAATCTAATCAATAGAAATATTATTCTTGTTGAAAACCTTGTCATTTCTTGCTAACTAGATAGACCATATAATAGCATAAAAAATGGTTGTCCAAATAATCTTCTTACTGCTATTAATGGAAAAATTATCCCACGCTAAATACATAGCCTTGATGTGTTGAACAAAATTGGGATTACAGAACTTGCTCACTTGGGGTACTACGAAGATGAAAAGCTTGAACTTCTTCTTGGATTTCAACTTCTGGAATTGAACTTCTTTGTTCACGAACAGTCACGAACTAAATGCAGAGATAGACTTCAAGGCGTGCTGCTATAATGCCACTTTCCTTAAGACTTATTTCACCCCCACCAGTTATGGTATGCAACAGGGATTATAGAAATAGTCTTAGGATACAATGAAGTCAACTGTTTAATATTACCTTGCACTTGTAATATAAATCACTAAACACTTTAGACAAATAAAAAAGTATTATGTCTTAGCTAAAGTTTTTTGCAGCAAAACAATGTCTAAGAGACTTGTTTTCTATTTTGAGATTGAGAGAGGATAGAAGAATTCAGAATATTTTCAGTTGTCTTGAATGAAGATTGTCATCTCTTTTATAGAGATAATTTCAAGAGATGTAACCTTTGATTTGAATGTCACAACCATTCAATTGTGTTGTTTCATTTAAACAAACACATCTTTCAGATTGATGACAACCTCTCAAATTCAATGGTTATGACCTTTAACCATTAAGTAGTGAAAGATTACCCTTTCAATGAGGTTGCACCTATTCAAAGAAAACTAGTCGTTATAATGCATTTTACACTAGAGCAATCGGCTACCATAAAGGGCAGTTGACTGCACTGGAATTTTCAGGTAAGAAAGTCGGATGCCCAAAAATAGCATCCGAATGCCCTAGGGTTTTTTTGGAACAGTATGTAACTTTTAGGAAGGGCAATCGACTGCCATATGAAAGCTGTCGACTGCCTTAAAGTACCTTTAAATTCAAGTTTTCACTTTGTATAGGCGGTTGACTGCCCTATATGGGCAGTTGACTTCCATCCCGAGGCATCTGATTGCCCTCCTAGGGCATCCAATTGCCCAAGTGCATTTTTCGGATAAAAATTTTACTGCGCAAGGGTAGTTGATTGCCTTATAAATTAAGTAAAAATCATTTTAACATGATTTTACTTCACCCAGAGTCATACCAAACAGTAGTTTTACTTGTACATTGATTAAGCAACATTTTAATCAATCTTTCCACTTTATATTTTGAAATTTTCTAACAATCCCCCAACAATTTCAAAATAGAACAAGTCCAATACTTGAGGAATCTTCATGCATAAAATGATGGTGAACTACGTCTTGAACCATCACCTTAGAGAAAAAGTAATTTCAGTTAATCAGAACGATATGGTGGACTAAGTCTTGAACCAATGGTTCTATGATGATAAACTAATGACTAAATCTCACATGAGACTTCAAAAATTTGTCCAAAGTCATTTAGTAGAACATCGACACTTATATTGGCCATGTGTCTTGAATCATTTCATGAGTGCTTAAGAGTTAAACCCTAAGCTCCTAGAAGCGGCACCACTTCCACTCATATAGATGAACTTATCAGAAATACAATCATAAAAGCATTCCAACACTTATACTTATGTGATATGGGTTCATTAAGAGTAACAACTCAACCTCCTTATTTTCATATGATTTCAAGTATTCATAACCTTTGGGATGTATAACAGCACAATACTTGCAGTCACATTCAGATAATGTACTTGATCTCATTAAACTCTTAACGTCCAATTAAGTGTTGAGTTGAGTTTCCATTATGTGTGACTAATTCAAATGGGTTTTAGTCTCATCCCCTTGGAAGTTCTAAACACTATCTCTCTTGCGAGACCTTTTGTCAATGGATCTGCCAAGTTTTCACTTGACTTGACAAAATTAATGGCGATCACCCTATCTTTAATCAATTATCTAAGTGTAGCTTCACTATCACAATGTATTGACATAGGTGACATTGGTTTAGGCCATAAAGGAATTTTATAGAGTAAGTTTCTCAACCACTCAGCCTCTTTACTTGCCGAAGCTAATGCCACAAATTTTGAAGCCATAGTAGAATCACAAAGACAAGTTTATTTCTTGGATCCCTAAAAAACTGCACCCCCACCAAACATAAATATCCATCCACTAGTGGATGAATGATCCTCCATGTTATTAATCCAACTTGCATCTGTGTAACCTTCTAAAACAGGAGGTTCACTGCTATAAGCAATGCCATAATTCATAGTTTTCTTCAAGTAACTTAATACTTTAGGAATGGCATTCCAATGCATGTTACCTGAATTGCTTGTATATCTACTAAGCTTTCCAACAACAAAAGCAATAACCGGTCTTGTGCATATCATGGCATACATCAAACAACAAATCACTCTTGCATATTCAAGTTGTGCAATTAGTTTATCCTTATTTGAGTCCAATTTCAAATTTGGATCATATGGTGTTGCAACCGTTGCATATTCATAGTGGTTAAACCTTTTGAGAATCTTCTCAATATAATGTGATTGGGATAAGATCAAGTTGTTTTCTCTTTTATGAATTCTTATTCCCAAAATCACATCTGCAACACCCATGTCTTTCATGGAAAAGTTTTTTGATAAAAACTTCTTGGTATTTTCAACTTGTTTCTAGTCTGTACAAAAAATTAACATGTCATCTACATACAAACATATGATGACACCTTTTCCATTTATGATCTTACTATAGACACATTTATCGGATTCATTTATAATGTATTTGTTTGCTAGGAGTTCTTCATCAAACTTTTGATGCCATTGCTTAGGTACTTGCTCAAGTCCATACAAAGACTTAATTAATTTACACACTTTCCTTTCTTGTCCAAGAATAATAAACCCTTCGGGTTGTTCCATATATACCTCCTCATCCAATTCACCATATAAGAATGTTGTTTTGACATCCATTTGGTGAATTTTCAATTTGTATATTGAGGCCAATGCTATTAGCATTCTTATTGTAGCAATTCTTACTACTGGTGCATATGTATCGAAATAATCAATTCCATGTTTCTGTGTAAATCCCTTAGCAACAAGTCTAGCCTTAAACTTGTCTATTGTACCATTCACTTTAATTTTCTTTTTGAAAATCCACTTGCAACCAATTGGTTTGCAACCTGGAGGTAAATCTACTAAGATCCAAGTATTGTTTCCCATAATTGAATCCATCTCATCATTTATAGCTTCTTTCCAAAATGCTACATCTTGAGACTTCATAGCCTCTTCATATGATTTTGGATCAGATTCAATATTGAAACAATATTCAATGTGATTGCTTATGGTTTCTCTTAATCCTTCCACAAGAAACGTGTGAAAATTTGAACCATAAGTCTTAGCTTTCCTTACTCTTTTGCTTGTTCTTGGTACAAGGTTTTGTTCATCAATTATGGTGGAATTCTCTAATTCCTTAGAATTAGTTTGAGCAACTTCTTTTTGTGAAGGAATCAATTTGAATCTTCCTTCATCAAACAATGCATCTCTTGATTCAATAACCATATTAATTGATATTGAATCATTTGGTTCAACAACCAAAAATCTATATGCCTTACTATTTTGTGCATAACCAATAAAGATGCATTTAATTCTCTTCTCACCTAATTTCTTTCTTTTAGGTTCAGGAATTCTTACAATTGCTCTACAACCCCATACCTTAAGGTAACTCAAGTTGGGTTTCCTTTTCTTCCATAATTCGTATGGGGTAATATTGTTCCTTTTTATAGGAACTTTATTAATAATGTGACATGCAATCAACATTGTTTCCCCCCAAAATCCTTGTCATAATCCTGAATAGAATAACATAGCATTAATCATTTCAATTAATGTTTTATTTTTCCTTTCAGCCACACCATTAGATTGGGGACTATATAGTGCTGTAATTTCATGAACAATGCCAGTAGATTCAAAATATGTTGGATCATGGTACTCTCCTCCCCTGTCAGTTTTTAAGGTTTTAATCTTAACATTACAATGCAATTCTACTTCATTTTTATAAGCTTTAAACTTATCTAATGATTCATCCTTAGAATGCATTAAGTAGACATAACAATATTTGGAGAAATCATCTACGAATGCCACATAATATTTCTTTCCTCCTATTGATAGGGTTCCATGTAAATCTCCTACATCACTATGCACTAATTCTAACAATTTAGAATTTCTTTCTACCTTGGGAAAAGGTTTCTTTGTTATTTTAGTTAGCATGCATGTTCTACATTTTTCATCACTTCTAACTACATATGGAACTAGATTATATTTAGACATCATGATTACTTTATCATAGTTTATATGTCTTAATCTACTATGCCATAAATCAAAAGAATCCACAATATAAGCTGAATCATTCTTCTTATTATTGATATTGAAATGAGATACATTAAGTTTAAACATGCTTTCATTGGCATATCCCTTTCCCACAAAAGTTCCACTTTTGGATAATATACACTTATCCCCCTCAAAGATAACTTTGAACTCAAACCTATTAAGTAAACTAACAGATACTAGATTCTTCCTAACTTCTGGAAATTACAAAACATTGGTTAAAGTCAATGTTTTTCCAAAAGTGAAGTTCAAATCTATGGTCCCCTTGCCTTTGATTTCAATTGAAGAAGAATTCCCTATGTAGAGCACATTGCCATCTACTTCTTCTTTGAAAGTTTTGAACATAGCCTTGTTTGCACACACATGTTTTGTAGCACTAAAATCTATCCACCATGCTTCTTTGTCTTCAATGACATTGATTTCAGAAATCACAGCAACAAAGTTGTCCTTGGTTGCATTGAATGCTTCTTTCTTCTTTTTGAAAACATAGTAATCCCTTTTGAAATGCCCTGGTTTTCCACAGTGGAAACATGCATCTTTCTTCTTGAATTTTTTGCCTTTGGTGGAAAACTCTTTCTTCTTCTTTATGGATTTTTTGTTGCAAACAGTATCCTCCACCATATGGACTTTGGGGATGTTAGTTTCCTTCTCCTTTTTTTTGTCATTCTCCTTGCGATATTGCTTTTCAATCCGAAGATAGTTTGCAAGGTAATCAAGAGTGATTTCTTCCTTTTTATGTTTCAAGGTTCTCTTGATATCATTCCATGATGTTGGAAGTTTGTCAGTTATAGAAGACACTATAATTGACTCATCCATGTTCATTGAATATTGCTTAAACTTGTTAAGGATGACTTCAATTTTAGCAAACTGTTCCATAATAGGTCTGGAATCATTTATTCTACAAATGTTCCAACTTGTTACCAAGAACTTTTTTCTAGTTGTGTCTTCCTTCATGTATCTTGCATCCAGCTTTTCCCATAACTCTTTTGATGTGTTGATTGTGATGTAAGTATCAAATAAAGAATTAGACATATCATTTAGGATGCATTCTCTACAAGTGTAGTCATCGTTGTCCCACTTTTGTCTTTGATGCACTTCTTCATTTGTATCATCTTCTTTTTCTTCTGGTCTTAGTGTTGTGAATACGTAGACCACATTAAGGGATGTAAGTAAAATCTTCCTCTTCTGTTGCCACCTTAGGAAGTTCCCTCCATCAAACCTCTCTAACTTTTGGAAGTTGAATGCCAATTCTTTCAACGTTTCCATCTTCATGGTTTCTGAGATAAGTCTTAAGATTGCTGAACATATATTGGGATTATAGAACTTGTCCACTTAGGGTACTACTAAGATGAAAAGCTTAAACTTCTACTTGGACTTCAACTTCTGGAATTGAACTTCTTTGTTCACGAACAGTCACAAACTAAATGCAGAGATAGACTTCAAGGCGTGCAGCTATAATGCCACTTTCCTTAAGACTTATTTCACCCCCACAAGTTATGATATGCAACAGGGATTATAGAAATAGCCTCAAGATACAATGAAGTCCACTGTTTAATATTACCTTGCACTGGTAATATTAAACCACTAAACACTTTAGACAAATACAAAAGTATTATGTCTTAGCCAAAGTTTTCTGCAGCAAAACAATGTCTAAGAGACTTGTTTTCTATTTTGAGATTGAGAGAGGATAGAAGAATCCAGAATATTTTCAGTTGTCTTAAATGAAGATTGTCATCTCTTTTATAGAGATAATTTCAAGAGATGTAACCTTTGATTTGAATGTCACAACCATTCAATTGTGTTGTTTCATTTAAACAAACACATCTTTCAAATTGATTACAACCTCTCAAATGCAATGGTTATGACCTTTAACCATTCAGTAGTGAAAGATTACCCTTTGAATGAGGTTGCACCTATTCAAAGAAAACTAGTCGTTATAATGCATTTTACACTAGAGCAGTCGGCTGCCATAAAGGGCAGTTGACTGCCCTTGAATTTCCAGGCAAGGAAGTCGAATACTCGAAAATAGCATCCAAATGCCCTAGTGTATTTTTGGAACAATATGTAACTTCCAGGAAGGGCAGTCGACTACCTTCATATGGTAGTCGACTGCCTTAAAGTAGCTTTAAATCCAAGTTTTCACTTTGTATAGGCAGTTGACTGCCATCCTGGGGCATCTGACTGCCCTCCTAAGTCATCCAATTGCCCAAGTGCATTTTTCGAACAAAAAGTTTACTGCACAAGGGTAGTTGACTGCCCTATAAATTAAGTAAAAATCATTTTAACATGATTTTACTTCACCCGGAGTCATACCAAACACTAGTTTTACTTGTACATTGATTAAACAACATTTTATTGAATCTTTCCACTTTATATTTTGAAATTTTCTAACATGATGTCTCCTGGAACAACCCATTTATAATTCCACAGTTTGATGAAATGCAACCAAATCTTCTATGAAAAATTATAGGCGAGAAATAAATGCACCACAGTTTCTTTTTCATTATAGAAGGGACATTTATTGTCCATGTTCAAAACACAACCTCTATTTTGAAGAATATCCAGCACAGGAACTGAACCATGAATCACATTCCAGCAAAACATTTCAACCTTCGAAGGAGCATATCCTTTCAAATCCTTGATTCCACTGTTAAGTCTGCAGTTGTGTTTCCATAGCAATTCTGTAAGACTTGGAGCTGAACATGCCATTAACTAAGAAGGGCCAAATAACATGATTTTGAGCAAATGGAATCATAACTGAATTAAGAAGATGCAAAGATTCCTCCACACTTCTTTTTCCCAATCAAACAAAGACCTTATAAGAATAATCTTCCAATTCCAAGTGTCGTTTGACAAAAACCATAGTCTTTAATACATCCAGATTCGTTAATAGCAGAAGCAAAAATTCTCATGAAAGAATTTTTAAGGATAATGCCATGAATCCACATGTTAGTCCAAAACTAGATTTTTGAATCATCACCTGCACAAAAAAGAAAACTAACATTTAAGTTGTTAGAAAAATCACTCACTCCAAGTGTTTTGAATGTCTCTCCATACTTTAGAAATTTAGTTCTCCTTACAAGGTTTAGGCCATAACTCACTAGAAGAAAAGCAATACTTCTCACAAATCACCTGCTTCCACAAGGCCTTATCTTCCAACCCAGATCTCCAAGGCCATTTCATGAGAAGAGCTTGGTTACAAACTTTAAGATTAGTAATCCTCCAACCACCATTACTCTTAGATTAACAAATATTATTCCAATCCACCGGTCTCATTTTCCTTTTTGTATTAGAATCCCCCCAAAGGAATTGCCTCTAAATTTTCTCAATTTTCATTCAACACTCCAACTGGCATTTTAAACAAAGACATCTAATATACTGGGAGGTTAGATAATGTTGACTTTAGCAAAGCCAATCTCCTTGCCATTGAAAGCATCTGACTCTTCCATAGACTGAGTTTATTTTTGAACTTTTGAATAACTAGAAGCCAAGAAGAAACTAAACTCATATTGGCACCCAAAGGAAGACCAACATACTTGCATGGGAATTAATCAATTCTGTAGTTAAGTTTGGAAGCCCATTGAATCAACTTTTGATGCTCCACTTTGACTCCAAAGAGAGAAGTTTTTGAGAAGTTCACCTTCAAACCCGAAGAAGCTTGGAAGATTCTAAGGATTCTTTTAATATTGTCCAAATAGTGCTCCTCCACTTGACAAAAGATGATTGTGTCATTTGCAAATTGGAGATGTGTGATTGAGAGATCCCTCTTTCCAATAGGAACACTAAAGAATAATTCCAGAGAAGCTGCTTTGTTTATTAACACGCTAAGGCACTCCACCATAATGATAAAAAGTAAAGGCGAGAGCGAATCCCCTTGTCTAAGTCCCTTTTGCATCTATATCGGCTTGGATGGAGTCCCATTAATCAAAATAGAAATCGAAGCAGTGGAGATTCAACTGGCGATCCAAGAAAGCCCTCTTTGACCAAAACCCATACGCCTCATAATATTCACCAGAAAACTCCAATTTATGTTGTCAAATGGTTTCTCAAAATCTAATTTAATAGACAGACCACTCGTCTTAGATCTTCTCATGGCATCAATAACCTCATTAGCAATCAAACTGCTATCTAATATTTGTCCACCTTCAACAAACTCAGATTGAAAAGGACCAATAAGAGAACCGATCACTCTCTTCATTCTACTAGCTAGAACTTTAGCTAAAATTTTATAAAGGTTGCTAATAAGGGAAATTGGCCTAAAATCATGAAGAGGTTCGGAACACTACTTCTTAGCAATGAGAGCAATAAAGAAATTGTTTACCTCCTTAGGGATTTCGCTACTCGTATAGAATTCCTAAAAGAAATCAAAAACATCATTCTTTAGAACATTCCATTTACATTTGAAGAAGTAGAAGTTGAAACCATCTGGTTCCAGGGACTTATCTCCATCACAGTTGTTGATTGCCTCCCAAATCTCATCAATCGTGAAGAGAAGTTCTATAATCAATTTTTGATTTTCATCCAATTTCTTGAAATCCATAAGGTCAAAATTAGGGAGGTTGACCAATTTTAAGGTGAACTTTGTAGAAACATTCAAAAGCTAATTTAATCTCTTTTGGAGTATAAAGGTATTACCTTTGAAAGAAAGGTGTCCTAAAAAATTGTTCCTCCCTCTGCTATTGGCAATATAGTGGAAGAATCCTATGTTTTTATCCCCTTTTTGAATCCACTTAAATCTAGCTTTCTGTCTCCATGTCCTTTTTTCAATAGTTTGAAGGCCCCACAATTGTCTTTTTTTTTGGACGAATGGTCTCAAAGATGGTGGCATCATTTGGATTACATTCATGTTTTTTCTCCAAATTACAAACTTGCTTATTCAATTCCTTAATGTCCACCAACACACCACCTTTTTTTTAACCTTTCCAACCTCAAATATCTTTCTTAATAGTTTAAGTTTATGAAAAAACTTTGCCCTAGCACTTCCATAAACCTTATAAGAGCTCCAATTCTTATCCACCGAATAATTGAAATCCTTGTCTTCCAACCAATAATAAAAATTAGAACGGTTTCAGGCTCCAATCATGGACATCAATACCTAGGAAATTAGCCACATGATCAAAAATTAAACAATCCAAAAACCATTGATTAATGTTAGAAACGAAGTTAATCCAATTTAGTGAGATGAGGAACCTATCCAGCCTGCTCATGGCAGTTTTCAAATACCATGTGAATTTCCTCCCATTAAAAGGAAGATCCATTAATCCCAAATTCTGAATAATGTCATTGAAATCCTGTTGTGATTGAGTATTATCAAAAAACCAAAATCTTTCTTCATCATTTAAAATTGCATTAAAATCCCAAGCAAAACACAAAAGCTCCCTGTCATCATTCTTTAGCTTCGATATAGCATCCCAGAATTCCTTCCTGTACCAAACCTCATTTAGGGCATAAATATTGATGAAATTCACCATTTGAGAATATTTGTTAAGTTTACCTTTTAGCCAAATAAACTCGTCGCTGGTCAAAGAAGAAGAAAGACTAAATTCTCCATCACACAACATGTAAATCAGTCCACCCGTTGCATTGAATAGTCCATATGAACAAATTAAACATCTTTAGCACTCCACATTTGCTTAATCCATCTATCTATTACTCTAATCAGTTTGGATTCTTGTATTGAAACCATTGACAGTTTCTCCCTATGAAGAAGTTTCCTAAGTGTAGTCTTCTTAACCTTTGAGCTTAAACCTTTGGCATTGAATGAAACAATTTTCTTAGAACAAATCCAAAACCAACCAAAAACAAGAACAAAACCAACCAAAATCGCACACTTACTCCGAACAAATCTTCTTTGCCATATCCTCAATTTTAATCTCTATAACTCTTTTAACAACCTCTTTTTCCTCGACATTTGAAGATAGACCCAACAGTCTTGCAACATCTATGGGTTTTTGAGCCTCGTTCCTTAGATTTCTGTTACTGCTTATGTTTTCATCATAGAGTTCTTCCTCTAAGATGCTTTGATTAATCGTGCCATCATCCAACATTGAGATCTCTTTTTCTTTGAATAATTAGACTTCCTTTTGCTCTATTTCCCTTTTGACTTTGGAGGAACTAGTTCGACTTGCTTATGAAATTCAAATATTGAATTGAGAGTGGAAACAAGTAAGCACTTTTTTCTTCTTCCATCATTCATGGTTGGAAGCTCTCGACAATCTGAGACAGCTGCCTCATTGTGATTCAATGAACTATAGGCTAACTCGATGTGCTGATTATTTTGATCCACCTCCACAATCGGATTATTGTCAACTAGCCCATTAATTTTGGTACGTTGAGTAAAAGATGAGCCTAAATTCATCAGCCCGTTCAAACCCGAGCCCATTTCAGCAAAGATTTTGTCCTCGACCTACAAAGCATCATCTGTTAATTTCAATTGTACTACATTCTCCTTGATTCCATTTTCTCTATTTAAAATCATTTTCTAGCTCATAATTAACTTGCAGATGATCCCTCTCGATAGTAGCAATTTCATCACATTCTAAAGATGGCTCATTTAATTCTTCTCTACTTGTACTTTCATATTCATTTGCTATCGTTTCATTTTCTACTTCTTCCATTGGTTACACAGCTTCCATCATCAGAGAATCTATGTCAACAATATTCTAATCATCAGAATTTGTTGAATCCTAAGAAAGTGAATGTTGAGAACTAGCTTTGTTACTAGTATTAACATATTGGTTCCAGGGTAAATCAGGGTCTTCTTTAATCGTTAGTTGAATCATAAACCTCAAACCATTTAATAGTTATTCAATTGAATTTGGAACCTTAGAGACTCTCTTCTTAAGAAAAAGAATTCTTGCATGATCCAATCGATTCTTCTTTCTAGTACTTTCATTAATCGAAATGTACTCTCCCTAATGATCACTAATTTGGTTAAACACTTCATCATTCCATGCATGCAAAGGCAAATTTTCAACTTTAATCCAAACAAACTTATTATGGCTTAATAGCCAAATGTGTCTTCCATGTTTACAACAAAATGGAATTAAGTCCTTAACGTTTAAATGCATGAAAATCAGTCTTAAACATTACATAATAATTGAATTAAAGACATTTTTGTTAAATCCTTCAATTTTCGTTAAGTTTTATTACTAGTAGGGGTAACAAAAATTAAAGGATTTAACGGAAATGTCCTTAATTCAATTATTTTGCAACGCTTAGGACTGATTTTCATGCATTTAAATGTTGAGGACTTAATTCCATTTAGTGGCAAACGTGGAGGACACATTTGACTATTAAACCACTTATTATCGCTAATAAGTTTGAAATACCAAGGTTTGAGCCAAAAAAACCACTCATCAACCTAAAGTTTACCTTCTAATATTCCCATCATAGCTTGCCTTGATTCAAAGCATAACAAAAACCAGCTACCACCCATCATAGTAATGGAAAACTCAAAAGCCCTATCTTGTAGTAAGCGTTGGTGAAGGGATTGGATGGATTGAGAATTCTTGACAGAAGCCACAGCAAAGCTTTCAAGCCATTTCAACTCCAAATCTATAACCTCCACTTTAATCTTGTTCAAGACTAGAACATCTTGATAAACTTCTTGATGATCATTTTTTACCTCATCCGAATTTCTAATCGTCCCGTGAGCATGAGCATTCTGACTATTATCCTATTTGTTTGTCATTGTCTCCCTCTAAGAAATTAAATGAAGAGTTTTGACCACATCAGCATATGAACAAGAATCAACTTTTGAAATATTCTCTTTAGATGAAACATTAACTTCACTCCTCTTCTACCCCTTCACCCTATGAGTAACATTCCTAGCAAACTCATTTCTTCTACTCCAATCATATTTAGCAAGACTCAGCGTGAGTCTTCTGCCATTCCAAGTCACTCTATTTAAAGCTTTGATAACAGAAAGAATTTCCCATAAATTTTTAAACTGAAAAAAAGAAACCAAATTTGCTTCTATTTTTGTTACGCTAGTTTAATGGAATACAGAAATCTATGACCCTGCCATACTGCATCAATATGTCCCTTAAATCTTCCTCCCTTCCAAAAGGCAAAATATTCCCAATAAAAACAGTGACCAGCCTTCTTCTCTATTAACTAAGTTTATTAGACCTGTGAAAAGATCAAAATTTACCACAAGAATGGCTAAAAACCTTACTTTGAAGAACCCTTTCTCTGCATTTTTCCACCATTCTCTCTTTTTCTCTACATTTTCACTTATCAATTAATAATTCTTGAGTTTTCTTGTGTTTTTTTTTTGTATTTTGTTCTTTTCCTAAAAAAAGTTTCTTTCATTTCATAATTCATGGCTTTATCAACAAGATTTGAAGAATCATTTTCAAATTTTTTTTCCTCCATTTGAATGAGAACCTAACATTGATCTTTGTATCTTTAGTTTTAAATAGATCAAATTATCACTCTTAGTGTCTAGCAATAAGGATGGCATTACTCTCGAAGAACATGCTTCAATTTTTTGATGGTTTAATCTTAGTCATTTCAAAAGATAATCTTCTGTTTCCAATACAGGAGAGATGCAACACAATGGTTTTTTCATGGATCTTACACTCTTTTTCACCTTCCATTAGACAAAATGTGATTTGGCTTGACAATGCAATTGATATATGGAAGGATTTGAGGGATAAATTCTCTCATGGAGATTATTTTAGGATCTTAGAGTTACAAAAAAAAGATTTACTCCTAGCAGAATTCTTTATATGTTCCTTCTAGCAAAATTCTTTATCCATGACAAATTATTTCAAAAAGCTTAAGTTGCTTTGGGATGAGATTATACATCTCAAATCCATCCCTAACCATTCTTGCAATCCATGTTGTAGTTCCAGAGCTTTGGAGACAACAAGAAAATATCAAGAGAATGACTATGTGCTAAGGTTTCTTAAATGGCTTAATAAGAGTTTTGCTATTGTGAGATCACAGATCATGTTAATGAAACCTCTACCAACAATTAACAAAGTTTTTGGATTGGTGATTCAACAAGAAACATAGTTAACTTCTATCATTTTTGTTTCTTCTCAAAAGATTAAGTCTAATATTTTTGCATGCAATACTATTACAAATTCAGTTTCTAGAAATTCTTTATCAAAGAGGCCTAATGCAAATGGGGAAAAAGTAGTACGTACTCATTATGGCTATACTAAGCATCCTATTGACAAGTGTTACGAGAAGCATGGTTATCGACCAGGCTTCAAGTCAAGGTTCAAGACTTGTTTAGTGAATCACATTAATACAAGTGGTCACATAGAGAACTGCGAGGATGAACCAAAAATTTAGAATGTTGCGGCATGATCTTCCCCAGTTCTAATGACTTTTAAAATAGATCAGTATAAAAAATTGCTTGAAATGCTTCAATAATAAGATATGCCTTTTGCTTTAACCTCTTATGCTAATGCAGTAACTGAAATATTTCATTCTTTGCCTCCAAAAACAAGTATTTCTATTACAACCTCTACCATTGAACACTCTCCATTTCCTTCAAAATATGTTTTTGATATTGGAGCTACAAATTATATCATTTGCCCTCTCAAATACTTTAATTCTTATAAACTTGTTTTAACTCTTTTGTCTAACTACGAATTGGCACATATGTGTCTGTAACACATATTGGAACTGTCAAACTATCTCTTCATTTTATCCTACATAATGCTTTGTTTGCACTAAGTTCTCTTTTAACTTGATTTCAATTAGCAAGTTAATAAAATCCCTTAATTGTTTTCTAATATTCCCCTTTAATTTTTGTATTGCTCAGGATATAAAGACACAAAGGATGATTGGGTAAGCTAGATAGGTCTAAGGCCTTTATCAACTTCAAAATTTTCCTCACTTGATCATTCACAGTTTAGATTTATTACTTCTTTACATTCTATGTCTAAAAGTCAAGTAGAGCATTATCATTTAGGATACATTTCAAATGCTAGAATGGAATTGATAAGCAATGTTGATCATTCTTCAATTTTTACAGAAAAACAAATGCCTTGTGATATTTTTCATTTTGCAAAATAGAAAAAGATTCATTTTCCAATTAGCAACTCTATCTGTAGTGCTTGCTTTGATCTTATTCATCTAATATTTGGGGATCTTATCATACTGTATCTTTAAATGATCATTATTATCTTTTTAATAATTGTTGATGATTATAACAGACATACATGATTGTATCTCATGAAACTCAAGTCAGAAGCAAGATTTCTATTACAAAACTTTCGTTCTCTTATTGAAACATAATTTGCCAAAAACATCAAAGTCATTAAAACTGATAGTGGTCAAGAATTTAATATGAATTCCTTTTATTCTTCTACAAGAATCATTCACCAAACATCTTGTGTCAAAACTCCTTAGTAAAATAGCCTAGTTGAAAGGAAACCTAGCACATTTTAATGTAGCTAGATCTTTGAAAGTTCAAGCCAACCTACCGGAAAAGTTGTGGGTAGATTGCATTTGCCATGCTATACACATCATAAACAAGATTCTTTCTCCATTCATCAACAATAAAACTCCATTTGAATTACTATATGAGAAATCACCTATTCTTTCTCACCTTAGAGTCTTTGGTTGTCTCTTGTATGCATCAACATTGGCACATCCAAGATCAAAGTTTCATTCTAGGGAAATTAAATGTGTTTTTATAGGTTTTCCCACTGGTAAAAAAAAGGTTATAAATTGTATAGTTTACAAAACAATAAGGCTTTCCTTTCTTGTTTATTGCAAATATTAATTATGAACAACATGCTTGTTTTGACAACAATTTCCCACTTCCTATTTTCAATAATCAACAAAGTTTAGAATTAGATTTTTATAGTTCCTTCAAATGTGATCAATGATTGTCTTATTTCTTCAAACATATCAAATCAACCTTTAGACAATTCCAATATAAATGATTTTAGTTATAGAAGATCAACAAAAACCATACATTCACTAACATATTTGTAGGATTATCATTGCAATCTAGCTAAGCTAAATCATTTCAAGTCATAATATCCCACAACCACAGCTCCAGGTACTCCTCATACTTCTATTTTTTATTACAGTAAATGCTCACCCTCACGTAAAGCATTTTCTATCCAAATAACTACTATGATTGAACTACATACCTATAACCAAGCTGTAAAGCATGAATGTTAGAGAAAGGCAATGGCAACTGAATTGGAAGCTTTGCAAGCAAACAATATTTGGAAATTACTAATTTAAGCTAGTAGGTGTAAATGGGTTTAAAGTAAAAAATAATGCTAATGGACAAATTAAAAGGTTCAAAACTAGGTTGGTTGCAAAAGGGTATACTCAACAAATAAGTGTTGATTACACATAAACATTTTCACTAGTTGCAAAAAAAAAAGTGATATCAAAACTTTGTTCACATCTAAAGCTAAGCAATGGCATCTACATCAACTAGACAATAACAATGCTTTCTTACACAAGGATCTCCATGAAGAAGTATTCATGGAACTTCAAGCTGGCTTGCAAAATACCATACCAGGACAAGGTTACAAGTTGTTGAAATCTCTTTATGGTTTGAAGTAAACCAATAGGCAATGGTATTCAAAGCATACAACAGCTCTACTTGATAAAAATTTCAAGTATACCTCTTCTGACCATTCTTTATTTGTAAAATATTCTAGTTCCTCTTTCATCATATTACTAGTGTATGCTGATAATGTGATATGATAAGCATCTTATTGAAGATATGAAGCTTTATCTAAAGTAAGCCAATAGGCAATGGTATTCAAAGCATACAATAGCTTTGCTTGATAAAGATTTCAAGCAAACCTTTTCCGATCATTCTTTATTTGTAAAAAATTCTAGTTCCTATTTCATCGTATTACTAGCATATGCTGATAATGTGATATTGGTTAGTAATGATGAGCATCTTATTGAAGATATGAAGCTTTATCTTGACTCTGCCTTCAAAATTAAGGATTTAGGCATTCTTAAATATAGCACTGTCAAAATGGGCTTAAGCTCGTTGGGCCGGCCTGGCCTGGCTCATTTATCTAGGGCTTGGATCTTATTTTTATGGCCTATTTAATGAATCAAGTTTTTTGGCCTAACCCATTTAGGCCCGGGTTTAAATGGGCCGGCCCGTTTAATTTTTAAATATTTTTAAATTTTAAATTATATTGAAATTTTATTTTTATTTTAATTATTTACTTATTTAACACATTTAATCAAATTAAAATATATAAGATTAATTCTATTTACTATTATTAAATTATTTGTTTTTACAAATCTTGCATAGAAAACACTACATAACTTTTTTTTAAGTACATGAACTTTTTTTTCAATTTTCTTTATTCCGTAATTCTATCATTTTATTTATTAATTAGTAATTATAATACATATACTAACATAGTGACATTGGATTGGACGCCCACTACATTGTGTGATTGTGAATTGTATCTTTGCTTTTCTTTATGACTTTTCTTTATTACTTTGCAGCTTAAAAATTAGGACAAGCCGTAGGCGGACAGCATTCTTTAATAGCCTTTGAACAAAACTCCCTTTTCCCAAATTGAAACAAAGAGGCGAGCGGCCGAGCGTCAAGAAGCGCTATAGCAATTTCACGTCTCCTTTGATTTCATAAATCACAAGCCATCAATTCACGTCAACAAGCAACTCTATGTCTCCACCATCAATTTCTCTTTTAGATCTGTCTCTTCTTCACAGCCAAACTCCACCGTTTAAGGTTAGGTCTTTTCTATTGATTAGGCTCTCTACAGTGTTTTTATTTGCTGCCATTGATAGGGTTTGTTCTTAGTCATGGTGTTTGCATTTGATAAATAGGTTCATGTTGCTCATCAATGTTAATGTGTGTACTAATTTTTTAGGCTAAGACCTAAGTTGGGTTTAATGGTTTGTTTGGTTAGATTATTGAGGTGTTTTTTTTTTAATTTCTTTTACTGATGATAGCCTTTGCCTATTGAATGCTGTTTATTGAATGTAGAAATTAATATACTATTTTTGAATTTGAAAATTGTGTAGCATTTTCAGAGTGTAGCATTGTCAAAATGGGAGAATCCCAGTCTGAAAATGCCAATGCCCTAATACTATGTCCACCAATGATGAATTTGAAGTGAATGCTAATACTAATAGTAGTGGTATAATAAAAGAATCAGAGATGCCAGAAAGTTCCAGAAAACGAATTAGAACTTCAACTTCTACAGTTTGGAACGTATTTGAAAGAAAAACAATTAATGGTAAACAAAGGGTTGTCTGTAGTGGGTGTAAGAAAGATTTTAGTACTAGGAATGGGACTTCTCACTTAAGTAGACATATGGACAGTTGTGCTGCTATTGTGTCAAAATTTGGTAATGTGGAAGGGATAATAATTGATCAAGTACAGAAGTTGAAATAAAAAAAAATTAATGTGAAGCTTTTTCGTTAAGTGACTGTAATGGCTGTTATTGCTCATTACCTTCCATTTTCGTTTGTTGAATATTCATGGATTAGGAGAATGTTAAATGTAGCCAATCCGGATTTGAAAATGGTGAGTAGAAATACAGTTGTAAGTGATGCATATACGGTGTATTTGAATAAGAATGATAGGTTAAAAAAAGTGTTGGCTAATATTCCTGGTAGAGTTTGCCTTACTTCGGACTTGTGGACTGCTTGCACTCATGAAAGATATATTTATTTGACTGCTCACTTTGTTGATGAGAATTGAAAGTTGAACAGTAAAATTTTGAATTTTCATCACATGAAACATCAACACACTGGAGTAGAAATAGGAAGAAAAGTGTAGGAGTTTTTAAGAGAATGGAGAATTGAAACTAAAATATTTTCAATTACCCTCGACAATGCATCTAGCAATGATGTCTTGCAACAACACTTGAAGCAACAACTTTCTTTGAATGGCACTTTATTATGTGATGGTGAATTTTCTCATATAAGGTGTTGTGCTCATATTTTGAACCTTATAGTTCAAGAAGGTTTGAAAGTAGTTAATGATGCCTTGCATAATATTCGAGAGAGTATCAAATATGTGAAGGCATCGGAAGCAAGGATGTTACAATTTTAAGAATGTGTGAAAATGTTTGGAGATATTCAAACCGAAGTGAGTTTGCGCATGGATGTCTCTACTAAATGGAACTCCACATTTGTCATGCTTGAAAGTGCTCTTAAGTATCACCGTGCATTCACTTCTCTCAAGTTAGATGATAGTAACTTTATGTTTTGTCCATCAAATGAAGAGTGGGAACGAGGGAAGAATATGTGTGAGTTCTTACGCCCTTTTTATGATATGACAATGTTGATTTTTGGTTCAACTTATCCAACATCTAATTTGTACTTCATGCAAGTGTGGCAAATAAAATGTCTTTTAACAAGAAGTATGATGAGTGAAGATGATGTTATAAGGGATATAACCTTTCGGATGAAAGTGAAGTTTGACAAGTATTGGAGTGCTTATAGCATTGTGCTTGCTTTTGGAGCCATCCTTGACCTACGAATGAAACTGCAAATGATAAAATTTTGCTTTAGTGAGCTTGATCCAATAACTTGTGAGGAGAAAGTGGAATGTGTCAAGAAGAAGCTTTACATTCTTTTCAATGAAAAAGTCTTTTGATAATGAGTCTTCTACTTCAAGCCAACATAATGACTCACAATCTCTTATACATGCTAATTGAAAGGGGAATAGTACATTTGCTTTGAGCAATGTAAGTTCATTTTTATTTTTTAAATATATACTTTATTTTAAATTCGCTTTTGTAATGACAATTAATTTATTTTGCAATGTTTAATGATATAGGCTTTCAAAAGGTTTGAAATTACTCGAGTGGAAGAACTGAAATCCCAATTAGATCTGTATTTGGAGGAGCTAAAGATTATTGGTCACACCATTGAAGATTTAAATGTGTTACAATGGTGGAAAGATCATAAGCCAAGATTTCCGGAGCTTGCAAGTATGACTTGTGATATATTGAGCA
The DNA here is from genome assembly GCA_032173925.1 of Heritiera fomes. Lineage (NCBI taxonomy): Eukaryota > Viridiplantae > Streptophyta > Magnoliopsida > Malvales > Malvaceae > Heritiera > Heritiera fomes. Next base: position 9,876,915 of record JAPDPM010000014.1, on the reverse strand, counting down.
TTCCTATCACAACGGTAGCATCCAAGAGCTCTTTTAGTATTGGTTCTCGTGTTCAAAACAAGTATCGAAGTTTTCTAGACCATGAGAACGTGGAAATGCTCATTTGCACCGGAAATTGAATTTTCGGTTTTGAAGGTAATATTATTACTTATTTGAAAATATTTAATCAATTCATATGTTTAATTCTTATGAGTTCTTATATTATTTTTTATTTATGTTTGTAGATGGTAAAGTTCAAAATGAGGTGATTGAATGTGATTGAGACTTGATGGATGAGATGGACATGAATCAGTTTATTATGTTTTTGGTTTTTAATATTGTTGAGACATGTTATGTTTTCTAGTTTTTAAGCTTGTTAAAACAATTTATATTATGCTTATTAGACAATTAATGTGTAATATTCAAATGATATTAGACTTGATGTTATGGATTTGATATTAATATATTTGATGTTTGTTTAATATTTATTTTAAAATTTTATTTTGTTTACTTATTAAAAAAATTGGATGTTAACATAACTTTCAATTTTTTTATTTTTAATATATGGGCCGGCCCATTTAAGCCCGTTAGCCTTGAGGGCCAAATATGAGCTTGTATTTTTAGGTCCATTTAACAAAAAAAGTTTTTTGGTCGGGCCCATTTATGACCTAGCCCGTTAAGGCCGACCCATTTTGACAGTGCTACTTAAATATTTCCTTGGCCTTGAGATTGCTAGATCTATAAATAGAATCAACTTGTGTTAGAGAAAGTATGCCTTGGAAGTTCTTCAAGACGAAGGTTTTATTGACTGTAAACCAAATTCCACTCCAATGGTTTCTTCTTTAAAACTCTCAAAAATAGTCAGTAAGAGGATCCCTTTGTATAAAGAAGACTAGTAGGCCGTAGGCTTTATCTGACTACAACAAGGCCAAATTTGACTTTTTGTTATTCAACAATTATCCCAGTTTTTAGAGAAACCAGCTAATCTTCACCTAACAGCTGCATATAAAGTGCTCAGGTATATCAAAACAGATCTTGCTCAAGGACTATTTTTTCTTGCCTTTTCTGATTTGCAGCTAAAAGCATTTAGTGATTCAGATTAAGCTTCTTGTCTAAATACTAGAAGATCAATTACCGATTATTGTGTTTTTCTTAGCGACTTTTTCATTTCATGGAAATTTAAGAAGAAGCAAACTATTTCCAAATTTTCGTACCTTAGTTAAAGAATTTTTTATAAAAGTAAGAAAACCTGAATCAATTGAAAAATGAACTACATGCTAAGTGTTAACGTTTTATTTGTGAAGTTTCTAAGTTATCAGAGATTGAATATTAGGTATCAAAAATAAAAACTTAACATTCTATCAATAAATCATACAATTGTTCATTTATTAAAATTTTACCTATATCAATTATTTTATATAATCTAAACATTATCGTCATATTTTTTTTCTTGGGGGTTAATACTTTATGATTTAGGAAATTTTGTAAAACTTAACAAATAAAATTTGGCTAAATTTGAAAGAAATCCACTATTGATACTAATTACTAAAAGAAAAAAATTTTAAACTAAAGCTTATTCAATTTAAAAGAGTTAACACTTTAATTTTGAGTGATACATTTTCATTAAAATTAGGCTTAATAGTCAAATATACTCTTAACATTTTACACAAAATGGATATAAGCTCTTAACATTTTATTGCATGGAAATCAGTTCATAAATTTTTATTTTACTGTAAATAAACCATTAATCATTCAAAATCATACAACTAAGTTCAAATATGTTAAATGATACTAACTTCTGTTAGTATTGCACATGTGGCATACCACATGATGACCAATTAAGTTATCTACATGTAAGAGCCTCGCATGATCACCAGGCCGTCGGCGAGCATCCCCTAGGCGACTCCTTCGCCCCAGGTTTACCCTTACACGTGAGCTAGGCGATTGCCCACTCTCACTTACGTATTGTCCACTTCGATGTGTCTCAATGGTAACATGAGTGTAAGGCTCGGGTATCTAAGGATGCCAGGGTTCGAGCGTCTCATGAGGAAAACGTGTTCAAGGAATTATTTTTGAGTTCTTCAAGACCCTTGGAACAAAGCCGTGAGGTGGGCGACCGCCGAAGCGGACAATACGTAAGTGAGAGTGGGCGATCGCCTAGCTCACGTGTAAGGGTAAACCTGGGGCGAGGGAGTCGCTTAGGAGATGCACGCCGACGGCCTGGTGATCATGCGAGGCTCTTACACTACATCAGCTTCCATGTAAGATATCCTAACGGCAATTAGTGTTATTTAACAGATTTGGACTTAATTATAGAAATTTAAAAGATTAAAGGTTTATTTACAGCAAAATAACAGTTTATGGACTGATTTTCACGTAATAAAATATTAATGGCTTAATTTCATTTTATACAAAAGATTGAAGATACATTTGACCGTTAAACCTTAAAATTACAATCATAATCAACATGTTTCATTCATTGAATTGATAATTATGTAAATCACTTTACTAAAACTAAGTAATTTAATAAATAATTAAACTAAATTCAAACTCAGACATAATGAAACTTGAATTTAAAGCCTCAAAATCTCATGACTTTATTTTTACCACTAAATCAAAGAATCATTACCGAGCACTTTTTTTTTGTTTTTTACAATACTTTAAACTCAGGAGGAGGAGAAGCAATGCTAATTTTATTTTTGGCTGTAGATGCTGGCGTAGGACTAACGTAATCATGATGTCATAATCATACGTACTAGGCTGGAATTAATATCAAGCATAATTTGCAGTGACCCTTTTCGGGGTCTTTGATGTTCTTTTAAAAAGGATTAAATTTATTAATTAAACAACTTTTTATATTTTTTACATTTTAGTTTGATGGTATATGACTATTGTTTACGTAATGGGCCCTAATTGGGGGAGGGGTGGCAAACTCCATCATTCCACTTTGTCTCTGTTTATAGGTAGCCATTATGTCACTTGGATCTTTTCTACGTCCCTTACTACCTCCAGCTACCTTCCCAATTAATTGCTTATTTTTGGATTTTTTTTTTCATTCCTAAACCTCTTGTTACAACAATACTCGTTTTTTTTTCTTTTTTAGCTTTAATTAACAACTTTTTAGATAAAATAATTAGAAAATTTAATGCTGACCAATGATAAAATTATAAAGTACAACAATAATTTTTTAATGCTACTTAATGAAAATCATAACAAAAATAAAACTATTTATAAATTGAGTCGATTTTAAATAAAGCATTAAATGATTCGAATCTAAAGTGGTGATTTTCTTAAAGTTTTAAGTGATAAGTTTTCTTAAAAACTTAGAAAAGGTGTTAGAAAGATTTTGAAAATATTAAAAATATTTTGTTTGAAAAAAAAAGTAAAAATTGGGCAAGATAAAATAAAATAGATAGGATAATAAAAAATAAAAGAGACATGTTTCATAAAACATTAAAATTAATCCATGAACATATTCATTTCAAAAGAATGAGTGATTTTGTTGAATATTGAGGTCAAAAGATTTGTTAAGTTATATCGAAAATATCGAAAAAGTTAAGAATATTTTTATATTTAAATAGTAAATTAAACGTAATAAAAATAGCAAAATAGATGTTGAGATAAAAAAAAATAGACTCTTTAATTAAGACTACTTTTAGATAACACTTGATTAATTGATAACATTTTAAAATGGAAGCTACAAGGTGTTAATATTTACCTCACATATAATTGTACCCCCAATCCAAAATTTTGAAACATAAACTAACATTTATCTTTAGATTTGAATAGACGGCTAATATCACTTAGGTTTAAAAAGTATTGGTGATGGCTCTATAAAAGTTGTGTTTAGTGATTAGATTCTAGAACTTAAACATTACAACACCAAACACACAAAAATAAATAAATTAATATGAATATCACACAAATTACAAGCTAATTAATTGTGTTATTCATTGTAGAAAAAGAAGTTGTTGGCATCACTCGAGAAAGTACGTTATGTTGAATGGGGATATGTCTACATATGGTTCTTGATAGTTCTCACTTGGTATCATCAATGTCACTCGAGAGAGTTTGTGAGATTAGTTCTTTATTTTATTTAGATTATCTATTTTACTTTATTAATTTATTTTTGCTAATTATCTTATTTTAGATTTATTTTTATTAATATAGATAACATTATGGGTTAGAAAAATAAATTAGGTTTATATATAAATTTGGTAAATTAAAATTTGTCAATTAAACTTTGTAAATTAAAAATTAAAATTATTTAAATTATTTGTAAATTGAAATTTTAAATTTAAAACCATTTGTAAATAAAAATATATGTAATTCTATAAATTAATAAATTAAGAATAAATGAAAATCATTCCAATGATGGAATTTAAATTATTGTCAATATGTTGTGTAGCTTCTAGGGAATTTTTGAGTGAGAAATTTTCCTTGAGATTTTGTCCAAACTTTTGTCCAAACTATGGAAGGTTTAAAGAAATAGTTTTAATAAAAAATAAATGACATTTTTTTCAAGGAATTAAAAACTAATTAGTAAATAAAAATAAATAAATAATAAAAGTCAGAAATAAAAAAAATGTAAGTGTTAGAAAAAGGAAAATAAAAATAGAAATAGGATAAATGAAAGTTAAGAAAATTCAAAGATTCCTTAATAAGATACTCAATCCTTTTACGATGAAACATTTTTGAAAAAGTTGATTGTAATTTTTTGAATACTCTTGAGCTTGGAAAAGTTTTTTAGAAATTTTACCAGAATAATTAGTGAAAACTTAAAAATTACCTTCCCATCTATATATAAAAATTTAAGATCATTCAAAGGCAAACTTAGGATAACGTAAAATTAAGTAACTACCTTTTTAGGATGGATATTATGGGCTGATAAAATTTTCTGGAACCTACACTTTGAAACATAGACCAAAATTTACCTTTTTGAAAGTTTTGCTCAAATCTTTAAAAATGTCCAATAGGCTGCCAATAACAATCAAATAAATAAATAAGGTTGGTAACTTTTAGTATTGTGTCAATCGATTAAGTTTTAGAAATACTAAAGCACAAGAATTAAAACCAAAACACGTTCACAACAATGAGAAAAACAAAAGAAAAAAACATAATCACAGCAACATATAATCAATACTGAGCCGCTACCACCTAGGCATAAAATAGCAATATAATAAACAAAAAGTTTCAACCAACTTCAATATATCAGACACATTTAGGCTAGGTCGCTACCAGCCCTCTAGATTCACGGATGTTGGAAACATCTTGATCTTTCAAGATTTAGCACAAAACAATTGAAAAGGTTAAAGAATATGTGAAAGTCATGGGCTCCATCTAATTGTAAATAATAAAAATGAAAAGCAAAAGTAGGAACTTTAAAAAGTCGAGCGACGCCAAGAATGCATAAGTAAGAATGCCGAAGAAGTTCTCAATTTTCATTGGCAGCAAAATAAGAATTCTTAGAGGCAAAGGGGGACCTTGGCCCCGTGTCCTGGTTGCTAGCGATCTTATGTCCTGAGATTACTTCTTGTTGTTGATGGTTAATTTGTCTTTCTTTTTCTTAGCTAAAGAAGTAATTTCACTTGTACCAGCTAAAAATTCTAGCGCACAACAACCGCAATAAAAAAAGGGTCACAATAATGAGAAAAACAACAGAAAAATCAAGCATCAATAACTGAAGTAGCTACCACCAAGCATAAAATAGATAAGATATATCAACACCAAGCTTTGCCATGAATCTAAGAAAAAATTAGTTTCTTTAAATATGTGCACAAAATCAACGAGACCTGATAACTTTAAATACGATATGAAAATAATACGAATAGAAGATAGATGATGATATGAGCTAAAATTAAATAAATATTACATATAAATATGGTAAAAATTAAAAATGAGATTATATTTTTCGTGTCGACACGAATTTTTACATGAAATTTTTGTATTTTATACAATATAAATACATTTTTACATGACATAAATACAAATTATAAATACCAATTATCATGTCTAAAATCAGCCACACCAATTACATTTTTTTGTCTATCAATTTCATTGAAGATTTGCCATTCCTTCCACAGTCCGGAATCAATATTCTAGGCCCAAGAAATTGCCTCCTTTCAATCAAATTAATTCTCGATACTCATGGATTGATCAACTATTTGTTTCGAGTTTTAGTTCATTCTTTTGAGGGTACAGACGAGGAAGCGGATAGAATGATAAGTATGTCTTGATGTCGATCAATTAATTGTACATATTTAGTCAAGTTTTTTGTTTATTATCATAAAGTACGAAATCTAAATTGAAGGAATAGGTAATATTAGTAATGACAATACACGATCCTTTGTGACATGATCTTCGATCCCATGGCCATCACCGTACTGGTACATGCATTGAGCCATCCTTGCGAGGTTCATTGCAACTTGAATAAACGTTTGGGATGAGGAGTAGTGTGCAATTCGAGCTTGATTCATCTTTTTCCATGCTAAATCAATCAACTTCCCCATATGTTTACGAGCTTCTTCTTCAGATGCTCCAGTTTCATGCATGTGACATTGAATCGATTTAGGAACATCACCTCTTTTTAACTCATCTTAATGAAAACAACAAATCCAAAGGAAATACGTAAGTTACCATTATATATATCATAATAGATAAAAAAAGAAGAATGTAAGCATATGATGACAGGATAATGCAAATTACATACCGATAATGTTCCAAGATCATTTGCAAGTCGTAAAACAATGGAAGAGCAGTAAACTAAATAAGAAAATTCACTGTAGTGATCCAAACACTCCTTTCCAGTTGAATTTGTAGCCAAAAACAAACGAGCTAGAACTAAAGGAGTAGAAATCGAAATCCATGCATTATCAATATACTCTTGTAGGGTTGCAGTAGTGTATCCACTATAATACCATTGCGCTTCCAATAAATAAGATTTACATAAATCGGCCCACTGAAAATTTATTTATGATTAAACTGAATAAGAGATTTATGGAAAAGAAATTGCTACATATCCAAAAAGCTTGTAAGCATATTGCGGTAAACTCATCAAAATACTTCAAATATGGAAAGGAAAATATCATGAAGAAAACCAGTTGTCAAGACTAAGAAAAGAGGCTTTTGTACCGTTTTCTTCAAGTAAGGAAGAGAATCAAATCCTTGGTCGTTGGTCCTTAAGAGTGTCATAAGCAATTAAGTTTATGGAGTTGAAAAATGCGAAGAAACATATCTTCATATATTCTGGAAGCAGTTCTGTCTCATTGATGTCCCATCTGAAATTATATATATAAGAACATTTATTCATATATATATATATATATATATATGAACATTATTATATAGGATACTATACATATATTTCATATATATAAATTGCATACATACATACAATTTAGATAAATTTTATCAAATTTTTATGTATGTGTAGGAAATTTATGATAATTACCTTTCAACAGCTTGAGTGAAGAGATCGATGTAATTCCTCTAAGGTACCATACACATCATAAACGTCATCTATAGTTGTTATTAAGGCATTAATCTTCGTAAGCACTTTTCTGAGATTCCCTAGCTGAGGATCAGATGTCACGCCCACTGTCCATAAGAAGTTCTCCATTAACCTGTCTCTGGCAAAGGTTAGCTTTTCCGCAACACCTGTATCTCTCCACCAACTGCACAAGTTATTCAGAGTAAAGGAATTAATTACTTTATTTTAAAATTATCCTAACTAAATCTCAATCCAAATCACTGTTCACCACTCACAAAGTACTGTTCTGGCAATATTGACAGCCATTCTCTTTTATTTATTTATTTATTTTACTCTGGCCCCATTTACCTTTTAGTTTTTTTTTGCCTGGAGTTTTCCCATTTCTTCAAACCTTATTCTTCACGTGGACCAATGAAAAAAAATTAAAATATCACGCTTGGATACTCCTTTTATTTGTCCTTTTCATTGAATTGAAATTGGACCAATACTGATACATTGAATGAAATAATAATATTACACTTGCTTATTTATTTATTATATTATCATGATTGTGTTAAATGATTTGAACTATTACTAATTGTTTACTATGCAATCGAAGGCAATAACAAAAAGAAAATGCTAATGGAGGTAAAAGGGATAGCAGCCAAAAAAGGAACAGTTATTCAACCACCGCAACCCTTATCCCTTGTATGCCCCATTGTAGTAAAGGGTTGCATCACATCTATCCTTTGGTCGCATGGAGCTTAAGTATATTTAATTCTTAAATAAATTTAAACATCAGATTAATAAAATTATATCTAAATGAAAACTAATTCTCAATTATTCACTAATTAGATAATTATTCACATTGATGCACTTACTTTGAAGCATATCTTAGATCATCCTGGTGCACAGCTTGCACATAATTGAAGTCCAATTTGGCAAGCTCCAAAACAATGAGATTTCTGTCCTCCCTTCGCTCATACACATCTATGAACCACCTTGCTTCCAACCTTTGGATCCTCCAATGCAGCGGAAGTTCCAAAGCATGTTCCACTAGCAAGGAGAGATATTGATCTTTGTTTTGCTTCAGGTATTCCTTGAGATGTTTAGCTGCGAAATCTCTTGCATCATCCAAGATGCTTTCACCCTCTACCGAAAGGTATGAAGCTTCATACAAGCTAAGCAACCCTTTGCAATCCTCACAAAGATCTGCCTTGAAATTCCCCGTCTCGAGAAAACTAGAGAAAATCTCTGCATGTACAACAACTTTTCCATTTTAGTTGTTATGAATATTTTTAGAAAACTTTGTTTTATACAAAATCTTCTTACCTTGAGTTACTTTATGGCCGTGCTGCCTCAGGAGCCTAAATTCAAGTGCTGTATGTAGCATATAAATTGTCTTTCTTCCAGGAAACATTTCTCTGATCAGCCCTTGTGCTTTCCAAAATTCTCTTGGTTTCGTTCTCAAAGTGATGACATAATCCGAGTCTCTGCAAGGAATCAAGTAGCTCAAGTTTCTTCAAAGGATCCATCACTTCATTAAGCGTCATTCTCACTTCCCCCACTAGTCCGATTGCTCGTTCATTACATGATGACGTCTACATGGAAAACAAGTTTCTCAGCTGGCTGACATAACGAAATTTAATCTTTAACAACTATAAATTTATTGGTATTTGTTGCAACAAGAAACAAAGTATATATACCAGAAAGTCGCTCTTGAGAGACTGAATATAATCGTACTTCCAAATGGGAGGATGGTAATTAGCAGATCGCCTAACAATTTTTGGTTCTGAAGCATTGGTTGCTGCAAAAAATTTGGTGGGTTGAAGAACACTCAAGCTGTTGAGTTTTGATCCGTTACAGATGCCTTTGGGATACGGTCTGATGAAACTGGTGCTAGGGACTGAAGCAAGACGTACTTGGAGAGCCATGACCAGGATGAAAGCTTTAGCTTAATTATAGTACTGTCTATATTCTTCTATTTCTATGCGTCCTGAGGTATTATATAGTTCAAGAAAAAAATTATATATCAGGTGGTTCACGTGTTCTGAATGAATCTTAGAATACCTAAACCCACTTCTTTATTTTATTTCATCACTTTTGTCTCAATAATTTTATATAATTTATTGGTTTCATTGTGATATTTCAATATGTATTAATTAGTGGATATATAAATTAATTAATAGACATCAAATTTTAATTTTTTTAATAACTATATATTTTGGATACCCTATTTTGTCTAAGGTTTTTTCAGGCTAAAATATTAAAAAAGTCATTGAACTTTGTTATTTTATTTAAATAAGCCTTCATACTTTTGTTGCATCTAAATAAGCCTTTAATTTTTTATTTGAGTTCGAATAAGTCCTTAAACTTTAATTTGTGTCTAGATAAGCCTTAACTTTTAATTTATATCTAAATGAGCTATTAACATAAATCAATCTTTTATAGGAGTAATTGATTTTTCGGTTGGGTTTAAAACCTAACTTCCTACATAAAAAAGGCTGGCTAGATAGAATATATTATATAATATTTAATTATGTTCTTGGTCAAAAAATGTATATTATATTACATATTATATATTTAAAAAATGTCAATTAATTCAGTCAATTTAATTCATGATTTTACATATCGACTTAATCGAATAAACCAATCTATAAAAATTAACTTAAACTTGAAAGTAGCTTAATCGAATTGAATTAATTAATTTTTGATTGGTTAAATTAGTTTGAAATAATTTTTATTCATATGTAATCTTTTATTTGAAATAAGGGCTTATTTGAGTGCAAATCAAAGTACAAGGACTTATTTGGAGTCAATAATAATATAAGGGTTTATTTAAATGAAATAATAAAGTTCAAGGGCTTTTTTTAATATTTTAGCATTTTTTTAACATATTGAGGATTAGGTTCGAATAACGAGGTTTAATCGCAATTTACATATATTGATGTCCAAATATAAGCCTATTTCTTAGTTCGCTTTATTTAATAATTGAATTACTTAAAAAGATTAGTTGACTAGTTTTAAAGTAAAATTTGTTGGCAATGTCATAATATGCTAACTCCTAAAATTAGCTCGTTAGACTTAAAACTATGGAGTCGCTACCAACTATTTTATATAGGTGTGATTGATCATCTATTCAAACTAGAAGTATCCATGGGCCAAGCCGGGTTCGAGTCGAGCCTAGGCTATATATCAACGAACTACATAAAAGCTCGAGCCCAGCTCAGTCCAAACATTCAGGCTTGAATTTTAGGCCAAGCCTGTTTTACATATTTTTGAACAAGCCCAAGCTCGACCCCGTTTTTTACATTTAATTCTTTTTCTTTTTTTTTAATTCTTTTACTCATTTAAAGTTTAATTTGATTTGTTAAACTTTGCATGCCAATTTCCATAATATATATAGTGTTTATTAATGAACAAATGTTTTAAATACATATACTTACATTATATTTAGTAAAATATATAAAAAATAATACTTTAATTATGTTCGGGCCAGATCAAGCTTAGGTCTCCATGGGTAAAGCTTGGGCCTGGCTTGAAAAGTCATCAAGCATATTTTTTTTGTCCAATCCTGTTCATCGAACCTATTTTTTTGTCCCAGCCCACTAAGAATGAGCTCATTTTTGGGTTTCGACGGGTCAGCTAACCTATGGACAGGTCTAATTCAAACTATGAAGAAGGCTTAGTCTAGTTCAAAGATCCTAGGGTTCGAAAGTATGGTTACATTGTGAGTAAGGATTAGAGCTCCATAACACCTATCCCAAAATAGTACTACCTAGTGTTAAGTCATTTTTTAAATTTGCTTGTGCTGATCTTCAGTTACCATAAAATTAATATTGAAAAATATTTGTAAACATCATTCATTAAGCTATTGAGACCACTTAAAAATTAACCCACACTTCAAGAGTATACAAGTAGTTAGAGGCTGCAAAAGTTGACCCAATCCGAAAAATACGCCCAATTAACCGGAATCAAAATCCGACTGATCCAATTTGACTAACAAAGTCAACAATCCAAAACTGACTTGATTCGAACCCAAATTGACCCGAACACAAATTGACCCAAAATTAAATTGATCTGAAACCAATCAAATCCGAATCCGAATTTATCCAAACCCAAATTGACCCAAAATCAAATTGACCCAAACCCAACCTAATCCAAAACCGAATTAATCCGAGTCCGAATTAATCTGAATTCAATCTAATTAGACCATAAAATTGAGAGATAATTAGATATTTGTGTTAGCTTTAAATTGCCATATATATTTTGAAATGACAAAAACTTAAGTAAGCTTTAATGTTTTAATTTATATTGTAAATTTGCCTTATCACACATGATTTTCTCAATCCATTTTCAAGTGAACATATCAAACATTAAGACCATAATTTAATGATACATCCTTATTGGTCTTAATACTTTATAAAATGTCTTGAATATTTTAGAAAATTACTTAATAAATTTTTGGACCATGTTTTCATTAGAGAAAGTCAAGAAAAACTCCCACAAAAATGTCAAAATGTTTTGGGTTGGATTAGGATCAAAGGTCACATCATTTTTAACTCAAAAGTGCAGGAAACAGGCTTTCTAGAGGCATGGGATCGATCCCCTAAGGGAAGGGATCGATCCCCTTTTGGCAGTAAGCACCCCAATGCAAGAAAAGGTCCATCAGCCCAGAATAATTGAATCTGGAATGAAGAGATCGATCCCCTATGGGAAGGGATCGATCCCTTTGCCCGAAAATAGCCTGTAACGGCTAGTTTTTGTGAGACAACGATCATATTCAAGTTTTGGCTCCACCCAACGGCTAGAATACATCTAAGGGACTATAAATAGAGGCTTAGAAGCTAAAGAACGTAAGAGGAACTGCTCAGAAATTCTATTCATCATCTTCTTCATTTTCCTCAAGCCTCAACAACAAATGAAGAGCTACAAAGTATTCATCTTCCATCATTCTCATATTTTTTGTATAGAATATCACAAATCTTGTATAGGCTTTTTCCTTGTGCTTAAACATTGTAATCATTTGCCTACTTAGAGGCCTTCTTTGATTGCACCAGTTGTAAACCAACTCATTCCTTGTAAAAGGGGAGGTTTCTCTTTAGCCTAAGAAAAAGAGGGAGGTTACTCTTTAGCCTAAGAAAAAGAGGGAGGTTTCTCTTGAGCCTAGAAAAAGAGAGATTTCTCTTTAGCCTAGAAAAAGAGGGAGTGTAACAAATTCAAGGATAGTGAATTTGGAAAAATCTTTGGGAGCGTCTCAAGGTAGAGGACATAGGCAAGGTTGTCGAACCTCTATAAATCGCTTGCGTACATTTCTCTATCCTTACTCTCTTTACTTATTTGCAATTATATCTGTGTTTATTGTTTTGAATTTATATTGCATAATTGAGTAGCCTAGAGAACTTAGAAAATATTAATATAGGCTAGAGAATTTAGAGGAACCAAAAAACGAACTTAAAGTTAGCGAAAAATCGATTCATCCCCCATCTCGGTATAACCTATAGAGCCAACAATTTGCCTATGAAAGACCTCTAGGCTTACCTCTTGAGGATGATTGACAAATTTATAAGACACAATACTACATCCATGATTCATTAGTCATTTTCCATAAATCATTTGATTTTAAGATGCATATTATTAAACTTTTTACATTAATGTAAAATGTTTTTAGTTTCAGTTTTATATCAATTATCATATTCATGGATTAAAGTATGATACTATTTTTAATTTCAAACATTTAACTTCTTATAATGTATTCATATATTATAGATTAGCTTTGATCAATGATCACACACACACACGCACGCGCACACACACACACACACACACACACACACACATATATATATATATGTGTGTGTGTGTTAAGATTTACATAAGTATCATATATGTAAATGTGTTAATAATAGTTCTTAACATATTATGAAATTGTTATTAATTTAATTTTGATACCTCATGTTCAAAAATTAAAACTCTTATTATCTTTATTTACAATTAATTTTATTTCTATGTTTCATTATTTTTTTGCCAATAATGTTTCCACTGTTCAAACAGTAACTTTTTATTGTTACAAGTCATTTAGAATAGATGTGTTGTTTTTAAATTCAAAAAGTATAATATCTAACTTTTATCATGTGATTTAGAATCAAGTACATGAAATGATGAACATGAAATACATATCTTTTCTTATACAAATGTTGCTACTGATACTAGGTACTGTTCAAGTTACAACTGTTATATTATGATTTTTTCTACTAAAGAAAATAAAATTTTATAATTATTTTATGTATAATAAATGGGTTAATTTTATAAAACATATGATGTGTGTTAAAATAAAAAAAGTATTCATAATATATATGTGTGTGTGCGCGCGCACAAAAGTTTCTTTTTAAGTTATTTCACCCATGCAATTATTTTACATTACAGAAATATTGCTTTATTTGTAATTATTAATTATATATCTTACTATCTTCATTCTCAATTCCTAACCCAAAAGCCAAATCCATCGGGCAGTCTAACTACTGTAGGTAATTTTATAATGAACTTTTAATTGTAGGTAGTTAGCTAAGTGTAGGATCCAAAATTTTTAAAAAAAAAAATTTTGAAACTATTTCCCTTCCCTCCAATAATTTTTGTACTTCTATTTTCCTTCCTCCAATATTTTTAATTTTAAAAAGCTAATTTTATATTTAATGGACTATAATTTAATATTATTAACAAATTGCATTTAAATCATTTAATTTAATATTTTAATTTTTATATAATTTAATTATATTTATTTTATTTTTAAAGTTAGCAAATTAAAAATGATTAACAATTTAACATCATAACATGACATAAGTGTTCAAGCCAATGATTGAAGAATCAAACCAAAATGATCCAAATCCAAATTAATTCGAATCTAAATCAACCCGACCTAAAATACCCTGAACTCGAATGGCTCAGTTTTCTTCAACTCGAACCCGATTTGACTCAAAACGAAAATGATCTAAATTCAAATTGGCCTAATTCTTCCTCAACCCAAACTCAACCAAGCTTGAAACCGAAGTGACCCGATTCTTCCTTGATCCGAACTCGACCTGATCCGAGCCCAACCTGACCCAAACCCAAATGGGCCCAAATCCGAAATGACTCGATGTTTTATTAACCGGAACTCGACTTGATCCGAATCCGAAATGACTCAATATTTCATTAACTCGAACCTGACCTTATCCGAACCCAAAATAAACTGATTTTTCATTGACCCAAAATGATCTGATGCAAAATAACCCAACTCAAATCCAATCCGACCTGCCCATCTGCCACTTCTATAAGTAATACTATGCAACTTTTTTGAAGAGGTTCCATTGTAAGATTTATTTTACTGTTTTATGAACATTTCTAAATTTAATTCCTCTACCCAATTCATTCTTGTTATTCCGTTGTATTTTATTATTTTTATTATTTTCTACTATTTATTGGTTCTTACTTTTATTTATTATTTATTTTACTTTAAAAAATAAATATAAATTATTTTCATCAAAAGTTCTTTTTAGATACTTTCCTAAGCTAGCTAGATCTTAAAGGTATTTTCTTACCTAAAGATTTTCAAAGTATTACTTAAACAGTTAAGTGTAACCCTTTTTGATATCTTATCATCGGAATAAGTCATATTCATTCTCATAATTTAGGGATAATTATTATCTTTATATGTAGTTCTTATTATTTTATTTCTCCCATTTTTTTAATTTCTACTATAATTTTTATTATCATTTTATAAAATGAACATGAATTATTTGTTTATTGAAAATTCCATTCAATTCCTCCACCAAGTTGGTCGAATCACAAATGAAATTTTCTCACCAAAAGAATTCCAAAGTATTATTAATGCATAACTCTCTTTGGAATCTCTGCATTAGAATAATTTTATATTCATCTCTATAATTTATTGAATTTTATTATATTTTATAAAATATTTTGCTAGTTTAATTTTATTTTTCTATAGCTTATTGTCATGATCAATCCTAATTGTAAGAATAAACAAACAACATTATATAAATTGCTTAAGAGTTTTTTCTCACAAGGGGTCCTAATAAATCTTTTTTACCAAATAAGGGTATTTTTAAACTTTTTTCCATAAATCAGATACTTAAAGCCATGTCATGACACGTCACATTTCTAAAATAATTATTTAAATTTCAAAAAAAATAAAATTTTCAGAACTTAAAAACTAACTTTAACAATTTTATTAAATCATAATCTCTTGTAAACCCTAAACACTATTTTCTTTACAAACTTATGAAAATTTTCATCTCCTTCCCACTATGATCTCTGTATCTATTATTTGATTGAACTCCCCTCTTATCTCTATTATTTGATTGGAATCAACTCTCTTATTTTTAGGGAAATCCCTCACTCCCTTCTTTGCTTTTTGTTTTATAATCGAATGGGCATTGTCTTATTGTAGTGGAATGATTATTTGCCCACATATTCAATGAATATATGTGAAGTTTGCAAAGGAGTTTGCAAAGGAGTTATACCAGCAAATTATGACTTACATAAGAGCAGAGCAAAAGCATAAGCAAAACCCCAGTAACAGAAAGATGAGAGAGATCCAAAGAATAAAATGGTCTTTTTTTATTTTTTTAATCTATTCTTCAGTATTTATTTTGGGAATTGAGGCTAAGGGCAGGGGTTTTGATATGGAAGAGCCCTGCTTTAGTCTTTCTTTTGATGCTATTTGTAATAAGCTTCGGGAAGAAGAAAGAGTTTTTGGGAGAAGTTAGGGCATTTTTTTTTCCACTTGTTATTAACATGGCTTCAAGCACCTTGTTTAAGGAAAAAAAAAGTTTAAAAATACCTTCATTTGGTAAAAAAAAAGACTTAAAAGTGCCTTCCTCTGGAAAAAAAACTCAGCTACTTAATCTTTATTAGTAAATTAAATTAGATTATTTAGCTCTTGAATCATGCTTTACCAACTTAATTAGGTATTTAATCAAAATGGTTAAATTAAAGTAACAAAATTACTTACCATAAATGATGAGATTATATGTTGACCAATCAAATTAATGATTTTCTTAACATCTATTATATTGAAGTTGACTGGACTAAATGATTCTAATATCAATTTACTAATCTAATTAATTTACTTAACATTGATTACAATAAAGTGGACTTGAGTAACCTGGGAATGGAACGCATGACATCCCAGTCACTACATATTCACATATAACTTTTTCCTTTTTCATATAACTTGATTAGACTCGTTCGTCAATGTCATTCATTCTTCTTCTTCTTAAGCTTGATAATAAATAGTCATTATAAAGATTTTAACTTCTAATAAAGCATAATAATGATATATATACATATCATTCCTTACCACAGGATCTTACACATCTTACATACCTAAATTCCCTGACATCTTATAAACATTATTGTACTGTAGCACTGTCTGATTTACATAATTACATAAGTATACCTTCAAAAGTCTAAGAAGCGTGCCTCGAAGGAATATAGATCCAATAGGCTCTTCTATCTAGAGTGAGGGATCACTTCAAGTAGTCTGTATGAAAAATAGTCATAAAAGAGTGAGTTTACGCTCAGTAAGAAATGTATGTAAAAGAGCGTACTATGCCTCTATATGCAGTTTTCCTGCTCGGCTCTATAATGTCATGAAAATCATTATAAAGCATATATCATACACTTATTTTACATAGCATATGCAAGCATACATCATATATTTTCTTCAAAACATCATATACTTTTGAGTAATTCACGTACTTTAGATACCTTTAAATAACAGAGAGACTATTTGCTATGCACTGAATAAGTGGCGTACCCCCATAGGGGCTAGGAATCCTCCCCTAGCCAATCATATAACAGTGACAATTTGCCCAAATGTCGATTGGCCACGATGAACACTAGTCAACTGATATCTGTGGCACTGAGGGCCGGACTAGGGCTCCTCAGCCATGTACATATACAGAAGTGCATAATCATGAAGTACTTCATAGCCTCAAAACATTTGTCATATAGCTTTAAAACCTCTTTTTCAAAGGGGGCAGTTGACCGGCCTTATAGGGCAGTCAAATGCTGTTACATATCTTGCTTTATCGAAATTATTTTCTTTTAAAAATTTCGATAATTCGAAATTCTGAAAACACATGAGGCAGTCGACTGCTCCATATAGCGATCGACTGGTTTTGAAATAGAATGCTTTTCGAGAAAAAGGCAGTCGATTGGTTTCGCAAACAGAATGCTTCTGAAAACAGGACAGTCGACTGGTCATATAGCAGTCGGTTGTTTTCTCAAACAGAATACTTTCCAGGAAATTAGCAGTCGACTGGTCCATATAGCAGTCAACTAGTTTGAAACAGAATGCTTTCTGGAAAATAGCAGTCGACTGGTTTGAGTCATTTTTCGGGAAATCTTCGCTTTGGTCTTCTCTAGGCAGTCGACTGCTACTTAAGGCAGTCAGCTGCTCCTAGCATTTTGGTAACTAGGAGTAAAATTCGAAATTTAACTTTCCTACACTTAAATCAACTGGTGCTTCTTTCCAAAACACTTAAAAACATGCGGACATAGCCACCCTACATCCGGTACATAAATTCCTAACCTCGATTACACCGAAACACGAAATCGATTGGTTGTACCAATCCTTTTCCTTCACTTCTTCAAAGCTGTAAACATCATCAATATTCCAAACTTTAACTTTCTTTCATTTCAATACCATGAGCATACTATACCAACATAATACAACTCCAAACCATAGACATAATTTAAAGAACCAACTTCTTCTCTTACCTTTGTCTATAGCCAAATAATAGCAACTTTCGATCTCCTTAATCTCTTAGATTCAGCTCTTCATATTACAGGTATGAGTAGAGCTAGTGATGAGGATCGTTTTTTGTTAAGTGAGCTTAACGAATCGATATCAGGAAGTGGTGGTTTGTCAAGGTAAATGGAAATGGACACTTATGGAAAATTGGAGGGGAACGAGAGGAATGGCTGAAAGTGGCTGCCGACTTTGGTGATGGCTGAAGATGATGACTCATGCAACCTTCATTTAATGCATATTAATCCATTAATCATCTCAGCCATTGACCATGCATTTCTTTGACCATTTGACATTTGACCATTTAATTATCTTTCTTCCCTCATATGCCACATGTCTTTAATTACACTAAAATTTCTGATAATAATTCTTTTCTCATACTTCAATTATTCTTACAATATCAAAATTTATCCCTTGACTATTTGACTATCAATTCCATCTATTCCACATAGATCTTATATTTATTTAATTCCTTTCAACTGAAATACTTTGCAAATATAATGAAATTACAAGAAATTGGGGGATTTCACATTCTCCCCACCTTAGAGAATTTGGTCCTCCAAATTTAAATCGGCTTACTACTCAAATAGCTCAAGATATCTTTCCTTCATTAAGCTCTCTAGCTCCCATGTAGCTTCTTCCATAGTATGGTATTGCTAAAGAACTTTAACTAATGAGATCGTCTTAGACCTCAAGACTTTATCTTTTCTATCCAAAATCTGAACCGACTTCTCCACATAGGTCATGTCTTCCCGAATCTCCAAGGGTTCATATTCTACGACATGAGATGGATCCGGATTATACTTTCGAAGCATGGACACATGAAAGATATTGTGTACTCCCGATAGCTCCGAAGGTAGTGCTAACCTATAGGCAACATCTCCAATTCAATCTAAGACTTCAAATGGACCAATGTAGCGAGGACTAAGCTTACCTCCTCAGCCAAATCTCATAATCCCTTTGGATGGAGAAACTTTCAAAAACACCGAGCCTCCAACCAAGAACTCAAGTGGTCTCCGTCGAGCATCCGCATAACTCTTTTGTTGACTCTAGGCTGTCTTAAGTCTTTGACAAATTAGCTTAACATCCTCAGAGGCTTGCTCGACTAAATTTGGAGCTAACAACTTACGCTCACCTACTTCTTCCCACCCAATCGGAGATCGACACCTTCTACCATATAAAGCTTCATATGGTGCCATCCCGATACTTGCATAATAACTATTATTAGGAGCAAACTCAGCCAATGGCAGATGGTCGTCCCATGAGCCTTTAAAATCCAAAGCATAAGCTCTTAACATATCTTCGAGCGTCTGAATAGTGCGCTTGGACTGACCATTAGTCTGTAGATGAAAAGCTATGCTAAAATTCAACTAAGATCCCATGGCTTCTTGAAAATGTTCCCAAAAATGAGAAGTAAACCTGGAATCTCTATCAGACATAATGCTCATTGGAACTCCATGTAGTTTGACAACTTCTTTCACATACAAATCTGCCAAAGCACTAAGTGTATCTGTAGATTTCATAGGTAGGAAGTGAGCTGACTTAGTTAGTCTGTCCACGATTACCCAAATACCATCGTGATTCCTCTTGGTCCGTGGTAGTCCCATAATAAAATCCATCGTAATGTGTACCCACTTCCACATAGGTATAGGAAGGGGATGTAACAAACTTGCCAGTCGTTGATGCTCTACCTTAACTTGCTGACACGTGAGACACTTCGCCACAAATTCTGCTATGTCTCTCTTCATGCAAGTCCACCAATACACCTTGTGAAGATTATAATACATCTTCGTATTTCCCGGATACAACATGAATTTAGTGGCATATGCTTCTGTCAAAATCAACTTCCTTAACTCCTTATCATTAGGAACACATATACGGTTATTAAACCTTAAAATTCCATCACTACTAATGTTGAACTCCGATAGCATACCTGACTGGATCTGATTCACAGCCTCAATACACTGGGCATCCTCACTCTGAGCAAACTGGATTCTATCCATCAATTCGGCTCAATCATCAGACTAGCTATCATCCCAAATTGCTCAAGAGGAGTAACATTTAAATTGAGGCTTGTAAATTGTTCTAGCAGCTCATATTCTCTTACCATCATGTAAGACACTATACCTACATGCTTCCGGCTCAGAGTATCCACCACCATATTAGCCTTTCCCGGGTGGTACAAGATCTCACAATCATAATCCTTCAGAAACTCGAGCCATCTTCTCTTTCTCATATTCAACTCTCTTTGAGAGAATAAGTACTTCAAACTTTTATGATCTATAAAAATCTTAAATTTTTCACCATATAAGTAATGCCTCCAAATCTTCAGAGCAAATACTACTGCAGCTAATTCCAAGTCATGAGTTGGGTAGTTCTTCTCATGGTCCTTTAATTGTCGAGAACCATATGCAACTACCTTACCATGCTGCACTAGTACACAACGCAAACCTTGTCCTGAGCATCATTATACACCGAAAATCCACCAGAACCACTAAGGATGGTGAGAATGGGTGCAGTCGTCAGCTTACGCTTCAACTCTTGAAAACTACACTCGCAGGCATCATTCCATTCAAATTTCACCTCTTTACGCGTTAAGCGCGCAAAAGAGCATCTAACTTCGAGAAACTCTCTACAAATCTTCGATAATAGCCAGCTAAACCCAAGAAACTCCTAATCTCCATAACTGTTTTCGGTCTCTCCCATTGTACTATAGCTTCAATCTTCGATGGATCAACTGAAACTCCATCTTTACTGATTATATGGCCTAGAAAGGAGATTTGATCTAGCCAAAAATCACACTTACTTAGCTTGGCATACAATCTTTGATCTCTGAGGGTTTGCAGAACTATTCGTAAATGCTGCTCATGCTCTTCCCAAGATCTTGAATACACCAATATGTCATCGATGAAAACGACGACAAACTTGTCCAAATACTGTTTAAACACATCATTCATCAGGTTCACAAACACTATGAGTGCATTAGTTAATCCAAACGGCATCACTAGAAATTCGTAGTGACCATACCGTGTCCTGAATACAGTCTTAGGGATATCTTCTCTCCGGATCTTCAATTGATGATATTCCGACCTCAAGTCTATCTTGGAAAAGACTTGTGCAACCTTAAGTTGATCAAAGAGATCGTCAATCATGGGAAGGAGATACTTGTTCTTGATTGTCACTTTATTCAACCATCGGTAGTCAATACACAGCCTCATGCTGCCATCTTTCTTCCGGACAAATAGCACAAGAGCACCCCAAAGAGATACTCTGGGTCGCATGAATCCCTTATCTAGTAACTCCTGAAGCTGCTTCTTCAGTTCTTCCAATTCCACTAATGTCATCCGATAGGGTGATCTTAGACCTACTCATGGGCCAGGCCGGGCCCATGACAGATAATAATAGATTTAGTAGATACCTAAGCTCGGCCCGGCCTGTAATTTGGGCATGGTTTTTTGTCCAAGCCCGTTTTAGTTTTTGTATTATAAGCCTGAGCCTGGCCTGTCCAAATATAATTTTATTTATTTTTTAAATTTTAAATTATTTATTTATTTTTTTTTATTTCCTTTAAATTTTAATTTAATTTATCAAAATTTATATGTTAATTTTCATATTAAATATTTTATAATTATGTTTATTAATCAATAATGTTTTTTATACATATAAAATTATATTATGCTAAATAAATATATAAAAAAATATTATACATAATATAATACCTTAATATTGGGTTGGGCCCGAGCTTTGAAAGGCTAAGCTTGGGCCTGAGCCCAAGTTTAAAACGGGCCTAAAATTTTGTCCAAGCCCGATTATTCTATCAAATATTTTTGTCCAAGCCTGACCAAATATCAGACGAGCCTTCGGGCTTGGGTGGGTAGCCCGGCCCTTGAACAGGTCTAGGTGATCTCGAAATGGGCTCAGTCCCCAGCACCAAATCGATCGTAAACTCTACTTCCCTATCTGGAGGAAGTCCTGGAAGATCATCTGGAAACACATCCGAAAAATCCACATTTACCGAAATCTCATGGAGTCTGGGACGTTTCTTTTCTACGTCCACCACATAAGCTAACAATCCTTCACATAACAGATATATTTTATCAATTTCAACTTCAAGTAAGTCAAATAGCACATATACTTTTACTTATTTACTTGCAAAATTTACAATATAGCTAACGGGAGAAGAGAACATTACACTTTTAGCATAGCAATCTAATATCACATGATTCTTAGCTAACCAATCCATACCCAAAATAACATCAAATCCATAGATATTCAGTAGGATTAGGTCAACTATCGATTCTCTTTCTCCTACTCGTAGCTTACAACTACGATACACTATGCCCGTCATTTGAGATTCCCTAAATAGAGTACTTATTTGCAACAATTGTCCTAAAGGCTCAGGCTCACTAGGTATTCTCATAGCAATCATAGGAGAGACAAATGAATGCATAGAGCCTGGATCAAACAGTACAGTAACACTTATATCAAACAAGTAAACCTTACCCTTTATCATCTTGGACGAAGCATCTGCAGACTCTTCATCAATGGCAAATACTCGTCCTTAGGTGACAACTTTCTTTCCTTTCTCTGCAGCAGTGGCCTTAGGCTGCGGTTGAGAGGCCTTCTTCGATTCTTCGAACACCCTCTGGTTCAGCTTGGGACAATCTTTAATCTTATGTCCCATTTCACCACACTTAAAACATGCACCACTCGCTAATCGGCAAGGCTATGATCCATGAAATTTCCCTCATTGCTCACATCTTTGCATTGTACTCTTTGGTGAGCTAGCGGTACTGCCTGTCGAATATCAGGATCTCTCGTCATTTATCTTAATCCCGGTAGGTCTAGGAGTCCCTGTACCATATTCATCATAACTCTCAGATTCAGTATATTTCCATATAAACATTTAATTAAATTAGAAATTATCTTCTTATAATTTACTTGCTTACCTATCGAAACTCCTTCATAACATCTACTTCTCCTATATGGATGTCTATCAGTAGAAGCTTTCTCATCTAACTTCCGCTTCATAGGATCTTTGCCTTTTCCTTTAGCTCGAAAATCAACATGATGAAGCTCATTGTCCTGCTCACATAACTGAGCCTTACGGACCACCTCTCCATAAGTGGTGATATCCATAGGGTACTGCTTAGATCTGATAGGGGACTTCAATCCTTCAATAAATCGATAAATCTTATGTCCTTCACTCCTTAAGACCTCTGGATCGAATCTACTTAAAGTGATGAACTTCGACTCATATTGATTAACCGACATCGTCCCTTGAGTCAAGTTCAAAAACTCTATCTTCAACCTAGTCTGATCAGTGCGTGGGATGTACTGCTCATTAAAGGCCTCTAGAAATCTATCCCACGTACCTTAGCATGTCGGGCCTCCAATATGGTCCGAGTGGCCTGCTACCAATACTCCGCATCGTCTACTCATAGATAAGCAGCCAAGCCCACCTTCTCTCTTTTAGAACATGTCATATACTCAAAAGATTTAGTGACCACCTTCACCCAACTCTCTACGGCCAACAAATCTCTATCCCCCTTAAACTTAGGCGGATCCAATTTCTTAAATTCCTTAATCAGGGTCACACTGCAATAAGCTTTAAGATCCCGCCTTTCAGTAGCTGGGACTGGTGGGGATAACTCTGTCTGTGCTATTGGGGGTTGTACTGTAAGAGTAGCTGCTGGTGCACTAGTGGCCACATTCGAAAAGTTCGCCATAAATTGCATGAACATAGTCGCCCTATTCTCCATATGCTTCTCTATTTTAGCTAACCTAGTGTTCGGGCTATGCGGTGGAGATAGAGGAGGAGACTGTACTGGAGGCGGTTTTGCACGACCCCTTCCTCTTTCTCTACCAGTACTCCTTCTACGTGAGCTCATTTTGTTGATAAAATCACAAAATTGAGCTATTTAGTATAACTATAAACAGTTATACTATTCATATGTATTCAGACATGTACAGTACATTAGGGATATACTCTATTTCTAGCTTAATGACACCGACAAACATCAATCTAATATGCTCTGATACTAATCTGTGACATCCCAGTCACTACATATTCACATATGTATTCATACATGTAGAGTACATTAGGGATATACTCTATTTCTAGCTTAATGACACCGACAAACATTAGTCTAACCTGCTCTGATACCAATCTGTGACATCCCAGTCACTACATATTCATATATAACTTTTTCCTTTTTCATATAACTTGATTAGACTTGTTTGTCAATGTCATTTGTTCTTCTTCCTTAAGCTTGATAATAAATAGTCATTATAAAGATTTTAACTTCTAATAAAACATAATAATGATATATATACATATCATTCCTTACCACAACATCTTACACTTCTTACATACCTAAATTCCCCAACATCTTATAAACATTACTCTACTGTAGCACTGTCTGATTTACATAATTACATAGTATACCTTCAAAAGTTGAAGAAGCGTGCCTCGAAGGAATACAGATCAAATAGGCTCTTCTATCTAGAGCAAGGGATCACTTCAAGTAGTCTGTATGAAAAATAGTCGTAAAGGAGTGAGTTTACGTTCAGTAAGAAATGTATGTAAAAGAGCGTACTATGCCTCTATATGCAGTTTTCCTGCTTAGCTCTATAATGTCATGAAAATCATTATAAAGCATATATCATATACTTCTTTTACAAGGCATATGCAAGCATACATCATATACTTTCTTCAAAACATCATATGCTTTCGAGTAATTCACGTACTTCATATACCTTTAAATAACAGAGAGACTATTTGCATTTTAACAGAATTATGCATTGAATAAGTGGTGTACCCCCGTAGGGGCCAGGAATCCTCCCTTAGCCAATCATATAACAGAGACAATTTGGCCAAATGTCGATGGGCCACGAAAAATACTAGTCAGGTGACATCTGCAGCACTGAGGGCCGGACTAGCGCTCCTCAGCCATGTACATATACAGAAGTGCATAATCATGAAGTACTTCATAGTTTCAAAACATTTGTCATATAGCTTTAAAACCACTTTTTCAAAGGGGGCAGTCGGCTGCTGTTACATATCTTACTTTATCGAAATTATTTTCTTTTAAAAATTTCGATAATTCGAAATTCTGAAAACACATGGGGCAGTTGACTGGTCCATATAGCGGTCAACTAGTTTTGAAATAGAATGTTTTTCGAGAAAAAGGCACTCGACTGATCATATAGCAGTCGACTAGTTTCGCAAACAGAATCCTTCTGAAAACAGGGCAGTCAACTGGTCATATAGCAGTCGGCTGTTTTCTCAAACAGAATACTTTTCAGGAAATTAGCAGTCGACTGGTCCATATAGTAGTCGACTGGTTTGAAACAGAATGCTTTCTGGAAAATAACAGTCGACTGTCTTATATAGCAGTCGACTGGTTTGAGTCATTTTTCGGGAAATCTTCGCTATGGTTTTCTCTAGGCAGTCGGCTGCTCCTAGCATTTTGGTAACTAGTAGTAAAACCTGAAATTTAACTTTCCTACACTTAAATCAACTGGTGCTTCTTTCCAAAACACTTAAAAACATGCGGACATAACCACCCTAAATCCGTTACGTAAATTCCTTACCTCGATTACACCGAAACACGAAATCGCTTAGTTGTACCAATCATTTTCCTTCACTTCTTCAAAGCTGTAAATATCATCAATATTCCAAACTTTAACTTTCTTTCATTTCAATACCATGAGCATACTATACCAACATAATACACTCTAAACCATAGACATAATTGAAAGAACCAACTTCTTCTCTTACCTTTGTCTATAGCCAAATAACAGCAACTTTCAATCTCCTTGATCTCTTAGATTCAGCTATTCATATTACAGGTATGAGTAGAGCTAGTGATGAGGATCGTTTTTCGCTAAGTGAGCTTAACGAATTGATAACAGGAAGTGGTGGTTTGTCATGGTAAATGGAAATGGACACTTTTGGAAAATTGGAGGGGAACGAGAGGAATGGTTAAAAGTGGTTGTCGACTTTGGTGATGGCTGAAGATGATGACTCATGCAACCTTCATTTAATTCATATTAATCCATTAATCATCTCAGCCATTGACCATGCATTCTTTGACCATTTGACATTTGACCATTTAATTATCCTTCTTCCTTCATATGCCACATGTCTTTAATTACACTAAAATTTCTTATAATAATTCTTTTCTCATACTTCAATTATTCTTACAATATCAGAATTTATCCCTTGACTATTTGACTATCAATTCCATCTATTCCACATAGATCTTATATTTATTTAATTCCTTTCAATCGAAATACTTTACAAATATAAGGGAATTACAGGAAATTGGGGGATTTCACACTACTCATGAGTTACTCAAGCTCGACTCAATGATTACTCGAGTTTGATTTGTTTATTTTCGAGTCGAGTCAAACTCGAATTCGAGCTACTCGAGTAACAAGTTGAGCCTAGTTCGAGCAGTTTGTGAGTCTTGTCTATCTTTTTTAAATATATATTTAATATTTCATTGTTAATTTATCATTCTACCCTTATAATATAAAGTTAAAATATACAAATCGAGACTATTGAGTTGAGTTCGAACTTATTGAGTTGAGTTCGAGCTACTCGAATATTCTCTCGAGTCGAGCTCGAGCTTCAAACATCAAGCTCGACCAAGCTTCGAGTTAAGCTCAAGCCTAGTACTAGATCATTTCGATTTGGCTCGATTACACCCTTAGTTCACGCTTGTCATCTACTATTCTGCTTCAAAGTGATGTCGTATTGCTTCTCTATAAATCACCTCTAAAACTTTTTTTGGGCCAGTTTTTCACCTCTGTTCGCAGTGTTATAGCTATTGCAACTATCAAAAAGTGGCAACTTTTTTTATAGATGTAAAGAATGCCTTTTTGAATGAGGATCTTTCTAAAGAAATCTATGTGAAACACTCACCTAGATATTATCATCAACCTGGTAGTTCACCATCTTTGAAAAGCCTTGTATGGACTTAAGCAAGACCCTAGAGCATAGTTTGCCAAATTCAACTCCACCATTAGTTAGTTTGGGTTCTCCTCTAGCTCTAATGATAACCCTCTCTTTATCCGCAAAACTAAGAGAAGATATACTCTTTTATTATATATGGATGAAGTGATCATTATTGGAGATGATTTGCAGGGTGTTGCAAAGTTAAAATAGTTTTTCAATACACAATTCAAAATGAAGGATCTTGGACATTTTAGTTATTTTCTTGGGTTAGATGTCTATTATAACAATACAAGATATTACTTGTCTCAAGCTAAACATGCTACTGATCTTTTGTCTCGTGTTGGCTTGACAATTAATAATAAAACCTCTAACACTCCACTTGAGGCCATGTTAAACTTTCACCCACGGAAGGAACTATTTTGGATGATCCTACTCTTGATAGGCAATTGGTTGGGAGTCTTATCTATTTAACTGCCACTTGAATAAACATAGCATATGCCGTTAATATTGCTGCTATGCTTCATGTCCTTTAATATATCAAAAGTGCATTGTTTCATGGTCTATATTTCTTTGCTCAGTCCTCACTTATGTTACATGCATATTCTAATGCTTACTGGATGGGTGATCCCACAGATAGGCATTCCACCACTAGTTATTATTTCTTTCTTGGAAATTCTCTTATCTCTTGGTGCAATAAAAAGCAAACAATAGTTTCTTATTCGCGCACAGAAGAAGAGTATAAGCACTTGCTAATACTACTTTGAACTTCTTTGGCTGTTATGTGTGAGGTACACCTTTTCCATTATTATTAGTTCACCATTTATAAATTTAGAGAGATTGGATATCTTATATCTATTTGATTGTTGATTCTTACTAGGCTTAAAAAGTGAATGGAATAGTGGGACCGACCAAATCTTAATGTTTGGATGAAGGTGAAACCTGGGGGAAGTGAATTTTAGAGCTAAATAATGTGATGGTAAGAATCTGCACCTTAAACTCAATTATTTTGATATATTTTGGAAAATGTGAAACAATTTAAGAAATGATAATTAAGTCCATATGCTATCGAAATTTTCGTGAACAACGGTCAAACCAAGATGGCTTTTGACTAACTATCAGTGATGAAATATTTTATATGCAACGTGGTTTATGGCTATGTGAATTGATAGAATAAACAAGACATAAAAGTAAAAATTTAAGCGATTTAATGGTTAGGGGTATTTTAGTAATTTCACTCAAATAACCAGATGAATCTCAATAATAGCTCAACCGTCGATTAGAGAAAGTTAAATAGAGGTGTTTTATGATTAAATGGAATATTTTGGAGGTTAGATAAGCTATTTCAATGAAGTCAAAGTGTTAGGGCGAAAGTGGAAAGGTTTTTTAAGTATAAGGGCATTTTGGTCATTTATACCATAAAATTTCTAGCTTTTATGGAACTTTCATCCCTTTTTCCTCCCATTTTTTGTAGTCACTCTCCCTTGTTTACTTTCTACCATTGTTGAGAGCTTGAAGAAAGAGAAAACTGACAAAACATTGTATAAACCACCTCAAAACTCAAAACACTCTTCACTAAACCTATTCAGTTTTCAGAGCTCTACATCTTGGTATCTAAATCAAGGCCTAAAGTGGCCATTTGCATGGTGAGAGGACCCCATAAGATTCGATCAAGGTAAGCTAGTGAGAGAAAGCTTATGTTTTCATGGTTTTGTGATTTATGGTTATATGTTTGAGATGTTTAAGAATAGATAGTTAAATTCAAATTGACCTAAATCAAGAGAATGATCATTTTAGGGTTATGGGTCAATACTATTAATGCATAAGTATGATGTGGTTGAATGTGAAAATGGTGTAGAGTAAATGTGGAGTAAAGGTAACCTATATATCTAGGCTTAGAAAGTGAAGAAATAAAGAAGATGATGAAATTGAAGGTTGAATTTCGAAGCTTATATAACAATCTGTCTGGGAGTAGCAGACTACCTTGAATAGCAGCCGACTGCCCAGACACATAATTTAGATATTTTCATATAACTGACTTACACTAGTCTACCTCCTTGAATAGTAACCGACAACCCCTGTAACCGACTTAAGTCAGTCGACTACCACCAGCACCAATTGATTGCTTTTTCCTCAAAAGCATTCTGTTTGAAAACCAGTCAACTGCCTCAATAACCACCTGACTGCCTATGGCAGGGATAGTTTAAGAAGAAGAAATGCTAGAATTAGTTTACTATTATAAGCATAGAATAATTTTCATAATTAAAGCATTGAAATTGATGATATTCGATTTATGAATTTGCAGTTCAAGAGTCGGGAAGTAATATTAGTGCTAGCAAGCATCGTTGCAAAAATTTAAAAGGTAAGGGATATATGTATGAAGCGTAAGGATACTCCATTGCATTAAATTGCTAAAATATGCCCTTTTTGGAATTGGAAGTGTTAGTTTGATTTGAAACGAGGAAGTTGGATTTGTGGATTTTAGGTGTGAGAGAGTGAGAATACCTATTTTGGGATTAAGCTTCCAAAATGCTACATATGCGCACTATAATTGCAACTTATTTTTCGAGAAAATCCTTATTAGCTTTCACACGTTTCATGATGCATCCATGTTTTGTGATTACTGTGACACTTGAGTAAAGTATTTGAACATTGGATTTGACTTGAGAATCTTTAAGGAATTTTTTATATTTTAAGAATGATCATTTCTGACCTTGATACTTATGGGATAGCTACATATATGAATTTCTAAATTGATCTCTGTAAATACACTTTGAAATGACTTGTGAAATGTATTAAAACTTTTGGCCCCATAACTACCTACGGGTACATGCTTTTTCGTTCCGTTTCGATTGCTGTTGACCTTGGCCCAGTCTCTAGCTTCCAGAGGTGTTACTTGGATAGTGCACACTGTGGTACCTTTGACTATGGCCATAAGTCTATAGCATGTGTCTATTGGGTGAAGCCTAGTCTCCACTATTTTAATCTTATTCGGGTGGTAAATCCCTGGTTAACATAGATTCAAGCACTCCCAGATTTGATTTATTTCTGAAAGTAGTTTTACATGTTAATTATGTTTTATGACCTATATTTCTGAGTTATTTGTTTGAAGTGATTTATAATGTTTACAGAGTGCTCTAGAACTAAATTTCTAAAATGCTTTATGTTTTGCATGATGGAAGCTACAAGAAATATTTACGAGATTTAGTAATTGAATTGAACATTACTGAATTCCCTATAGTTGGACTCGGATGCCAGGACTAGTGAGGTACTTCAAACTATACTTCTATATTCAACCTGGTTACCTAATCCACTATAGTATACTTTCCAATTTTCATGCCCAAATAATAAATGCTTCTGTGTTAAGAACATGATGTTACATATTGCATATAGTATACACCGTATCAACTTTCGTATATATATTTATTACTGGGCATAAGCTCACCCACTATTTCCCTTCTAAATTATCTACAGTAGCTTGGGTCTACTCAAGAGGACCTAATTTTGGTATCCTTCAGGCGGTTTTCGATTCCGTTGAGGTATACGATCTATCTTTATGTATTCAAAATTTCTTTGTACAGTACTATTTTTATGTAAATAACACTTGGGATGCACACTGCTATTATTAAATGAAAACTTAAGTTCAACTTATTCTTATACTGCTGCGCGTAAATCTAAATCGTGGGTTTACATTGAAAATTGATAAAAGTTATTTTGAACTGTTAGCTTTAAATTGCCATATATATTTTGAAATGACAAAAACTTAAGTAAGATTTAATGTTATAATTCATATTGTAAATTTGCCTTATCATACATGATTTTCTCAATCCATATTCAAGTGATCATATCAAACATTAAGACCATGATTTAATTACATATTCTTATTGGTCTTAATACTTCATAAAATGTTTTGAATATTTTAGAAAATCACTTGATGAATTTTTGGACCATGTTTTCATCAGAGAAAGTCAAGAAAAACTCCCACAAAAATGCCAAAATGTTTTGGGTTGAATTAGGATCAAAGACCACATCATTTCTAACCCAAAAAGTGCAGGAAATAGCTTTCTGGAGGCATAGGATCGATCCCCTAAGGGAAGGGATTGATCCCTTCAAGGTAGAATGATCCTCAAGCCCAGATTTAACATCTTGGAAGCTTGGGATCGATCTCCTATGGAAAGGGATCGATCCCTTTGCCCCGAAAATATCCTGTAACGGCTAGTTTTTGTGAGACAACGGCCATATTCAAGTTTTGGCTCCACCCAACGACTAGAATACATCCAAGGGACTATAAATAGAGGCTTAGAAGCTAAAGAAAGGAAGAGGAACTGCTTATAAATTCTATTCATCATCTTCTTCATTTTCCTCAAGCCTCATCAACAAATCAAGAGCTACAAAGTCTTCATCTTCCATCATTCTCATATTCTTTGTATAGAGTAGCACAAATCTTGTAGAGGCTTTTTCCTTGTGCTTAAACATTGTAATCACTTGCCTACTTAGAGGCCTTCTTTGATTACACTTCTTGTAAACTCACTCATTCCTTATAAAAGGAGAGGTTTCTCTTAAGCTTTAGAAAAAGAGGGAGGTTTCTCTTAAGCCTAGAAAAAGAGGGAGAAGAGGTTTCTCTTGAGCCTAGAAAAAGAGGGAGGTTACTCTTGAGCCTAAGAAAAAGAGGGATTGTAATCACAAATTCAAGATAGTAGATTTGGAGAAAATCCTTGGGAGCATCTTAAGGTAGAGGACGTAGGCAAGGTTGCCGAACCTTTATAAATCGATTGTGTAAATCTCTCTCTCCCTACTCTTTATTTACTTGCGATTATATTATGTTTATTGCATTGAACTTGGATTGCATGCTTGCCTAGGCTAGAGAACTTAGAAAATAATCAAATAGGCTAGAGAATTTAGAAGAATCGCAAAACGAGCTTAAGGGTAGTTAAAAACCGATTCACCCCCTCGGTATAGCCTATAGAGCCAACAATTAGTATCAGAGCTTGGGCTCGAGATTGATTTAGACTAATCTCTATCGAGCAAAACAATCTTAAATGGCTCATTTGAATGTAGGCAAATCCTTAAGAGAAGAGAGATAATCATTAGTTAGACCTCCACTCTTCAATGGTGAGAATTATTCATATTGGAAAACTAGAATGATGTTATTTATACAATCAAATAATTATGAAGTGTGGAGAATTATAGTAAATGGTCCTAGAATTCCCATGAAGAAAGTAGATGGAAAAGATGTCCCTAAGAGTGAGGATGAGTGGGACACAAATGACATGAGATTGACACAAATGAATGCCAAGGCTATGCACACCCTCTTTTGTGCTTTAGGTCCAAATGAGTATAATAGAGTCTCCTTATGTGAGAATGCTAAACAAATATGGAATAAACTAGCCATCACACATGAAGGGACAAATCAAGTTAGAGAGACCAAAGTAGGAATGCTCACACATGATTATGAGCTATTTAGGATGAAAGAAAATGAGTCCATTAGCGAAATGTTCACTAGGTTTAATGATATAATTAATGGACTTAAGGCTCTAGGCAAGGCTTATTCCAATGTTGAAATGGTAAAGAAAATTTTGAATAGCTTGCCTAAGTCATGGGAGGCAAAGGTAATCGCAATAGAAGAGTCTAAGGATCCAAATACCTTGTCTCTAGATGAGCTTATGGGCTCCCTACTTACATATGAAATGAAAATGAAAAGAAATGAAGTGCCTTCAAAGAAAGTAGGGGTAGCACTTAAGTCTTCCACTCATGAGGTCCTTGAAGATGATAGTGATGAGAGTGGAAATGAGGAAGAGAAGGAAATGGCAATGTTTGCCAAAAGATTTAATAGGTTCATGAGAATGAAAGAAAAAGAAAATAATAGGAGACATCAAAGAGGGGAGTCAAGTAGAAGAGAAAAGGACCCTTTAATGTGTTATGAGTGAAATGAACCGGGTCATACTAAGTTAGATTGCCCCTTACTTAGGAAAGAAAAGGATATGAAACCTAGGAAGAAAGCATTTGTGGCTGCATGGAGTGATAGTGATAGCTCCGATGAGGAAAACGTAGATAATGAGGTAGCCTACACATGCTTTATAGCCATTAGTGATGATGAGGCTAGTTGTAGTTCTAGTGAAAATAATGATTATACCTTTAGTGAACTCCAAAATGCCTTTGATGATTTAGCAAATGAATTTCAATGCATGAACTCCATATAAGAAAATCATTGCTAAATTAAAAATAGAAAATGAAGCCTTGACTAATACTAAGCTAGAATTTAAAAAGAAATTAGAAGAGGCTAACTTAGAGATAAATGAGTTGAATGAAAAGAATACAAATTTGCATAACTCATTTACTAGGTTTTATATGAGTCAATAAAAGCTAGATCAAATGTTAGAGACCCAAAGAGCTTTCTTTGACAAAGATGGGTTAGGCTATAATGCTAAACAAAAAGAAACTCATCTAAAAAATTTTCTTGTGAGCAAAAATAATATGCATGATTTATCTCTTACATGCTCACTATGCAATAGAATAGGACACTCTTCACAAGCATGCACATATAGAAAAACCACATTTAGAGGAAGAGTAGTTAGAAAAATGTGGGTGCCAAAGCATGCTGTAAATAATGATGAATTGTGCTTGAAATGGATCCCAAAAGGATCAAAAATTATTTGCACTTACTCTCATGGACCCAAGAAAATTTGGGTACCAAAGCATGCATAAACTTGTTTGTTGTAAGAGTGTTAGAGCATGGGAATACAATGAAACAATGGGGTTTGAATGCTCTACACACCTTTATGAAGATTGCTTGTGCCAATGAGAAAAAGGAAAAGCTTGAGGATCCATCACAACAATTCTTCAAAGGATGGCTCAAGGTGGACTCAACAATTCAAGGCAAAGCATACTCAAGCAAAGGAGTTTTTGTAAGCTTAATTCTTTACTCCTTAAAACTTTTATTTGATTTTTTGTGCTTTGATGAGAAATGTGGTTGATAATCTTTGTGAGTTGAATGATTGAACAAAAAGGCATGACAAAGATTTTTTATTGTTTGATGAATAGTACTTGAATGATTGAATGAAAAGCATGTTTAATGATTTTGAAATGACTTTGCATGATTGGAGCAAGTATGAGATGTGTTGATAATATATTGATATGCTCCAAAAATTGTTAAATATGCAAAATGCTATGTCATGAGCATCAATGAGAAATTTGTATGTTGGAAATCATGGCATGTTGTTCACAAGATGTATGATTTGATGATATATGTGCTTAAACTTATGTGAACAAGTTTGTTTTGACATATTTTGTGGTTTCCAATGCTTTAGTTTTGTCAAAATATGCTTAACTCTCAAAATGACATCCTTTGAGGCCAAAAATGCATTTTATTGTGTAAATTCTTCCAAAATTGCAAATTATTTTGTAAAATGATTTTTCATTCATGTTTTTCATTCATACAAGTCCAAAATCAAGTTTTACAAATGTTTAAACTCTTACTTGGACTTAAAATACTCAAAAACGAAGTTTTGGCACCTCAAAGGTAGGATTTTCTGTCAAAAATCTGTAGATACAGGATGAGGGATCGATCCCTCAGCAAGCAAGATCGATCCCCCTTGAACAGAATGCAGGAAATCTACATTCTAGAGTTAAGGGATCGATCCCCCTACTAAAGGGATCGATCCCCCCAGGCCAAAAGGGCTTTTCTGCACTTTTTCAACCAAATTTGAGAAGGATTTTTCACTTTCTTGATATCTTCTCTCTTCTCAACTTAAAATTCATTGTTTTAACTTCTTTTTGATGATCTTTACAACATGAAAATCCATTATTGATTAATATCATGCCTCAACTCCATCAATTTGTATTATTTCCAACAAATGGTATCACTTTCAACAATCAATATCATTTTTATTGAACTCACAAGTGCAAAATCATTTTTCTTGTTGAAAACATTCATGAATTGCATAACTCTTGAAAAAAAAATCTTGAAACATACTTTCAATGAATGCTTAACCATAATTTTGAGAATTATTTCAAGAATTTCTGGATATATTTGAGAATTTGATGAACTTGTGCATAATGAATATTCTTCATTCTTTTTTTCATCGTAGTCAAGCATGCTTAAGGATTATGTCTCTTAGCTTGACTTATCTATTCCACACTAGATTTCATGATAATTATACATCTAGTAGATTGATTCCAAATGTAAATTCAACAATTGGTAATGGTCATTGGCCTATAATTTGTGATGGTAAATGGATCCTAAATGTTCAAATGCATGAAACTTTATCATCCATGAAATTAATTCTTTATGGCCAAATTATTAAAGAACTTGAGCATTAATGACAACACCAACAATTGATACACATGCAGTGAATCTTGAGTGTTTTGATGTTGAACATGCATGTTTGCTTAAGTTGAATCAATAATCATGCCTATGATATGAGAATAGTTGTTTTCATAATTATGTGCTTAACCTCACTCATAGCTTATGGATTTTGATGATAAAATATATTTTAGCTTGATAATATTGATTCACTTAAGTGAAGCCATTTTAGTTAAAATAGCATATACCCTCTAGAACGTTAAATGATGATAACAACTAGGGATATGGCTCTTAATTGATTAAAATGGTAATTTTGAATCTTTCCTTGCTCATAATTGATTAAGGACTTGAATTGGAAAATAAGCATAGGATTTTTGTACTTGAAACCATGGAAGAAAATGTGTTTGCTTGAATACCTTTATTATTTAAATCTTCCATATGGTATAACTTTGTGAATATGAATATGGATTAATACTTTATGATAGTATGCTAATGTTTAATTAATCCATATGCATATTTGATGGTGTGTGATTGTGTGATTGTGTTCTTGCATTTTTAGAATGATTATTTTCTTAACATGAACACACTACACATAAATATTGGATTCATGCAAAATGACTAAGTCAACCATTAGTAACAATTGGTATTAAGATTGAAATAACAATTAGTATCATTGGTAACCATATTTTCAATAATTGGTAAGCCGAAACTAAATTGCCAATTGGTATGAGCTTTAAATTGACAATTCTTCTCATGCTCCTTAGATTGAAATGACAAATAAACAAGAATTCATATAAGACACTTTTGCATGAAACACTTTTGTGCTAGAATTTCTGATTAATTGATGTATGATTTAATTCTAGACACAATATTTCTTGAGAATGATTTATGAGCACCTGCATATGATATGTTATATAATTTCAGCTCATAATCATGATGTATTACAATGCACCTTAATTGGACTTTAGAAAGAATAATTGATATACTTAGGTGCTTGCTTAATTTCTTACCAATTGGAAACTTCTTGCGAAATTATTTATAAACAATTGGTATAAGATCATAAGTCATGTTCTTTGCATGAATATTTCATACTCTTTATGAACAATTGACTTATTTATTTGTGCTATGAGTCCATGTACTAACATGTTTCTTGTTGAATGGAGCATATCCTTTTATCTCTTCTCACATAGCCATGATTTTAGGGGGAGCATATTTTTTATTATTTTTCCTTCTTTTTGTTATGACAAAAAGGGGGAAAGATAGATATTAAAAGGGAGAGATATTAAGGGGGAGAGATAATGGGGAAGAAATAGTTTGAAAATTCATTTTCAAAACCCTTGCTTATATTAAGAGGGAGCTTGGTAAAATCCTGCTTTATTTGAAGGGGAGTATTTTATCAAAGAATTTTCAAAGCAAATTTACATTAAGTTTTGTCATATCAAAAAGGGGGAGACTGTTAGCTTTAAATTACCATATATATTTTGAAATGACAAAAACTTAAGTAAGATTTAATGTTATAATTCATATTGTAAATTTGCCTTATCATACATGATTTTCTCAATCCATTTTCAAGTGATCATATCAAACATTAAGACCATGATTTAATTACATATTCTTATTGGTCTTAATACTTCATAAAATGTTTTGAATATTTTAGAAAATCACTTGATGAATTTTTGGTCCATGTTTTCATCAGTGAAAGTCAAGAAAAAACTCCCACAAAAATGCCAAAATGTTTTGGGTTGAATTAGGATCAAAGACCACATCATTTATAACCCAAAAAGTGCAGGAAATAGCTTTCTGGAGGCATGGGATCGATCCCCTAAGGGAAGGGATCGATCCCTTCAAGGTAGAATGATCCTCAAGCCCAGATTTAACATCCTAGAAGCTTGGGATCGATCCCCTATGGAAAGGGATCGATCCCTTTGCCCGAAAATATCATGTAACGGTTAGTTTTTGTGAGAACGGTCATATTCAAGTTTTGGCTCCACCCAACGGCTAGAATACATCCAAGGGACTATAAATAGAGGCTTAGAAGCTAAAGAAAGGAAGAGGAACTGCTTATAAATTCTATTCATCATCTTTTTCATTTTCCTCAAGCCTCATCAACAAATCAAGAGCTACAAAGTCTTCATCTTCCATCATTCTCATATTCTTTGTATAGAGTAGCACAAATCTTGTATAGGTTTTTTCCTTGTGCTTAAACATTGTAATCACTTGCCTACTTAGAGGCCTTCTTTGATTACACTTCTTGTAAACTCACTCATTCCTTATAAAAGGAGAGGTTTCTCTTAAGCCCTAGAAAAAAAAAGGAAGGTTTCTCTTGAGCCTAGAAAAAGAGGGAGAAGAGGTTTCTCTTGAGCCTAGAAAAAGAGGGAGGTTACTCTTGAGCCGAATAAAAAGAGGGATTGTAATCACAAATTCAAGATAGTGGATTTGGAGAAAATCCTTGGGAGCGTCTCAAGGTAGAGGACGTAGGCAAGGTTGCCAAACCTCTATAAATCGATTGTACAAATCTCTCTCTCCCTACTCTTTATTTACTTGCGATTATATTATGTTTATTGCATTGAACTTGGATTGCATGCTTGCCTAGGCTAGAGAACTTAGAAAATAATCAAATAGGCTAGAGAATTTAGAAGAATCGCAAAACGAGCTTAAGGGTAGTTAAAAACCGATTCACCCCCCCTTTCGGTATAGCCTATAGAGCCAACATGAACATATGTCGACACTATAGACAGCCAACCATAAGTGATTAAGTTATGTGAAATGGTAAAAATATTCGATAACTTGGGATGTGACATGATGGTTTTTGCAGGATATGTGGGTCTCTCAATCTAATGCTACAAAACATCTATTGTGATAATCAAAGTCTCATCCAAATTGTTTCTTTCTTGGAGATTCTCTCATCTCTTGGTGCAATAAGAAGCAACCAATAGTTTCTCATTCAAGCATAGAAGCAGAGTATATAGCACTTGCTGATGCTACTTCTAAACTTCTTTGGCTACGATGGTTGTTACTGGATATGTGGGTCTCTCAATCTAATGCTCCAAACATCTATTGTGAAAATCAAAGTGCCATCCAAATTGTCCATAATGATGTTTTTCATGAGCACACTAAACACATTGAGATTGATTGTCACTTTATTTGCCATCATCTTATCTGTGGCACCCTTCATCTCAGTTTAATGCTTTCTATTGATCAAATAGCTAACGTCTTCACCAAAGCCCATCCACTAGGATGGTTTCATGACTTTATTACAGACTCAAGTTAGCAAACTCTTTGCTTACTTGAGTTTAAGAGGGATGTTAGAATATAATTGATCCTTAATTACAAAATATTAGAATATCATTGACCCTTGTTTATAGTTGACCCTTAATGATAATACAATATTCTGTAATTATGTAATCAAACGTAATTTATGAGATTACAATTTTGTAAATTAGAATAATATTTATGATTATGTAATTATGGGTTGATTCTTTTCCAATTTGGTGAGAATCTTTCATATATAAATAGGACACTCCTATACAGTTTTATTCAATTCAATAAATAGAAGAAAAGAGTTCTTCTAACATGTGCCATGTCATGTGGCAACCCACAAACCTATCTACGTGAGTTGTTACGTAAGATGTTCAAACTATAATTACTGTCATTTAATATATTTGGACTTAATTAAGTGGTTTTGAAAGTTTATGGTTTAATTTACAATAAAATAAAAGTTTATAAACTAATTTGCATGTTATAAAACATTGAAACTTTATATTTATTGTGTAAAAGGTTATACTTAGATATTACTTCTTAACTTAAAAACATGTATGGTAAACTTATTTGTTTTTGTCAAAAAATATTTTTATTTATTAAATTCGATTTTTTTTTACATCAAATAAACATTTGATCCTTATTTAATAGTCATTTCAATTTTTTATCTTAATTTTATAATTATTCACTCATGACAAAAACTCATATACGAGTTAATCACAAAAGATCACAGCTTACAGAGTTTTAAATGAAAAGGAAAATAAAAAAATAACATGGATAGGATGGCCTGTTTCTGGATCATGAATCCTCTAAAATTCCATTGGATGATTACACTAGATTTGGTCATTTGTATTTATAATTCATATTCCATCCATGTAAAATTGGGTTTGGATAATATAAAACATGAAAATTTTGTATTAAAATTGATGTTGAACCAAAAAAAAATTTTATTTTTAATTTTTATTATATTTGCATATATTTTTATTTAATTTTAATTTTATTATTTTTATATTTTTTATTAATATCGTCTTTGTATTATGTTTACATATTGTGTTCCACTCATTCTTCTCTCTCTCTCTCAGTCTGTTTTCTTCTTCCTTTCCTGCTTTCTTCTGTGCAAATGCAAATGCAATATTTCTCTCAGCTCAGCCGACTGATGTCTGGATCCTGCCATTGCAGACACTCCTGCACGGCTTGCCATACCCGGGAGTAAGCTGTCATTGACATGACCTCTCTCTCTGGGCCGTGGGATTTTAGAGTATTTTCTTCTTTCTTACTTAAAAAGAAAAAAGAAAAACCGGGTTCTGTCGTTATAGTGGAATTAAAAAGAGGAAAGAAAAATTGGGTCTGTAGTGGAAAACACTCCAACGAGTACAGACCCAATTTTTCTTTCTTCATTTTAATTAATTGAGTGATACAGTAATATTAATGATGAAGATGAAGAAACAGCTTTCACCAAAAAAAAAGATAAAGTAACAGTGTACAACCATCTTCTGACGTTCACGTGCCTCAGGGAACAACGTGCCAGGCATTATATTTCAGTGAAGAATTTGTGCTCAATTTATGATTTTTTTGAGATGCAGGGTGAACTACTCTCCAACTTTTACATAAATCTAAACCTAGTTACTTCACAGGCTGCACGATTATTCGACATGAGTAAAATATACGTATGTAACACGCAGATTAAAATTTAACAAGAGATTTTGTATAAAAGTTATTAATGTTAAAATAATTTATATTTTGCATTTCGATATAAATTTTAATATAAAATTTTTATATTTTATACGTGATGTGGACTAGGTCATTTATTACTGAGCTTTTCTATAAGTCAAGCTGAAGACCATTGAGCCAAATAATAATCTAAGCCCAAGAGGAAAGAGGACTCAAAAGGCCCATACATGGCCCACTGGGTTATTATTTAAGCTGTGTGACTTAAAGGTAATTACGCGTAAAATAACTCCTATAAATAGGTCACAGGTATCATTCTTAAACCCTAAGCTCTATTTGCCTACTAAACCCTTGTCAAAACCCTGTCTGACTTAAGCATCGGAGTGCGCACGCAGGGGTTTGCGCCCCCTGATGGTTTTCTCTCTTGCAGAATTCTTGAATACAAACTAATACGAAGATCGAGGATTTGACGTCAGCAAACATTTATTGTTGTTTTTGGCAACAACAATTGGCGCCGTCTGTGGGAAACAAACAGAAAAAGCCATAAAAAATTGGTGAAAGACGATCTGCGGAAGAGAAGGTACGTAGGCTGCGGTAGAGTGCACAAGTTACGCCACAAAATAGTCTATCGCATGCAAAGTTTCACGCGACAAAATAGTCTGTCGCACGCGAGGTACATGCGACAGAGTCATTCGCGCGCCACAGACATGCGACAACCCTTGGCATGGTGAGAGAATAGCTCTCGCCCCCGACAGAGTTGGCGAGAGAATAGCTCTCGCACCTAACAAAAAAGCTTGGCGAGAAGAGGCATGGCTCTGGCGAGAGAGCATTGGGCGAAAGCATGGCGAGAGAGGCATAGCTTGGCGAGAGAGGCATGGTTCTGGCGAGAGAGCATTGGGCGAAAGCATGGCGAGAGAGGCATAGCTTGGCGAGAGAGGCATGGCTCTGGCGAGAGAGAATTGGGCAAAAGCATGGCGAGAGAGGCATGGCTCTAGCGAGAGAGCATTGGGCGAGAAGCCCGAAGAAAGGCCCTGGCGAGAGACCTCCACCTACTAGCTGGGCGAGACGCTAGCTCTCGCGCAAACAAGCTCTGGCAACAGGCGGACGATATATGCGACAGACCTTGGCGAGAGACCTCTAATGTTAGCCTGGGAAAAAAGCCCGAAGAAAGGTCCTGGCAAAAGACCCCTCCTGTCGCCTGGGTGAGAGAACAGCATGGCGAGAGACCTGCATGGGCGAGAGGCGAGAGACACCTCCTGTCACCTGGGCGAGAGATCTCTCTTGCACAGACAGGCCTCTTGATGAGAGACCTCCCCGCTGTTAGTTCTGGCGAGAGCCTTCTCTCCTATTAGCATTGGGCGAGAGCCACCAGTTTTGTTACATCGGGCAAGAGATAAAGATCCCACTCGAGTAAGAGAATGGCTCTTGTTCGCAACAGGCATCGAGCGAGAGAGTGGCTCTCGCTCACGACAGGTGGGATGGAGAGGTTACATACCCAGTGGCAGTGACAATCCAGCCGAACAAAAAAATGTATGGGGACTTACAAAATAGGTTGTTGGTGCAGATGCAAATCCACCGAAGAATCCGAGAGAATGCCCTTGATGAGACAAGCCTTGGGCGTGAGAGGAGCTCCCGCACAGGCTTTGGGTGAGACAGGGCTCTTGCATGCGACAGCCAAAAACAAAAAACGAGGCCTCCCATACCCGACAACTCCCTCGGGTGAGAGAGAGTCTCCTGCACGCGATAGCCAAAAACGACGAGAAAAAGGGCTCCCGCACACAACATCTCCCTTCGAGAGAAAGTGAGAGAGTGGCTTCTGGACTTAGCTCTTCGCGATGAAGTTGAAGAAGTAAGAAAAGAAGCTCTTCTTTCCATGCCCGTTATTGTGGTCTGGTCTGGTCTGGTCTTGATACGCTAGCAAACATGTTCAGAAGATTGGAGTTCTTCGAGAAAGATAAGCATCAAACAGTCAAGAAAGTGATTCCATATTGTCTTGAATTTTTATCGTGCCTATATGGATCTTGCTATGGTGTTGATGGAAAAGAAAATTGTTCCTGTGTTGGAGCTATTCGTAGGATCCTTTTACATTGCCCTCAGGATGTTATGCTTAAAATGAGGACAGAATGGGTTAGATGCATTGATTTTCTGCTGCTTAATGGAAAGAAGTATGTAAGAGAAGCATTCTGCACTCAGATTAGTTCTTTCCTTCAAGATCCAATATTGAGTATTTTATTTTCAGATATTTTTAGGCTGATGTGGTATTTGTTGGCAACGTGAAAAATTGCAAGTTGGGAGAGATCTTGCCTGTCGGTTTGGTGCTCTCTTAGTACCTTGTTCTTTCAAAGTTGTTGGAGACAATGGAAGGTGTTGAAAATTTGCCACCTGATTGCTTGCAAACGATATTCAATCATCTAAGTGACAATGACTTGAAAAGTGCATCGGTTGTCTGTAAAGAGTTTTTGACAAACGTGTATCTTTGCAAGCAAAGCTTAAAAGTTATTCACCCCAAGGTTAGTGTGCTTTCTGTGCATCTCAAACGATTCACAAAAATCAAAAAGATAGATCTCAGAAACTTTCATGGTGATATAGATGAAGCTATTCTTGAGATTTCAGGATCTGAAATAAGTCTTGAAGCTCTTGATATTGCATCTCCAAAAGCAATCAGGACTGAGACTCTACAAGAGTTGGGTTCAAATTCAAAGATGAAAAATTTAATGGTTTTGAAGTTACACCACCTAGAATATTTGCAACATAGTGATTTTGTGGTGATAGCAAATTCATTTCCGTATTTGGAAGAACTCATGATTGGTTATAATCATTATTACAATCTTAGCCGTTCTCCAAGGTTTCCTACGGATTCTGGAGTGGAAATTTTGGCATCTAATCTTAAGCTTTTAAAGAAACTTCATATATTCAGAAATCATGATATTTCTGATCAATCTCTGGTTGCTCTTTCACAGCGTTGTGTTTTCCTCAAAGATGTTAGGATCCGTTGTGACAATATTAGCCTGACAGAATACGGTATTGGTCTTCTCCTTCGAAATAGGCCAACCTTGGAAGCTTTTTCGATTGGATTTGTGAAGTTGAATCCTTCACAGACTACAATCACTATTGAAAATTCAATTAGCCATGCCAAAGCCTTAACTTCTGTTGAGTTTTACAAAATGAGTGTTTCTAACATGCTTCTTAACGAAATCGCAAAGCTTAGGTTAAAGAAATTTGGGCTAAGGATGTGCAACAATTTTTCCGTCGCGGGTTACTTAGTGTTATAAATGGAGATGTAAATTGCATTGAAATCAGTTTACACGAGTTGACAAAATCAACACTGCTCCTACAGCTGTCAACCAAGTGCCCTTCACTAGAAGAGATTAGAATCTACAATGCGACCGCGCAGATCAGAGACGTACTTGGCAATGATAATATTCCGTTGTCAAAAAACTATAAGATCCAAAATCTTTATTTGCGGAATTCATGATGAATTGGTCGAAGAATTGGGATTCATTTTCCCCAACTTGAGGGTTCTTGATCTGAGTTTCTGTCAGCATATCACGAGCAAAGGCATTGAAGCTATTCTGAAGAGTTGCAAGTTTCTTAGGAAGCTGATACTAAGAATGATCCCTAATCACAGAGTAAAGTTGATAAAAGCAGATGATTTCGAACTTCCAGAAGTGAATTTAGAGGAATTGAAACTAACATATTCATCTATAGGTGATAAAAGGTTTGCACAAATACCAAAGATATGTCCTTGGCTGGTGTCTTTGAAAGTGAATTATTATGCCAAACTGACGAATGAGGGTATAAAGCAAATCGTCAAAAACATCACAAGTTTGAATTGTTTAAATATCCATTACAATCTTTGTATAAATGTGGATGATTTGTTGGATTGGATGTTATCTACAAGCAACTTTGCTTCCCTCAAGAGAATATATGTTGAATCA
This sequence comes from Heritiera fomes, assembly GCA_032173925.1. Lineage (NCBI taxonomy): Eukaryota > Viridiplantae > Streptophyta > Magnoliopsida > Malvales > Malvaceae > Heritiera > Heritiera fomes. The sequence continues at coordinate 9,832,527 of JAPDPM010000014.1, read as the reverse complement.
ACTTGTGATTTCAGTGAGGAACAAAGAGATGAACTCTTACGGCGTGGTTGTGTGCTTCTCCCTGAGAGAAATATTTTGGAAGTTTGAGAGCCATAGTACTCTAGTCTTCCATGAAGGTCAGCAGTTTGGTGTGGAAGGTATGAGATCATGAGCTGAGCTGCATGATTCTTCAGTTAGAGATTAATTGTTTTCCATTATTTATGCTTAATTACATATTTCAGTTAGAGATTATTTGCTTTCTATATTCTCTAATGCAATTTGTTAGACAGATTATGTATTAACAGGAATTTAAGCGAAAAGTGCGCGAGATGGGCACAAATAAGTCCTTAAGCGAAAAATGCGCGAGACGGGCACAAATAAGACCCTAAGCGAGAAGAAGACGCGAGACGGGCACAAATAAGTCCCTAAGTGAAAAATGCGCGAGATGGGCACAAATAAGACCTTAAGCGTGAAGAAGACGCGAGACGGGCAAATCAAAAGTCCCTAAGCGAAAAATGCGCGAGACGGGCAAACAAAAAGTCCCTAAGAGAAAAATGCGCGAGACGGGCAAACAAAAAGTCCCTAAGCGAAAAATGCGTTAGACGGGCAAATCAAAAGTCCCTAAGCGAAAAGCGCGCGAGACGGGCAAACAAAAAGTTCCTAAGCGAAAAATACGCGAGACGGGCAAATCAAAAGTCTCTAAGCGAAAAGTGCGCAAGACGGGTAAACAAAATTCTCTAAGCGAAAAATGCGCGAGACGGGCAAATCAAAAGTCCCTAAGCACAAAAAGGTGCGAGACGGACAAAAATAAGTCTCTAAACGAGGTATGTCATAATTTATCATTGGATATGTGCTGCAATTGGTTGACAAATTACATTTAACATTTTATGTTGACATTTCGGATAAAAACAATGTTATAGTCTTATCATTTCTATAAAGGCCCTATGCAAAAAATACGCGAGATGAGCAATTCTCTCAAAGTTCCTAAGCGAAAATGCGCGAGATAGGCAATCCTCTAAAAGTCCCTAAGCAAAAATGCGCGAGATGGGCAATCCTCTAAAAAGTCCCTAAGCGAAAATGCGGGAGACGAGCAATTCTATAAAGTCCTTAAGCGAAAAATGCGCAAGATGGGCAAATTGTGAAATCCTCAAGCAATAAAGTGTACGGATAAATGCGATACCCAAGTACGAATTCTTCTTTAGATGTAAGAGCTTCATAAGAAGAGCTGGGGAGCACTATAGATTAACTTCTGCATTAAAAGGAGTATCGAAACTAATAGGCACCCATGCATATGCGTTCCGAGGTACTATAATGCCAAGAGCTTGATCCTTAGGAAAATTAGTCTCTGGATTATCTAAATAATCTTCGTCCAAGCTTGTGAGAACCTCGACCATCTCGAGTTGACAAAAAGGCTTCTAAGAGCTAGTAAGATCAGATAAATCTTTACAAGTGTCTATCTTCAGAAAAGGTTCCAAATTCTCAGCATCGGGATCGAGCTTCAACCAATCAAGAGCATGCCGAGTACAAATCACATATGATGAAACCATATAAGAACATATGCATCCGCTTATGGCACTTCTGGACAATGTGCTCTCATGGCCTTAACCCATATTCGATTTTCTTCCTCTTGGCTACTAGAAGGCACTTGACAAAAGAAATGATGACACGATGTCGTTTCCGCTACAAATAATAATGAAGTTCATTAGTTGAGCCCTCAAGTGAAGATGAAAAGACTCTTGTGATAATCCCAGAAAGAGGGTAGCACAAGAATTTGAAAAACCCATTCTTCATATACTCTTTCACAAGGTAAACCTTGTAAAAGAGTGGGGAGCAATTGATGTGGACTAGGTCATTTATTACTGGGCTTTTCTATAAGTCAAGCTGAAGACCATTGAGCCAAATAATAATCTAAGCCCAAGAGGAAAGAGAACTCAAAAGGCCCATAAATGGCCTATTGGGTTATTAGTTAAGCTGTGGGGCTTAAAGGTAATTACGCGTAAAATAACTCATATAAATAAGTCACATGTATCATTCTTAAACCCTAAGCTCTATTTACCTACTGAACCCCTGTCAAAACCCTGTCTGACTTAAGCATCGGAGTGCGCGTGCAGGGGACCCTGATGGTTTTCTCTCTTGCAGAATTTTTGAAGACAAATTAATACGAAGATCGAGAATTTGATGTCAGCAAACATTTATTGTTGTTTTTGCAACAACAATATGATTCAATCGAATCTACATAAATCTCATCAAATTTTTAGCCTTTTTAGCCGAAAGTTAAAAATCCCGTCACCAAGTAAAAAGCCATAGAATCCGGAATTCTGAAATCTGAAACCCTTTTGTAACCAAAAAAAAAAAGAAATCTGAAACCCTTTTTCCACACGATGAGAGAGAAGTGCATCGACATCCAAATATATTTGAAATATCATACGTAGAGAACGTAGGTCCATCCATCCCTGTATATACACAGAAGCCACCTGGAAGTATAAAGCAGCTTTTACACAAGGAAAAATAAAACTGCTGCCTAGTTGACGCGTTCATATAATATCATTTTTATAGTAAAAATATTTAATTTTTATTCCAGTGATTACTTTAGTGGTGCTTTATAAAATTTTTTTCTCATGACAATAAAAATGTTATAAGATAATGTAAGTATGTAAATAATATAATTTTTTTTCTTTTGTAATCAGAGTATATTTGTATTATTGAATAATTAATTACCTATAAAAAATTATTGCATTAAAATATTAAATAATTGAGGATGGAGTTGCTTGAATTTAAATCCAAAACTTTTAATATGTCACAATTCATTCTTAATTATTTAGTCAAAAGGTTGTTAGGTATGATTATAATTTCTCATTATCATAAATAATTCAAGTAATGATAATTATTCCATATAATGTCAATAGAGTTTTTTTATTTCACAAGTTGAGTTAAGATGATGATACATATCTCATTTTATTTATTTTTTATTTTCTTAATATTTTAAAAAGACATATGTCATCATCCTACTTGTGGAGTCAAAAAACTCCATTGACGGTATATGAGATATTAATCCTTCAAAAAAAGCATTTTCTAAGAAAAATCATTTAATTCTCTCACTTAATTCTCATCTTTATAAATTCACAATCCCTGTAGTTAATTTATCACTTCCATAATTCTCAAAATCCTTAATAATCCTCAATAATTAACTGCTTCCAATACCTATTAAATTAATTCCAAGAGTAAAAAAATACTCGGTTGTCACAATTTAAATAAAGTAAATATTTATTCATCTTTTCATCAGTTTTAAAATTAATTTTTGAATATTTAAAAGTTTGATACTTCTATCCATTTCATTCTCTCTTTTCCTACCAAAACTTTTTTCAAAAAAAAAAATTATTATTATTTAACTTTAATTTAAATGGAAAAGTTCATATATGTTTTTGAGGTCATCTACCTATTATAAAACTACTTAAATGTCAAAAGCTCTCCATGATAAATGTTATCTTTTTAGTTAAAAGCTTTGATTTTTTATATTTATATCAAATATATAAGATATTTTAAAGATTTGATATTTTATCAATTTAAAAATGAAAATTTAAAAATATATTAAGATGAATTTAAATAAAGTAAATAATTATTTATCTTTTTATCATATTCAAAAATAATATTTGAATAGGTGGCAAATGGGCGGGTCGAGTCGAGTTTGGGTTGAGTTATTTTGGATTGGATTGATTTGGGTTAAGAAAAAATCGGATCATTTCAAATTTAGATCATTTCAAGTTCGGGTTAGGTCGGGTTTAGGTCAAAGAAAAATCGGTCTATTTCGGGTTCAGATCATTTTGGATTCGGATTAGGTCGGATTTGGGTCGATTTGAATTCGCATCAATTTGGGTTAAGATCAATTCAGGTTCCAATTAGGTCAGGTTTAGGTCGTTGAATTTTTTAGTCAATTCGAGTTGGTTGGAATTGGATTCCAGCCAAGCGAGTTGGTTGTCACGCTCCAATTTCTTAAATTTCACAATAAAATTTTCACATTTCTTTCATTCTGTTAAACTGTGCTCAGTGTTATCAAATCAATATTAAGCTAAAACATAATTAGCTAAATCAATATCTATCATCCAGATTTGGTCCCAGTTCAATCCTTTAACACATCAAATACATGCTCTTATTTTCACCTACGTATTCAAAACCATTCACTACAAAATTAATGTATATAAAAAACTCAAGCATATCAATATTTATATGTTTATCAAAATCTACAATGTTCCTACACATTTCTTACATCTTTCATACTGTAATCTACTTCTGTTTTCATTAAGTTTATATCATTTCTCTACACACTACAGTATTTTACAATAAAGTCTGAACATATAAAATAACAATAGTAGATATACTTTCAAGGTATGCTCCAATAGCCTCAAAGGAACCCCACAAAACCTTCTTCAAAAACTAGAACTATTGTGAATAATCCGAAAGGGGGAAAAAGGATGTGAGCTTTATGCCTAGTAAGAAATATATATAAAGATACATATACCATAAACTATATGGAAGTATTTTAAAACTAGTTACTATGTGTGAGAGTTCAAATGATAGTTCTAAACGGATATTCAGAGGAAAGAAATTTCAATAACTTATTAGGATTAGGGATGAGTACAAAAGGATGCTTTAAAACACCTTACTTGTCCCCTTCTCCTAACACTTTGGCTATAGAGCAGATTACTAAATATATTAGAGAAGAAATTGGTGCATCTCGAAATCATAATCATAATAGTTTAACATTCAAAATTCATGTCAAATCCGTACAATGCAATTATCTTAATTAATCAGAAAACCAAGCAAATTTTAGAAGTTCACTGATATTCATATCATCTTAAACCTTTACCAGTCAGAAACATGCAGATTTCAGAGTTCAGATAATATTCATACTATCAATATCAAATCATTTTCAATTTCAGAGTTTAGGCATCAGAGGTTTAGAAATCATTCAAAACCTAGATAATCATAATCATTTCAAAATTCAGAATTTAGATATCAGAAGATCAAAAATCATATAATTTCAAATAAATCAAAAACAGTAGAGATACTGTAACATTTCAATAGAGATCATGCAGTCCAAATCCCATAAAAGGAGAAACAGAAGACATATGGCCGTAGTCATAAATAGCCCACAGTGTACACAAGCAGGTGACAACTACGGATGCTTTGATTGAATTAGAGTTAATATAGCATTCAGAATAGAAACAGCCCATAATACCATTGAGCAGGTGATATCGAGGTGGCTGTAGACTTGCTCAGGGTCTAGCAGCTATTTAGAATCAAAAGTCAAAAATATTGCAAGACCAACTATGGGGAACTGAAGTCTCAAAGCAGTTAATAAACCAAATCAAATCATTTATGGAAATTAATTCAGTAATTTATATCTTCAGTCAATTCATAAAAAAAATAAATCAGAAATCATTATAGTTGAACTATAAAAATTTACCAAATATTCTCATATCAATGATAAATGTTCAAAATATTTTATTTACATATAAACACATGTTTAAAATATGCTGTCTAAAATATGTTGATGACTTAAAATGTGGGAAAATAAATAAAAACCAAATCGGAAACTGAGTTACAAAATCACGTCTTTAATACCAATTACTCAACAACCACAATTAACTAAAATCATAATGTAAACTTCAATGCAATGAAACCATGAGACATATTTCAAGAATCAAACCTATGACAAAATCCACTTCATACACATTTTGAAATCTAAGGTCTACTTCGTGCTAAATTAATGTTTTATAAAATTTCGACAATATAACAATATGATAATTCTAAACCTCCTGCAAAGCAAACACAATTTATATTCCCAAAACAATTGATTTTACAATCATGTTTAGTATCTCCTATATTCTTTATACATATCCCTTACCACTCATATCTTGCCGAATAGTTCGTTAGCACTAGTAATTTCATACCTCACTTCCAAGCTGCAAAACATCATACCAACATAGTTAGTTCATCAAACTAGAGTTCTAACAATTATTTAACTCCTTAAGATCCACTACATTGCCTACTGCAGCTGCAAATCCAATCTCTTTTATACTAGTGCTAACACTGCAACTATCATCAAAATACCTCCATTTTTGGTTCTAACTTCACCAGTAGTCTTCTATTAATTTATACAATTTTCTAGGATCCAAATTACATTCAATTGAGCATTGTTTCAAGATCTCCTTCACATGGCCTAATTCATCTCTCTCTCCTACATGTCTCATTTCTTCAATTTAAGGCTAAATTCATGTTCTACACTTATTCTACATTGATTCTACATCATTTTCACATTGAACAATACTACTTTCATGCACAATCCTACTTGGGAGTGAGTTTTCATGGTTTTAGTTCAAATCAAACTCAAATACATGTTTAAACCATTATATCACATAATATAAAATCATTAAAACACATCAAATAAACTTTCTCTCCCCTTAATCACTATGGCTGAAACTTGTAGGGGAGAATTCACCTTGAATTTGTCACTTTGGAACTTGATTTTGGTACCAAGATGTAGAGCACTGAAAATTAGACAAGATTGGTGAAAACAGTTTTCAGTTTCGAGGTGTTTTTGCTTGGGTTTTGTGGACTTTCTCTCTCTTAACCAAGCTTTGTTAATGAAGGAATATGAGAGAAAGAGAGATGGATGGCAATGGGAAGAATAAAGGCCAAAATAATCTTTTAAATAAATATCTTGGTGTAAATGACCAAAATGCCCTTATACTTACTCGAAAGTTCCAATTTTGCCTTCACGATTTGACTTCGTTTCAAACATTTTGTCTAATCCCAATATATTTCATTTAATCATAAAACATATCTATTTAACATGTTCTAATCATTGGATAGGCATCTAATGGGGTTTGACGAGTAAAAAGGTTGAAATTACCAAAATAACCCAAATCTTCGAATCCCGTAATTTTTGATAGTTTTGTGTGATTCATTCAATTAGTCAACAAGGCATAAGACTTAGTCACATGAGGATTTATCTATAACTGTCAGTTGGTCAGAAGTCAACTTGGTTTGACCATTATTCATGAAACTTTCTTGAGCCTATAAACATAATTGTCATTTTCGAATTTGTTGCACATTTTTCAAAACATGAACATACAAAGGAATTTTGTGGTGTAGATTTCTCCCATCTCAGTATTTCACTTCAAATATCATGACTTTGGAGTTTCATCCCAATCCAAACTGTAAAAGTCCCATAGGGCCCACATGACACTTTCCTTATATAAGTCCAATTATTCAATTTCTTAATAATTTATCCTTTGTCTTTTAATTTCTATAACCTTTTACTTATGGAATTTATTGGGAAAATGTGGTCCTCACACAAGTTTTTTGGGTTAGGCTTTGGTCATCTTGGTGTAATTTATCTAGTATAAAAATGACTGAAATCATATTTCTAGGAATCACAAAACTCATTAAAATAAAATTTTATTCTTGCATGACCTATAATAAAATTGGAATTGAAATATTCAAAATATTTAATAATTCGTATGATAGTTTTCTTTATAATATATTTACCAATATTCATAAATTAATTACATCTTTTTCATTTTATTTCTATATTGTCTTAAATTTAAGTTTGAATCTTTTTGAGTTTAAGTTAATTTGGATTTGGATCAATTTGGGTTCAAGTCAATTTAAGTTCGGATCAATTCAGGTTTAAGTCAAGTTGAGTTTGGGTTAATCTAAATTCAAATAAATTTGGGTTCAGATCATGTCGGATTCAGATCAATATGAATTTGGATCAGGTTGGATTTGGGTTGTTGACTTTTTTAGTCAAATTGGATCGGTGGGGTTTGGTTTCGAGTTATTTAGGTTGGTTTTTTGAATCAGGTCAGTTTTTGGCAACTCTTTCATCCATTTCTTCTTCTTCTCCTACCAAACCCTTTTTTTCGCAAAACATTGAAAAAATATTTTTAAATTTTAATCTAAATGGTTAAGTTTATTTCTATTTTTGAGAATATTTATCTACTATAAAACTATTTAAATGTCAAAATGTTAAGTTATCCATATAGGATATTATCTTTTTAGCCAAAAGCTTTGCATTTTCAATTTCGATTGTGAAATGGGAATTTCTACAGTTAGGTCACAAAATTTGATCTTACTGTAAGATCAACATATGATTAAATGTAAATTTAGAATCATTAAACATAAAATATGTTAAAAGTATCGTAAAAATATGATTATCAATGTAAACATTAGTGTCAATAGATTTAAACACATGATAATTTTTTTGTTTACTATCATGTGTTTACATACTTTTAACATATTTTATACCTAATAACTTCAAATTTATGCTTAATCATGTATTGTTTACATTAACCTTAAATTACTCATCAAGTGTTTACGATACTTGTAACATATTTACCCCTAATGACTTTAAGTTTACCCTTAATCATGTATAATTTACATTAATCTTTCAATAAGGTCAAAATTTATGATCTTACTGTAGAATTCCCCAAAATGAAATTGGCAACACTTTGAGAGAAGCTCAAGGAGAAGACGTAGGCAAGGGTGTCAAATTTCTATAAATCTTTTGTGTACATTTTCTTTATCCCTATACTCTTTACTTTACTTGTTTTTTATTTAATTATCTAGTTAGGTGTTAAATTATAGGACAAAAGTGTAGAGAATTTAGATTAGTAAAAACTAATTTAAGTCTAATGCAAAACTGATTCATTACCCCTCTCAGTTTAGTTTTTGAGCTGACAATTTTTTATTATGTTTTTTATTAAATTTATATTATTCAATTTATATTTAATATTAAATGTTAAATATTTGTGGGTTTTGTAAAAATAATTGAATATTGACTAGAATACTATATAAATTAAGATAAAAAGTTATGCAATATTAGTGTTATTATTGTTATTATTGATTTGGTAATTAATAATTTTGTAAGTGAAGAATTAGTTGTTTGAAAAATATCTAGTAGAATATATATAATTTTAGTCTCTTTATTTTGATAATGTTAATTATTCAAAGTTCATAATTTTTTTTGTTACAATTATATTACTTTTAGCTTTTATTAAGAATTTTTTTTCTTTATTTCTATTTAGTTAATGGTGAGGTATTTAAAAAAAATCAACATTAGAGCAATTACATTGTACTAAAGAAACTAATGAACAAAGCTAAAAAAAAGCTCGTATTGAAATCGATTTAGAAACTCTTCTTACGAATCTAGGACTTCATAGTAGAATCATGAGTTATCCTCCTAATGAGCAGGGTAAGGTACGAATGGCATACTTACAAAAAGGACCTTGTCAACCATGAAACCATATCTTTTCTTAATGAAATATAAGAAATATGTTACGATAGTTCAATCCCAATTAGTTTAATGAGTTCAGTAATTATTTATACTATAGCATATTAAAGGATGCTGCTTTTTGTTTATATTGTTATCTTTTCAGATAAGATATTGGAAAGCAAAAAAGTAGAGACTCTTTTGTTCTTGCAGGTTTTACCAATTATAATAAGAAAGATAGATTTAAAACCTATGTTAATGGTCTTAATAGTGCTCTTAATCAAGCTTATAAAAAGTGTGAAGACTTGATGCATCAAAACCAACACATTCAATCTATTTTTGTTAAACAATCAAATCAAGCCTAAATTGAATATCACACTAGGTTGACTGCTTCAGTAGCTTGTATTTGATTTCTCTTACATCAAGGGCTAGCTTTTCGTGGTTATAATTAATCAGAGGAATTAAGAAATAAAGGATATTTTCCTAAACTCCTCTATTTTCTTGCTAATCATAATGAAGCTATCAATAATGTTGTTTAGAAGAATGCTCTTAATAATTTGAAATTTATTACTCCTAATATTCAATATGATATTATAAATATTGTAGCAAGGGAGACGACAAAGGTCATCATTGATTATCTAAAAGATGTTTTATTTTTATCTTGGTTGATGACTTTCATGATATGTCAAATAAAGAACAATTGGCCATTATTTTGCGCTGCATGAATATAAAAGGTTGTATGGTTGAACATTTTTTTTAGTATTGTGCCTATTCTGACTCTACTGCGTTATCACTTAAAATAGCAATTTAAGCATCATTCTTTAAGTATGGATTAAGTTTGTCAAGATTATATGCACAATGTTATGATGGTGCTAACAATATGCGAGGAGAATTTAATAGATTAAAAAGTTTAATTGTGTAGGAAAATGAGTTTGCATTTTATGTTCATTGCTTTGCTCATCAACTTCAATTAAAGAACAGCTTAAATCAAGAAACTAGTCTCAAACATATTGGTGATACTAGATGAAATTCTCATTATGGTATGTGTCTCAACAAAATCATTTTGTTTGCATCTACTGTTGATGTGCTTGACAATGTAGTTGAAAATGGTTTGAATTTTGAATAAAGAGTTGGAGCTCAAGTTTTACTGCAATTTGATTCAATCTTTTGACTTTGTTTTCAACCTACAGTTGATGAGTAGTGTGTTAGAAATTACAGATGAATTGTCAAAAGCTTTGCAAATAAAAGATCTTGATATTGTTAATGCCATGGAATTAGTTGAAATATTGATACAATGACTATAAAAGATAAGAGATGATGGATGAGATTCTTTAATAGTTATAGTTTTTTCATATTGTAAAAAAATGATATTGTGTTCCTAGTACGGATGCTATGTAGCTCTTAGAAGATTGCGATATAAAGTTACAAAGGTCTCAAATTTACATCATTATCAAGTTGATTTATTTTATGTTGTCATAGATAGACAACTTTAAGAGCTCAACAATCGTTTAACTGCAATTAACATTGAGTTGCTTCTTTTTGCAGCATGCCTTAATTCGAATGACTCATTTTCAACTTTTAACAAGGAAAAATTAATTCAATTTGCTCAATTTTATCCTCTTGGGTTTTTTGCAATTAATTTTTTGGCACTTGATAGTCAACTTGAAACTTTTTTTTTGAAAGGCAAAATTTATTGCAAGGAAAAAGTAATTACAAGTCAAAGTGAAGCCAAGGAAGAGCTTCACAAAGCAGGAAAAACCAGAGACCAAACAACAAAAAGACTTGATTTGACTGTACATTAGGCCTCCAAAAACTAGCAAAACAAAGAGCCAAAAACACAAACACGTGAAAGGCAACAACGAAATAAAAAAGATTAACAAACCTTCAAAACACGAAAAACCCAATCTGAGACATACAGCCACAATTAGCAATGCAAGCCGTCGCAAGCCAAGCCAAAGAAAGAAAAACCAAATGCCTAAAACGCAAAGCATCAATCCCACACAAACAGAACATTCCGACCACACCACAACTGAAAATAGCTAGGCTACATGTCGTAACGGTTTCGCGCTCGACGAATTTTGAAAACATTTAAAAACAAAGAGAGTCGCCACCAATCTTTTTTGACTAGGTGTGATTGACCACCTAAAATATTTATTTTTTTTAACAAAATCTCAAAATTAATTAAGTTTTATTAAAAAGACAATTTTTTGTCTGCAAAAGCAAAATTAGGTCCGGGAGTACGGTTATGCGTGGGGAAAGATTAGCACCCCCACGACGCCCGTTAAAAAACAGTACTATAGTAATCATGTGTTATCCTTTAATTTTAATAAAATGGTCTTAAATTGATATTCAAAAATAATTCTTATTTTATTGCATTTTTTTCAAAACATTTTCTTATTATTTGTCAAAAATCATTTCCTTCATTTTTAGAAAAAAACTAAATTTTATTTTTTTGAAATTGAATGTGAATCCTTTTGTATTGAATAGTTAAATCGAATACCCAATACTTTTGGTAGCATTTGAAATAATTTTCCTCATCTAAAGATTTCTTAAGAATCACTACTTGTGACTTCTACAGAATCTCATCATCGGAAAGACTCACACCCATTTCGAAAATTATTATGAGTACATATGATGCAAACAGATAATATATGATGCAAATGAATTTTTAATTTTTAATTTCATTATTTATTTGTTTATTTATTTATATATCTTTGTTTTAGAAAAACTTATTCATTTTTATTTTTTATTAAAATTTTAAATTAATGAAAAATCATACTAAATATTCCAATACTTTTGGCAACATTTAGTACAACTCTTCTCACCTAGGGATCAGTTAGGAATCAGTACTTGTGACTTCCGTAACATCCCATCATCGGACATTTTTACTTAATTTTAATTTTATTATTAATTTTAAAAATTCAATTTTATTTTCAAAAATTTAAATTATTAAAAAATTATACTAAATACCTCAATACTTTTGACAATATTTAGTAGACTCTTCTCACCTAGGGATCAGTTAAGGGATCAGTTAAGGAATCACTACTTGTGACTTCCATAACGTCCCATCATCGGACAATTTGTTTAATTAAATTTAAAATTTTATCATTTACTCAAATTTGAATTTCATTATTTTTTAAATACATTTTCCTAATCAATAATAATTAATGAAAATACAAATAAAAGAAAATTTTCAAAGAAACTTTTATTTTACAACATGCATTAATAATAATAATAATAATAATAATAATAATAATAATAATAACAACAACACATATGATGATAATAATAATAATGTTATAATTTAATTTTTTTAATTAATTTTTTAATTAATTTTTATTTTTTTATTTTTAATTTTCTAATTAAAATTTTCCTTCTTCTTTCTTCCCTTTTTTTTTTACTCAAAGAACATAAAATTAAATAAATAAATAAACATAATTATAAAAAAGTCCAAAATATACCAAAATTTGGGTTTAGAACCCACATGGAAGGCAGCCTAAATGAGATGGCCTAGGAAAGCCCACGGATCGGGCCCAACCACTTTCCCAGTGGCCTAAAGCAAGTGGGCCGAAGGTGGACGCGGGTCAGCAGCGGAGTGGGTCGGGTCAGGCAGCTGGCACTCGGATCTGCTTCGCTGGCGGGTAGGACGCAGGTGAGGAGAAACGGGTCGGGTCGGCTCCGCTGTGGCACGCGGACCCGGATCAGGTCAGGTCCACGCGTGGATCTTCTCCCTTTTTTCTTTTTTTTAGCTATAAAATCCACTCTTTTTTTTTGTTCTTCATTTTCCACCTCTTCTAAAAAAAATTTTCAGAATCTTTGAAGACTCTCGACGGGGGTGATTTTCGGCTACCGCGAATTGCCGTGCGCCACCGTCTGCCGCTGCTGCAGGTCGCCGAAAATCAAAAACGAACCTACCTTCCGAAAGCTCTTCGATCCCTCTACCTGATTCTGATCTTGGTTTTAGCTAAAAAGCCCTCTAACCCTATAGATCTGGCTTAGACCGAAGCCCTTTCCCCATTTTTTTTGTTTTTGTTTTTTGATCCGGTTATGGGTTTGGTTGTGGCTTGTTGTTTTTGTGGCTTGTTTCTTTTTTTTTTTTGCAGGTGGGAGTTTGCTGTGTAGGTGATTGGGGGTGGTGATGGTCGAATGGTTGAGGGTTTGGGGTAGCGGTTGGTGGCCAATGATGGTTGTGGTTTTGTTGGAGATATCTTGGTGATGGGAATGGTGTCTCGACGTTGGGTGTTGCTTGGGGCTAGTTTGGTTACAGAGGTGCTGGTGGTTGTCGGTTTTTGGTTTCGATGTTGAGGGGGTTCGGGTAGTGAGATGTGCACGAGACGGGTTGTGGCAATTGTGCTTTTTGGGTTCTTTGGGGTAGTCTGGTGGGAGTGATGGTGGCGGTTTGGACGGTGATGGGTAGTTTTCGGTGATGATGGCAGTGGTTCCGATGAGGGTTGATGGCTTCCCCCCTAGAGAGTTTTGTCTCTCCCATTTTCAGGGTTTTTAAGAGTCTTATGGTGATGGTCGAGGTGAGAAAGGATGGCAGGGTAGCTAGCTGATGGATGAGTGACAGAGACTGGTGGTGGCTAATGGACGGCCTCGGGGAGAGGGGCTAGCAGTGTGGTGGCCGGCGATTTTGGGGAAGGGAACCCCATTAAATGCACTGATAGATACCAGACAAAATAATAATAATAATAATAATAATAATAATAATAATAATAATAAACAAATAATAATAATAATAATAATAATAATAATAATAATAATAACAATAATAATATAAACAAAACACATAATAAAAATAAATATATATAAAAATAATAATTATAATATTAGGACAAAATTAAGTGTTAACACTACCAATGCCAAACAAGGAGTCCAAAACCAGCATTAATCTTCGATCACCAACAGATTAGAGATTCTGTTGACACCCTGTTTAGCAAGAGAGTCAGCAAACTCGTTACACTCCCTTAAAATGTAATGAATTTGAAAGCCAACTAATAGATGTTTCAAGTTCTCAACTTGGGAGAAAACATTCCTGAGTTTCCAAGGAGCATCTTCAAGCGACAAGAACCAATTGATTGTGTTTGCCGAATCACTTTCGATAATCAAAGGGCTCCAATACAAAATTTTTAATATCGAAGAAGTTGGCTATCTTACAGAAAAATTAGTGAAGACGAAGAAAGACATTGTTTATTTACTAATTGTTTTACTAATCAAATAGGCTGTGATATTACCAATTGCAACTGCAAGTGTTGAAAGAACTTTTTCAACAATAAAAATAGTCAAAAATTGATTGCATAATCGAAGATGGGATAATTTGATAAATGATTGCTTGATTACATATATTAAAAAAAATGTATTTGAAAGTGTTGATAATAAAACAATCATACTACGATTTCAAAATATAAAAACTAGTTGCAGACAATTGTAAAAAAAATATTTTTATATTATATTTTATTTGGATTTTTATAATATTGTTGTTATTTAAAGATTATGTTTTGAAATTTTAATTTTTACGTACTTATGTATATAAAATATTATATAGTTTTGATCCCATAGGAAACAATTCTTGACTATACCATTGAAAACTACAAAATCATTTTATATAAAAATAATTAATATATTTTTATATTTGATGTATCGTAATTTTTAGAATTAAAGGTGTAATATTTTACGAGTAAATAATAGTACTATCGGATAATATTTCATTTTGCTGTAAAAGGTACCTATAATATTTTATTAAACTCGATTTTTATTCTTTCTTTCCTGGAGCAAAATTTGTAAATAAAATAATAACCAAATAATAAAGAAACAATTAAAACAGTAAATATGATAGACAGAACAACTCAAAAAGAAAGCATTTGACCGGTAAATATCCATATAAAACGTTAATTCTTTATTTTTGTTTATTTACACTTTAAATATATAGCTGTATAAGATAACGTAAATAACTAAATTTCGAATTTTAAAAAAATTCCACCAAATGTACTTATCACTAAAAACAAGATATTGAAAATTGAAAAACAAGAAGTTTCAAATTTTTGTTATTATACTTCAGATTAATATTCAATATACCGTTAGTAAAAAATTTTGACTTCACAAACGGTATTTGGATGATGATACATGTTTTTCTAAAAAAAATTAAGAAAATAAAAAATAAATAAAATATGATATATATATATATATATTATTACTTAATTCCGCTTGTAAAGTGAAAAAACTCCAATTAACATTATATTGGATAATTATTCTTGTACTTAATCCATTGAACATTTATATTCTAAAAATGAGGGCACCAAATGAAAAATTATTTTCCGACTAACAGAGTCTTTGCATTTTTAATTTTAGAGCAAACGTTAACTATGCTAAGTTTCAATCCTATTTAGTATTTAGGTACTTGTTTAAAGTTATTTATATTTGGCTTAATAGCCAAATATACCATCAAATTTTTGCACAAAACGGACATCAACTTTTAATATTTTATTGCATGAAAATCAGTTTATAAACTTTTATATTACTGTAAATAAATATTTAACTTTCTAAAATCATGCAATTAAGTCTAAATCCGTTAAATGACATAAACTTCTATTAGTATTACACACATGACATGCTACGTGATAATCAACTAAGCTATTCATGTCAGCTTTCACGTAGGATATCTAAATTGCAATTAGTGTTAATTAACAAATTTGGATCTAATTATATAATCTTGAAATGTTGAAGTTTTATTTAGAAAAAATAAAAATTTATGTACTGATTTTCACGCAATAAAACATTGAAGACATACATCCATTTTATGTAAAACGATGATAGTACATTTGGCTATTAAACTTTTATATTTTACTTAAATTTTTTAGTTTTGAATGTTGTTAAAAATAAATGCACATAATTATGTACAAAAAATAAATAAATTACTAAAACATTGAATAGTATTATGTTGCAAATTAAATAAATGTCATTTTCGTAACTCATGAAATTTCAAAAAAAAAAATTCAAACTCATCTTAATTTTTATCAACAGTAACAAGTAAAATAATTAGCAGCCAACTGTACTTCACAAAATTATGAACTTCATTTAGTATGATTATTTTTCCACCCGGAAAAAGGATATAATTCCATCTCGCTCTAACGCCCCCAAAAATTTTTTTAATGAAGCCTACCTAGTCATAGATTATATTTTTAATAAATTATTATCAACAAGATCTCAAACAAGTAGGCGCAAATGGAAATTTTTGCATGATGGGATGGAATATTAAATAGTTGTCTGTATTCGGCAATTGGCACATGTAAATACGTGGATGCTTAGTGAATGTGCATCGAGAATGTGGCGGGCAGGACAACCGAACAAGATTTGTAGGTTAGGTTTGATTTGCTAAATATATGTAGAAATTAATGATTAAAAAAGTATTTGCATTTGTATGGCCCCACTTCTTTTGGGTACGTCATATAATGTGTAAAACATGGATGCTTTTTTTTTTGGTCTTAAAAACATGGATGCTTTGCTGCTTATTTAAGTGCCAATAATATACCTTCGTACTTGTCAGTGGAATTAGTTAGTCAAAGAGGTTAAAGAAAATGGGTTCAATAGAAAAAGAATTGTTATTTCCATTTTATATTAGACATGTTCACTGTTTATAGATTGAGTGATTCCTTCACATTTGAAATCTTATTCAATTTTTGGATACATTTGAATTAAAATATTAAGCCCGTTTGATGAATTTATATTTAGAGAATGAGATCAAATAAAAAATCGAATCGAATTTAAATTAACCATTTTAAAGTTCAAGCCTGACTGGATAGTTATAAGTTTTTTATTATTTTTTATAACTTAATTAATTTGATATTTGATATGATACATTTTGTAAATTTTAAAAATATTTTTGAATACATTTTGTAAATTTTAAAAATATTTTTGAAAATTTATCAAATAAAGAAACTATTAAAAAAATATGCTAATGTATTTCTAATTATTTTATATTTCTTGTGCAATGTAATTTGAACTCGTGATTATTTTTTAGACTTTGATTTATATTTTTATATATTTGAAGCATTTTCTATAAGAATTTATTTGAACTTATTTTATTATATTTACTAATTATCATGTGTAATTTATGTTTTTATATTTTTATTTTATTTTTTAAAAAATTAATAGTATGTGCGCAATTTTGAACAAAAAATTAAACCCAAAGAATTGAGTAATGCCGAACTTAGACTCACCTTTATTCCCTTAATACTATATCTAAACCTGTTCGAAACCTGCTCAACTTGATCTATGAACACCTTTATTTTATACCCTAGTAAAAGTTATTGAAGAAGATTGCAGTTTTGCAATTAAGAATAATGTTGTTTGACGTAATCCATGATGAGTAAAAATAAATAAATAAATATATGGACAATTATCCAATATACAATCAATGAAGTTTTTGTATTCCATAAGTGAAATTAGGATGATAACACATATCCTCTAAAAATATTAATAAATAAATAAATAAAATGAGACGTGTGTAATCATCCTAAACTCGCTTCTGAAGTTAAAAAACTTCATTGATCATGGATTGGATATATATATATATATATATATATATATATATATATATATATATATATATATATATATAGATACACACACACACTCTTCACAACCGGGTCCTTTTACTTGTCATGTGTCATTTTAAACAGAAAGTCAATCAGTCAAAGTTATTAAAGGGACATATGACATATAAAGAGATTCGTTTGTAGAGTTTTTTATTTCCACTAATGGTGGATGAAATAATAATCCTATATATATTAAAAAACAATTTTACAATATAAATTAAACAACTTATTAAAAAAACTTAAAATATACAAAATAATTTAGGCTTAATTGCCAAATATCTTCTCAACCTTTTGCAAAAAAATGAAAATAAATCCTCAACCTTTAATTTTATCATATAAACCACTAAACTTTCTTCAAAATAATAAAATTAAGTCCAAATCAGTTATAAATTTTTACAGTAAAATAAAATAGTTGAGGGTTTATATTATAAGAATTTAACTTCTTATTTATTTTGCTTAATTGCATTATTTTAAAAAAGTTGCAGGCTTATTTATAGTAAAAATAAAATTTTATGGACTTTTATAATAAAATTAAAGATTTTGTTCTTATATCTATATTGTGTAAAATATTAAGAGCATATTTAGCTATTAAATCAAATATTTAAATACACAAGTCAAGAACTAAAATGGGTTAATTAGTTCTCCACCGCCAAATGTATGAAAGGAAAAGAAAAAAAAAGTCCGAAATTTTGTAAAGTAATCACATGTGCAAACACATTTATTACAAAGTTGATCAAATGCTTTTGAAATTATTTCTTTTTTTTTTCATCGTAGCATTGACTCAATAAATAATCCAAATTGGGAAGTACTTAATATACTTCTTACTAAAATTCATTATAAAAATAGTTTAAAAGAAGAAAAAAGAAGAACCTTCTGTCTTCAAATTTAATTCTTGAATTCTTTATACATTTTAATAGTGGTATTTTTGCAATATTGAGAAAGAAAAACAAAATTGTACGTTGTGCACCGTCGTTTGGGCATTCTTTCTCATCTTAACGCACTTGAATGAAATAACGCACTTGAATGAAATTTATTTATTTGCTAATCAATCCTTTTGGCCCACAAGACAAACAAATGTACTACACGGTTAATTTTTTGAATCGATGCGTAAAAACGACTTTGTTTCGTTGTTGATTTTAGTAATTTTCATTCTGCATGCAGAATTTAAAAACAAAATCTGTTACTTTAATCTTTTATTCCTTTTTAATAAAAGAATCTTATATTTTATGTAGATTTAATAAACTCTTATATTTTTATTGTATTTATATGAGCCCAAAACTTTAATTTGTATTTAAGTAAGTTTTTATTTTAAATAAAAAATTACATGCTAATAAAAATTGATTCAAATCAATTTAACTGAATAAAATTCATTTAATTCGGTTCAATTAAGTCAATTTGCAGTTCAAATCAGTTCTTTAAGTCGGTTTATTCGATTAAATCAATGTCTAAAATTAAAAATTAAACTAGATGAATCAATCAATATTTTTTAAAAACATCAGATAATATAAATAATTAAATATTATATGATATATTATATAATTAATTTTTTTATGCAATAAATTGGGTTCTAAAACCCGTTCGAAAAATTTATTGATTAATCACCTTATAAAAAATTGGTTTATGTTAAAGGTTTAGTCAGGTAAAAAGTAAAAGTTATGGGTTTATTTGAATTTTCAAATTAAAGTTTAAGAGCTTACTTGAATATAAATTAAAGTTTAGGGATTTATTAATAATGCAATAAGAATATAAGGACTTATTTAAATAAATTGGTAGAGTTCAAAAGCTTTTTTAATATTTTAGCTTTTGTAAGTATGTGTTAACGAAGTTATCCTTAAATAACATTTTTTTCTATTTAAAAATACATTGTTATACATGAAATTAGTTCATCATTTGTCACCCAAGCACCGTCTAGATTGGATAGTAAATGGATAAAAAAAACGCACGGTTAGTATATAAAAAAAAATTAACTCTTTATTGCATAATGCCAAAAAAAAGGAGTTATGTTAATGGACACATCTTATAAATACTCTTAATTAAATCCACAAAATCAACATTATTACCTAAAATGGGGGTTGGGGGCACTCAGTAAAAGAAGTGCAAAATGTGCATTTTGGGTCAGTGAATGTGCTTATGCTTTCAGCTTTCCTCTAAACTCAATTAACATTGGCTCTTTTGGGTCCAAGTGGCTTGCTAAAGAACACTTTTTCTTTTTTCTCAAAGTGTTCCCAAACTAACCAAACAATTGAAATTCAGATAACTGGGTTGGCTACCAAATGATTGGAGACATCAACAATATAATCAGACATGACTTCTGGGTCCTTCTCGGGTTTTGGACATTATTAGGGTTAGAGGGCCTTGGGCCTACCTTAAAGTTAGAGGGATTCATAATATCTAGAAGTGATAAATGAGCGGATCAGATCGGATCTCGGATTTGAATTAGATTATTTTGGATCGGATCATTTGAGTTAAAAAAAAATTGGATCATTTCGGATTCGGATCATTTCGGGTTCAGATAAGGTCGGGTTTGAGTCAAGGAAAAATCGTTCTATTTTGGATTTGGATCATTTTGGGTTCGGATAAGGTTGGGTTCGGGTTAAAGAAAAATAGGTCTATTTCAGGTTTGGATCATATCGAGTTCGGATAAGGTTGGGTTTGGGTCGTTGACTTTTTTAGTCAATTCGAGTTAGTCGGATTTGGATTCAGGTCGGTCGAATTTGGATTCGGATCAATTGGACAGATTTATTAGATTAAGCTTTGGTCATCTTGATGTGATTTATCTTGTATGAAAATCAACTGAAACCATATTTCTAAAAATTACAAAACTCATGAAAATAAAATTTTCTCCTTACATGACCTATAGTACAATTGAGATTGAAATAATCTAAATATTTAATAATCTGTATGATAGTTTTCTTTATAATATATTTACCAATATTCATAAATTAATTACATTTTTTCATTTTATTTTTATTATGTACAATAATTAATAACTTTTGAATCAAAGTGATTTAATAATCTCTACTAAATATCATAAAACAGTACTATATATCTCTTTAATTTATTTTGATTTTTTATAGAATAATTGGAGACATTAATGTAGATGATATAGCTTTTGTACTTTATTATAGATTAGCCATTAAATAATTATACATTAGGTTCAAATGAATGTAATATAAAAGTGAATATTTAAATTTAACTAGATTAAAAAATATATATAACTCATATTATTGAAAAAAATTATATTTTCACTATATTAAAATACTTTGATATTTAATTTTAACATTTAAATATTTGTTGATAATATTAAATTTAAGTTTGAATCTTTTCAAGTTTGGGTAAATTTGGATTTGGATCAATTTGGATTCGGGTTAATTTGGGTTCGGGTCAATTTGGGTTCGGACCAATTCGAGTTCGGGTTAATCTAAATTCGGATGAATTTGGCTTCGGATCAATTCGGATTCGAATCAATGTAAATTCGGATAAATTTGATTTCGGATCAATTTGGATTCGGATCGGGGTTGGATTTGAGTTGTTGACTTTTTTAGTCAAATCGAATCGATCGAATTTGAATTCGAATTAATTAGACGAATTTTTCAAATCGGATCAACTTTTAACACCTCTAATAATATCCCATAAAAAATCTTTGCTATCATTACCGATGTTTCAAACTTTCTAACTATGTAATTATTTTGATGTACTATATGATATGATTTGACTAGTCGACAATACAGTGGTTCAATTATTTGACAGATGATGTAAAATATTCTTAATTATATGTCTTGCAGTTTCTGGTTCCTCGGATTCTTCATCAGGGCCATTTTAGGGTTGATGAGATTAATGAAAAAAGTTGACAATATTGTATAATTTTTCATTAATTAACTGGTTTGCATAAAACCTGGAGCTTTTAGGATTGATGAGATTAATGAAGAAAGTTGACAATATTGCATAATTTTTCATTAATTAACTGGTTTGCATAAAACCTGGAGTTTAGTTCTCAGGAATTGGGTTAATTGGGCTCTGCCTTGATCCAGAGCATACTAAGTCTGAACTGAAGATTATTTCAAGAGGTCATTTGGTTCATAAAATTTAAAATTTTTTTAAAAATCATTTTACTCCTAAATCGATTTACTTGATAGATCTTTGAGTATATTAGCATTTTGTGTTTGGTTGCATTTGTGAGAATATAAAATTTCTGTGTTTGGTTAAAAAAAAGTAAGATTTATTATTTACTTATTTTGCTATAATACCCTCTGCATTATTAGTTGATATAGAATAAATAACACTTAATAGGTAATTATATTTAAATCAAGTACTTAATTATTTAAAATACTTATTTATTTATTTAATTATTTAACATATTTATTTATTTGGTTCCTTTTTTTATAGGATTTTTATTATATAAATTATTTTGATTTAACAAACTATTATTATATTACCATCATTTTATTGGCCAAAGTGCAAGGAGCTTGTGCCCCTTAAGGAAAGTCTCAAATTCAAGCTTTGTGAATGGAAAAAACAGTATTGAGAGAGCTCCCTTATTTAGGGTCCAACAATAGCTCGACTTCAGATTAGTTGGGCTCAAAGTGACCTTTAGGTATCAGGGGTTTCGACAAAAAAAAAAACCAAACTATTACTATCTTAAATTGATTTTGATTAATGAAAATGAAAGTTTTTTTTATCACCAAATGAAACTTGTTTAAGATCAGTTTTATTATTTGTCCATTTGATTTTAAATCCATTTTTTTTCTTATATGTCAATTCATTAAAATAAAATAAAATAAAAACAATGACATTTTAAATTTAAGTGACCACAATATTTATTGATCACCAATTTAGTTAAGAAATATTACTTTGATGCCTGCAAACTTGTAAATCATATTTAGATGAAATGAAATTAATGATTATGTTGTGACTAAAAACGAGTTTTTAATGGCTTTAAAAAAAGGGTTTTTAATAAGTGTTTTTATTAGGGTTGTAATTTTTGACAAATACAATGGTATAATTATATTTAAATTACTTATTTAATTATTAAAGGTGTTAGTTTATTTATTTTAATAGATAAATAATTATCTAAAATGTAATATCTTTGATAGCAAAGGGTAAAGTTGACCCAAATGAAAAAAGTTTAAAACTTGGAACAAAAAAAAATATCTCAAGAGAAAATAAAAAACCCTGAGGGAGAGGAGGGTATTGCTTTCCTCCTTATTTTCCTCTATTTTGATATTATTGGCAATCTAAAATTCTGATGAGAGGCAAAATTACCCAACTAAACGATGTTAAACATTTACGAAAATAAAATTTCGAGAAATATCTTAAATTCCATTACCCAATCGCCTCCACTGGTAAGCCCATTACTCGTCTTGCTAATGTAGAAATGCTCCATCCCTCTTCTATTTTTCGTCCTTTTCATATTTGAGGTATTCCGTGGAGGCCTGTTGCTGTTAAAATTTCAAGATTGTTGCTTTTGCAAATCCTATTCCTTTTATTTGCAGCAATCAAAGGCAATCCCAAAATCGCTTTTAATATATCCTTATTTCGCAACAACATGAAATTCAAAGCTGATGAGGATTTGACCCAAGCTACGATTGTGACCAAGGGATATCCCCCTATCACTCTGCTCCATCCATACTCTTTCCAAAAGGTTAAGCTAATAATAATCGTAATATAATTAATACAAACATAAGAGAACAAATTACAATAAAATATAAGGCGGAGAAAAAACCGAAAAAACCAAAAACAAAGACTCGAATCAATGTTTCAGATTGGTTCGATTCGAATAATAACAAAATTCAGTTCGGATTCAAATTGTAATGTCATTAAATTGAATTTATCCAAATACTTTGTTATTTAATATTTTGTAATTTTTACTATTTAGATCAAAAGCTCAAGTTCTATATTTAATTAGAAATCTTAAGAAAAAGCTGAAATAAAGTCCAAAATTGTTTAAATGTTAAAAAAAATTGAAATAAAGTTTAAAATTACTTATACAAAAAAATTGAATGATTGATCCATTCCGATCTGCATAAATTCGAATTGAATCAAAAATTTTTTATTCGGATCGGATACGAAACATAACATAAAAGATCCATTTAGTTCAGATCAAATTTTTGCAAAAATCCGATTCGATACAACCTATTATCACTCCCAATAAAATATACAAAAAAAAAACTTTCAAATATGAAAAAACCCATAATAAAGTATATTTAAAAACACTCTAATATCCTTGTAAAAAAAAAAAAAACCTCTAATATCCTGGAGAAAAAACCACTCTAATATATAAGAAAAAAATCACGAGACAAAATGATAATAAATCCATTATCAAAATCAACAATATCAAATAAATATAATTTAACCAACTACATTAATTACAAGATCTCATCGCAAGAACTGAGCACACTAATTAATAACACACTCATTATTTAAGAAAGAAAAATCATCTTGTAATTTGCTCATGAAACCCATGTGTAGTTGTAATTAATAGTGATTGTGGGCATGAAATCTGGTATTTATAGCTTAGAACAATTATAGGAATTCTTGTTGTAATTACCAATTAATCATAAAACATTTACCTAGAATAGCACTTTTTTCCTACATATAAGGAAATTCTTCATTTAACAACCTATATTAGCTTTAAATTAACATATGTATTTTGAAATGATAAATACTTAAGCAAAATTAAATGTTTGATTCAATTTGTAAATTTTCTTATTTACTTATGATTTTCACAAACCATATTGAGTACTTTTTATCAAATATAAAACCATGATTTAATTGCTTACTTTTGTTGGTTTTATTGATTTTAAAAAATAATTTTGAATATTGCATTAAATAATTTTATCAAGAAATTATAGAATATATTTTAAGAGAATTACTTGATATACTTTTAAGCTCAAATTCATGCTTCCAAAGTCATGCCATATTTAAATATATTCAAAATTGACTTAGAAATTTTTTTTAATGCTTAAAAAGCTCAAGAAAGTCAAAATGTTGACCATAGGATCAAACCCTTTTTAGCAAAATGCTAAAAGGATCGACCCCCTACCCAAATGGATCAATCCCCTGTGTCCAAGAAATGCTCCAACAGCAAGTCTTTGTGAGAACCAATGGGAATATTTGTTTTAGGCTCAACCAAGCTTCAACAATCAACTAAGAAAGTATAAATAGAAGTTTAGAAATTCAAGACACTGAAGAGACTTCATTCTACATCTTCAAGCTTCAAAATCAACTCTTGCACAAGAAATTTTCAAATCTTCTATCATTCACATATTTCTTATATAGCATAACTCAAATCTTGTATAGATTTCTCTAGAGCTTAATCTTGTAATCATTTTCCTATCTAGTGATTTCTCTTTGATTACACAAATTAGAAAACCCATAAACAATTTGTAAATGGGAGTGAACCTTTGAGAGCATAATTGTAAGTGAAGAGTTGGGTAAAAGGTTTTTTTCTTAAGCCATAAAAGGGAGAGTCGTAAGGTTTACTACTTGATCCTGTAAAAAGTAGTGGTGCTACTAGATCCTATAAAAAGTAGTGGTTAGGTTTCCTTCTTGAGCCTGAACAAGGAAGCGGTAGAAGGTTACTCTTGATACTGCGAAAAAGATTGTAACAAATTCAAAATAGTGAATTTGAGAAAAATCCTTGAGAGCATCTCAAGACAGAGGATGTAGGCAAGGTTACTGAATCTTGATAAATTATTGTGTACATTTCTCTATCCCTACACTCATTAATGCTTATCACTCAATTGTCTTTATTGTATTGAACTTAAATTGCATGCTAAGATAGGATAAAATAGAGTAGAGAATTTAAATAATCGAAAAACGAACCTAAGGTTAGTAAAAAATCGATTCACCACCCTCGGTTAGGTAATTGAGCCAACAACCTAGACTTGGCCTAGAGGTTATAATCATTCCTTATGAGTGATTATGTTTAATGTTCAAATCTCCATTTCCCTTACATCTCCTTATAAACCAAAAAATAAAAAGAAATTCTTCATCTTTCTTGCTCTTCTTTTACAATTTTCAATATGGTATTACCTCTAAGAGCACCAATACTCGTAACCAAATATCAAAAAACCTTTGACTAACCCAAACTAAATTATAAGTGAAACAGAAACCAAAAAGATATAAATCAATGTTTGTAAATGTCTAATTTTGTCCAATATTTTTTCAAAAACTCAATATCATTCAAGTTTGCCTAAGAGAGACTTTTACATTTTAATTTCATTTTTATGCAAAGACAACTCAACTTTTTTTAAAGAAACTTAATTAACTCAATAATAATTTTCTGAATAATTTAAGACAAATTATAATGAGTCATTTTTAATTAATTGTGAAATTAATTTTAGATATTGAATTAAGAAAACAAAGTCAAAACTCGAGTCAAACTCTTCTCACCTAAGTCAAATTCTAGGTCAAACCCTAAACCTATCCAATCCATCCATGCAAGCCCCATCTATCCATGAAAACTCCATGCAAGTTGAAGAGTTAACCAAGGATTTGTTCCTAAAAGGAAAGAAATAAATCAACAAAAAAAGGAAACAAATCATGCAATGTGCAAAAATAGAGGTGGCAAAAATTGGCCCAAGCCCGAAAACTCGCCCGAATCCACCCGAGACCAAACCGGGACCAACCCGAATTAACCAAAAAAGTCAAAGGCCCGTAACCGAAAAAGCTCGGAACCGAAAAAGCCCGAAACCGAAAAAGCTCGAAACCGAAAAAACTCGAACTCGACACAACCCGAACTCGATATGATCCGAAACCGAGACCGACCCGAACCAAAAACAAAAAAAAAACCGAATTTATAACCCGAGAAAACCCAAATTATATTTATATAATTATTATTTAAAAATAAATAAATAATTGATACACTTTTTTAATTAAAAAGTTTAAAATTTTGAAAACAATTATTATTTATTTTACAATTTTATCAATTATATATTACCAGCATAGTAAATATTGAATCTTTTTAATTAAATTAAATTAATTTAAAATACCATAATATATGATATAATATATGATATCAAATAATCTTTAAAATTATCCTTATTGCATGTATAATAATAAATATATTATTAATTTGACATTTGATTTTATTATAAAAATCATTTTAACATTTTATTATTTTTATTTATAATAAAATTTTAATTTTAATATAATAATAAATGAAATATATAAAAATTATATAATTTCAATATTTGTTTGACACTTTTAATTTGATATTTTGTGCAACACATTAAAAATATTTTTAATAAAATTAAATTTAAACTATATTTTCTTAAAGTTTCGAGTATAGAAAGATATTAAATTTAGATTAAAAAAACATAATCTTAAAATTAAAATTCAAGTTTTTAAGATTAGAAAAAGTTAAGTAATTAAATTAAACAATACAAATACAATTTTTTATACTTGGGTATCATTAAAAGAGAAAATTATAGTGGTAATTTTATTTTTAGCCTTAAAACAAAAGACATTAAAAAATCAAGCTAGTGATAATTAATTATTTATTATATTATAATAATCTTATACATGAATAAACTAATTTGGTATCTTATAATAATGATTTGTATATTATATTATAATAATCTTTTAAGAATAAATTACGTAATCTCTTAGTGTGTAAGTATTATTTTGATAGAATTAAGTATTTATTAAAAATAATTTATTTATTATCTATTAAATGTAAAATTAAAGTGTGGATAAAAATAATAATTCTAATAGTAAATTAAAGTGTAATTTAATAATATATTAGAGTTGTATTACTATGTGAGTGGTAATTTTAATAAAATTTATTTTTTATACTTTGTTAATATTATTATTAATTATATTTAAATAACTAGCATTATATTAATTAATTTAGTAATATCTATTATTTAACATTTTAATTAGATATTCAATCAATTGATGTATATCTAATATTATTATGTTAATGTGAGTATGAAAAAAAATTAGTACTCAATTTGGAATAGTTTTTTTGATAGCAAATAAAATACATAATATAGTTAATAAATAACGCCTTATCATAATGATTTGTATGTTATTATAACTTTAAAAATAATATCTTATCATGTGATATATAATCAACTATACAATCTCTTAATTATATAAAATAGATTATTAATATGTTTATCTTATCATAATGATTTGTATGTTACATTATAATAATCTCTTACCATGTAATATAGAATAAATTAAACAATCTCTCATAGCATATTATAGTTTTAATTTCAGACATTTTTCATTCCAATTTCTTATCATGCTTTTAGAATATACTCTTGTTTTTAATTTCAAACATTTAATCTCTTATGATGTATTCATGTAATTTAGTTTAACTTGATCAATTAATAATCATAATATTGGATGATTAAATAGATATTGACCTTCTCAACTACTTTTTTAGTCAAAAAAGTGTTTTTTTAATTTATTATAATGAGTTACAAATAAAATAATAAACATAATATACTATATATATATATATATATATATATATTAAGATTTACATTATAATAAAATGGCATATATGTTAAATTATCAATATCTTAAGAATTGTATCTTAACATATTATGAAATTTCTATTAATTTAATTTTAGTACTTTATGTCTAAAATTTTAAAATCTTATTATCTTAAGAATAAATTATTATTATTATTATTTGTCACGACCCGAAGGTCAATGACGTCCACTTAAGACTTACTTAATTTCTTTTGAAAATTAAGAACCAAATTTTTTTTTCTACTTACGGTTTGTATTCGGTGTCAGTGTAGTATCTAAATCCAATCCTATATTATTTATATTATTTCTCGATCTATGTCACGTTTCTCAAGGAGGTTTTCCTTATGATTTTCGTCTTATTTTACTATTCCCAAAAGAAACAGGTCGAAAACCTCCCCTTTGTATTTTGTGAATTTCCCCAGGCATAATTTCCTGCACAAAACACATTTTAAATCACATAATATGGCAGCTGGTGGTTCTCCACAATTTCACGCAATCACGTATATCAAGGATTTCAAGAGTTGAGTCATTACTAAGTTCACTTATATCACTTCATCCATATATAGTTTAAACATACATTTTGACCCGGATCGGACTCGATAACCACCTAGACTCACATAATCATCTAGTACGATCCAAGGTTACATCCCATATACTTTCCTAGTACTGTGAAATTCAACGTACACATGATTATCAAAATGATATACTAGCAGTATACCTCAAATACAAAATGCTAGCTCCGGAGAACGCAAAGGAGTACCACTACTAGGTACGGTTTCCCGGGAGCCTATACGAAGTCTGAGCCAGCTATCAACTCGTATGATCTACAGATGTTAAATAAAGGGGTGAGCAATCCACAGCTCAGTAAGTAGTTTAAATAAAACATACTAGGCTCATATCGTAAAACACGATCATACATGCTTGAGTTATCGTAAATTAGCATGTATGGATTATACTAAGGTATATTACCATTTCGTAAGTGCACACACGTCATAAACTTGCTCACGCTTACTTTTCATCCTTAGTTACACAAGGCATCGTTCTTATTAAAAGTATAATTATGTGTGGAAGCACGAATATTCAAGTAGCACATGTTCAATGGCGTATATAGACATAACTCAATAATCGATAGAAATGAACATTCAAGTAGCACATGTTCAAATGGCATATATAGACATAACTCAGTAATCGAAAGAAACGAACATTCAAGTAGCACATGTTCAAATGGCAGATATAGACATCATCCAATAATCATATACATCATGTGTCATATGCCTAAGATCTATTTCATCCTTCGACATTCGTCGCATTCACGAATCACAATCACTTACTTATAGTCACAATATCCTACGATTTCTCATATTTCGTCGAAACACGTGTAGCACTTAGTTCCCAAAGGATTCTAGAGGTGGCTCCCACGGTTCGGAATTCGAGTCTTTGCTTGGCTAGGCCTTTAACACATCGAAGCTCGTGTAGCACTTAGTTCCTGAAGGATTCTAGAGGTGGCTCCCACGGTTCGGAATTCGAGTCTTTGCTCGGTTGGCCTTTAACACATCGAAGCTCGTGTAGCACTTAGTTCCCGAAGGATTCTAGAGGTGGCTCCCACGATTCGAAATTCGAGTCTTTGCTCGGTTGGCCTTTAACACATCGAAGCTCGTGTAGCACTTAGTTCCCGAAGGGTTCTAGAGGTGGCTCCCATGGTTTGGAATTTGAGTCTTTGCTCGGTTGGGCCTTTAGCACATCGAAGCTCGTGTAGCACTTAGTTCCCGAAGGATTCTAGAGGTGGCTCCCACGGTTCGGAATTCGAGTCTTTACTCTTGGCACATAAGGCTAGGTGCTAATTGAGGTCTATGGACTCAACATAGGGGCGATATGTATATTTGGTACTCAACTCACGTATCCATACCCAAAGCATAACAATATGTTAACATGTTCAGTAATCATAAGAGTGCCATAACACATACAATATGTTAACATGTTCAGTAATCATAAGAGTGCCATAACACATAACACATTACACAATGCACGACAAAGATTACTTTTTAAATAAGGGCATTTCACAGGCACATTATGTTCAATTTAAAACTCTTATATAATTATTCTAGTTATCTTACCCGTAATGCTCAACCAATATCCTATAATTTAATTAATTATTTAATAAGGATTCCTTCATCTCTTACGAGACGATACTAGTAAGATTTATTTAACCCACTTACCTCGATGCTTGGTAAGTTACCTTTCCTTGATCCTCAACTCAAGCTAAACTCCTACACCGCTCCAAATTCACTACAATTAAATCAAATGATATTTTAATAACACGTCCTAATTACGTTTTGATCACATATCAATTATATATCTTAGAATCTAGACTATTCTAACTCATTTCTTTGACGAGGAACTAAATTCTTTATGTGTCTCTCGAAACATTACTTATTCGATTTAATAACTCTTTACTTATATTCTTTATAAGATAATAAGAGGTTTATTAATTTGTATACGCTATTTTCCTTTCGTTAGATATATATTTATATATAATCGAATAGTTGTATAATTATAACTATATCTTAAACACTTATACAATTATACTTGTATTTATATCTTAACAAACCTCTTTTTCCTTTCTTTGCATTTCTTCTCTTTGTCTCTTGTTTAGTTTTCAAGTGAGTAGCATAAACATATATATATATATATATATATATATAAGTGATATATGTGTACATATATATATGGGTATTTGATACTAGTGTAATCTAAATTCTTAGATTTTAGTCTTTCATTTCTAAATATACAAATACATACATATATATATATATATATATATATATATATATACACACACATTTAAGTACATAGCATTTACATGGTATAAATTTCCAATTTCAAATTTCAATTTCCTTAC
The DNA here is from genome assembly GCA_032173925.1 of Heritiera fomes. Classification (NCBI taxonomy): domain Eukaryota; kingdom Viridiplantae; phylum Streptophyta; class Magnoliopsida; order Malvales; family Malvaceae; genus Heritiera; species Heritiera fomes. Next base: position 9,801,294 of record JAPDPM010000014.1, on the reverse strand, counting down.
TTTCCTACATCTTTATATCTATATATATATATATATATATATATATATATATATATATACACATACATATCTATATATGTATTTTCACCTATATATATATGTACCACATATATATTCTATATTCTTTTTCCTTTTTCTTTTATTAAATTTCTTTTATTCTTCTTCCTTTATTTTTCTGCTATGTTGGTTACATGGTATTGCTTAAGAAATTTCAGAATTAATCAAATAATGTAATTCTCACCTTAGAAATTTCTGTTTGCTATCACATTCCAGCCCTTCATTCACACCCAAAAATATCCCGTTTGCAAACCTTGAAGATTTGAGGGAATGTAGCACTGGTTAAGCTATAGAAATGTCGGCAAAAGAGCAGCTTCCAGCTGCCATGTACGCCACCTTACCACCACCTCGTAGCCCAGTCCTGTTCGGACAACATAACCTTGGTGTCGATGAAGGTGTAGGATGCCGAGAGAAACCTGAACTCCCTTTCTAATATCAGTTGCTGCTTCGATAGAGAAGAGGGAAGACTCCTACAGCCCCTCCATCCTCTTTAAATTTTCTTTCTTGTCTTCACCGAAACATCCAGCCTTCAGTTCCCTCTCTCACGTTTCACTTCTTTCTCTTCCTTTCTCGGCTCCAGCTCTCTCTTTCTTTTCTCTTTCTCGGTTCTACCCGAGCCTTTCCTTTCCTTTACACTTTCTTTTCTTTCCTTTGGTCTTCAACCCCCCTTTCAATGATATGATGGTCGAATGGCAGGGGAGGAAAATAACAGGAACGAACTGAAGGAGATGGGCTGGGAAAAAGTAGGGCAACAGTGCAAGCTTCTCTTTTGACCGAAAGAAGAATGGAGTGGGGGCTGGCTGGAGATGAAAAAGAGTAAAACAAAGAGTGTTTTTCACTGCAGTAAAAGTGGAAGAGTAAGGTGGTCTGACAGGATTGGAAATTTGATGGAAAGTTTCCATCAACTCCAATGTATTTTATTGGTGATTTCTTTTTTTTTTTATATTGTTAATATTATCACATGGTTTATTTATTTATTCATGTGTTTTCTTTATTTTTGTTAACATCTTGTGCATGTGTATATCATATTTTGTTTTATTCATTTCATTTTGTTTTCTTTTATTTTATGTTGACATTCTTTCACATTATATATATATATATATATATCTATTCTCTTGTTTATTTTATTTTATTTTAATTTATTTTATTTTTATTTTAACTATTTTAAATATTCAAGCACACTACATTTCCTTTAGTATACTTGTGTACTTCGTTTTATTAAAACAAACCTACCTATGTATTTGGTGGAATATATGCATCTCATTAGTTCATATTTAAATTCTTGAACTTAGTTATGAGATTTTCCCAATGACATAAAAGTATAATTATTTGTTTCCTAATTCCACTAAATTGAGGTTTCATCCTCATTACTTGGCATAAAATTATTACTTACAAAATATATCATAGTACTAAACTTACTCCATGTCTCTTATTTATTCACTAATAGAGTACAAAGTTTGTAGTTTTTACATCCTCCCCACCTTAGGAAATTTGGTCCCTCAAATTTTCCGTGTCTAGCAAAAATAGGTACGGGTATTTCTCTCTCATTAGGCTTTCCAACTCCCATGTGGCTTCTTCTGAAGAGTGGTGCTGCCAAAGCACTTTGACTAAAGGGATTGTCTTAGACCTCAATATCTTATCTTTCCTGTCTAAGATCCGAATTGGTCTCTCGACATAGCTTAAGTCCTCTCTAATCTCCAGTGGCTCATACTCAATCACATGAGATGGGTCCGGATGATATTTCCGTAGCATCGACACATGAAAGACGTTATGCACACCTGATTGCTCTGGGGGTAATGCTAGTCGATATGCTACGTCACCCACTCTCTCCAATATCTCGAACGGACCAATGTATCGAGGACTCAACTTCCCTTTCTTACCAAATCTCATTATGCCTTTAGACGGAGAGATTTTCAAGAACACTTTATCACCCACTTGGAACTCTAAAGGCCTCCTTGGACAGTCGGCATAACTTTTTTGTCTACTTTGGGCTGTCCTCAGTCTATCACATATCACTCTCACATCTTTGGAAGCTTTCTCTACAATCTCCAGAGTAAATAATTTTCTTTCACCTACCTCTTCCCAACCAATGGGAGACCTACACCTACGCCCATACAATGCCTCGTAAGGTGCCATCCCAATATTAGAGTGAAAACTGTTGTTATATGCAAACTCCGCTAGTGCCAGATGATCATCCCATGAGCCTCGAAAATCCATAATACATGCCCTCAACATGTCCTTAAGTGTCTGAATAGTCCTCTCTGATTGCCCATCGGTTTGAGGATGGAAGGCTGTGCTAAAGCTCAGTTTAGTTCCCAAAGCATCCTGGAAATGTTCCCAGAAACGGGAAGTAAACCGTGAATCTCTGTCCGAAACTATGCTCACTGGGACTCCATGTAACCTCACAATTTCTTTGACATACATATTTGCTAAGGCACTAAGCGAATCGGTAGCCTTCATAGCTAGGAAATGAGCGGACTTTGTCAATCTGTCAACTATCACCCAGATTGCATCATGATTCCTACGAGTCCTCGGGAGCCCTATAATGAAGTCCATAGTCACATGCTCCCACTTCCATGTAGGTATGGGCAAAGGCTTTAGTAAGCCCGCTGGTCGCTGGTGTTCAATCTTAACCTTTTGGCACACTAGGCACTTGGACACAAAGGTCGCTATATCTTTCTTCATACCAGTCCACCAATACACCTTACGTAAATTCTGATACATCTTCGTATTGCCTGGATGCATAGTGTATTTGGAGCTGTGTGCCTCTTCCAAAATTTGCCTCTTCAACATCTCATCATTCGGAACACAAATTCTGCCCCTATATCTCAACAACCTATCATCCGAAATCTCAAACTCTGAGTCTTGGCCCGGTTGTATTCCACCAATAATCTCCACAAGTTTAGGATCCTCTTTCTGGGCTTGTCTAATTTGATCCATAATGCTAGGCTCTATCCTCAAGCTAGCTATCAAACACTCACCATCGGGCTTTAGGTTGATATTCAACTCCGAAAATTCCTCCATCAAATCCCATTCTCGGACCATCATGTAGCTAACAAAACCCACACTCTTCCTACTTAATGCATCCGCTACCCGGTTTGCTTTACCCGGATGATAGAGAATCTCGCAGTCATAGTCCTTCAATAGCTCCATCCATCTTCTCTGTCTCATATTCAACTCTTTCTACGAGAATAAGTACTTTAAGCTCTTGTGGTCTGTATAAACTTGGAACCGTTCACCATACAAATAATGGCGCCATATCTTTAGCGCAAACACTACCGCTGCCAACTCCAGATCATGAGTAGGGTAGTTCTTCTCGTGGTCTTTCAACTGTCTCGAACCATATGCCACTACTCTACCATTCTGCATCAATACACAACCTAGACCCTGTAAAGAAGCATCACTATACACAGCAAATCCTCCGGATCCACTTGGAACCGTCAACACAGGAGCCGTAGTCAACCTTTGCTTAAGTTCTAGAAAGCTACGCTCACACGCATCATTCCATTCAAACTTGACATCCTTGCGTGTGAGTCGGGTTAGTGGAGCAGCAAGTTTGGAAAATCCCTCTACAAATCTCCTATAGTAACCTGCAAACCCTAAGAAGCTGCGAATCTCGATCACTGTCTTAGGCCTTTCCCAATTCATCACGGCCTCTATCTTAACTGGATCAACTGCTACACCATCCTTTGATACTACATGCCCCAGAAAACTGATTTGTTCTAACCAAAACTCACACTTGCTAAACTTTGCGTATAGCCCTTCCTTTCTAAGAGTCTGGAGTACTATGTGGAGGTGGTGCTCATGTTCTTCCCGGGATCGGGAATACACCAGTATGTCATCTATGAACACAATGACGAACTTATCCAAGTGAGGCTTGAATACTTCATTCATCAATGCCATGAATGCTGCAGGGGCATTCGTTAGGCCGAATGGCATAACTAGAAATTCGCAGTGGCCATATCGAGTCCTGAAGGCTGTCTTTGGCACATCTTCCCCTCTAATCCTCAATTGGTGGTACCCCGACCTCAAATCGATCTTCGAAAATAATTGGGCACCCTTCAATTGATCCAATAGATCATCAATCCTAGGCAGTGGATACTTATTCTTCACTGTTGCTTGATTCAACTGCCTATAATCGATACATAGCCTCAAACTGCCATCCTTCTTTTTCACAAACAACACCGGAGCTCCCCATGGTGACACACTCAGCCTTATGAACCCTTTGTCCAACAATTCTTGTAATTGCTTTTTCAACTCCTCTAATTCAACTAAGGCCATTCGATACGGGGGCTTGGATATAGGTTGAGTGCCTGGGAGTAGCTCTATGGCAAACTCCATCTCTCTTTCCGGAGGTAGCCTTGGTAGCTCATCCGGAAATACATCGGAGAAGTCCTTGACAACTGGGATGTCAGACGGTTCCGATTGGCTCTTTTCGGCATCCTCGACAAACGCGAGATAGCCTTCATAAACAAATCAATCTCATATTAGTGAGACACCAATGAAATCATAAACATTCTATTTATTATCTCCAAGATGTAATACAAGCTTTTCAGGTAAGGAGAAAGTAACAACCTTGCTATAGCAGTCTACACTAGCATGATGGTTGGTTAGCCAATCCATGCCTAGTATTACATCGAAGTCATACATGTCTAATAACACCAAATCTACCACTAAGTACTTATCTCCCACCTTTACTCTACACTTACGATACACATGTTCGGTCATTTGAAACTCTTTAAGAGGAGTAATTACATGCAATAGATGTCCTAAGGGCTCACACTCTATATGCAATTTACTAGCAAACATAGGTGAAATAAAGGAGTGTGTTGAGCCTGGATCAATAAGTGCAAATGCTTCTAAATCACAAATAATAAGCTTACCCTTAATGACCGAACCAGAAGCGTCGGCCGTCTCTTGGTCGAGAGCGAATACCCTTCCATGCTCCATGGGTTTCTTGCCCTTATCTTGAGACTTCTTCTGCTGGGCCATCGGTGGTCTATCATCTCGTTTTTCTGTGGCCTTAGGATGGGGGCAATCTTTAATCAAGTGACCTCTCTCACCACAATTAAAACAAGCTCCTGAAGCTTTAAGACAAGGTCGATTCCTATGAGTTTTGCCGCAAGCAGTACACAGCTGATAAGTATCAATGGGCGCTGCAGTTATGGCTCGAGTAGTGGGTGTAGCTGTAGTAATAGGCCTAATAGCCTGTGGTCGAGGCGCAACAAACTTCTGCCTCTTACTAGGGCCCTGATATCTTCTTTGCTCTGGCCTCCTTCTATCGAATCTTTTATTAGGGGGCTGTCTCGGCTTAGGCTGTCTCCTAGCATCATATTCGGCCTGAGAAGCTTCAAGTTCCTGTTCAACTGTCAATGCCTTCCTCACAACAGCCGCATACTCCGTAAGCTCAAAGGGCCTAACTCTACTCCTAATATTGGACCTCAAACCCGAAGTGAATTTCTCTGCCTTCTTCTCATTATTGTTGGCATAATCCGCATCATATTTGACTAAGGCAGTGAATCGGGTCTCATACTCATCTACTTTCATAGACCCTTGCTTCAGTTCAAGAAACTCTGTCTTCTTCTTTCGTCTTGCCACAGCCGACACATAATAATCCATGAAGGTCTCAACAAACTTCTCCCATGTAATAATGGGATTTTTTTGCCAACACCAAGGGCTCATTAGTTTTCCACCACATCTGAGCCTCACCGCTCATCATATACACTGTTAATGATACCTTTTCGGTGGAATTGCAGCCCATGTATTTAAAGAGGAACTCCATCTCCTCTATCCACTCTTCCGCCTTAGTGGGATCTTTTTCTCCCTTGAACTGTGGAGGATTCATCTTTTGAAATTGCTTCAAGAGAGACATATTCCGATCTACTGAACTCCCAACTTGAGTAGTAGCTGGCTGAGGTGCGGCTACTTGAGGTGTAACCGGAGGAGGAGTAACCTGTGGCTTTACGGGAGTCGGTGGAGGTGGCACATGTGGTGGTGGTGCAGGTGGAGGCACTACGGGTGCAGATGGAGGCACTGAAGGTACTGAAGGTGCATGTGGGGGTGGCGGAGCCTGAGGTGCACTAGTTTGGTTTGCCACAAGTTGTTGTAGCAAGGCTGTCATAACCTCATAATTTTGCTCCATTCTAGCCATTCTCGCCTCCATACTATCCGGAGGTGGAGGAGTCGAATGTGGAGGAGTCGAATGTGGAGGTGATGGAGGTGCAGAGGGTAAAGGAGTCGAGGGTGGTATTGCTGACCCCCGAGAGGGCTTCCCGGGTCCACCTTTACGTCTCGTTCTCCTCATTCTACTCAAATTTCAAGTGCCTATACCAAGAGCAGATCAATCTCAGTATAAGTCAAATTTGGAAACTTTCACACAAATTTCATAGTACATGGGATGTAACGCTACAGACAGTCTAAACTACACTAACACGTACTAGACAAACCAAGCTCTGATACCATTAAATCTGTCATGACCCGAAGGTCAATGACGTCCACTTAAGACTTACTTAATTTCTTTTGAAAATTAAGAACCAAATTTTTTTTTCTACTTACGGTTTGTATTCGGTGTCAGTGTAGTATCTAAATCCAATCCTATATTATTTATATTATTTCTCGATCTATGTCACGTTTCTCGAGGTTTTCCTTATGATTTTCGTCTTATTTTACTATTCCCAAAAGAAACAGGTCGAAAACCTCCCCTTTGTATTTTATGAATTTCCCCAGGCATAATTTCCTGCACAAAACACATTTTAAATCACATAATATGGCAACTGGTGGTTCTCCACAGTTTCACGCAATCACGTATATCAAGGATTTCAAGAGTTGAGTCATTACTAAGTTCACTTATATCACTTCATCCATATATAGTTTAAACATACATTTTGACCCGGATCGGACTCGATAACCACCTAGACTCACATAATCATCTAGTACGATCCAAGGTTACATCCCATATACTTTCCTAGTACTGTGAAATTCAACGTACACATGATTATCAAAATGATATACTAGCAGTATACCTCAAAATACAAAATGCTAGCTCCGGAGAACGCAAAGGAGTACCACTACTAGGTACGGTTTCCCGGGAGCCTATATGAAGTCTGAGCCAGCTATCAACTCGTATGATCTGCAGATGTTAAATAAAGGGGTGAGCAATCCACAGCTCAGTAAGTAGTTTAAATAAAACATACTAGGCTCATATCGTAAAACACAATCATACATGCTTGAGTTATCGTAAATTAGCATGTATGGATTATACTAAGGTATATTACCATTTCGTAAGTGCACACACGTCATAAACTTGCTCACGCTTACTTTTCATCCTTAGTTACACAAGGCATCGTTCTTATTAAAAGTATAATTATATGTGGAAGCACGAACATTCAAGTAGCACATGTTCAATGGCGTATATAGACATAACTCAATAATCGATAGAAATGAACATTCAAGTAGCACATGTTCAAATGGCATATATAGACATAACTCAGTAATCGAAAGAAACGAACATTCAAGTAGCACATGTTCAAATGGCAGATATAGACATCATCCAATAATCATATACATCATGTGTCATATGCCTAAGATCTATTTCATCCTTCGACATTCGTCGCATTCACGAATCACAATCACTTATAGTCACAATATCCTACGATTTCTCATATTTCGTCGAAACTCGTGTAGCACTTAGTTCCCGAAGGATTCTAGAGGTGGCTCCCACGGCTCGGAATTCGAGTCTTTGCTTGGCTAGGCCTTTAACACATCGAAGCTCGTGTAGCACTTAGTTCCTGAAGGATTCTAGAGGTGGCTCCCACGGTTCGAAATTCGAGTCTTTGCTCGGTTGGCCTTTAACACATCGAAGCTCGTGTAGCACTTAGTTCCCGAAGGATTCTAGAGGTGGCTCCCACGGTTCGAAATACGAGTCTTTGCTCGGTTGGCCTTTAACACATCGAAGCTCGTGTAGCACTTAGTTCCCGAATGATTCTAGAGGTGGCTCCCACGGTTTGGAATTCGAGTCTTTGCTCGGTTGGGCCTTTAGCACATCGAAGCTCGTGTAGCACTTAGTTCCCGAAGGATTCTAGAGGTGGCTCCCACGGTTCGGAATTCGAGTCTTTACTCTTGGCACATAAGGCTAGGTGCTAATTGAGGTCTATGGACTCAACATAGGGGCGATATGTATATTTGGTACTCAACTCACGTATCCATACCCAAAGCATAACAATATGTTAACATGTTCAGTAATCATAAGAGTGCCATAACACATACAATATGTTAACATGTTCAGTAATCATAAGAGTGCCATAACACATAACACATTACACAATGCACGACAAAGATTACTTTTTAAATAACGGCATTTCACAGGCACATTATGTTCAATTTAAAACTCTTATATAATTATTCTAGTTATCTTACCCGTAATGCTCAACCAATATCCTATATAATTTAATTAATTATTTAATAAGGATTCCTTCATCTCTTACGAGACGATACTAGTAAGATTTATTTAACTCACTTACCTCGATGCTTGGTAGGTTACCTTTCCTCGATCCTCAACTCAAGCTAAACTCCTACACCACTCCAAATTCACTACAATTAAATCAAATGATATTTTAATAACACGTCCTAATTACGTTTTGATCACATATCAATTATATATCTTAGAATCTAGACTATTCTAACTCATTTCTTTGACGAGGAACTAAATTCTTTATGTGTCTCTCGAAACATTACTTATTCGATTTAATAACTCTTTACTTATATTCTTTATAAGATAATAAGAGGTTTATTAATTTGTATACGCTATTTTCCTTTCGTTAGATATATATTTATATATAATCGAATAGTTGTATAATTATAACTATATCTTAAACACTTATACAATTATACTTGTATTTATATCTTAACAAACCTCTTTTTCCTTTCTTTGCATTTCTTCTCTTTGTCTCTTGTTTAGTTTTTATATATATATATATATATATATATATATATATATATATATAAAGATGTAGGAAAGTAAGGAAATTGAAATTTGAAATTGAAAATTTATACCATGTAAATGCTATGTACTTAAATGTGTGTATATATATATATATATATATATATATATATGTATTTGTATATTTAGAAATGAAAGACTAAAATCTAAGAATTTAGATTACACTAGTATCAAATACCCATATATATATGTACACATATATATTTTATATTCTTTTTCCTTTTTCTTTTATTAAATTTCTTTTATTCTTCTTCCTTTATTTTTCTGCTATGTTGGTTACATGGTACTGCCTAAGAAATTTCAGAATTAATCAAATAATGTAATTCTCACCTTAGAAATTTCTGTTTGCTATCACATTCCAGCCCTTCATTCACACCCAAAAATATCCCGTTTGCAAACCTTGAAGATTTGAGGGAATGTAGCACTGGTTAAGCTACAGAAATGTCGGCAAAAGAGCAGCTTCCAGCTGCCATGTACGCAACCTTACCACCACCTCGTAGCCCAGTCCTGTTCGGACAACATAACCTTGGTGTCGATGAAGGTGTAGGATGCCGAGAGAAACCTGAACTCCCTTTCTAATATCAGTTGCTGCTTCGATAGAGAAGAGGGAAGACTCCTACAGCCCCTCCATCCTCTTTAAATTTTCTTTCTTGTCTTCACCGAAACATCCAGCCTTCAGTTCCCTCTCTCACGTTTCACTTCTTTCTCTTCCTTTCTCGGCTCTAGCTCTCTCTTTCTTTTCTCTTTCTCGGTTCTACCCGAGCCTTTCCTTTCCTTTACACTTTCTTTTCTTTCCTTTGGTCTTCAACCCCCCTTTCAATGGTATGATGGTCGAATGGCAGGGGAGGAAAATAACAGGAACGAACTGAAGGAGATGGGCTGGGAAAAAGTAGGGCAACAGTGCAAGCTTCTCTTTTGACCGAAAGAAGAATGGAGTGGGGGCCGGCTGGAGATGAAAAAGAGTAAAACAAAGAGTGTTTTTCACTGCAGTAAAAGTGGAAGAGTAAGGTGGTCTGACGGGATTGGAAATTTGATGGAAAGTTTCCACCAACTCCAATGTATTTTATTGGTGATTTCTTTTTTTTTTATATTGTTAATATTATCACATGGTTTATTTATTTATTCATGTGTTTTCTTTATTTTTGTTAACATCTTGTGCATGTGTATATCATATTTTGTTTTATTCATTTCATTTTGTTTTCTTTTATTTTATGTTGATATTCTTTCACATTATATATATATATATATATATATATATATATCTATTCTCTTGTTTATTTTATTTTATTTTAATTTATTTTATTTTTATTTTAACTATTTTAAATATTCAAGCACACTACATTTCCTTTAGTATACTTGTGTACTTCGTTTTATTAAAACAAACCTACCTATGTATTTGGTGGAATATATGCATCTCATTAGTTCATATTTAAATTCTTGAACTTAGTTATGAGATTTTCCCAATGACATAAAAGTATAATTATTTGTTTCCTAATTCCACTAAATTGAGGTTTCATCCTCATTACTTGGCATAAAATTATTACTTACAAAATATATCATAGTACTAAACTTACTCCATGTCTCTTATTTATTCACTAATAGAGTACAAAGTTTGTAGTTTTTACATTATTATTATTCAGTAAACTATTTTTTTGGCCAACAATGTTTCATTAATTTTAAATTGCAAGTTGTGTTAAAATAAAAATAAAATTTACAACAAATATAACAAATTCCCAATCTAGCTCACGTGGTTAAACATATAACAATAAATCTAAGAGGCCATGGTTCAAATCTTTGTACAAGCATATAATTTTGATTACTTTCATATAATTGATGAACAAGTTCAGGTACCAGATACTACTTGATCAAAAATTAATCGGGTATAGCATACCCTAAGGGTACTACCCGAATCCGATACGGGTAATAAGAACACTATCCGAACCCTATAATTATTCGATTATAGAGTCAGGTAGTGTCGGGTACCTGATTATATATTATCCATTTACATCATTATATCAAATGTTTTTTTGGTACATTATATCAAATGTTATTATTTATAATATACTGTCAATTTATGTATATAACTTGTTTAATTTAACGTTTTAAATTTTTAATGGGATATTTGATTAATTAATGTGTTTGAGCATTATTATATTTAATAAAAATAATGTTATATTATGATTTATGTACAAACTAAAAACAAAATAAATATAAAATTGAGATAATTAATTGACCAATTATTCATAATATTAATTATTTTTTTTAATGTATACTATAATTTTATTCAACAGTATAATAGAAGAATTAGTTAACTAGTTATGCGGTTAAATTTAATTTTATTACTAATTATGTTGGTATTTAAAAGACAAAATAAATGTAAAAAAGATTCTTAAAAATTTAAAATTTTATTAAAATATAATATAATTATTAAAAAAGCTAATTAAACAAAGTAAAAAAAAAAATTTTATTGAACTAAGAGTATCTAAATTCTAATGACCCAATATTGACCCAAAAAAAACACAATGACTCAATAAGTTATTGTTAAGAGTATAAAGCTATTTATATAAATATTTAATTGTTTAATATGATTTATTTATAATTTGTTCATTATTTATTTGTATAGCTAATACTTTTGGATTTTCACTTTCTTTTAGTTTTACTATATATATTTGGCTCATTTAAAAAATAAATTTTTATATAATTATTAATATATAATTATATATTTTATAACAAATGTAAATATCACATGAAATTAAAAAAATAAATAATAATTATCAAGCAATAAAAACATTAAAATGTAAAAATTTATATTTATATAAATTTAGTCAACACAACAAAAGAAATTAAAAATAATGAATAATAATATTTTATTTATGAGAGTTTCGTGTGAAAAGAGATCTGTTTGATTTTCATTTTTCAATTCCCTCCAAACAAGCTTTTCCCACATTACTAAAAAATTCAAATTCTTTGGGAATATGCCTTTTCCCTCTCTTGAGAATCACATGAAAAAACTTCAAAAGCAAACTTTGAAATATTTTTATCTCAATATACTGTCATGCAATGTAGATACGATAATTAAAAAAAATGAACGTGACATTGGATCAAATTTTGATAAAAATTAGAAAAAAAATTGTGTTTGGTATATCAATATAAATTTTAATACAATAATTTTTATATTTTATATGATACAAAGATATTTGATGCAATACGAATACAATATATATATATATACGAATTATTAAGTCTAATATAATGTAATGTCTATTATAATTGTTTTAATTATAATCGAAATTCAAAGATGATTTTTTTTATTATAAGGGAAATATTAAATAACCGAGGATGAGAGTGTTGAATTCAAATCCAAGACTTACAATATATCATAACTCATATTTAACCACTAGGCCAAGAGGTTGTTGGCAATTCAAAGATGATTTTTAGTAGTTGGAGTTTGTGGACAAAAAAATTAATTAGTACAGAAATCCAGATGCTTCCAAGGCAGAAGTTTACAATAGCAAAAGTGCTTTCATTTCTTGCAAATGCAATGCAAGATTTAAAACTTTTTCAATGTCTTTTACGTCTTCGAGTATTTTACTTGTAATTCTTTTTACGATAATTAATCAATTATAATTAAAAATTATGTACTGGTCCATTATTTACAAGTGCGAATTTTATGTATTATTTTGATAAATCTCATGTGACTTTAAATTTTGATTAATTAATTATAATGTAATAATTATAGATGATATGTTCTTTTTTATTATTGGAGATAACTATATTCTTCATTGATCCACTCCCAAATGTTTTCAAAATCATCCCAACCAAATTTCTCAATAGATATATATATTATACAATTCTTATTTATTAAATTTTAACTTTAATTTAGCATTTCTATTATATTTTTATTTAGCTATATAAAATTAAATTAATTATTACATTCAAAATTATAAAATATTTATAATTTATAAAATTTTAAAATAATTTGATTAAGCCTTCTAAGCTCGCCCGATTTAAACCGGACCAAAATCGAGAAAACCTGCAACCGAAAAAACCTGAGACCAAAAAAACCTAAGATCGAGAAAACCCGAGACCGAGAAAATCCGCAACCGAAAAAACTCGTAACCGAAAAAACCCAGACCGAAACCCGTCCAAACTCACCCGTTTGCCATCTCTATGCAAAAAGGAAACGAATAAAAAAGAGACAGAAATCACAAATAAATTTCTCAAATGAAGATGAAAAGAAAATCTCATTAAAGCAGACATAATTCAAGGCCTAAATGAGAGGAAAATTGGTTCTTTCCTCAAGCTTTGGACATGAAAATGGCTATAAAAGGCCAAGTAAAAAGAGAAAAAAGGAAGACGGAGAACACATTGAAAAACAGAGAAAAGACCAAGCAGGAGAATAAAAAGGAGTGAGAAAAAAGTGAAAAAATTTGAAGGCTTTTCAATTTTTTTCCTTTTCTTTCTGAACCATTTTCTTTTTTTGGTTTAACTTGCCTCCTGCTGCCTTGTTGTTTACCTCAACTATTGCCCCTACTCCATTGCCATTATCGCCGCACCATCGTCAAGTTACCATTTGGAAGGCTTTTTTGTTGCTTCATGCGTTGCTATCACCTTGGCACTGCACTGTGTTTACTAGACATTATTTTTGTCTGAGTCTAATTTATTATAATTTTGGTCTTGATTTGAGTCTGTTTAATTCATTTTTCTCTATTTTGGGCTAAATCCCAAATGGATCGTGGGTCCATAAATTCTTACTATATTTTGTTTTCATTTACTATATTTCATTTTTTTATCTGTTTTTATTTTTATTTATTATTTATTTTATTATAATTTTATTTTTGAAGGTATTAATAATATAAAATAAGAAAAAATGAAAAATAATCATAAAAAATAAAAATAATATAATATAATATAATATATAAGAAAATAAAAATAATAATATAATTTTCGGGTTTTCTTAAAACCCCAAATATTCACCAAAACCCATGAATAAAAACCCCGAAATGGAACCTAACCCCCAATTCAAAACCCTAAATTGACCCTAAACTGTACCAACCCTAAACAAAATCCTTGAACCAAAAGTCAAACCCCCAAAATGTGCACGAATCCTTTAAATCCAAATCAAACCTGTTGAAGAACCCAATCAATGAAATCAACACCAAAATTTGTGGGTCAATGCAAATAAGAATTCTAGAATGTTGAGAAAAGGAAAGATTCACATACAGGCAATTGGTAAAGCAAGAGGAAATGAACCATTAACCCTGAGAATCATTATGAAATCAGGAATTAAAATCTAAAAGGAACAAGAAAAATCATGCAAAATTAAACTTTTCCCTAAATTCTTAAGTTCAATACCCATATAAATCCACATACAAAACAATCAACAAAAAAATCAAGGTCACAAAAAAAAAAACACTAAGAGACTAAGAGAGTTACATAAACTGAGAAGCACACACATACTGAGATAGCAAGCATACAAAACAATCAACAAAAAAATCAAGGTCACAATCAAAAAACACTGAAAGAAAGAGAGAGTTACAAACAATAAGAAGCACACATGTACTGAGAGAGCAGGCATACACAGCAAAAAAAAAAAATGATATTTTCTGGGTTTTTTTAACAGTGGGTTTTCAATAGAGAGCAGGCATACACAGCAAAAAAACAAATGATATTTTCTGGGTTTTTTTAACAGTGGGTTTTCAATCTTTAAACCAAGGTCTACAACTTGGTGTTGGTTATTGAGGGATTTAGAGGGAGGATTTGGAAAAACGGCTTCGAGAGGATTCGGAAAGGGATTTAAATTTTAGGTTTAGCCACCAGAGGGCGGCGGCGTGTGGCGAAGACACCGGTGATTTTTGGGTTTTCACCGCGGCCAGTAGAGGCGTGTTCAAGGTTGCAGGGTTTCGATTTTTAGAGAGATGTCATAGAGCGTTTGGGTTTGAGAGAGAGAGGAACAAATTGAGGTTTGAAGAAAAAAAGGGTGTTTGTGACTTAATACATATTAAAAAACGGTGTCGTTCTTTTGAGGCCTGAGGTTCCGCACGCTACTCCACTTTGAGATCTGACCCGATCTGGCCACGTTCTCCTCATCTTCTGCCTCTGAACCAGGTTTTTTCCTTTTTTTTAATATATATTTATTTGTTTTATTAGTAATTTAAAAATGTCATTTATTGGTTCTTTTTATAAAATAAATATTAGAATAATAAAATTATGGATTAGAAAATAAAATAAAAAGGATTTGCTGACCATCAAGATTAAGAAGTCCAAGATAGCATGATACTATTGTGTCAAAATCACCTTTAGCCTAATTGGCATAGTTAGAATGAGCTTGATTGTATCTTGGGTTGGTTGCACATCTTGTGAAAACTTTGTATTAAACCTCGTATCTTTATTATCAGATTTTTAAGCTTATTATTTTATTAGGAATTTTTTAGACATATTGTTTTATTAGGCTTATGGCTGCAGAGATTGCATACTCTAACAGTTCTATTTGATTTAAAGTTTAATTTGTTTTAGAATTTTTTTTTGGGAAAAACCTAGTGGTCTAATTTTTAAGGTTTTCTTTTATTTAGCTACAAGTAGGTTTGTAACCCTTTTAGGGAATTTTTGAACAATACAGATTCAGATTTTATTAAGAGACTTTTCTTTTGGGTTTATTTGAAAATTTTTGAACTTATCAAGATTTTCTTGTGGCGTTCTTCCCCATTCCATAAATTATACCTTAAGTCCTTGCTCTGCTAAGCAACGAGTTTAGATCCAATATCATAAGTTCTTGTGTTTTTACATAATGGGTCTTGATTTTCTACCTTTAATTATTTGTTTGTTCTTTTTATTATTCGTGTGTTCTTCATGTTCTTCGCATTTTTTGTTAAATCTTATCTTTTTCAATGAGGCTCATGTTAGGATTTTTTAATAATAATAATAATAATAATAATAATAATAAGTAAAGGAAATAATACTATAAAGATGAGTTAATAATTATAAATTTTGAAAAAATTGAGATTTGTTTGATGTCGAAATTCTAAAAAAAATTTACAAATGTGTAAATATCTTAGATATTTCTAGATGGCAAAAATTCTCTATACTCAATATTGTAGTGAAGAATTTACGATTGATTTGAAACTACTACTACTACTACTACTACTACTACTACCACTAATAATAATAATAATAATAATAATAATAAATTAAATAAATAAAAATAAAACATTAATAGGTTAATAAAAATTTTTTTGTTACAATGGAAATATTAAATAATTGGATATCGGGGTGTAGTTACTTGGATTCAAATCCAAATCTTACAAAATGACATAACTCATCTTTAATAGCTTGGTCCAAAGGATAAACATTATTAAGATTTTAAAAGAATATAAATAAAAAATAAAAAATGTAATTTGTTTAATTTGAATTAGATAGAAACTCAATCAATGATAAAACTCTATGATACTGTAAACATGCAAATATCTTAGAGATTGGGATGATAAAATTTTTTCATATTCTATTAAAGTGTTGGGGGATATGAAGAAAATTTTAAAAGTGTCTATATAATGATAATAAAAGAAATTGCAACTTTAGACTAAACCTTTCACATAAAATTATATATGAAAATTTGAATTAAAAATCCAACTAATGAGGGAATTCTTACATCTTGCAAGTGTGCTCAGTTTGAGAAATTCCTTTCAAAATTAAAAATAATGAATAAATAAATTATTAATAAATTCAATATTAAATCAAAAGAATTTTGAGAATAATAATTTAATAGGCATATTTCAATAAAATTTCAAGTAAATAAAAAATTCAACTAATGATCGAACTCTCAAATTTTGCAAGAGTGTAAGAAACGAGAATTTCCTAGCTGAGAAATATTCTTTTTTGAATTTGACTAAAGTGTTAGAAGATTTGGAAAGAATAATTTCTATATTAAGAAATTTTCAAATTTTATAAAATTCAAAATTCTAATATATTTTGACAATGGTGCCTCTTAATGAGAATGAGCGGGTTTTATAAATACTCTTGAGGCGAGAAAGTTCTTTAGGCGTTTGATCAAAGTGTTGAAGGACACTTAAAGGAATTTTCAATATTTAAATATAAATAAATAAAATTTTAAAATAAATTGGAAATAGGAAGTTATCAAATTAAGGCTTTTAGGATAAAGTATGATTAAATGGTACCATTTTAAACGGATATTATGAGGGTGCTAACACTTTCCTCACACATAAAGGAACTCTCTAACCATGTCTAGCGGTTAGGTCTAGGACTTAAGTTGTTATGATAGCTTAGTGATTCTACTAGAGACAATGAAGAGTCAAGCCATTAATTAATCATAAATTATTCTAAGCCTTAATTCACATACCTTTTATTTGCTCTTTATTTCATTGTATGTTATTATTTCTATCTTTGATATTTCTTCACTCTTGGAAATGAGGTATAATGAAATGAATGTTGGAAATTTTGTATGTTCCTTCGCATACACATCATGTGCATTGGCATGCATAAGCTTTATGTGACGTCCTCGTCACTAACCAAATACCAACTAACTTTCATCTCAAATAACAAATAAATCGACTAGTTTATCCGATGTCAATCTCCCTTACTCTTATGCTTTAGGCATTTCTATCAGAGTATAATATTCATTTTCACATGCATAAAATTTTTCATTTATAAACATGTGCCATATACATCAGGATCTCAAATATTCATACACCCTAATCCCCAACGTATACAAAACTGTAGTATTGTACTGTACATTAGCCGAAGTAACGGCCGACTAAATATACCTTCAAAGGATAAGTAGGAAGCGTGCCTCGAAGGTATCTCAAAAATCCCGAAATGAGCTCCTCTATCCGGAGCGGAATTACTTCAAGTAATCTGTATGAAAATAATTGTAAAGGAGTGAGTTTACGCTCAGTAAGAAACTTATGTAAAAGAGCGTACTATATCACTATATGCAGTTTTCCTGCTTGGCTCTATAATGTCATGTAAAAATCATTACAAAGCATAGTGCTTATATTTCTTTCGCAAATATCAAATATAAATAAATCATGCCTTCAAATATTTCCACGGATCTCAAATCACGTGAAATCAAGTAGGCAAATATAATTATTTTCAAATAGATGGGAGACAATTTATATCCAACAGAATCATGCACTAAGTAATTCTCATCATGGATACAGCAAATATATCCCGTAAGGGATAATCCAGAGAGATAATGGATACAGCAAATATATCCCATAAGGGATAATCCAATATAAAAATCTCAAGAGGATACCGCAAATATATCCCGTAAGGGATAATCCTGAGAGATATCAAATAAATGGCGTACCCACGTATGGGCCAGGGATTCTCCCCAAAGCCGAATCAAATAAGAGACTCATGGCCATTGTCTATAGCCCACAGTTTCACTAGTCAGGTGCCGTACTGCGAGTCTGAGGGCTGGACTAGAGCTCTTCAGTCAAATACAAGTAACAAATAATGTGCATGCTCTTTTGAGAGATTTATTGTCTCCAAAACCTTGTTCATATAGGTTTTAAACAAGTATGAATATCCTTTCTTAAAATAGGTTCTCAAAACCTTTCTTTCAAATAGGCAGTCGACTGGTCATATATGGCAGTCAACTGCTATCCCATGTTTTGCCTTATTGAATTTCTTTCCTTTTTTGAAATTCAATTATTATATTTTTCAAAATACAAATAGGGCAGTCGACTGGTCCCAAATGGCAGTTGACTGGTTTTGAAACAGAATGCTTCTCGAGAATTAGCAGTCGACTGGCCCCCTTGGCAGTCGGCTGGTTTTGAAACAGAATGCTTTTGGACAAATAGCAGTCGACTGGCTCCCCCTGGCAGTCGACTGGCTCCCCCTGGCAGTCGACTGGCTCCCCCTGGCAGTCGACTGGTTTGAAACAGAATGGTTTTTGGAAAATGGCAGTCGACTGGCTCCCATGGCAGTCGACTGGTTTGCATCGATTTTCGAAAAACGGCGTTTTTGATGTCTCTAGGCAGTCGGCTGCTACTTAAGGCAGTCGGCTGCTCCTAGCCTAATTGGTACTAGGAGTAGGACCCAAATGGTACCCTTTTTCCTGAAATTAAAATAGCTGTACTTCTTTCCAAATCACATCAAAACATACTAAAACATGCGGACATAGTCACCCTACGTCCGTTACATAAATTCCTTACCTCAATTAGCAATTAATCCACAAGTTGGTTGCACCAACACTTGTCCTTTTTCCACTTCTTCAAGCTGTAAACATCATGGCAAATTTAAACTTCAATAAACCTATTCTACCAACTCCATACAATACCAAACCCTCAATAAAATCAACTAAAACCTTCTAACTTGCTTACCTTTGCAATTCATCGAATCTTTGGATTTTGAGATCTACTTAACCACCTGGATTCACTCTCTCATATTAAAGGCATAGGTTAAGCTATCGACAAGGATCGTTTTTCGTTAGAGAAGCTTAATGAATCGATGGTATGAGATGGTGGTTTGTCAAGGTGAGAAGCTTGGACACTTAGAGGAAAATGGAAGCAACGAGAGGGAGAAGGGAGATGGGGCTGCCGACCTTGGCTGGTAGAGATGATGATGAGTCATGCAATTCCATTAAATGCCCATTAATGCATGTTCATCATCTCAGCCATTGACCACCTCCTTTGACTCTTTGACCTTTGATTGTTTGACCATCAATTGCCTTAATTCCCTTTATGTCCCATGCATCATATATATATATATATATATCAGAAATTCATATTCATTCCATTAATTCAAGTTGAAAAACTATACAAGCATGGAAAATTTACAGAATTTTGGGGATTTCACACTTTATGTCCCAAGCTCCATCCTATTTAGAAGGAAGTGAGTAGCTACATTCTCGTGAGGTAGTAACTTCTGCATGGACTAGCGCATATCTTCCACTCAAATTGAACCCTTTCCATTTAAGACTATAATGGGCGAGGATCGAAGTGCCTTACTAGTTTAGATAGACACCAGTGAGGAATAATTTGGGGACCTATTAGTTTTGACAATGAAATCCAAACCAAGTGTATAATGAACTGTAAGAGCCAACATTAAGATAAAGCTATCCATGGCCTATTATATAGAGAGCCCAAAACTAGGAACAAATGAAGGAACATCTTTTGCCTTTTCACAATTGTTTGAATAGTAGAGTGGGTCTTGTTGAACAAACATCAAAACGCCCACGATAGGATGACCTTTTTGCCATAAGGTATTGATTCCCAATGTATACAAAAAAAAGAGATTTAAAGGGCCATTGTTTTCCCCAAAAAATAATTTATTTGTTTTATTTCATATTAACTCATTACATGCGCATTCATATCATTAGATATCATCACAAGAAGTGTTTGCCACATAAGGATTGCTAATCCTGCATCCACGGAATATCTTTTTGAGTCCCTAAGTATATCCCAAATCAATTTGAAGATTAGATCAGAGAAGGCTCAACGTAAGGAGGGAGATTGCATATGTCACGTCCCGATTCTAAAAATTCGAACTAACTTTTTCCTTTTTATTTCAGTTGGCTGGGTTGTGCATAGTGTCACAATTCATTGTAAAGCTAAATTTATATTAGATAAATCAATATCCATTTATCAGTTGGTCTTAGTTCAGACATTCCAGTTCACACATGCAATCTAATCTAAGTTGATCTTATACACATCACAATCCACACCAGTTAATTTCTAATGACCACTTTAATGGATCTTATAGTTAGATATAAAATAAACCTTCTTACATACATTCAACAAATTGTATATACTTTCCACATTCATTTAGTTATATCCCTGTTTACATACTATAGTACTATATAAATAAGTCTGAATACAGAAAATAACTGTACATAATATACCTTCAAGGATGGTACCAAAAAGCCTTGAAGGAAATAGACCAAAACCCCTCTCACAACGAAATCTATTGCAAGTAATCTGGAAGGGAAAGTAAGGGGGTGAGCATACACCCAGTAAGAAATATATATAAAGATACAAATACTGTGAACTACATGTAAGTATCTTCAACAAATTACTAAATACCAAAATTCATGTGAAAATTCTAAATAGAGACTCGAAAGGATTATTCTCTATAGCTCGTTAGGGGTTTAGGGATGAGATAGGGAGGATGATTTAAAGCAGCTCACTTTTCCCTTTTTCCTAACACCTCACGTTCATTTCCAAAGCCATAACATGCAGATATCGTAAATCAATCAAAACTTAAACATATAACGTAGTTTCAAATAAAAAATATATACATATATCTGTATCAACCATTTCAGATTTCAAAGTTCAGATATAAGAAATTTAGAAAATCATACACAATACAAATAAATGGTAGTAAGTAGAGACATGGCAACATCCTGATAGAAATCATGCAATTCAGATTTCGTAAAGGGAGAAACATATACATATGACCATAGTCGCAAAGGTCTACAGTGAGCACTAATCAGGTGTCAACTTGGACGGCTGATGACTGGATCAAGGTTTTTAGCAGTTCAGATTCAAAGTAAAAAAAATATTGAAGGATTACCCAAAGGCAACTACGGGGAGCAGAAGTCTCAAAACATATACTTTAATAAATCAAGATACAAAGCTATATTTAAATCATTTTAGATACCAATAAACAATCAGAATTCAAAGTCATAGCATTAAAATGAGAATTCTTTTCAAAGATTCTGAATCAAACAAATCCTAAAATTTTCCATACAGTTTGGTACTCAAAATATCATGATATTTCTTTAAAAAAAATCATGATATATTCCAAAATCATAATTCAGACAGAAAATCATTTAAAACTTCAAAATAGTGTAGTTATGAGGCAGATTCCAAAACTGAATTCTATGAAAGTTTCCATTTTATGAACATTTCAAATCCCTAAACTAGTTCATGCTAAACTAGTGATTTTTACGAAAATTTGACAGCATAATAGCATGATAATTCTAAAAATCTTGTAAAGCAAACACAATTTATATACCCAAGGCAGCTGATTTTAAAACTAATTTTAGTATCTCCTACGTTCCTTATACATATCCCTTACCACTCGATCACAACGTACTAGTCCAAAACCAGGCCAGTAGTCATAACGTGATAAGTGAGCATATATTCGCTTATGTGCCCCTTGCCACCACTTAGATAAGCGAGCATAAATTCGCTTATCTGCCCCTTGCCTCCACTTACTTCTAGGCAGCATAAATCATTAAAATACGTTAAATTTCAAAACTGTCTTCTCAAAATATTCGTAGAATTCATAGAGCTTCAATATTTTTCGATACAATGACATTTTCAGTCTATTTCCTACCTGATGCCAAAACTACAACTAGTGTCAAAACACTTCTATTTTTAAATTTGATTTCACCAACAGTCTTATAATCACCCAAACATTATTTTAAGCCCATTTTAGTATCGAATTAGACACCTCTTTGGCCAAATGCGTACCCTTAACCTCACTTTATCATTTTTCAATTCTAATTCCATAATCATGTTTCTTATCACCTAATCACCCAAATATATTAAAATCACATCAAACAAAGCATCTTTTATGTGAAACCCTAAGTAGCAGTGTGAGATTCCCAATTTCTTTCTGTTAGCTTTAAATTGACAAGTATTTTGAAATGACAAAAAATTAAGTGATGCTAAATGTCTTACTCTATATTGTAAATTTGCTTAAGACGAACACAATGATAGAAAATCACTTAACAAGGTTTTGGACTAAGCTTTCAATTGAGAAAGTCAAGAAATACTCTTATAAAATTGAAAGAATGTTTTGAACTGAATTGAAATCACAAAAAACATCATTTCTATCCTGAAACAACTCACAAAAGTGCAGGAAAGTCTTAAAGGATCGATCCCCCTTGTTGAGGGATCGATCCTGTATTGGCAGAATGGTTCCAAAAGCAAAAATCAAAGGAGAGGATCAATCTCCCCACGGAAGGGATCGATCCCTATTTGGCACAATGTGTTCAAAGTGATTATGGAACTTTAGGATCGATCCCTTGTGGCTAAGGATCGATCCCTTATCACGAGAATAGTGCCCAATGGTTAGTTTTTGAGGGTTTTAACAGGAAGAATTGCATTAAATGCTCCAACAACCATTCTTAGCTCTTAATGGAATATAAATACAGGCATTTATGAAGATTAAAGGTAAAACAAGCACTCAACATCTTCTCTAAGCCTCAAAAAAGAATTCAAAGCTCAAAAACAATTTTCTGTACTTGATTTGTGAAATTTTACCGTGTACACAACTCACTTATATTAATCTCAGTGATTCAAAGGGGAGTGTAAGCCTTGTAAGGTTATCTTGTAAGAGTGTGGGTAGCTTTGCAAGGGGATAAGTTAAGAAGGTTATTCCTAAGCCTACAAAAGGAAGTGTAAGAGGTCTCTCCACACCTTGAAGTGGCTTGTACTGATTCACATAGAAGAGTGAAATCAATCCCTGGACAAGAGGATAAGGGAGAAATGTCGTACGCAAGAGATTGTCTGAACCTCTATAAACGTTGTGTTTGCCTCTTCTCCCTCACTTTTATTTATTGCATTTGTTATATTATTGCATAAACTGTTTTATTTGTTAGCTAAGTTCTTAAAAACTTGAAATTAGCAGTTTAACCGATTCACCCCCCTCTCGGTAGAGCCAACAATTGGTATTAGAGCTTGGGCTAGAGATTAATTTGGAGTAATTTCCATTGAGTATAAACGATTTAGATGGCTCAAAATAGTGTAGCTGCACCCTTAGTAGGAGAGGGACACTCTATAGTTAGGCCACCACTCTTCAATGGTGAAAATTATGCATATTGGAAGATTAGGATGATGTTATTAATTCAAGCCAATGACTTTGAAGTGTGGAGAATTTGATGAGTGTCGTCAATCACCAAAAATAAAATTTCCTAACTCTATTATGTAGATGGCAGAGCAAGGGTCGAACCCACAAAGACTGAATTATTTAAGTTAATTATTAAATTAAAAATCTAATCTTAGGGTTTAGGGAAAAAAGAAAAAATTTTGGGGTTTTGGAGTTTTGTAAGCTATGTCTAAAAGAGAGAAAGCAACGATTATTAAATATAAAAAACAAATATAAAAAAGCTTCAATTACAAGGCAATTAATTATTCTTGGATTTAAATGTTGATCATTGATTACAAAATATTATTGTCAATTAAATAGTCAACCGTAGAATAACAACAAGCTTTGTTACACCATCTTCCTTTACTGAGTCGTTAGTTAAAACAAGCTCTTTAACTAATCTCTAACTACTTAACCTACCTAGAACAATCTCTCTAGATATAAGTTGTAGCAGCATTAACAACTAGAAAGATATGGGTTGACATTAGATAACAAACACATAAGCTCGGTTCATTTAATCTAAACCTCAATTCTCCTCCACCCCTCTTCAATGGTGAAAATTATGCATATTGGAAAACTAGGATGATGTTATTCATTCAAGCCAATGACTTTGAAGTGTGAAGAATTTGATGAGTGTCGTCAGTCGCCAAAAATAAAATTTCCTAACTCTACTATGTAGATGGCGGAGCAAGGGTTGAACCCACAAAGATTTAATTATTTAAGTTAATTATTAAATTAAAAATCTAATCTTAAGGTTTAGGGAAAAAAGAAAAAATTTTAGGGTTTTGGAGTTTTGTAAGTTATGTCTAAAAGAGAGAAAGCAATGATTATTAAATATAAAAAACAAATATAAAAAAGCTTCAATTACAAGGCAATTAATTATTCTTGGATTTAGATGTTGATCATTGATTACAAAATATTATTGTCAATTAAATAGTCAACCGTAGAATAACAACAAGCTTTGTTACACCATCTTCCTTTACTGAGTCGTTAGTTAAAACAAGCTCTTTAACTAATCTCTAACTACTTAACCTACCTACAACAAGCTCCCTAGATATAAGTTGTAGCAGTATTAACAACTAGAAAAATATGGGTTGACATTAATCTAAACCTCAATTCTCCTCCATCCTTAGTGTTTAACTCCATAAGCAATTACAGACTTATGTTTTTAATCCGGCAGTAGATTATTTAATTAAATTAAATAGTGGGCCTTACTATCTAATTAAGCAAATAATCATGCAAATGTGCTCAAAGAATCTTGGATACTTAATCAACAATTATATTATAAGCTCAAAATCTCACAACATTCTTTTTGCCAAAAACAATCAATTTACCTTGTAACTGAATAAGAAACCTACTCACTAGTCATATTCAAGATCATAAAATTCAATTTTAATATTATAAAGATATCAAGAATCATGCAAAAGACAATCAATATATCAATCTTTAATAATCTAAAACAAGAAATCTAAAATCAAGATTATAAACTAGCAAGAACTAAACAAATAATATGAAAAACAAAACAAGAATCAAAATAATTATCACTAAAGAAATCAGTAACCATATAAAATTATAAATAAGAAATAGATAAAGCCTAATAAACCTAAGGGAAGAATCAATTTAAATAAAAAAAAGAAAAGAAAACAATTTAATCTTAAAAACTATAAAGAAATTGTTTACTTTGGAAAATATTAAATATAAAATTAAATCTGTTTCTATTAGGAAGACTAAAAAGAAAATAATTTTATAACTTAAAAGAAAGAAATCAGCAAGACCAATGATAAAGAAAAGAAGAAAAATAAAATTTTTAAAGAAAAAGAAATCAACAATATCAAAATTAAAAGAAAGAAAATAAAACTTTTATTACAACCCTAAAGAAAACCTTACAAAAGACTAAGAGGGAAGAGGGATGAGATGGATGTTGACGCATCAAACGAACTCTAATTTTCACGATCTTATACATTCTGAAAACCTTGAGAAGTCCTCTACAACTTCCATGGAGGTCACTTCTTGAGATTAGGTCGTTAAGTTGGTCAAATTCATTAATCTTTTGAATTGGACAGAAAAATCTGCACTTTGCTATATTTAGCTCCTTTTAATTCCAACTTTTATATTTAATACCTTAAACATATAATAAATATTAGTAAGCTCTTTTAGGAATAAAACATCAATATAGAGAATATATTAGCACATATAAAATTAATAAAATATCATTCTATCAGAATTATTGTCAAAGGTCCTCTAGTTCCAATTAAGAAAGTTGATGGGGAGGAAGTGCCAAAGAAAGAGGATGAATGGGACACAAATGATTTTAGAATGACACAATTAAATGCTAAGGCAAGGCACACACTCTTTTGTGCACTAGGACCTAATGAGTATAATAGAGTCTCATAATGTGAAAATGCAAAACAAATTTGGGATAAGTTGGCAATTACTCATGAGGGAACTACACAAGTCAAGGAGACTAAAGTAGGCATGCTCACTCAAGATTATGATCTATTCAAAATGAAGAGTGATGAAACCATTAGCGACATGTTTACTAGATTTATTGATATTATAAATAGTCTTAAGTCTTTAGGAAAGACATACTCCAATGTTGAAATGGTGAAGAAGATTCTTAATAGCTTACGTAAATCATGGGAAGCTAAAGTTACAGCTATTGAGGAATCAAAGGATCCTCACACCCTTTTCTTAGATGAACTCATGGGATCTCTACTCACTTATGAGATGAAACTCAAAAGATATCAAGAACCTTCTAGGGAAGTTGGAGTTGCCTTGAAATCCACTACAAATGAGGAATCCAAATATGATCATGATGATAGTGGTGATGATGAGGATTTTGAGATGGCTATGTTTGCAAAGAGGTTCAACAAATTCATGAGGATGAGAGATAGTGAAAACTCTAGGAAACCTGAAAGGAGAGACTCTAGCATAGGAGAAACAAGTAGGAAAGAAAAGGGCCTAATTATTTGTTATGAATGTAAAAAATTGGGTCATATTAAATTTGATTGTCCTCTTTATCGAAAACAAAGTGAGAAGAAACCAAAGAAGAAGGCAATGATGGCTACATGGAGTGATAGTGACTGCTCCGATGAAGAAAATGTTGAAGATGAAGTAACCAACCTTTGCTTCATGGTCTTAGAAGATGGAAAGGTAAAATCCAACCCATTTGATACTAATAAATACACATTTGATGAGTTGCAAGATGCATTTGATGATTTAGCAAATGAATTTGAATGCATGAATATAAAATATAAGAAAATGATTTCAAAATTGAAAAAGGAAAATGAGATGCTCATGCATGCCAAGTTGGAATGTGAAAAGAAATTAGAAAATGCAAATCTAAAAATAGAAGAGTTAAATAAAAAGAACATTAATTTGCAAAATTCATTTTCTAGATTTTATATGGGTTAACAAAAACTTGATCACATGCTAGAGACCCAAAGTGCATTCTTTGATAAAGAAGGAATAGGTTACAATGCCTTAAATAAAGAAACTCACTTCAAAATTTTTCTTGTTAAAGATGAAAAATTTGTGTTGTGCACTTTATGTAATAAATTAGGACATTCCTCATAAGCATGCATATTAGGAAGACAACCATTAGAGGAAAAATAGCTATGAAGATTTGGGTGCTTAAGCATGTTTTGAATTCAAACGATGAGTTATTGAGAATGAAATGGATCCCTAAAGGATAAAAAATTATAAGTCCTAACTCTTAAGGACCCAAGAAAATTTGGGCACCTAAAATAAAAGTTTGATGTATTTGTGTGCAGGAGGAAGAGCATTGCTACAAAGCTAAGTCTAAGGAGCATTGGTACCTTGATAGTGGATGCTCAAGACACATGACCAGTGACAAGAGCCAATTCAAAATCTTAAAACCTAAAAGTGGTGGAGAAGTCATATTTGGGAACAACTCCAAAGGACAAATCGAAGGAATTGGCTCCATTGGTAACTCCTCAACTATTGAAAATGTCTTGTATGTTAGAGGATTAAAACATAACTTGTTTAGTATTAATCAATTGTGTGATAAAGGTTTTAAAGTTGTGTTTGGTGCTTTGTGTTGTCATGTTGTTAATGCTAAAACTAATCAAATCCTTTTCATAGGACATAGACAAGGTAATATTTACATTGTACACTTAGACGAGCTAAATAACAAAAATGTATGTTTTATGTCCACAAAAGAGGATGAACCTTGGTTATGGCATAGGAGACTAGGTCATGATAGTATGCATGTTTTATCCAAATTTGCTAAAAGAGAATTAGTCGTAGGTTTGCCTAAACTTCAATTTGAAAACGATAAGGTGTGTGAGGCTTGTGTAAAAAGAAAACACAAGAGAGTATCATTTAAATCTAAGAAGTGTGTTACAACCTCTAGGTCACTCTAACTCGTCCATTTAGATATTTTTGGACCAACTAGAACCACTAGTTTATGAGAGAAACACTATAGTTTTGTCATAGTTGATGATTATACTAGGTTCACTTAGGTGTTCTTCTTAGGTGTGAAAAATGAAGCCTTAGACAAATTCATTACTTTTTCAAAACTTGTTCAAAATGAAAAAGGTTATTCTATTACTAGCATTAAGAGTGATCATGGAAAAGAATTTGAAAATCTTGGTTTTGACATTTATTGTAATGAAAATGAAATTAGCCATAATTTTTCAGCTCCTAGAATTCCTCAACAAAATGGGGTAGTTGAAAAAAGGAATAAAACCTTAGAAGAAATGGCTAGAACCATGTTATGTGAAAACAATTTGCCAAAATATTTTTGGGTTGAAGCTATTAATCCTGCATGTTATGTTATAAATAGAGCTATGGTTAGGCCCATTTTAAAGAAAACCCCTTATGAGCTTTATAAAGGAAAAAGGCCTAACATTAGCTATTTTTATCCATTTGGTTGCAAATGCTTTGTTTTAAACAATGGAAAAGATAATTTAGGAAAATTTGATGCAAAAAGTGATGAAAGTATTTTTCTTAGTTGTTGTAACGATTTTCGTCCGGGGACTCGATCGCTAGACGATTTTGGATGAACACAATAAAGAGGAGTCGCCACTAATCTTTTTTTACTAGGTGTGATTGGCCACCTAAAATTCTTTATTTTTTTAATAAAATCTTAAAATTAATTAAGTTTTATCAAAAAAAATAATTTTGGTCTACGAAAACAAAGTTTGGGTTCGGGAGTTCGGTTACGTTTAGGGAAGGATTACCACCCCCACAGCGCCTGTTAAAAACGGTACCACTTAATCATATATTATCTTTTGATCTTAATAAAATGGTCTTAATTAAACATTTAAAAAGAAATTCATTTATTTTGAAATCAATTTTTTATTTGCTTATTTTAAATTTTTTTTATAGTGAAAATCTTTTGTATTGAAAATTATTCCAAAGTACCCCAATACTTTTGGTAGCATTTCGGATAATTTCCTCACCTAGAGATTTCTTAAGAATCGCTACTTGCGATTTCTATAGAATCCCATCCTCGGGAGATTCACACTTATTTTGAAATTTCATGGATGCAAATGATGCAATCAAAATATAGATGATGCACATGAGAAATCCATTATTTCATTTTATTATTTTTTTAATTCATTTATACTTATATTATTATTTTGTAATTTATTTATATTTATAAAATCTTGTCTTTCTTGAAAAATCATGCTAAATATTCCAATACGCTGGTAACATTTAGCATATTTCTCTCACCTAAAGATCAGTTAGGAATCACTACTTGTGAATTCCGTAACATCTCATTATCGGAAATTATTTATATCTTATTTATTTTAATTTGTTTTACTCTTTATTTTGAAGTCTTGTTTATTTGTTTATTTTAAATATTTATTTATTTATTATTTTTTAGTGTTAGTTTATTTCATATAAGTTGATTATATTAGAAATCTTAATATCGAACTAAAATTATTTGAATACTCCAATACGCTGGTAATATTCAAATATTTTATTTCGACCCTAAGGATAATCAAAGAATCACTACTTGTGATTTCTAAGGAATCCTATCATCGGGGACCTTTTATATTTAAGATGTGTATTTACATTTATTTATTTATTTTAATTCCTAAATTTTTACCTATTTAAAAGTTTTTTTTTATTTCTATTCTATTCACTTACTATTTTCTTGTATTTACCTATTTTTTATTTTTTTATATTATTATTTTTATTACCATTTTTATATTTATTTTTTTTATACTAAGAAATCTTATTAATATTTTCTTTATATCGGAATAAAATCATTTAAATGTCCCAATACACTGGTGACATTAAAGATTTTATTTCGATCCTAAGGATTGTCAAAGAATCGCTACTTGCGATTTCTAAGAAATTCTATCATCGGAAATTTTTTAATTTAAATCGTTATATAAATTTTTATTTTTTATATTTTATTCATTATATATTTTTAAAATCTTTTATTATGAAAATAATGAATATAAGATTAAGTATGTGCCTAAACATGTTTTTCCATGGAAGTATCCTTCAGTACGTCACCTTCAATACTATAACAAATATAAATCTAAAATAAAAACAATACAATAAATAAATATACATGCACATACCTTGAGGGTTTCACGCAATAACCAAACAACCTTTTCTTCTTTTTTTGTCTTATTCTCGTTCAATTTTCAATGACCATGGGTGCAAGTGGCGCAGTAGCAGCTTGGAGGATCTTCAAAGCAACAATACAACAAGCTTTTGTAACAGCAAAAATGAAGCAGATCGAAGAAGAGCAGGGTGAAGAAAAATGCTGTTGTGCGTCACTACAAGTACTGATCAACGGACTGAGATGGATTGAGGCACAGCAGAAACGATGAAGATGACACTGGTGCAGGGGTGTGCGCAGTGAAGAAGATGATGTAACCGAGTAGTGAGGGGACGTTGATGGTGAGGTAAGGTTGTTCAAGGTGACTAGTTTGGCTGTGTGGGAACCGAAAACTAGACAGGTACGGTGGTTGAGGCTGTGTAAGACAATGAAAGAGACAAAGCACGGTTTGAATGGTCAAGGTAGATGAAGATGTTGATGCCGAGAGTGATGATGATCGAGATGGTTGAGGTAGACAACAATACACAGTCAATGGTGCGAGGTGATGATGAAAACGTGGATGAGGGTGGCTCGGTTGGGAAGGCTTTTAAGCAAAAAGGTGCAGTTGGCTTGAGTATTGGTGAGACAGTAGGTTTCTTTTCTTCTTTCTTCTTTGTAAATTACCCCTGTGTTTTTTTTTTTTGGCCTCCCCCATTGTCTCAGTCCTTTTCATTGGCTTTTATAGCCTCAAAATTTCATGGAAAGCAATCAAAAATTTATAATTGATCCCATGATCATGCGATTTTTCATTTATTTTGTTTGACTTTCCCTCTTTATTTTAAAATTTATTTCCATTTCATTTTTTTTAATTTTTGGTAATCAATTTTCATATTTTATTTCACCCAATTTATTTCCTTCCTTTTGCTAATTTATTCATTGATTTAATGGCTGATTATTTTTGCTTTTATTTTTGGCAACAATATCAACTTTAGTCAACTCTTGAAGGTGTGAATTTTGCATGTGCTTCACATGAGATTTGACCAAAATTGACTTGTTTCTTTTTATCATTATTTATTTTTTTGATTTTTGATTTTTTGATTATATATAAAAAAAATTGTTCGGGCAAAATTAGGTGTCTACAGCTGCCCCTCTTTGCGCTTTGCTGTGAAACAGTAATGGTGCAAAGACATAGATAACCATTTTGTCCGAATGCAAGACCTATCAATGATTTTTTTTTTGTAAAATATGATATTTCCTAGCCTCTTCTATCATAAGGCTAAGGAATAAATGCAAAATGAAATTTCCTAATCTTCCTCTCTTATAAAGATTGAGGAATAAATGCAAAATGAAGTTTCCTAGCCTATTCTATCATAAGACTAAGGAATGCAAAATGAATGGGATTTCCTAATCCTTTTTATCACAAGATTAAAGAATGGGAAGTGAAATTTCCTAGTCTCTCCTATCATAAGACTGAGGAATGTGAGATGAAATTTCCTGGTCTTTCCTATCATAAGACTAAGGAATGCAAAGTGAATGGGATTTCCTAATCCTTTCTATCATAAGATTAAGGAATGCAAAGTGAAATTCATAATCTCTCCTATCATAAGACTAAGGAATGCAAACATGAGTTTTCCTAATCCTTTCTATCACAAGATTAAGGAATGCAAAGTGAAATTCCTTTTTTAGTCTCTCCTATCATAAGACTAAGGAAATTGATGTAGAATGAGATTTCCTAATCTTTTCTATCACAAGATTAAGGAATGCAAAGTGAAATTCCTAGTTTCTCCTATCATAAGACTAAGGAACGCAAGATGAAATTTTCCTAGTCTCTCCTATCATAAGACTAAGGAATGCAAAATGAAGTTTTCCTAGTCTCTCCTATCATAAGACCAAGGAAATGAAATGAAATTCCTAGTTTTTCCTATCATAAGACTAAGGAATGCAAAATGATCATGAAATAAAAGCTTCTCTCACCAGAGGCAATGAGACTTTGAAACAAAGAGCTCCTCTCAACAGAGGCATTGAGACTTTTGAAAAATAAAGCTCCTCTCACTAGAGGTAATGAGACTTTTGAAACAAAGAGCTCCTCTCAACAGAGGCTGTGAGACTTTTTGAAAAATAAAGAGCTCCTCTCAACAGAGGCATTAGACTTTTTGAAAAATAAAGAGCTCCTCTCAACAGAGGCGATGAGACTTTTGAACAATAAAGAGCTCCTCTCAACAGAGGCAATGAGACTTTTTTGAACAATAAAGAGCTCCTCTCAACAGAGGCATTGAGACTTTTTGAAAAATGAGAGCTCCTCTCAACAGAGGCAGTGAAACTTTAAACATAAAAATTTCATTTCAGAATGCCAGTTAACATGGGTTTGACTGGGCTTAACTTTCATTTTGATGCCAACAATATTGGGCTTCATCCTCCTTTAAGGTGCCAGCTAAACTGGACTTTGCTCTCATCTAAAGTTTTTTCAAAAAGGTATTTTTCTCATTATCTTCTCATACCTCATCATTTTTCAAATTACTGTCTCTTATATTTTTTCTTTTCCTCAAAATTTTAATCATTCAGGGCTTCTTATCCTAATGTCTTAACAAATAGTTCAATGTTAAAATGCACTGATGAAATTTCATGCATGTCATGAATATAACGAATGCCATGAATGTTATGCACATGTCAATGTCATGCCCCCTGAAATATTCCATGAATGTATGTAAATGTAATCTCAATTGTGGTAACAAGATTCTCAAGCTCATCTCATTTTCCTCAAGTTCCACATATCTGCTGGATTCTTTTTATTCAAATCTTCTATCTCCACTTCTCATCCCACCTTCTAATGAGTCTTGGTCCCATTATGCTTGAAGACTTGCCATCATGCTTTCAAATTTATGTTTTCATCATTTTTTTATTTTTGTTTCTTTCTCTCTTTTAGTAATGCAAGATTTCTCAAAAGAATATTTTTTCAAAAATTTACCCAAAAAAGGTTACCAACATTTATTTGTTTTCCTTCCAATTTGACCACCAATGTAATGCACTCATACATCTTCTCAATTTATTATAGGGATGGAATGAATTTAAAATAATCATGGGAAATATGGGTATTCATTCTTAGAAAAGGAACATGAAATCAAGAAAAATCAATGGGCCAGTTTGTTTGGAATAGGGTTTTCAGTATCCATTTAATAAACATTCTGACAATTTCAATCAAGTCAATCTAGAATTCTTTTATGAAAAATCCACTTCTTTTGATATGTTCATTCATGTTGGTCCTGCCAATCTTGCTTCTATATCAAAACTCTTGGTGATGATCTTTTTCTAAGTTGCCTTTTCAGGTTTTCAACTTAGGTTCCCCTCTTTTGATCCAAACTTCCTTTTCAGGTTTTCAATTTGAATCCTCTTTTTTCTTTTTCTTTTTCTCTTTTTTTTTCTTTTTTTCTTCTTTCTCTTTTTTCGTATATATTTTTTTCTTCTTTTTTTTTCTTCATCTTCAACTTCATTGGCTTTGACAAACTTCAACCTTCAGTGCTCAATCCAAATTCATGCCCCTAATAGGCGTTCTTGATTTCGATCCAAGATATCTTCCAAAGCTCGTGGGTTTCTTCAATCAACTTGATCTACTTCCTTCAAAGGATCATTATCTCGTTGTACAAGTATGTTTTCATTCAACGCATCAATTCAAGCATTTACATTTGATCAAAATGGGCTTTTAAAGGCATGTAATGTAGGCTCGGGTGAGGGCTTATGAAAGAAAAGGATATAGTAGGCCCAAAATGTGTTTCAAGGTTTATAAACCAAAGGATCACTTTCTTATGAAGTAAATCATTTGAGCATTTTGCCCCATTCTAATTTACTCATATCTTTTTCTTTCTTCTTTTTTTTTTGTTCTTTTAAGGGTTCTTTGTATTCAAACCCTTTTCCTCTTTTTTTTTTTTTACATAAATGGGCACTTTCTTTTTCTTTCTTTTTGCCCCTCATGAATAATTTTTCATCTATCTTACCCCCATTGTGGAGGGTGATCCTTGGTGGGTTACATCACAAAAAAAACATAATAGGCTCAAAGGGGTAATCAAAGGATAATTTTACTCACGCTTGAAGGATAGTGAAAGAATGTCATTTATCATTTCAAATGCAACTACTCTCCTTGAAGATCATTTACTGAACAAATACAAACTTGTTAGAAACTTCTGTAAGAGATTCACCTTTTCTTATACCATCAAATTAGGTGAAAATTGTGAACAAATTTTCTTTTTTCTTACTTGGACACCTTGGTAGATTGATAATCCATCAGCAAAAGTGGTTCTTTCAAAATTGAATTCCAGATTTATTGACATCATTATCATCATGTTCATTATTTGGATACTTATGAAAGAAAGATATGATGAGTATATGGGTAGTGACCAATGAACATAGAAAATGAGAGAATGATAGTGCATCACACTAGTTGCTTTATTGAAAAGAAACCAAATAAAAGTTAGCCCATACATAAAACTTTATTCTGTGCCTATGAGCTTAAGCACAAAAAACTGTCTTGCATTACTTAAAGGAAATAATAGAAAAAAAAATTCTAATAAATCTCCAGACTTGCATGGCTTAAACTCCTTTCACCTCAAAAGAATCATCCCTCATTTCCATGGTTGGGCAATGGATTCGCATTCACAGCTGGTTCCCCCTTTGTTTCAAAGTGCAATATGCCGGTTTTTATCAAACCTTGCACCCTATACTTTAGTGCAGTGCAGTTCTCTAGAGAATGACCCACGTTCCCGAAGTGATACTCGCATCGAGCATTCTCATCATACCACTTTGGATAT
Organism: Heritiera fomes; assembly: GCA_032173925.1. Taxonomy (NCBI): domain Eukaryota; kingdom Viridiplantae; phylum Streptophyta; class Magnoliopsida; order Malvales; family Malvaceae; genus Heritiera; species Heritiera fomes. The sequence continues at coordinate 9,766,079 of JAPDPM010000014.1, read as the reverse complement.
GAAGGCTTGAGAGGTTCCATATAGATGGGTGCAATGAGTTGTCCTTTGATCAATTTTGGGTACAACTCAATGTAGGTCATGGGGATTGGGTCAATGGGAGTCCTTTCTCTTTTTGGCCATGATGTATTATGATTGCCCTCTTGTTTATTGAACTGCTTAGTTGGTTGAATAGTTGGGGCAGGTGTCTGGGGAGTAGGTTGAACATTAACCTTGGGGTACGAATGGTAAGGGTATTGAATAGGATAATATGGTTGTGGCACGGGATAAGAGTGTCGTGGAGTGTACCGTCCATGTTGCCCCTCATGTATAACAGCATGGGCATCCTCTTCCCTCCTTCTGTTTGCTCCTCCTTTCTTCTCAGTATTGTTAGGAACTTCGATCTTGCCACGCTTGATCGCATTCTCAATGATCTCCCCGGATAACACCATATCAGCAAAATTCTTGGTGGCATTGCCTATCATCCTATCATAATATGGAGCCTTTAAAGTGTTCACAAATAGGATGGTGAGCTCCTTTTCTGAAAGAGGAGGTTGCACTTCTGCAGCTACATCGCGCCACCTTTGTGCATATTGCTTGAAGCTTTCATTGGCTTTCATCTCCATGTTTTGAACTGATAAACGGTCAGGAGCCATATCAGCAACATGTCGATATTGGGCCGTGAACACCCTTGCTAAGTCATTCCATGTGGTAATCCGGGTTTTGTCTAATTGATTGTACCACTTGGCAGCAGATCCAGTGAGACTTTCTTGAAAAATGTGAATAAGGAGCTTATCATCTTGAGCAAAAGCAGCCATCTTCTGACAATACATACTAAGATGAGACCTAGGGCAGGAAGTTCCATTGTACTTCTTAAACTCTGGTGCTTTGAACTTGGGTGGAATAACCAGGTCTGACACCAAGCACAACCCAGTAGCATCCATGGAACCATACAAGTCTAAGCCTTCAATAGCTCGAATCCTTTCCTCCAACATATTAATCTTTTGTTGTGACTTTGCCTCATCTTTCTCTTCTACTTGTTTGGCTTTCAACTTCTCAATTTCCCTTGGGTCATCTAAGTTGGGCACCTCAATGGGATTAGTAGATTTTGCACCTTGGGAAGGATGGGCGGGTCCTTGGAATTGAGCTTGTCCAAACACTTGGGGTATAGCAGCGTAAGCAGGTAGATATCTTCTTTCTTGAGATGTTTGACTTGGAAATGGACCGAATCCAGGAGGATAGATAGGATCTTCCATACTGTGTTGTTGAACCCCTTCTTGGACTACAACTTCCTCTACTACTCCTTTGCCCTTGCTCAGATTTTTCAATAATTCTGCAATTTGGGCCAATTGCCCCCTCATTTCCTCTTGAGCTTTTTCCATCTTCTCAATGCGTGTACTTGATTCTTCTTCCATGATCTTAGCTCGATGACGAGTGTTGTGTGAATGAACCTTTGGTCGAGCTATCTTCGAATCTTTTATTACCACAATTAAGAATTTATCATTTCACATGTGGTGATGCTTGAAAAAAAATGAATGAAGATGAATGAATGAACAAAATGCTACATGCGTTTGAAAAAAGCATGGATGAGAAATGCATGGAAATGTTTTGCTAAAGAACCTATGATTCCCTAATAGGTATTTTCTATGGGTTAACATGACTCCATCCCAAGTTGGCTTTCTTAAGTTTACTATATGTTTGGTTTCGAGTTCTAGAGGACACAAGGTTCTCAAATTGTTCCTTACTGACGTCCACACTAAACTAGTAAGGCACCCCAATCCTCACCCATGACAGGCTACAAACGGAAGGGTTCAACTTGAGTGAGAGTATTTCACTTGCCATTGCGGAGGTTATTACCTCATGAGAGCAAAGGTACTATACTCTCTCCTAAAAGGGACAAACTCGGGTGTAAGGTTGATGTATGCAATGAATATGTCATGTATGCAAAGGAACAAAATTTAAAGTGCATCCCAACAAAATCCAAATGATAAAGATGATTCACACATTTTTTTTGTTTGTATTTTTTGTTTTTTTTTAATGATTTTTTTTATGAAAAGTTTTATTAAATATTTATTAAGACCATTAATTAAGATTTTGGATAAGACATGATTAATTATGGTTCGACTCTCTAACGTCCCCAGTGGAGTCGCCAAGCTGTCGTAACGATTTTTGTCCGGGTACTCGATTGCTAGACGATTTTGGATGAACACAATAAAGAGGAGTCGCCACCAATCTTTTTTTACTAGGTGTGATTAGCCACCTAAAATTCTTTATCTTTTTAATAAAATCTTAAAATTAATTAAGTTTTATCAAAAAAAATAATTTTGGTCTGCGAAAACAAAGTTTGGGTTCGGGAGTTCGGTTACGTGTAGGGAAGGATTAGCACCCCCACAACGCCCGTTAAAAACGGTACCACTTAATCATATATTATCTTTTGATCTTAATAAAATGGTCTTAATTAAACATTTAAAAAGAAATTCATTTATTTTGAAATCAATTTTTTATTTGCTTATTTTAATTTTTTTTTATAGTGAAAATCTTTTGTATTGAAAATTATTCCAAAGTACCCCAATACTTTTGGTAGCATTTCGGATAATTTCCTTACCTAGAGATTTCTTAAGAATCGCTACTTGCGATTTCTATAGAATTCCATCCTCGGGAGATTCACACTTATTTTGAAATTTCATGGATGCAAATGATGCAATCAAAATATAGATGATGCACATAAGAAATCCATTATTTCATTTTATTATTTTTTAATTCATTTATACTTATATTATTATTTTGTAATTTATTTATATTTATAAAATCTTGTCTTTCTTGAAAAATCATGCTAAATATTCCAATACGCTGGTAACATTTAGCATATTTCTCTCACCTAGAGATCAGTTAGGAATCACTACTTGTGAATTCCGTAACATCTCATCATCGGAAATTATTTATATCTTATTTATTTTAATTTGTTTTACTCTTTATTTTGAAGTCTTGTTTATTTGTTTATTTTAAATATTTATTTATTTATTATTTTTTAGTGTTAGTTTATTTCATATAAGTTGATTATATTAGAAATCTTAATATCGAACTAAAATTATTTAAATACTCCAATACGCTGGTAATATTCAAATATTTTATTTCGACCCTAAGGATAATCAAAGAATCACTACTTGTGATTTCTAAAGAATCCTATCATCGGGGACCTTTTATATTTAAGATGTTTATTTACATTTATTTATTTATTTATTTTAATTCCTAAATTTTTACCTATTTAAAAGTTTTTTTTATTTCTATTCTATTCACTTACTATTTTCTTGTATTTACCTATTTTTTATTTTTTTATATTATTATTTTTATTACCATTTTTATATTTATTTTTTTATACTAAGAAATCTTATTAATATTTTCTTTATATCGGAATAAAATCATTTAAATGTCCTAATACGCTGGTGACATTGAAGATTTTATTTCGATCCTAAGGATTGTCAAAGAATCGCTACTTGCGATTTCTAAAAAATCCTATCATTAGAAATTTTTTAATTTAAATCGTTATATAAATTTTTATTTTTTATATTTTATTCATTATATATTTTTAAAATCTTTTATTATGAAAATAATGAATATAAGATTAAGTATGTGCCTAAACATGTTTTTCCATGGAAGTATCCTTCAGTACGTCACCTTCAATACTATAACAAATATAAATCTAAAATAAAAACAATACAATAAATAAATATACATGCACATACCTTGAGGGTTTCACGCAATAACCAAACAACCTTTTCTTCTTTTTTTGTCTTATTCTCGTTCAATTTTCAATGACCATGGGTGCAAGTGGCGCAGTAGCAGCTTGGAGGATCTTCAAAGCAACAATACAACGAGCTTTTGTAACAGCAAAAATGAAGCAGATCGAAGAAGAGCAGGGTGAAGAAAAATGCTGTTGTGCGTCACTACAAGTACTGATCAACGGACTGAGATGGATTGAGGCACAACAGAAACGATGAAGATGACACTGGTGCAGGGGTGTGCGCAATGAAGAAGATGATGTAACTGAGCAGTGAGAGGACGGTGATGGTGAGGTAAGGTTCTTCAAGGTGACTGGTTTGGCTGTGTTGGAACCGAAAACTAGACAGGTACGGTGATTGAGGCTATGTAAGACGATGAAAGAGACAAAGCACGGTTTGAATGGTCAAGGTAGATGAAGATGTTGATGTCGAGAGTGATGATGATCGAGATGGTTGAGGTAGACAACAGTACACAGTCAATGGTGCGAGGTGATGATGAAAACGTGGATGAGGGTGGCTTGGTTGGGAAGGCTTTTAAGCAAAAAGGTGCAGTGGGCTTGAGTATTGGTGAGACAAGGCAGTAGGTTTCTTTTCTTCTTTCTTCTTTGTAAATTACCTTTGTGTTTTTTTTTTTGGCCTCCCCCATTGTCTCAGTCCTTTTCCTTGGCTTTTATAGCCTCAAAATTTCATGGAAAGCAATAAAAAATTTATAATTGATCCCATGATTATGCGATTTTTCATTTATTTTGTTTGACTTTCCCTCTTTTTTTTAAAATTTATTTCCATTTCATTTTTTTTAATTTTTGGTAATCAATTTTCGGATTTTATTTCACCCAATTTATTTCCTTCCTTTTGCTAATTTATTCATTGATTTAATGGCTGATTATTTTTTCTTTTTTTTTGGCAACAATATCAACTTTAGTCAACTCTTGAAGGTGTGAATTTTGCATGTGCTTCACATGAGATTTGACCAAAATTGACTTGTTTCTTTTTGTCATTATTTATTTTTTTTGATTTTTGATTTTTTGATTATATATATATATATATAAATTGTTCGGACAAAATTAGGTGTCTACATTAGTTATTCTTTAAATTCTAAGGCATATAGAGTTTTCAACAAAAGAACACTTGTTGTGGAAGAGTCAATTCATGTGATTTTTGATGAGTCAAACTCCTCTAGTAGAACCAATCTTGATGATGAAGTGGAAATATTTGATGAATCTATAATTGATCTATCTCAAGATAAAGATGTTAGGGAATAATTAGAAGATCTTGATATAAATAATAATGAGTCATTAGATCAAGAAATAATAAAGAAAGAATCAAGATGTCCCAGAGAACTTAGTTATGTGAAAAATAATGACATTGTTGGAGATCCAAATATTGGTGTTAAAACTAGATCATCATATAGAAATATATGCCAACATGCAGTCTTGTGTCACAATTTGAACCAAAGAATGTGCATGAGGCTTTAAAAGATGAAAATTGGACTATGGCTATGCAAGAGGAATTAAATCAATTTGAAAGAAGTAAAGTTTGGACTCTAGTGGAAAGACCTAAGGATCATCCAATTATTGGGACTAAATGGGTATTCAAGAATAAAATGGATGAGAATAGTGTAATAGTTAGAAACAAGGCTAGGTTAGTAGCACAAGGATATAGGCAAGAAGAAGGAATAGACTATGATGAAACCTATGCTCCGGTAGCTAGACTAGAAGCTATTAGGATGCTACTTGCCTTGCATGTTACAAAGATTTTAAACTATACTAAATGGATGTTAAAAGTGCTTTCTTAAATGGTTACATAAATGAAGAGGTTTATGTTGAGCAACCTTTCGGTTTTGAAAATCTAAAGTTTCCCTATCATGTTTTCAAACTCTCAAAAGCTTTGTATGGGTTAAAACAAGCTCCTAGAGCTTGGTATGAAAGACTATCAAAATTTTTGATTGAAAAAGGTTTTGCAAGAAGCAAAGTAGATACAACCTTGTTTATCCAATCTAAGGATAGTGACCTATTAGTGGTTCAAATCTATGTAGATGATATCATCTTTAGATCCACAAATGAGTTATTATGTAAAGATTTCTCCAAATTAATGCCAGGTGAATTTGAAATGAGCATGATGGGAGAGCTAACCTTCTTTTAGGACTTTAAGTTAAACAATGTAAAGATGGTATTTTTATAAATCAAGCTAAGTACACTAAGGTCATGTTTGGTACATAGGATGATGGATAGGATAAGATGATAATTATCCTATCTTATGTTTGGTGCACACATTAAGGGGAGGATTGATTGCAAGGAGGATTAGTCATCCTCCTAGTATAGGATAACTCAATCCTCTCCAAAAGATGAGGATTATTTCTAATCCCATAAGATTAGAAATAAATACTCATATTTTATTATTTTATCCTTAACATTTATATTTAAAAATTAACTTAAACATTTAATAAAATAGTAAGGATATTTAATTAGTTAATATAATTTTTTTCCTTCTTTTTCTTTCTTTTTTTTCTTGTTTTTTATTAAATAAAACTATAATTATGATAAAATAATATTTTCTTGTACGCAATTTTTAAATTATTTTTTAGAAAGTAAATTTTCAAACATAAAAATTATTATAAAATATATTTTTTAACTAGTTTTTTCTTACATTTAAATTTTTATTTTTTCTTTCTTAATTTTTTTCTTTTTGCCTGAAAAAAGAATGAAAGAAAAATGACTATTAACCATAAATTATTATAAATTATATATTTTTTAATTCATCAAAATTGAATTATTAAATTTAACTTGTATTTTTATTTTTTTTGCTTTCTATATTTCCTTATAATTGACAAAAAAAAAAAGAAAGAAGATAAAGAAACCATACAAATAAAGAAAAATATTTAAAAACCAAAATGCTTTTTATAAAAATTCATTTCTTAACAAAATAATTTTTTTGAAAAAGTAATATAAATTTTTTAGAAGTAATTTTTTATTAAAAAATCAGGTAATAAATTGGACTATTAATCATTATATATAAATAATATTTAAAATTTTAATTTTTCAATTATATTTATAACAAAAAAATTATAAATATAATTATGTTACTTTAAAAAAGAGTACTTAAAAAAACCATTTAATACTATTTTTAATTTTACACATAACAAATATTGTGAAAGACAAAAAATCATCAGATCCTATTCTTAATCCTTTTACACACCAAACATAAGATATGATTATATAATCTAATTTTATCCTATCCATAATCTTATATTATCTTATCATATCCTCATCCTATGCACCAAACATGACCTAAAGACTTGCTTAAAAGATTTGGGATGGATGAGTCCAAACCTTAATCCACCCCAATGAGCACAAATATCAAGCTTAATAAGGATGGAGGAAAATGTGTAGATACTAAACTATATAGGTTTATGATTGGTTTATTGTTATATCTCACTGCTAGTAGACCCGATATAATGTTTAGTGTATGCTTGTGTGCTAGGTTTCAATCATCTCCTAGAGAATCACACTTACAAGCTGAAAAAAGAATCCTTAGATACCTTAAAGACATTTCTTCCTTAGGACTATGGTATCCTAAAGATTCTACTTTTGCTCTTCATACTTATTCCGATGTGGATTTCGGTGATTGCAAAGTTAATAGGAAAAGTACACCGAGACTTGTCAACTTTTAGGAAATAGACTCATTTTATGGTTCTCCAAGAAACAAAATAGTGTAGCTCAATCCACAACTGAAGCTGAATATATTGCTTCCGGAAGTTGTTGTACAAAAGTATTGTGGATTAAGCAACAAATGAGTGACTATGGAATAGAGATGAATCAAATTCCTATCAAATGTGATAATACTAGTGCTATCAATCTTACCAAAAAATCCCATGCAACACTGTAGAACCAAGCACATTGAAATAAGACACCATTTTATAAGAGATCATGTGCAAAAAGGTGATATTGTTCTAGTGTACATAGATACCTTGCATCAATTGGCTGATATCTTCACTAAACCCTTGGTTAAAGAGAGATTTTCCACACTTAGAGGTGAACTAGGTCTCATGAATTCTCCTTAAACTAGATTGACTTCCTTGTGCTCTTGAATAAATGGTTTAAGTTGGTTGCAATGAGTGCAAGTCAGGAATTTAGAGAATATATTGACTACTAGCTCATCATATACTTAACTTGCCATATTTCTCTTAGAAATTGTGATGAACTTTAGTTGTTAAGGTGATTTGGTGAAATATGTGATCATGCTCTAAATTCTGTATTAATTCCTTACCACTAAGCTTCTTTGAAATAGAACATTGATCTAGCTTAATCAGCATGTCACATATTACAAATCACCTCTCATCTTAAAATTTCTATAAAACACAACAAAATGCTTTTTCAATTATTTTTCCAAGGGTTTTTGTCTTCTACAAGTCATACAACATGATTTTAAATTGCTCAAATCTTGTTTTTATTTTAAAATACTTAAAATGCACGATTTCTCTTGTTTTCAAATAATTTTTCTGCATAAAAAGTCAGGTAAATGACTGAGGGATCGATTCCTCAAGCAATAGGATCGATCCCCTGGGTTTTCAGGCCTAAAATGTTCGGGTTCAACTATGAGGGATCGATCCCCATCGCCATGGGATCAATCCCATCGCCACTATTTTTCGCAAGTTTCAATTCTGTCTGGAAGGGATCGATTCCCTCAGGCCAATATACAATTCTTTGGTCCTTTTTAAACAAAAAGCCATGATTTTTCCTCTTCCTATCATAACTATTAATCACCTTCTTCACGTCTACACCACCTCTCACTTCAAATTTTCAATCTCACCCATTTCTCAACCAAATCTCGTCATTCCTTCACCATTCTTCACCATTTCCAATCCATTTTCACTTCTCACCATCATCATTGTTCAACGTCCTCAATTTGTGCATGGGCTTCTAAATCTCATTCTTTCAACTGAAACTACACCCAAAATTTCAATCCATTTCATTTCTTCACCAAACATCATCATTTTTGTTGCATTCTTCATCTTCTTCATCTAATTTTCAAACCCGTTTTAATCTCTTTCACGAAATTTCATTCTTGCACATTTCCATCTTAGTTTCAATTCCACCAAAACCCATTCGTGAACGCAACTTCTAGCCTTCACATCCTCAAATCTACTCCATATTTCATCATCTCTCCTTCATCAATCTTGTTCCTTGTGTGTTATTCTGTAGTTTTGCATTGCTGGGTTGCTCAAAATATTCCCTCAAACTCATCACCATCTTCCTAAAGGTGTGCCCATTACTTGTTTGATAGAATTACTTAAAGAAACTTCTCCTCATTTTACTCACTCCAATCTCATTCCAAATGGCCCCTCGAGTGAAACACACTGCTCAAAAGCAAAAAGCCCCCTCCTATTCCACTTACTTCATACCTACTACCTTTAATCGAAGCTTTCGAAATGCAGAGGAAAAGAACCGAATCCATGAAAAGTTTGCCAATATGAGGATCAAGCATTGGCAACCTATTAACTTTGAGTTCTTAGAAGAAATCGGGTTCCCTTACCTAGCCAAATTCGAAGCCTACAAATGGACCCAGTTCCTTAAAATCAATACTCCGATCCCATGCAACATCATCTGGGCTTTCTTCTCCAATGCCGAACTCATTATGAGTCCAAATGATAGGTGCAAAGTTGTGGGAATTAAATCTTTTGTCATGGGAAGGTCTATTGAGATTTCCAAGCAATCACTTTCCTATACCTTCCGCATTCCTAACCAAGGCCTTATCTATGAAGATGCAGAAGTACCATTGGAGTTTGCCATAGCTAATGAGTGTGCCGGTGATCTTCCTGTCTTCGCACGCCTCTTACACATCATCATCTCCTAAAATCTTCGCCTGTTTGGAACTAAATGTTCTCAAGTTCGGAAGCTTGATCAATTTTGGCTTCACCACATCCACTCTCCCGATGGCACCAAGCCCAATCTCATTCATTTCATCTTCTATGACTGGGTGAAGATTGTCCAAGGTGGAGTTGAGACGATTATCTTTCCTCAGCCATTAGCTTACTACCTTCTCAACCAAGGGGTTGATTCCTCGTGTGAAGCCGATGTTCTTCCTAATCTAGGTACCACTATAAATTTGGCAACGATGCATAATCTTAGGTGGTACCTACGAAGGAGAGGTGATGCTCTAGAATGGAAGAAGCGCTATGGTTATCCTCCATCTCTTGAACCCGCTCCCAAAGGGGAAGCACATGAGGGACCTTCTTCCCCTTCACCATCGAGCGCTACACCTGCTTCCTTTGACCAGATCATGCTTCTACTTCTGCAGATCAACACCTCTCAACAAGCTTTCCAACAAGACATGGCACAGCGGTTCACTCAGCTTGACACTTGTCTTGATCGCATAGAAGAAACACAGATTGCCTTGTACGATGAGCTTTAAGATGTTCGCATGCAATAGGAAGATTTCATCACGCAATATCACATGACTTTTCCTAAGAGGCCTTAAGTTAGACATGCTTAGCCTATCTAAGCCCTTAGGTCTTCTTGACGTCTTAGATTATTTAGTCTAGCCTACTTGTGACTGTTTATGACTATGTATGATTGTGTGAGACTGGTTCATTACGTTTCTTAATGTGACGTCCCCATCACTACATCTTATCACTTATCCTTTTTTCCTTCTTTAATTAGATTTAGTTTATCCAGTGTCATTCTTCCTTTTTTTTAAGCTAATTATCTGATGGCTCATAAAATTTTATTCAATTTCTATAAACATAAAAAATGATATATATAAATATCATTCCATTTCCACAGGATCTCATACATTATCTTATCTTACATCCCCGACATCTTATATACATAAATTTCTACTTGTACTGTACTGTAGCTGACTTATAATTTACTATATACATGAACATATAAGTATACCTTCTATGCTAACTGGGAAGCGTATCGAGAAGGTACACCTTGATTCTTCAAAAACAAGCTCCTCTAGTCGGAGCGGGGTTCACTTCAGATAGTTTGTGGGAAAAATGGTCGTAAAAGGGTGAGTTTACGCTCAGTAAGAAAAATATGTAAAAGAGCGTGCTATGCCTCTATATGCATTTTTCTTACTTGGCTCTATAATGTCATGTAAAGCATTATAAAGCATGCATCATAAACATCTTTCATGCATTGTTTGCAACCATGCATATTTATTTTAAATGACATGGCAATCATACTTTGTATGCTTCTTTTAAAATATAGCATACATATAAAACATGCATCATACTTCTTCTTTTAAAACATCTTACTTCATAAACTTGCTTTTAAACATACATTGTATACTTAAAACATATATCATACTTCTTTGCTTCAAAACATACTTTATATACTTCTTCATACATATATCTTGTACTTTGAAATAGATGGAGACTATGTACATTATTTAAGCGATTGTATCATCATATAAATCCTTTATACCCATTTATATGACTCTAATCATGCATTAGTACAGTAGTGCACTCCGTATAGGTTAGGGATTCTCTCTTGCCTTTAGTAATCCACAGTGAACACTAGTCGGGTGTCACATGTGGGATTGAGGACCTGACTAGGGTTCCTCGCTCAACATACATATTACTGAGGACTTGATCAGAGTCACTCAGCCATCAGAAATGCATAATCATCACGCAGTCCATAGTCTCAAAACATTTATAATATACTTTTTTAGAAAACACTTTTGTGTTTAAATAAATTAAGCTTTGAAAGCTTGTTTCATACATGGTAGTCGACTGGCCTCACAGGGCGGTCGGCTGCTGCCTCATAACTTCATTTCGAAAAGTACATGGGGGCGGTCGACTGGTACATATAGCAGTCGACTGGTTTTCAAACAGAATGCTTCTTAAGAAATAGCAGTCGACTGGTCATATAGCAGTCGACTGTTTTTGAAACAGAATGCTTCTGGAAAATTAGCAGTCGACTGGTCTCATAGGTAGTCGACTGGTTTTGAAACAGAATGCATTTTGGCAAATAGCAATCGACTGTCCTATATAGTAGTCGACTGGTTTGAAACAGAATGCTTTTGGGTAAATAGCAGTCGACTGGCTTACATAGCAGTCGACTAGTTTGAGTCGATTTTTGAAAAATTACATTTTGGTTGTCTCTAGGCAGTCGACTTCCCTTTATGGCAGTCGGCTGCCCCTAGCCTAATTGGTACTAGGAGACAAGTCCGGAAATGCATCTTTTCCTGCACAAAATCAACTGATGCTTCTCTCCAAACCACATAAAAACATCATAAAACATGCGGACATAGCCGCCTTACGTCCGTTACATAAATTTCTTACCTTGATTCCTCCGGGAACGCGAAATCACTTGGCGCGTAAGCCTAGCTTTCACTCCTTCAAATCTGAAATCATTATACCATTTCAAACCTTAAATTAAACAACATACACATATCATATCCACTCAAAACAACTCCAATTCATGAACGAAATTGCAAGAATCATCTTCTTCTCTTACCTTCACTAGAGATCAAAATCTCAAACTTTGAGATCTCTTCCAATACTTGGAATCAATCCACCAAACTTTGGATATCACCTAGTCTAACGACAAGGATTATTTTTCGTTCTACGAACTTAGTGAATTGGTGGAAAAGTGAGGGGGTTTGTCAAGGAACTTAGAATGGAAACTTGGAAACTTGAATGGAACGATGGAGAGGGCTGGAAGAGGGCTGGCGTGGGGTGATGGGAGGGATGATGAGTCATTAACTTCATTAATTGCATGCTTATCTCATCATCAATCTCAGCCATGCTTCCTTTGACTCAAGACCATTTGACCATTTCCTTAATTCCTCTTCCACTCATTTCAGCCATTCATCCATTCAATTACCAAAAAAAAAATATGATTTTATTTTCTTTCATACTTCAATTATTTTCCTGATATTAACATTAAGTCTTTGGATTATTTAACATTCAACTTTATTATTTCTTCCATAATCCATACATCATTCATACATCATTCATACTTCAAACTTCATATTTATTTATTCATCTTGATTGAAATACTTTACAAACATGGAGGAATTCATGTAAATTCGGGGATTTCACATCCTCCCCACCTTAGAAAATTTGGTCCTCCAAATTTTCATTAGCTTGTCATGTAAACAGCTCTGGATACCTTTCCTTCATTAAGCTCTCTAGCTCACATGTAGCTTCTTCTGTCGTATGGTATTGCCAGAGAACTTTTACTAGTGGAATCGTCTTAGACCTCAAAATTTTCTCTTTTCTGTCCAAAATTCAAATCGGCTTCTCTAAATAGTTTATATCTTCCCTTATCTCCAAGGGTTCATACTCAATGACATGAGACGGATCCGGATTATACTTCCGAAGCATCGATACATGAAACACATTATGTACTCCCGATAGCTCTGGAGGTAATGCCAATCTATATGCAACATCACCTACTCGATCTAAGACTTCAAATGGACCAATATAACGAGGACTTAACTTACCTCGTCGGCCAAATCTCATAATTCCTTTGGATGGAGAAACTTTCAGAAATACATAATCTCCAATCATGAACTTAAGTGGCCTCCGTCGAGCATCTGCATAGCTCTTTTGTCTACTTTGAGCTGTCTTAAGCCTCTAACAAATCAACTTAACATTTTCGGAGGCTTGCTCGACTAGATCTGGAGCTAATAACTTACGTTCGCCCACTTCTTCCCACCCAATCGGAGATCTACACCTTCTTCCATACAAAGCTTCATATGGTGCCATCTCGATGCTTGCATGATAACTATTATTATAGGCAAACTCAGCCAATGGCAGATGGTCATCCCAGGAGCCTTTAAAGTCCATAGCACAAGCTCTCAACATATCCTCGAGCGTCTGAATCATGTGCTCAGACTGTCCAACAGTATGCGGATGAAAAGCTGTGCTGAAATTCAGCTTAGATCCCATGGCTTCCTGAAAATGCTCCCAGAAATGGGAAGTAAACCTGGAATCTCTATCAGAAGTGATGCTCACTGGAATACCGTGTAGTCTTACAACATCTCTTACATACATATCTGCCAAAGCATTGAGTGTATCCGTTGACTTCATGGGCAAGAAGTGAGCTGATTTTGTCAATCTATCTACGATCACCCAAATACCGTCATAATTCCTCTTGGTTCTGGGCAATCCCACAATAAAGTTTATCGTAATGTGTTCCCACTTCCACATAGGTATAGGCAGAGGATGCAGTAATCCTGCAGGCTTTTGGTGCTCTACCTTAACCTATTGACATGTCAGACATTTCGCCACATACTCAGCTATGTCTTTCTTCATGCCATTCCACCAATACACCTTGCGAAGATTATGATACATCTTCGTACTTCCTGGATGCAATGTGTATTTAGTGGCATGTGCTTCAGTCAAGATCAACTTCCTCAATTCATCATCACGTGGAACACATATACGTCTCTTAAACCTCAAAATTCCATTACTACTAATATCAAATTCTGAGGTCATACCTGACTGTATCTGATTCATAGCCTCAATGCATCTATCATCTTCCTTTTGAGCACTTCGGATTTTATCCATCAAATCTGGCTCAATCCTCAAGCTAGCCATCATTCCCAATTGCTCATTAGGCATAACATTAAGATTGAGGCTTGCAAACTGTTCAATCAGTTCGTGTTCTTTGATCATCATATAGGCTATCATACTTACATGCTTCCGGCTCAGAGCATCCGCCACCACGTTAGCTTTCCCTGGGTGGTACAAAATCTCACAATCATAGTCCTTTAGAAGCTCGAGCCATCTTCCTTGTCTCATGTTTAATTCTCTTTGAGAGAACAAATACTTCAGACTTTTGTGATCCGTAAAAATCTGAAATCTCTCACCATATAAGTAATGCCTCCATATCTTCAGGGCAAACACTACTGCAGCTAGCTCTAAATCGTGAGTCGGGTAGTTCTTCTCATGGTCCTTCAATTGTCTGGAACCATATGCTACTACCTTACCATGCTGCATTAATAAACATCCCAAACCTTGCCCTGAGGCATCACTATACACTGCAAATCCACCTGAACCACTAGGGATGGTAAGGATCGGTGCAGTCGTTAGCCTGCTCTTCAACTCTTGGAAACTACACTCACAGGCTTCATTCCACTCATACATCACCTCTTTGTGCGTCAAGCGCGTCAATGGAGCAGCTAGCTTCGAGAAACCCTCTACAAATCTTCTATAGTAGCTAGCTAGACCCAAGAAACTCCTAACCTCCGTCACAGTCTTCGGTCTTTCCCATTGGACCACCGCTTCAATCTTTGATGGATCAACTGAGACTCCATCTTTACTGATAATGTGACTTAGGAAGGAGATCTGATTCAACCAGAAATCACACTTACTTAGCTTGGCATATAATCCTCTATCCTTGAGGGTCTCCAAAACAATCCTCAAATGCTGCTCGTGCTCTTCCCAAGACCTCGAATATACCAAGATGTCATCGATAAAGACAATGACAAACTGGTCTAGGTATTGCTTAAACACATCATTCATCAAATGCATGAAGGCTGCAGGTGCATTGGTCAGACCAAACGGCATCACTAAGAACTCGTAGTGACCATACCTTGTCCTGAATGCAGTCTTAGGGATATCTTCGTTCCGAATCTTCAACTGATGATATCCCGATCTCAAGTCTATCTTGGAAAAGACTTGTGCACCCTTTAGCTGATCAAAGAGGTCGTCTATTCTGGGAAGAGGATACTTATTCTTAATCGTCACTTTGTTCAACCACCGGTAGTCGATGCACAACCTCATACTACCGTCCTTCTTCTTGACAAAAAGCACAGGAGCACCCCAAGAGGATACGCTGGGTCATATGAATCCCTTGTCTAGCAACTCCTGAAGCTGCTTCTTCAGTTCTTCCAATTCTACCAAAGCCATCCGGTAGGGAGCTATTGATATGGGCTCAGTCCCCGGCACCAAATCGATAGTGAACTCCACTTCCCTATCCGGAGGAAGTCCTGGAAGATCATCCGGAAACACCTCGGGAAAATCTCGGACTACAGGAATATCATTGAGTCCAGGATGTTTCTGATCTACGTCCTCCACATAAGCAATGAATCCTTCATTCAACCATACATGCTTCTCATTATTTTCATATGAATTCAAATCAAGAACCAAACAGGCTTCATATTAATTACTTGCAAAATTTACAACATATCTAACGAGTGAAGAGAAGGTTACGCTCTTAGCATAACAGTCTAGTATAACATGATTATTAGCTAACCAATCCACACCTAAAATAACATCAAACCCGTACATATTTAGTAGGATTAGATCAGCTATTGATTCTCTTTCTCCTACCCGTAGCTTGCAGTTTCTATACACTAACTCGGTCATTTGTGATTCCTTAAAAGGTGTGCTTATTTGCAATAATTGTACTAAAGGCTCAGGCTCAACAGGTACTTTCATAGCAATCATAGGAGACATGAATGAATGCATGGAGCCTGGATCAAACAATGCCATGACACTTACATCGAAAAGGTAAATCTTACCTTTAATCACTTTGGACGAGGCATCGGCAGACTCTTCGTCGATGGCAAACACTCGTCCTTGGGTCACAGCTTTCTTTCCCTTCTCGGCAGCAGTGGCCTTAGGTTGCGGTTTAGGGGTCTTATCAGATTCATCAGGCATCCTCGGATCTCTCTGCGGGCAATCCCTAATCATGTGCCCTTTTTCCCCACATCTAAAGCAAGCGCCACTCGCCAAGCGACATGGTTGTGATTCGTGAAACTTCCCACATTGCTCACATCTTTGCATCTTACTCTTCGGTGAGCTAGCGGTACTTCCAGTTGGATATCGGGATCGCTCATCACTTATCTTGATCCCGGTAGCTCTAGGAGTTCCTGCATCATTGTCATCATAACTCCAATTTCAATATAATTCCATATAACCATTAGATTAATTTAAAGATTGTCTTTTTATACTTTACTTACCTATAGAAACTTCTTCTGATCGTCTACTTTTCTGGTATGGATACCTATCACTCGGAGCTTTCTCATCCGACTTCCGCTTCATCTGTTCTTTGCCTTTACCCTTGGCTCGGAAGTCAGCATGATGCAGATCATAGTCTTGCTCACACAACTGAGCCTTACGAACAGCTTCTCCATAGGTGGTGATATCCATCGGATACAATTTAGATCTAATCGGGGACTTCGATCCCTCGATGAACCTATAGATCTTGTGTCTTTCATCTTTGAGGACCTCTGGATCAAATCTACTCAAGGTAGTAAACTTTGATTCATATTGGTTTACCGTCATCGTACCTTGAGTCAAACTCAAAAACTCAATCTTCAATCTATTCTGATCCGTGCGTGGGATCTACTGCTCATTGAAAGCTTCCACAAATCGATCCCACGTAACCTCATCATATCGAGCTTCTAACACGGTCCGAGTGACTTGCCACCAATATTCAGCATCATCTATCATCAAATAGGCAGCCAAGCCTACTTTCTCCCTTTCGGAGCAGGACATGTACTCGAAGGATTTCAAGATTGCTTTCATCCAGTTCTCTGCGGTCAGCAGATCTCTTTCCCCCTTGAACTTGGGCGGATCCAACTTCTTAAATTCTTTTATTAGGGCCACACTACAATAGGCTCTAGAATTTCGCCTTTCCGTAGTTGGGGCTGGTGGGGTTACTTTTGTAGGAGGAATAACAGGTGTCACTGCTGGGGTACTTGTGGCCACATTCGGGAAATTAGACATAAACTGGGTGAACATCGTGGCCATGTTCTCCATATGCTTCTCCATTTTAGCTAGCCGAGTATTCGGACTATGCGGTGGAGATGGTTGAGGAGACGAAACTGGGGGCTCTTCAGTGCGACCTCGTCCTCATCCTCTACTTGTACCTCTTCTTCGTGAACTCATACTGTAAATATAGTCATCATTAAGCTTTTTAGTATAACCATAAACAGTTATACTATGCATTTGTATTCAGACAAGTATAGTACAATTGGGGATATATTCTATTTCTAACTTCTTGACACTGACAAACCTCAATCTAAACTGCTCTGATACCACTCTGTGACGTCCCCGTCACTACATCTTATCACTTATCCTTTTTTTCCTTCTTTAATTAGATTTAGTTTTTCCAGTGTCATTCTTCCTTTTTTTTTCTTAAGCTAATTATCTGATGGCTCATAAAATTTTATTCAATTTCTATAAACATAAAAATGATATATATAAATATCATTCCATTTCCACAAGATCTCATACATTATCTTATCTTACACCCCCGACATCTTATATACATAAATTTCTACTTGTACTGTACTGTAGCTGACTTACAATTTACTATATACATGAACATATAAGTATACCTTCTATGCTAACTGGGAAGCGTATCGAGAAGGTACACCTTGATTCTTCAAAAACAAGCTCCTCTAGTCGGAGCGGGGTTCACTTCAGATAGTCTGTGGGAAAAATGGTCGTAAAAGGGTGAGTTTACGCTCAGTAAGAAAAATATGTAAAAGAGCGTGCTATGCCTCTATATGCATTTTTCCTACTTGGATCTATAATGTCATGTAAAGCATTATAAAGCATGCATCATAAACATCTTTCATGCATTGTTTGCAACCATGCATATTTATTTTAAATGACATGGCAATCATACTTTGTATGCTTCTTTTAAAATATAGCATACATATAAAACATGCATCATACTTCTTCTTTTAAAACATCTTACTTCATAAACTTGCTTTTAAACATACATCGTATACTTAAAACATATATCATACTTCTTTGCTTCAAAACATACTTTATATAATTCTTCATACATATATCTTGTACTTTGAAATAGATGGAGAGTATGTACATTATTTAAGCGATTGTATCGTCATATAAATCCTTTATACCCATTTATATGACTCTAATCATGCATTAGTACAGTAGTGCACTCCGTATAGGTCAGGGATTCTCTCCTGCCTTTAGTAATCCACGGTGAACACTAGTCGGGTGTCACATGTGGGATTGAGGACCTGACTAGGGTTCCTCGCTCAACATACATATTACTGAGGACTTGATCAGAGTCACTCAGCCATCAGAAATGCATAATCATCACGCAGTCCATAGTCTCAAAACATTTATAATATACTTTTTCAGAAAACACTTTTGGGTTTAAATAAATTAAGCTTTGAAAGCTCGTTTCATACATGGCAGTCGACTGGCCTTACAGGGCGGTCGGCTGCTGCCTCATAACTTCATTTCGAAAAATACATGGGGGCGGTCGACTGGTACATATAGCAGTCGACTGGTTTTCAAACAGAATGCTTCTTAAGAAATAGCGGTCGACTGTTTTTGAAACAGAATGCTTCTAGAAAATTAGCAGTCGATTGGTCTCATAGGTAGTCGACTGGTTTTGAAACAAAATGCATTTTGGCAAATAGCAGTCGACTGTCCCATATAGCAGTCGACTGGTTTGAAACAGAATGTTTCTGGGTAAATAGTCGTCGACTGGCTTACATAGCAGTCGACTGGTTTGACTCGGTTTTCGAAAAACTACGTTTTGGTTGTCTCTAGGCAGTCGACTTCCCTTTATGGCAGTCGGCTGCCCCTAGCCTAATTGGTACTAGGAGACAAGTCCGAAAATGCATCTTTTCTTGCACAAAATCAACTGATGCTTCTCTTCAAACCACATAAAAACATCATAAAACATGTGGACATAGCCGCCTTACGTCCGTTACATAAATTTCTTACCTTGATTACTCCGGGAACGCGAAATCACTTGGCGCGTAAGCCTAGCTTTCACTCCTTCAAATCTGAAATCATTATACCATTTCAAACCTTAAATTAAACAACATACACATATCATATCCACTCAAAACAACTCCAATTCATGAACGAAATTGCAAGAATCATCTTCTTCTCTTACCTTCACTAGAGATCAAAATCTCAAACTTTGAGATCTCTTCCAATACTTGGAATCAATCCACCAAACTTTGGATATCACCTAGTCTAACGACAAGGATTATTTTTCGTTCTACGAACTTAGTGAATTGGTGGAAAAGTGAGGGGGTTTGTCAAGGAACTTAGAATGGAAACTTGGAAACTTAAATGGAACGATGGAGAGGGCTGGAAGAGGGCTGGCGTGGGGTGATGGGAGGGATGATGAGTCATTAACTTCATTAATTGCATGCTTATCTCATCATTAATCTCAGCCATGCTTCCTTTGACTCAAGACCATTTGACCATTTCCTTAATTCCTCTTCCACTCATTTTAGCCATTCATCCATTCAATTACCAAATAAAAATATGATTTTATTTTCTTTCATACTTCAATTATTTTCCTGATATTAACATTAAGTCTTTGGATAATTTAACATTCAACTTTATTATTTCTTCCATAATCCATACATCATTCATACATCATTCATACTTCAAACTTCATATTTATTTATTCATCTTGATTGAAATACTTTACAAACATGGAGGAATTCATGTAAATTCGGGGATTTCACACTTAATGATTATGTCTTTGTTTATGTTTCTACATTTTTATGGCATTATCTTTGTTTATGTTGCTTTAAATTGACAACTCCTTTAAAGGGCGTTTGGTTCAGGGATTTTAAGATTACCCCCAGGAATTTTATTTTTGTGATTGTTTAACCTCATTTGGTTGGATAATTTTCCCCCTCATCAGGAATCTTAGATTCTCAACAGTGTCAAAAAGGGGGAAAATAGAGGGGAAAGCAATACCTTTCCTCCCTTGAGGTATTTTCACTTTCCCTTGGAAATTCTTTTTTTGTTCCAATTTTATGCTTAACATCTTTTCATTTGGGTCAACTTTACCCTTTATTATCAAAGTTATTACGTCCTAGATAATTATTTATATATTAAAATAAATAAATAAATAAACACCTTAAATACTTAAATAAGTAATTTAAATGTAATTATACCATTGGATTTGTTAAAAATTATAACCCTAAATAAAACACTTATTAAAAACCCTTTTTTTAGGCCATTAAAAACTCTTTCTTAATTACAACATAATCATTAATTTTATTAAATCATTGCATAATTTACAAGTTTGCATGTATCGAAATAACATTTCTTAACTAAATTGGTATCAATAAATGTAATGTTCACTTAAATTTAAAGTGTCATTATTTTTTCTTATTTTGATGAATTGACATTTAAGAGAAAAATGAATTTAAAAATCAAATGGACCAATAATAAGATGGACCCTATGATTTTTTATTAATCAAAATCAATTTAATATAGTAATAGTTTGTTAAATTAAAATAATTTACATAACAAAAACCTTATAAAAAAGGGGCCAAATAAATAAGTATCTTAAATAAATAAATAAATAAATAAATAAGTAATTGATTTAAATATAATCTATATCAAGTGTTATTCACTCTACATCAACTAATAATACGGAGGGTATTATAGTAAAATAAGTAATTAAGTAATCTTACTTTCCTTTAACCAAACACAGAAATCTTATATTCCCACCAATACAACCAAACACAAGAATCTAATATTCCTAGGAATCCGTCAAGTAAAATAATTTTGGAGTTAAATGATTCCCAAAGGTAATCTTAGATTTCGCGAACCAAACGGCCCTTTAGTGTATGTTCTCTTTATATGTGGTTTCTTAAGAAGTAATTTCATTTTTGCTATGACAAAAAAAGGGAGAGGTGGTGGTAAATTTTATTAAAATTTTATGCTTTGATTAAAGGGGAGCAAATGTTGAGGGGGAGTAGCATTTTTTTCCAAAAATACATTCAAAGCAAATTTACTTTAAGTTTTGTCATATCAAAAAGGGAGAGATTGTTAGCTTTAAATTGACAAGTATTTTGAAATGACAAAAACTTAAGTGATGCTAAATGTCTTACTCTATATTATAAATTTGCTTAAGACGAACACAATGATAGAAAATCACTCAACAAGGTTTTGGATTAAGCTTTCAATTGAGAAAGTCAAGAAATACTTTTATAAAATTGAAAGAATGTTTTGAACTGAATTGAAATCGCAAAACACATCATTTCTATCTCGAAATAACCCACAAAAGTGCAGGAAAGACTTGAGGGATCGATCCCCCATGTTGAGGGATCGATCTTGTACTGGTAGAATGGTTCCAGAACCAAAAATCAAAGGAGAGGATTGATCTCCCCAATGAAGGGATCGATCCCCATTTGGCAGAATGTGTTCGAAGTGATTCTGGAGCTTTGGGATCGATCTCCTATGGCTAAGGATTGATCCCCTATCATGAGAACAGTGCCCAACGACTAGTTTTTGAGGGTTTCAACAGGAAGAATTGCATTAAATGCTCCAACAACTGCTCTCAGCTCTTGGTGGAGTATAAATACAGGCATTTATGAAGATTAAAGGCAGAACAAGCACTCAGCATCTTCTCTAAGCCTCGAGAAAGAATTCAAAGCTCAAAAACCATTCTTTGTACTTGATTTGTGAAATTCTACCTTGTACACAACCCACTTATATTAATCTCTGTGATTCAAAGGGGAGTGTAAGCCTTGTAAAGTTATCTTGTAAGAGTGTAGGTAGCTTTGCAAGGGGAAAAGTTAAGAAGGTTATTCCTAAGCCTACAAAAGGAAGTGTAAGAAGTCTCTCCACACTTTGAAGTGGCATATACTGATTCATAACGAAGAGTGAAATCAATCCCTTGACAAGAGGATCAAGGAGAGAGGATGTAGGCAAAAGACTGACCGAACCTCTATAAACATTGTGTTTGCTTCTTCTCCCTCACTTTTATTTATTGCATTTGTTATATTATTGCATAAACTATTTTATTTGTTCGCTAAGTTCTTAAAACTTGAAATCAGCAGTTTTATTGATTCAACCCCCCTCTTGGTAAAGGCAACACGTTCCTATTATATAAGTTGATTATGAAGTTAGAATAAGTAAATCTAAAGTTAATGAATGAATTTCTTATGTTTTGTCTTATAGGAAGAACGTGCGTTGTTATACCCATCAAGAATTCTAATTATCTGAATGGACACCGAACTTCAAAATATCAATATTTGAAGTGAAATGCTAAGATGGTAAGAATCTGCATCTCGAAATTCTTTCATTTGTACATGTCTTAGGAAACACGTAAACAAATTTGAAAAATGACAATTATGTCCCTAGGATTGGAAATGTAACTTTTGAATATAGGTCAACGCGGGTTTACTTTAGACCTACAGAATACTGTAGTTGAACTCTCGTGTGAAGATGGTCTCACTCAATTCCAACATGTAGACTGAATCACACAAAAACGTTTAAAAACACTATTTAGGGGTATTTTAGTAATTTTATTCTTTTGACCGGTCAAACCTTATTAAACGTCAAAGTTTGAGTTATATTATATTAAATAAGTATATTTTATAGGAAAACAAAAATATATGGTAATTTAATTAAATAGTTTAAATGATATTGTAATGGTTAGGACATAAATGGAATTAACGAAGTTATAAGGGCATTGTGGTAAAATCACCAAGCATGGTTGGCCACCCTTTATTGAAGTAAAATTTTGACTAACTTATATGCATTATATGATGGAAATGATGAGAGAAAAAGTGGAGTAGTAAAATATTCCTACTTTTAATATTAACCATGTAAATAAATATATATAAATAAAGTATATGAAATTTACTATTAAAGAATAGTACTCCTTGCTACCTTATGGCTTTAATATTAAGAATACTAAGATATTTTCATCTCTTCTTCATGCTTGGCCGGCCACATATATCCATTTTCCACCATTTTCATCCTTTTTGAGAGAAAAGCTTAAGTAAGTGTAAGAAAGCTTAAGAAACCCTATCATACACACCTTAAATCAACTCGTTACCTAAAGCAAACTTATTCATCTTATTCTCCTCTATCACATACCTTGGAATCAGTCTTGGGAGAGGCCATTTAGTGGAGGAAATTCTCCTTCTAGGTTTCGACCAAAGGAGAGGTGAGAGAAAGACATTTCATTTTTGATTTTTACTTATACATTTAGTGGCTTTATGGTTGTTTAAAGAAGTCTATAAGCTTGAAATGAAACAAATCCATGTTTAGAAGGGTTTATGCAATTCGGCCACTTAGGGTTTTAATAGTATAATGCTTGATTTGATGAGATCTTGATGTATGTTAGTGTAGAGAATGTGAGAAACATGAATATGGTGCTAAATTTGCAAAACAACAAGTGTTGTGTGCATATGTGTTTTTGGCCAAGAGAAGGGTAAAGGGAACATCCTCAATTTGATACAAAATTGGTCCTAGAATAATATATAAATTAATATAGGATAGTTGGTGTGGTTTTAACGCTCAATAGGAAATAAACTGAATTGTTACTGTATTAGGAATTATGGGAGATCTTTAAGACTTATAAATACTATGTGAAGGTAGTTTTGGGAATTCAAACTTTTTTAATGATTTTCTACAATATGTATTGGACTAAATTGGATAAGCTACGTTGTGATTGATTGGTATGGAATTAAGGCTGTAAACGAACTGAACACGAACGAATGAAATGATGTCTTTGTTCGTTCGTTTATTTTTAAGTACCGTTTGTGTTTGGTTCGTGTCCGTTAAGAAATATTATCCTAACGTTCAAGCTCGTTCATTTGTTTAGTAGGGTTGTTCGTTAAATGTTTGTGAATAAGCTTGTTCGTACTAAACGAACATGTTCGCGAACATGCAAACGAATGCGTTTGAGAATAAGTGTTCTTGAGAACAAATTAAAATATTAAATATTAAAAGTCCTACATAAAAATTAAATACCACATAATCATCCAACAAAAAATTTTAAATACAATACAACTTCAGTCCGAAAATTAATAGTAAGGGTTGGTGTTGCCATCATTCCTCCAAATAATCTGATAAAATAAGATGAGTAGTGTTAGACTTAATATTCATAGTTATGATAAAAGAGTAAATAAGTATAATTATTGAGATAAATTCCTGCCCAAAACAATAGAAACTGGAATCCCACACAACAAGATGTAAAGAACAACACCAACACTACATATATCTATTTCCGATGCGATAAAAAGGAGTAATGCTGATCTTACCAAAGCATTTGAACTAAAAAAACAAATTTTAAAATCAAATTCAACAATACAACCCAAGAAATTGAAAAAAAAAGTATTTAGAAAATCAAAATAGATAAGGTCATAGCTTTTCAAAACAAAGCATAACTTACCTAATGCTTCCAAGTAATTAAATTTCAAGCCAAAAGACTTTCAAAGTTCAAAGAAGAGGAATTTCTTTAACTTCTACTTTATCCTACATAAAAAATTAACATTAAAATATTATAATATTTGAAATAAAATAAAATATTAAAGTTACTTACTTTTGTTTTCCTTTTGAGACCATAGAAGTTTCGATACCAGTAACTACCACAAAGTAGCATTTGCACTGTATCAGTTCTCAAAGCTGAACGATATGCATCAATAACTCTACCACCAGCACTGAAAGTTGATTCTGAAGCTACTGTAGTAATCGAAATTGACAAGATCTCACAAGCCATTTTTGATAGAAATCAAAACTTAAGGTTATTTGCCTTCCACCAATCTAAGGCATCAAATTCTCCAGAATTTTCGTTGCAAATAAACACCCTTTCTTCCAAATACGTATCTAGTTTGGACTTAACACTATAAACTATATCCACACTCTGAACATAATTCTCATACTTTGATATCCCTTTCATAATAGCTTTTCCTTTTCTAACTCCACTAGCAACAAAAGTAGTGGTGGTATTATCACTCTGTTGCATATCATTGACATTAACCATAGATTTACCAACATTAGCTTCAATATAGGCATCTACATATTCCTCAAAAAGCTCATATAAACTATCATGCATAATGCTAATCTGCTTAGGAGCTTCCTCTGAGGAATAAATGACATGAAAAGCAAGTCAATCAATGTCATTTTACTCCTAGGATCAAGCACAGCAGCAATAGAGATCAATAGATTGTATTCACCCCAATATTTATCAAATTTCTTTTGCATTTTCAAAGCCATTAGTCTCATCTAAGGTTCTTCACTCAAAGATTTCTCAACCAACAATTCTTTTATGTTCTAAAGCTCAGGTAAAAATAAATTTGACATTGGATATTCAGAACCTAATAATTATAAAAGAAATAAATATTTAAACTTAGTGTAATAAATATATAACATAAATGATAAAATTAATTAGAAAACTTGGAATATTAAATGCTTATTATCTAAGATGATGTTGGTAACTTCATTAAAAATTGCTAAGAACGAACAAACTTCTTCAACTTTCACCCAATCTTCATCAGTTGGCAAGGTTTTGTAACTTGAATCTCTTTCTTGATACTGTGGAAAAACTTGCTTAAACTCCAATGCACATGAAAACATAGCGTATGTTGCATTCCACCGTGTGCAGCAATCTAGAATTAACTTCTTGTTAGGCAATTGAAGCTGTTTGCCAATATCGGTAAACATTGACAAATGTAGAGTTGACGCTGTGATGTGTTTCACACTTTCCCTTACATTTTCAACTGTCTTCAATCTCAAAAAGACCATCATGCACCAAAATATTCAAAATGTGTGCACAACATTGAACATGAAAAAGTTTTCCATCCAAAGGAAGCTTTCTGTGAAAAGAAAGGCTATCTTTCAACATCCTCACAGCTAAATCATTATAAGAAGCATTATCAACCCTAATTGTGCACACTTTTCCTGCAATACCCCATTCTTGCAAGCATTTGTATAGTGCATCATAAATGACAAGTCCACCATGAGGAGGAGGCACATCAATAAAGTTCAACACCCTTTTCTGCAACTTCCAATCTGAGTCCACAAAATGAGCCATTAACACCATGTATTGAATCTTCTGACCAGACTTCCACATATCAGTTGTAATGCTAATTCTATCAACTGCTTTCAACAATGCAATCAACCTGTTTTTCTCTACCTCAAAACTTGTCCAACAATCAACTTTAGCAGTTGCCCGAGAGATCTTTTGATAGTGAGGACTTGCAGTCTTCATCAGCAAAGTGAAGAGCTCATACTCAATAAATGCAAATGGTAGCTCATGAATCATAATCATATGAGAAACAATCTCCCTTATCTTTGCTTGATCATACTTCCAAGTTTGAACACAACTCACACTATCTGATTTAGGTGTTTGCAGTTGCACAAAAATATTGATTTGCCTATGTTTAGTAAATTGACGTTTCACATAACTATTTAAATGCCTATTGTATTGTGTAGTCGTACCATCTTTGTGCTTAGAAAGTTTGAACTTGCAATGATTACACTACACCTTTTCAGTCTCGTTAGCAAGTTTCACTAAGGTAAATTCCTGCCAAATAGACGATGTCTTCTTTCTTGCTTTCTTCGCATAATTGCCAGCTTCAATTTCATCCTCTTCAATAGGATTAAGAGTATCTCCTTCAACAATGACAACTTCTTTTCCCTTAGTAGCAGCCATAAGAGCGGATGATGAACCGACACTAGAATAAGAATAACGCAAACTCCAATCCGGCACCTGAGAAGTTGGAGATGAACTAGTATGATTTTGTTCCGAGGAAAAAAACATACCAAATAATTCAAAGTTAAATCATTATCAATGAGGAACAAAAAAATATAAAATGAAAAAAATTTCAAAACAATTAATTAGTAATTAATAGGTAACAAATATACCACAAAAAAAGAGCTGCTAAATACGATGGTCTTTGCCCCAAACTCTTTCTGGCCTCTTTGGAGATCATTTTTTTGGAGAGACTGCTAAAAAGAGTCAGAAGATCATAGATATGACAAGTGATAAGATACATGGACATTGCTAAAGTTAACTATCAAAGAAAAGGAATGAAAAATATATAAACTCTAAACATATCATTGACTGTAAAGCTTAATTGGATAGTAGACACTTAAAGGGAGAAAAATAGACTGGTGTTCAACTTAGAGTTTATGAATGTTGAGACCAATTCAAAGGCTTGAAAAAGAATGACTTCTTTGCTTGGAATTTTGAATATTAGCTTTAACCTAACAGCAAAATGTCATTGTTAAGAAACAAGTGAGAAAGCAAAGGAGGTATGTCATCTTTATGCATAATGTTGGCTCTATAGGCTATACCGAGAGGGAGGGTGAATTGGTTTTTCGATAACCTTAGATTCATTTTTCGATTCCTCTAAATTCTCTAGCCTATTTGAGTGATTTCTAAGTTCTCTAAGCTAGGCAATTATACAATATAAATTCAATACAATAAATAATTGCAAATAAGTAAAGAGAGTAAGGATAGAGAAATGTACGCAAGTGATTTATAGAGGTTCGGCAACCTTGCCTACGTCCTCTACCTTGAGACGCTCCCAAGGATTTTCCCAAATTCACTATCCTTGAATTTGTTACACTCCCTCTTTTTCTAGGCTCAAGAGAAACCTCTCTCTTTTTCTAGGCTCAAGAGAAACCTCTTCTCCCTTTTTTTCTAGGCTAAAGAGAAACCTCCCCTTTTACAAGGAATGTTTGTGTTTACAAGTGATGTAATCAAAGAAAGACCTTTAGGTAGGCAAGTGATTACAGAAATTAAGCACAATGAAAAACCTATACAATATTTGTGCTAAACACTACAAGGAATAAGTGAATGATAGAAAATGAAGACTTTGGAGCTCTTGATTTGTTGTTTGAGGCTTGAGGATTTGAAGAATATGTGTTATGGAGTTGCTGAGTAGTTCCTCTTACTTTCTTTAGCTTCTAAGCCTCTATTTATAGTCTATTGGATGTATTTTAGCCGTTGGGTGGAGCCAAAACTTGAATATGACCGTTGTCTCACAAAAACTAGCCGTTATAGGTTATTTTCGGGCAAAGGGATTGATCCCTTCCCATAGGGGATCGATCCTTTCATTCCAGATTCAATTATTATGAGCTGAGGGACCTTTTCTTGCGTTGGGATGCTTACTGCCAAAAGGGGATCGATCCCTTCCCTTAGGGGATCGATCCCATGCTTCCAGAATGTGTTTTTCCTGCATTTTTGGGTAATAAATGATATGGCTTTTGATTTTAATTCAACCCAAAACATTTTGACATTTTTGTGGGAGTTTTTCTTGACTTTCTCTAATGAAAACATGGTCCAAAAATTCATCAAGTGATTTTCTAAAATATTCAAAACATTTATAAAGTATTAAGACCAATAAGGATGTATCATTAAATCATGGTCTTAATGTTAGATATGATCACTTGAAAATGGATTGAGAAAATCATGTGTGATACGGCAAATTTACAATATGAATTAAAACATTAAAGCTTACTTAAGTTTTTGTCATATCAAAATATATGTCAATTTAAAGCTAACAATCTCCCCCTTTTTGATATGACAAAACTTAATGTAAATTTGCTTTGAAAATTCTTTGATAAAATACTCCCCCTCAAATAAAGCAGGATTTTACAAAGCTCCCCCTTAATATAAGCATGGGTTTTGAAAATGAATTTTCAGACTATTTTCCCCCATTATCTCTCCACTTT
This sequence comes from Heritiera fomes, assembly GCA_032173925.1. Classification (NCBI taxonomy): domain Eukaryota; kingdom Viridiplantae; phylum Streptophyta; class Magnoliopsida; order Malvales; family Malvaceae; genus Heritiera; species Heritiera fomes. The sequence goes on along the minus strand of JAPDPM010000014.1, from coordinate 9,736,913 downwards.
AATATCTTTCCCTTTTAATATCTATCTCTCCCCCTTTTTGTCATAGCAAAAAGAAAGAAAAATAATAAAAGATATGCTTCCCCTAAAATCATGGCTATGTGAGAAGAGATAAAACATATGCTCCATCCAACAAGAAACATGTTAGTTCATGGGACTCATAGCACAAATAAATAAGTCAATATTCACAAAGAGTATGAAATATTCGTGCAAAGAATATGACTTATGATCCTATACCAATTGTTTATAAATAGTTTTGCAAGAAGTCTCCAATTGGTAAGAGATTAAGCAAGTTGTTTATAAATTTTCTACTATGTTCTATGACTTGCTTATTTCAATCCTATTAAGCACCTAAGTGTATCAATTGTTCTCTAAAGTCCAACTAAGGTGCATGGCAAGACATCATGATTCTGAGCTAAAATTAGATGACATATCATATGCATGAGCTCATAAATTACGATTAAGCAGGACTGTGCATAGAATCAAAACATATAGCAATTAACTTCAAATTCTAGCACACAAGAGTTTCATGCAAAAATATCCTAAGATAATTCTTCTTTATTTGTCATTTCAACCTAAAGAGCATGAGAAGAATTGTCAATTTAAAGCTCATACCAATTGGCAATTTAGATTTGGCTTACCAATTATTGAAAATATGGTTGCTAATGATACTAATTGTTATTTTAATCTAAATACCAATTGTTACTAATGGTTGACTTAGGCATTTTGCATGAATCCAATATGTATTGTGTTCATGTCAAGAAAATAATCATTCTAAATATGCAAGAACACAATCACACATCATCAAATATGCATATGGATCAATTAAACATTAGCACACTATCATAAAATATTAATCCATATTCATATTCATAAATTGATACCATATGGAAGATTCAAAAAATCAAGGAATTCAAGCAAACACATTTTCCTCCATGGTTTCAAGCACACAAATCCTATGCTCATTTTCTAATTCAAGTCCTTAACCAATTATGAGCAAGGAAAGATTCAAATAATAAATGCATGGCTATCAAGTTTGTTCAAGTTTGCATTTATCTTTGAATGTTGGTGTTGTCATTAAGACCCTAGTTCTTTAAGTACAAGGATGATGAAGTTTCATGCATTTGAACATTTATGATCCATTTACCATCACAAATTATAGGCCAATGACTATTACCAAATGTTGAATTTACATTTGGAATCAATCCACTAGATATAAAATTATCATGAAACCTAGTGTGGAATTGATAAGTCAAGCCAAGAGACATAATCCTATAAGCATGCTTGACTAAGATTAACAAAAGGAATGAAGAATATTCATTATGCACAAGTTCATCAAATTCTCAAATATATCCATAAATTCTTGAAATAATTCTCAAAATTATGGTTAAGCATTCATTGAAAGTATATTTCAAGATTATTTCAAGATTTATGTAATTCAGGACCATTTTTAATGAGAAAACTAGTTTTGCACTTGTGAGCTCAAGAAAAATGATATTGATTGTTGAAAGTGATACCATTTGTTGGAAATGATATTAATTGATGAAGTTGAGGCATGATATTAATCAATAATGGATTTTCATGTTGTAAAGATCATCAAAAAGAAGTTAAAACAATGAATTTTAAGTTGAGAAGAGAGAAAGTATCAAAACAATGAAAAGTTCTTCTCAATTTCGGTTGAAAAAGTGCAGAAAAGCCCTTTTTGGCTTGGGGGGATCGATCCCTTGAGGAGGGGGATCGATCCCTTAACTCCAGAATACACCAATTCTGTTTTCTGCACAAGGGGATCGATCCTGCTTGTTGAGGGATCGATCCCTCATCTTGTTTCTGCAGATTTTTGACAGAAAATCCAACCTTTGAGGTACCGAAACTTCGTTTTTGAGTATTTTAAGTCCAAGTAAGAGTTTAAACATTTGTAAAACATGATTTTGAACTTGTATGACTGAAAATCATGAATGAAAAACCATGTAACAATAAATTTTGCAATTTTGGAAGGATTTTCACCAATAAAAGCATTTTTGGCCTCAAAGGGAGTCATTTTGAGAGTTAAGCATAATTTGACAAAACTAAGGCATTAGAAACCACAAATATGCCAAAACAGACTTGTTCATATAGATTTTAAGCACATATAACATCAAATCATCATACTTGTGAACATTATGCCATGATTTTCAACATACAACTTCTTCATTGATGCATATGACATGGCATTTTGCATATATGACTTATTTGGCAATTTGAGGCAAGTAAATACATTATCAACACATAGAAACTTGCTCAAAATACATGAATCCAATAATCATTTTAAAATCATAAATCATGCCTTTCATTCATCTATCAAGAATTGTCCATCAAACACTCAACAATCATTTATCATACCTTTTACTCAATCATTCTACTTATAATGCATCAAGAATCATCAACCAAGTGCCTCAATAAAACATATAAATAATTTTAGCAAACATGAGTTTTGAAGAGATAGGATTTAAGCTTATATAACTCCTTTACTAGAGAATGCTTTGCCTTGAATAGTTGAATCCACCTTGTGCCATTCTTTGAAGAATTGTTGTGACCTTGTCAAGGATGGATCCTCAAGCTCTTCCTTTTTCTCATTAGCACAAGCAAACTCCATGAGGATGTGTTGAGCATTCAAACTCCATTGTTTCATTGTATTCTCATGCTCAAACACTCCTACAATACACAAATTCAAGCATGCTTTGGTACCCAAACTTTCTTGGGTCCATGAGAGTTAGTGTTCACAATTTTTGATCCTTTTGGGATCCATTTCAAGCACAATTCATCATTATTTATTGCATGCTTTGGCATCCACATCATTCTAACAACTCTTCCTCTAAATGTGGTTTTTCTATATATGCATGCTTGTGAAGAGTGTCCTATTCTATTGCATAGTGAGCATGTGAGAGATGTATCATGCATATTATTTTTGCTCACAAGGAAATTCTTTAGATGGGTCTCTTTTTGTATTGCATTATATCCTAACCCATCTTTGTCAAAGAAAGCTCTTTGGGTCTCTAACATGTGATCTAGCTTTTGTTGACCCATATAAAACCTAGAAAACGAGTTATGCAAATTTAAGTTCTTTTTATTCAACTCATTTATTTCTAAGTTAGCATATTCTAATGTCTTTTCAAATTCTAGCTTAGCATTTATCAAGGCTTCATTTTCTATTTTTAATTTAGCAATGACTTTCTTATATTTGGAGTTCATGCATTGATATTCATTTGCTAAATCATCAAAGGCATTTTGTAGTTCACTAAAGGTATAATCATTATCTTCACTAGAACTACTACTAGCCTCATCATCACTAATAGCCATAAAGCATGAGTAGGCTACCTCTTCATCTACATTTTCCTCATCAGAGCTATCACTATCGCTCAATGCAGCCACAAATGCTTTCTTCCTAGGCTTCCTATCCTTGTCCTTCCTAAGTAAGGGGCAATCTAACTTAGTATGACCCGGTTCATTGCACTCATAACATACTAAGGGGTCCTTTTCTCTTCTACTTGACTCCCCTCTTTGATGTCTCCTATTATTTTCTTTTTCTTTCATTCTCATGAACCTATTAAATCTTTTGGCAAACATTGCCATTTCTTTTTCTTCCTCATTTCCACTCTCATCACTATCATCTTCAATGACCTCATGAGTGGAAGACTTAAGTGTACCCCTACTTTCTTTGAAGGCACTTCATTTCTTTTCAATTTCATCTCATATGTAAGTAGGGAGCCCATAAGTTCATTTAGAGACAAGGTATTTGGATCTTTAGACTATTCTATTGTGGTTACCTTTGCCTCCCAAGACTTAGGCAAGCTATTCAAAATTTTCTTTATCATTTCAACATTGTAATAAGCCTTGCATAGAGCCTTAAGTCCATTAATTATATCATTAAACCTAGTGAACATTTCGCTAATGGACTCATTTTCTTTCATCCTAAAAAGCTCATAATCATGTGTGAGCATTCCTACTTTGGTTTCCCTAACTTGATTGGTCCCTTCATGGGTGATGGCTAGTTTGTCCCATATTTGTTTAGCATTCTCACACAAGGAGACTCTATTATATTCATTGGGACCTAAAGCACAAAAGAGAGTGTGCATAGCCTTGGCATTCAATTGTGCCACTCTCATGTCATTTGTGTCCCACTCATCCTCACTCTTAGGGACATCTTTTCCATCTATTTTCTTCATGGGAATTATAGGACCATTCACTATAATTCTCCACACTTCATAATCGTTAGATTGTACAAACAACATCATTCTAGTTTTCCAATATGAATAATTTTCACCATTGAAGAGTGGAGGTCTAACTAATGATTGTCCCTCTTCTCCTAAGTATGTGCCTACATTCAAGTGAGCCATTTATGATCATTTTGCTCGATAGAGGTTAGTCTAAATCAATTCGAGCCCAAGCTCTGATACCAATTGTTGGCTCTATAGGCTATACCGAGAGGGGGGTGAATCGGTTTTTCGATAACCTTAGATTCGTTTTTCGATTCCTCTAAATTCTCTAGCCTATTTGAGTGATTTCTAAGTTCTCTAAGCTAGGCAATTATACAATATAAATTCAATACAATAAACACAAATATAATTGCAAATAAGTAAAGAGAGTAAGGATAGAGAAATGTACGCAAGTGATTTATAGAGGTTCAGCAACCTTACCTATGTCCTCTACCTTGAGACGCTCTCAAGGATTTTCCCAAATTCACTATCCTTGAATTTGTTACACTCCCTCTTTTTCTAGGCTCAAGAGAAACCTTTCTCTTTTTCTAGGCTCAAGAGAAACCTCTTCTCCCTCCTTTTCTAGGCTAAAGAGAAACCTCCCCTTTTACAAGGAATGTTTATGTTTACAAGTGATGTAATCAAAGAAAGACCTTTAGGTAGGCAAGTGATTACAGAAATTAGGCACAATGAAAAACCTATACAATATTTGTGCTAAACACTACAAGGAATAAGTGAATGATAGAAAATGAAGACTTTGGAGCTCTTGATTTGTTGTTTGAGGCTTGAGGATTTGAGGAATATGTGTTACGGAGTTGCTGAGTAGTTCCTCTTACTTTCTTTAGTTTCTAAGCCTCTATTTATAGTCCCTTAGATGTATTTTAGCTGTTGGGTAGAGCCAAAACTTGAATATGACCGTTGTCTCACAAAAACTAGTCGTTACAGGCTATTTTCGGGCAAAAGGATCGATCCCTTCATTCCAGATTCAATTATTCTGGGCTGAGGGACCTTTTCTTGCGTTGGGATGCTTACTGCCAAAAGGGGATCGATCCCTTCCCTTAGGGGATCGATCCCATGCTTCCAGAATGTGTTTTTCCTGCATTTTTGGGTTATAAATGATATGGCTTTTGATTTTAATTCAACCCAAAACATTTTGACATTTTTGTGAGAGTTTTTCTTGACTTTCTCTAATGAAAACATGGTCCAAAAATTCATCAAGTGATTTTCTAAAATATTCAAAACATTTATAAAGTATTAAGACCAATAAGGATGTATCTTTAAATCATGGTCTTAATGTTAGATATGATCACTTGAAAATGGATTGAGAAAATCATGTGTGATACGGCAAATTTACAATATGAATTAAAACATTAAAGCTTACTTAAGTTTTTGTCATTTCAAAATATATATGTTAATTTAAAGCTAACACATACTATACTAAGTCTGATGCCATATTGCCAATGTACAAGATGCAGATTATATGGTTTGAGCCTCTTATAAGAGTTAATTTATATTTTTATTTAAAGTATTTTAGTATTTCAAAAAATTTTAAAACAAGGTGCGTGAAATATTTTTTTTGTTGCATTTAGAAGTTCTCATCATAATAAACAAGATTTGATTCATTTGAATAAATTTAGATGGGTTAAAAGATTCCCAAAGATTAAAACTCTTTCACTTCCTTCAATTCCTTGCAATGTCAGAAATCATCCATGTTCAAGATTTGAAAAGTTCAACTGTATTCCTCCAATTTACATTGGCAATTCAAGGAAAAAATGATTTCGAATTGGCAGAGCAATTAAGCTGTGTCATATATATGTAATAGATTACACAAATTTATCTGAAATTCATTAAGGGTATATGATATTCAACATTGGAAGCAAATGTAAAGAGAGAAAGCTAGCAAAGAAATGTGCTGGCAACTGGAAAATTGGTATACTATTTCTTTTGAACGGATTTGATGTTGGTTTTTTAATCCTCTTCTTCTTGGTGCATGGTCTAATCTTCCTTGGGGACCCTTAACCTTGCAATCTGAAATCCAATAACCTAACACTATCATTATTTCAAAGAAAAGCTGTTAGGAATCTACCTATTAAATGCATTTGGTAAGGTTTTAAGGACCCTATCCTATAACCATTTGATTTTTTTGTCAAATGCAAAAAGATGTCATTAATGAATTAATATTTTAGATCAATTATTGCAACTGTCAAAAATTTAGAAAATGGAAATCCAGGGTAAAAGTGTTCATACAGATTACAAGGTTATTTTCTTTGGAATTGGATGACATAAGATAGTGCAGTTTCTTTTTCTTTTTTTTGCTCAGCCAAGATCAAGTTTATTAAATAAGATAAACATTACAACAGTAGAACCCCTATCAAATAGGTTCACAAACAGCAAAAAAACTAAAACAAACCTAGCCATACAGCTTTAAACCCGCCTAAAGATGCAAGATCAGAAATGAGTATCAAGCTAAAACTAAAGCTAGGAAACGAGAATCAAGCATGGAAGCATTCAAGCTTTCAACTCAAAAAAGGTAGGACGCTGGACACACATGGGTTTGGGACTGAAGGATTAAGAGTCTTGGAGAGTGATTACCTTAGGGATGGAGATTGGAAAGAAGCTGCTCCTACTGCCGATTGCCGATCAAGATTGAGACTTGAGAGAAGCCGCTTGTCATTAGAGAGAGAAAGCTAGGGATTGGTATTTGGTTTCAAAATTCAAAGGAATGATTTTAGGGTCTACTGCCGATTGCCGATCAAGATTGAGACTTGAGAGAAGCCGCTTGTCGTTAGAGAGAGAAAGCTAGGGATTGGTATTTGGTTTCAAAATTCAAAGGAAGGATTTTAGGGTTTAGCCAATAGTCTTCAGTCTTCTTTCGTTAGAGGGAAAAAAAAACATCTTACAGCTCATCTATATATGTAAGTAAAACGGTGAGTTTTGTGGATTATTAATTATTTTATGAATTTTCTGAATATTGAATTATTTTATTAAAAAAAAGTTTAAATTATGGATATAAATATTTTTTTATATTATGAGTTTATTTTTTAATAAATTGTTTTCATATTTTTCTAATTAGATTTTATTAATTTTTATAAATATTATGGATATAAATGTTATAAATATTATTTGTGAATTTTGAATTATTTTATGAAAAAAAGTTTAAATTATGAATATAAATATTATTTTCTTAATTTATTTAATTAGTTTTCATATTATGTAATTTTTATTAATTTTTTCAGTACATTTAATTTCTAAAAATCTTATTATCATAGGCATAATTAACTAATTTAATTTCATAATTAATTTTATTATGTTTTTTAATTTTTTTAAGAGAGTTCTAACTCTCAAGCATAATTAATAAATTTGTAACAACACAACCTCATATCCATCATCCATTTACCATTTCACAAAGATCATTTGATTTAAAGCTACATACTATTCTACTTTTGTCTTAATATAAAATGTTTTCAATTTCAATCTATAATCATATATTAGAATCTAATGTATTTCTAATTTCAAACATATAATTTCTTATGATATATTCATGTAATATAGATTAACTTGATCTATGATTATAATATTAGACTATTAAATAGATATTGCCTCTAAATCTTTTTTTTAAGTCAAATAAAGCTTTTTTCAATTTATTATAAAGAGTTAAGCAACCACATTATTATTTTAAACATAATTAACTAATTTAATTTTATAATTATTATATTATTATATTTTGTTAATTTTTTTAAGTGAATAAAGTTATATTGTTTAAATGATTTATATATGATGCACTGATAGTATAAAGTCTCTATACATTGTTAATGCATCAGAAGTAGATACCTCATTAATAAGCCCTTAGAGAAAATTGAAAAAATTTTATTTCTATTTATGTTTAAGGGCTTTATATTTTTTTTAATTTGTTTATTGAAGAGCTGTTGACTTCTGGTGCATTGAATGTATAGAGACTATACACTGTTAATGCATCATATACAAACTCTTATATAAATATGTTTAAAAATAAGTACTAATTATTTAGATTAAAGTCTTAAAGATAGGATATATATTATATAACTTATATAATATACGTAATTTTAATATATATTATATAACTTTTATAATATATATTATATATTATATAAATTTTATAATATATATTATATATTATGTAACTTATATAATTTATATACTATAAATAATTTAATTTTATATGTTATACAACTTATATAATATAGGATATATTATATAACTTATATAATATAAGTCGTTTTAGTATTTTTAATAAACAATAAATGAACGAATAACAAATGATATTTTAAACGATTGAACAATAAACGAACGAACAATAAACGAACGAACATTAAACAAACATAAACGAACCTGTTCACGAACAATAACAAACGAACCACACCTTTTGTCACATCCCGTGACCACATTTTTCACATTTGTCTATACATTTTATACGGTTGGGCTGTCTATGATATTTTACTTTTCATATTCATTTAACTATTAACTATAAAATTAGTAATATCAATTACATCCCTTATCTTAATTCTTAAGAAAGTAGTACTGAAAGTAAGTCTAAATACAGAAAATAAATGATCATACCTCATATTATAAATCAAGCTGTCTGTGACGTCCTCGTCACTTCATCTTATCACTTATCTTTTTCCTTCTTATTTAGATTTAGTTCATCCAGTGTCGTTCTTCCCTTAATCTTAAGCTAATCATTTAATAGCTCATGAAATTTTATTCAATTTCCATAAACATAAAAATGATATATATAAATATCATTCCATTTCCATAGGATCTCATACATCATCTTAACTTACATCCCCGACATCTTATATATAAAATCTCTACTTGTACTGTACTGTAGCTGAATTACAATTTAACTTTACATATGAACATATAAGTATACCTTCTATGCTAACTGGGAAGCGTATCGAGAAGGTACACTTCGATTCTTCAAAAACAAGCTCCTCTAGTCGGAGCGGGGTTCACTTTAGGTAGTCTGTAGGAAAAATGGTCGTAAAAGAGTGAGTTTATGCTCAGTAAGAAAAATATGTAAAAGAGCGTACTATGCCTCTATATGCATTTTCCTACTTGGCTCTATAATGTCATGTAAAGCATTATAAAGCATGCATCATAAACATCTTTCATGCATTATTTGCAACCATGCATATTTATTTCAAATGACATGGAAATCATACTTTGTATGCTTCTTTTAAAATATAGCATACATATAAAACATGCATCATCTTCTATCTTTAAAACATACTTTACATGCTTTTATAACATAGCATGTTTCGTATACTTCTTCAAAACATACTTCCTTTAAAACATCTTATACTTCTTGAAATCATAAATCATATACTTCTTTTTTTAAAACTTCTTATATAAGTACACCAAGTACTTTCGATTTCTTTATTCTTTGAAATCGTATATACATATAGTTCTTGATAACATAAAAACTATTTGTACTTTTATGGAGTTATGCACTGCATCATCATCATCATCATCATCATGTGGCGTACCCCGTAGGGCCAGGAATCCTCCCTTAGCCGAACATGAAATATAAACAGATTGGCCAACTGCGGGCGGCTATAGTTAACACTAGTCAGGTGTCCTTCTGTAGCGACTGAGGCCTGACTTATGGTTCCTCAGCCCATAACATACATTACATCATTTCAGGACTTGATCAGAGCCCCTACTATAAACATGAAAGTGCATAATCTCAAAACATATGCCATATGGCCTTTTGCCATGACATTTCATACTTTCTTGAAATAGGTTTGAAAACCTCTTTTCAAAACAGGGCAGTCGGCTGGCTTAATAGGGCAGTCGGCTGCTGCTTCATACTTTCATTTATCGAAATTATTTTCATTTAAAATTCCGATATTTTCATCTTTGAAAACATATAAGGGCAGTCGACTGGTCCATATAGCAGTCGACTGGTTTTCAAACAGAATGCTTCTTAGCAAATAGCAGTCGACTGGTCATATAGCAGTCAACTGGTTTTCAAACAGAATGCTTCTTAGCAAATAGCAGTCGACTGGTTTGAAACAGAATGCTTCTGGGAAAATAGCAGTCGACTGGCTTACATAGCAGTCGACTGGTTTGCATCGGTTTTCAGAAAACGGCGTTTTGGTTGTCTCTAGGCACTCGACTTCCCTTTCAAGGCAGTCGGCTGCCCCTAGCCTAATTGGTACTAGGGAACAAGTCCGAAAATGCACTTTTCCTGCAAAAGACAACTAGTATTTCTCCCCAAAGCAGTTCAAAATCATATTAAAACATGCGGACATAGCCGCCTTACGTCCGTTACATAAATTTCTTACCTTGATTCCTTCGGAAACGCGAAATCACTGGGCGCGTAACCCTAGCTTTTACTCCTTCAAAGCTGTAACATCAAATCAATTTAAACCTTTAAACAACATACACATATCATATCAACTCCATACAACTCCATATCATGAACATAATTGAACAAATCATCTTCTTCTCTTACCTTCACTAGAGATCAAAATCTCAAACTTTGAGATCTCTTCCAATACTTGGAATCAATCCACCAAACTTCGGATATCACTTAGTCTAGTGACAAGGATCGTTTTTCGTCTAACAAACTTAACGATTTGGTTACTAAACAAGGGTGTTTGTCAAGGTAGCTATGGAAGAAGACTTGGAATCTTGGAGAAATGGAGAGGACGAGAGGGAGAGAGCTGGAAGAAGAGTGGCTGACGTTGGTGATAGCTGATGAAGATGGTGAGTCATGCAAGATGCATTTAATGCATGCTAATCTCATTAATCATCTCAGCCCTTTCTTTCCTCTTTGACTCATCCATTTGACCATTTAATTCCTCTTTTTCTCCTATGACTCATCCACTTAAATCCAATCAAAATCCTGATTTTATTTTCTTTCCTACTTCAATTATTTTCCTGATATTAACATTACTTCATTTGACTTATTAACATTCAACTTCATTATTTCTTCTCATCCTACTTATTTCTTACATGCTCTATACCTCATGCATACATCATTCATACATTAAACTTCATATCTATTTAATCATATTAATTGAAATACTTTACATGCATGGAGGAATACATGGAAATTGGGGATCTCACACTGTCGCAATGTCTCCAAATGCGTAGCTCGAAATCCTCAGATGTCAGATCTCACAGTCACCAAAAATCTGAAATGTTAAAATTGGGGAGTGAGCAAACCATGGCTCAGTAAAAGAGTTATATGCAACACTTGATATTCAGCTACCTATATGCTGAAAATACTTTTTCACTTTCTTTAAATTTTCCTAGATGGGCTCTAGGCTCACATGTAGGAAGGATACTACAGTCGGCTAGAGATCCAGATGGAGTAAGGCAGGTATTTTGAAATACCTGTCTTGTCCTGGAACCTAGAAGCAACTGTAGAGAGTAATAATCTTTTTCTTTTGATATTCAAATCCCAGTAAACATTAAATATTCACGTGATAAAACACTTAAGTAAATAAATAATGAATTAATATTCCTTTCACAAATACTCAATTCCACACTTGTAAAACACCGTATAATATTTAGTTTAACACGTAATATATCAAAAGCTCAGTAGTTGTAAATAATTTAGTACCAGCAAAAAGTTCAGTGAAAAGTACAATCATCAGTACAGTATCATGGAGACTAGGTAACACCCTAAATATATCATGCTATAATATCATCCCAAATAGGGGAAACACATGAGATCTATGACCATAGTCTATGGGGTCCACAGTGTGCACTAATCAGGTGTCCACTGGGACGCTGATAATAGGATCAGTATCTATCAGCACTAACACGTGACACGTGAGCATGATATGGGGCCTAACTGTCTCAAAACAGTAAACACGTGATATAAACCCCATTTATGAAATCAATTTCACTGAATATAAGTTCAATCAATCCATAAATATTTATAAGAAAAATATTTTCATCTTATGAATAACAATTTATAAAATATTCATACTGGGGTAATCACTCTCGAAAATGTTCTGAATATTATAGAATAGTATAAATCACATTTTCCATACGGTGAAAACAATTTATAAATTAATCACACTGTAAAATAAATCTCATGACTGTTTCTTTTTCACCGTAAAACATGTACACACGTTTTTCCGTACTTTCTTTCCAAAACATGGCTTCCAAAATTATCGGAATTCAATTCAAATATTTTCATAATTTATGGAAAAATAAAATATTTATTTTTGAAATTCAATAATCTCGTCACCATGTTTTCCTCTATAAACACGTGTAGAGACCTCCTAGTCTCATAATAATAGTTTTCATCATTACTTAACCTTTATGGAATTTATATAATTAATTATTTTCATAATTAAAACCATAAAGGTTTTAATATGAAATTGAGTGAATATTTAAGAAATATTTATAAAATATTCACTTCAGTCCTTTTCATTTTCCATCTCATTTCACGTGAAATATCACATATCGGGGGATTTTCAGTGATTTCATTGTCGCCATTCTCGAAAACATGAATATTTTAAAATTAAATATCAGTATATTCATGTTTTATGAAAACTAATCGATTTCTCGATTTTCGTAGTTGAAAATCATTCCTCGTGATATAAAATCATTTATTATGATTTTCGATAATTTTTCTAAGATTTTTCGGTAGTATAATGGTTGCCAATTGGCTAGCCTCCTGCACAAAAAATACAGTTTATATTTTCAACCGGTAAATCATCACAATTTTCCAACCAATCATCATCAATAGCATTTATAAATATTTAAATGCATATTTAAAACATGTGTGAAAAAAAATCCCTACAGGCTGCACATGTCTCCCTTACTTGTCTTGGGTCGGCAACTGCTTCTCAAAGGTCGTGCCCGTGTTCATCTCTCCCGATCCATCGTCTCGGTCATCGAGGGACATTTTTTGGAATTCAAATTCTACATTTTAGAAATTTTCATAATTTATTAAAATAAATCACTCGAAACTAATTTCCGAAGTTCTTACCGAATTTTCATAATTTCTGAGTTTCCGAGTTTCCCGGGATTTCCTGTAATTTTTCAAATTCTCGGAATTCCTTTTCTCTCTCTTTCTTCTTTTTCCTCCTTCCTTTTTCTTTTCTTTTTCCTTTTTCTTTTCTTTTCTTTTACTTTTTCTTGGCTGGACCAATTCAGATTGGTCAGTCTCTCCTCATCGTCGGTTCTTCTCCGACGACCGGTTCTCCGGCGGTTTAGCTGCTCCAGAGCTGGCCTAGGTGGCGGTGAAGCTGGATCTGGCCTCTGTTCAACCCAGATCGGCAGCACGGTGGCGGATCTACTCGGTTTTGGTTCGATTTCTTCTCTTCCTCCGTTCTTCCTCCTCCACCGTTCTCCGCCTCACTGGTGGCCTCCTACCCTTTCCTCTTCCTCCTCCAATGGTTTGGTCGCAGTGGCGGTGGCCGAATCGGTCGGCACCGCCACTTTCCCCTTCCTTTTTCGTTCTCAGCTTCCACCGATCTCGCCTCTGTTTCCTTTCGTTTCTGTTTCTTTCCTCTTCCGATCATCGACTTCCTCTCCTCTCTCCACCGGCGCCGTCTTCCTCCCTCATCTCTCTTTCTTTCTCCGGTTACAGTGGCCGGCAGCTTTGTCACGACCTGAAGACTGCAACTTTCACTTGATTCTTATACTTTTCTTAGTCTACAAATTTATGGACTAAATTTTTCTTTTTCATTTTTAAGGTTTGTATTCGGTGTCAGTGTAGTTACTATACTCTCTAGGTGACCTATAGTCATTTCATTTAAATATTTAACTAACAAGGAAACGGTTCTTAGTTACATCCCGACTTGTTAAACAGAATATGTAATGTGCATCAATTTAAGTCTTACATGTAAACAAGTATTTTATAAGGAACATATACCTCAGAAGACTAGTACCAAGTCCATACACCGTCTCTGATGCCCACTTAGTAGCTCACTCGGCAGATGTTAACTTCAATAGTCTGAAAGAGATGAAATTTAGTGGGGTGAGCAAAACCACGGCTCAGTAAGATACTAATATAAATACAAGAGTAGGATTATACTGTCTTAAACTGCAATGCTTAAAACTTGCAGGTTTGCAATTACAGTTAATCTTTTCTCATCGATAACATAGCATTATCTCATTTCTTGTCATCTGTCTATCACTTATACTTTTAAATAAATCATCATAATCACTTTTTCAATCTTCTCGTCCTTACACTATAGTGCATCGCACAACAATCTGTCGTGTCCAAATTAAACGTCATATACTATTAGTCTATATTTTTCTCTATCTCGGAGTACATCATTTCCAATTGAAGTATCATATCAATTCACTTTATGTTTCATAATCGTACTCCTGTAATCTATCATCTCATATCACTTTCCATATAGAGAAATGATAATCACAATAGTGTAAGTTCACAATTCTCTTCATATCAATCTTATGTTCATGTATCATATCATGTCATCGTCTAGATGAAATATCATTAATGTCGAGCCATGACATTCCTCATGGAACTCTCATGTACGAAATATATTATCATGTCAGGGTTTAATATGCAATTTATGAAATTTTAATGTATAAACCGCTATCATTTCAAATCATATCATATATATACTTTAGAACATGCTCAACATATTAATTTTCAATTCATTTCAAATTTGCCTTTAAGGCATGATAGAAACATGTTCAATTTCAATTCATGTATCAGTTTTCAGAGCATGTCTAAAACATGTGCGGTTTTAAAACATTTTTCATATATTATAAGTCATATCAGGTCTAGAGTTCATATCAAATCAATTTATACTTTAGACCGCATATCATTTTAAATTCGACACAAAATCATATAAAAATCATATGAGTGTCGAAATCATTTATCATGTACTTTTAAAACATATACTATAAATCATACAGGTCTAGAGTTCATATCAAATCAAACTATACTCTAGACCGCATATCATGCCATGTTCGACACAAAATCACATATAAATCATATAAGTGTCGAAATCATATATCATGGACTTTTAAAACACGTTTAAAACATGTACTGTTTCAAAACATTTCATTTCAAACTTGTTTCATGTACAGTATAAATCATGTCAAGTCTAGAGTTCATATTAATAAAATCATACTCTAGACTTCATATCATATCGGTTAGAGACTAGGCTAGATCTCTATCATCTCTATCAATAAAGACTTAAATCACTGTAGCTAGCAGTGAAAATCATGTCATCGTCCCCTGGAAACCAACTAGGGCGCTATCTATGGCCATAGACCTCATCTCTCTCAGCCCCACTGATCAGGCGTGACTGAGACTTGTCCACGACTATTGTCAGACAAGCATTTCTGCCTAATGAGCAAAGCTCCAATTAGGCAGTTTTCACTATGCTTTATTGAATTTATTTCTTTTAGGGTGCCTACAGTCTCATAAAACATTTAAATCTTTAGCTTTTCTTTCTAAAATCATGTAAAGCATATGGTGAAGTTCTTTAAGAGGTTTCGTAGATAAAAATACGTATATACCATATACTTTCTTTTTAAAGCTAATCTATACTTTATAGCATTTATATAAATGCTATTATAACATCTGAAACTGTAGCAAATTATGCTTAAAAGCGATGCTATAAAATCATTTCCGTATGTAATTTTGGTAATAGTTTCAAATGTCAATATAAGTAATACCTTCATCTAATACAGTGAAGCAATTCATTTAACTTTATCACCATCAATCATTCGATTTCAAACTATCTTTCTGACACATCAGTAAATCAGTGTTCAAATCAATTTAATATTCATTTCATTCAGTCTTCAAATTGTTCAGTACTCTAATTATTCAATAATCAGATCATTTGTTATTCAAGCCATTCAGTATTCAATATCCTTTTTCGATAGTTATATACTATAACAATCATTTATACCTTCAACTATTAATACTAGGACCACATCACTTACATGAATCCTCTTAGTATTCATAAATATTTAAATATCATGTCGCTATATAGCCATCAAAATACTGAAATCATGCCAACACCAATATCATCGTTCGATATCTATTCTAGAGTTGACCTCGAAAATAATTAAGATTGCGAGATCAATAACCATCTATCAATTTTATTTATGGTTTATCATGCTAGCACTCCATCGAAATTTCGATTTGATGTTCGATTTCATTCACTATCCTTCGTACGCCACAATATTGATACTATGATTCTTACCACTCAAACTCAATTTGAGTTCAATAGGCCACTTTTCGAATAATCAAATATCTAATGTATAGTTCTAATAATCTCACTTTTATCTCATGCTATACCTTCAGCTAACGCATTCAAGACATGAGTTCTATTAATAATGAGGCATACAATAATTATGCCATAGTAATACTCTTGTGACTTTTCATTCGAATCACAAGTATAGTACTAAGCACTATTCTGAACTCTATCACTCAGTTGTCTCAAATCTCAACCAAGCATAATTCATATTAAATCGTCATATACACCACTTAGGCCTCTATGCCTTCGTCGGGTAGTAAAATCACAAAATTTTCACATATATATATATATATATATATATAAAATAAACAACCACAAGGATCTGTTACTTTTGAATTTCACTTCTTTGACTTCTTTTTTTTTCGTGATTCATCCTTTTTCAATTTATCAATTAAATGCCTCTATTCTCGACAATTCTTACAAGACATTAAAGTCACTTATTTATTTCTCCATGTTTAAGTGATTGTGACTACTAATATACCACGGCTCTCATTCACCTTTTTCACACCATTTCAAAAAATCAATTCTCCTAGATTCCATTTATTTGAGAAACTTAATCTTATTCCTCAAACATTTTCATGGGAATTTCGGCAGCATAATGGCTTAATTTTTACTAAACCTCCTGCAAGGAAAACACAATTTATAATCGCAGCCGTTGATTCTACCAATTCTTATGTCTCTACTAAGACCCCCACCATCAGTTGTGGGTCCTCTTAGCATTTTTATCATCAATTAAATCAATGCATCATATTAAAAAATCACAATTCCCACATACAATATAATGCTACTAATGCTTTATAAAAGTATCTTACTTGATGTTGAAGCTTAGCGCCTTGACGAGCTCCTACCATCGTCGAGCCCCAAATCGCGTCTGTCACTTCCACTACAATTTTCACAACACCAATGTACTTACGTGAATATGTAACAATAAAATTTTTCAATAACATAAATCATTTATTTTTCCTCAATTTTCCTTACCTTTTCTTTCTTGTCTTCTTCTTCTTCTTCCTTTTCCTTTTCCTTTTCCTTTTTCTTTTTCTTTTCTTTTCTTCTTTTTCTTTTTTTTCTTTCTCCTTCTTTCTCTTTTTCTTTTCTTTTCTTCTTTTTCCTTTCCTTCTTTTTCTTTTCTTTCTTTTTATTTTCTTTTCTGAACCGGGTCGGATCGGGTCGGTTCAGTTCGAGTTGCCCGGTTCAGCTTTTGCTGGCCGGTTCGGTCACTGACGGTCGACCATTCCGGCGGTTCAGCCTCTCCACGGCATCCTCGGATTGCCACGAAGCCGGATCTGGCCTCCGTTCATCCCCATCGCCGGCGACGACACCTGATCTGGAATGGGAACTTTCGGCCTTTCTCCTCATCTTTCCTCCTTCCTCAGCCGCTTTTCTCTTCGCCGGTGGCCAGCTTTCCTTTCTCCTCACTCTTGTCGACGTCGTGGTTGCGGTGGCGGTGCCTATATCGGCCGGCACCGCCGTTTCCCCTTTTCTTTTTCTCTTCGGTTACACCCCGATTCTCTCATTTTCGCTTTTCTCTTTTTATTTCTTTTCTTTCCCTCTTCTTTCCCTGCCGTCGATTGGCCTCTCTTTCCCCTCCTCGGCCGCCAGCGACCTTCTCCTCTCTCCCCTTTTTCTTCTCTCGCCGGCCGGCCTCTCCATTTTTCTCTTTTCTATTTTTCAACAGAGAAGAGAATAAGGGAATCGGGTTTATCTCGATTCCCGTGTTTGGTTTTTTTAATTATATAAATATATTTACAAATTTAAATATATTTATATAAATACTTATATATCATACAAATCATTTGTATATATATATACTTTAATTTAATTTACTATATATATTTCATATATATATATATTATATTTATATATACATATATACTTTATTTTAAAATATTATACATATATATTTTATATATGTATATCATATATATGTAAATGTATAATAAAATACATACGTATTCATTCTATGATAAAAAATAGTATTTTCAACATACGATACGTACATATATTTCATATATATATTTATTTAAAAATATATTTATATAATAACCTTATATAAATATAAAAATTACATATTTTTATTTCTTATTAAATTTTGATTTTTTTATATCCAAATTTATTTCCTCCATTTTTATTTCTTATTTAATCTCGATTTTCAATTTCTCCCAATCGAATTCTCCAAATCTCTAATATTTATTTGGAAATTCTCGGTTTTCACAAGCTTCGGGGGAGAAGAATCGGGAGGCTTCCCGATTCTTTCCTTCCATTTTCTTTTTATTTTTTTTACTTACTATTATAATTATACATATATATTATACTTATAATATATATAATACATATAATATTATTATTATATATTGTATAGTACTATATATATTTTATATATAAAGATATATATTTTGTGTATTACAGAATATATATCTAGTATATATATATATATATATGTATATTTATATACTTTAAAAATAAATAGCCTTTATATATATATATATATATATATTATACCACAATATATATTATATTTACAATATATAATTATGCAACCTTTAATGTAAAATAATATTTACATTCTCATATAGGTAAATATTTACATATACATAAAATATACTTATGTACTATTTAAATTTATAAAATAGTATATATTCATATATATACCAATGTATAATAATATATACTATATATCATTTAAGTACATATGTATTTGTATAAGAATACATTTACATAATATATAATTATATAATTATATATCATTTTCATTTCTCATTTTCTTATTTAATTTGCATTTCCATTTATCCAAATTAAATTTCCTATCCTCATTATTTTACGAATTTCCAAATATTCTTATTTCCACTTACATTTTTCCTTCACTCGAATTTTCCCAATTTATCACTTCCTCAATTCACGAAATATTCACTAATATTCTTATCTCAGAATTACATTTATTTATTTTCACTTATCTATTTTCTTTAATATTAATTTCCACTATTAAACAGTAGAAATTTTGCGGTTATCACACCTTTGTTCATGTTCGGTTCGTTTAATAAACGAACGCTAAAATGTTATTCGTGATCATTTGTTATGCTTAATAAACGAACATAAACCGAACGGATTCATAAACGGTTCATTGAATGTTCTATTTGTTTACATCCTTATATGGAATATATATAAGGAATGTGGGCGATACTGAAATGATTTTAAAATCAAATGCCTTGGGTATATAAACTGTGTTTGTTTTGCAGGAGGTTTTAGAAAATTATATTGTTATGCTACCGAATTTTCATAAAAGTAATAGCTACTATGACTTAGGCTATAAATTTAAGAAACAGTTTAAGAATAGAGATTTCCTAAGGAATTCAACTTTGAAAATTAATAAATTATATGATTTTAAAGATTTATGAATTCTTATTTTAATTTTTGTTTTATGGAACATGACCATATAGTATTTTGGAAATGTTTATGAACATTTGTAAAAACTATATGATTTTGAAGACTTTGCATTTTGATTTACTATGAATATCTGTGAGATTTGAAAATACTACTTTGAATTCTGAACTATGAAACCTTATCTTTCGAGACACTGGTTAACTGTAATCTTGTAGTATTTGACATCTGAACTCTAAAATTTGAACTGCTCTGTGACCTTGTTCCAATCTACAACAGTCTAGTCGACACATGATCCGTGCTCACTGGGGACCCCTTTGGACTATGGCCATATGTCTATTTGATTATTATTTTCTCTTACGAGATATCTAGAATGCATGATTTTCACTGAGTTATTGTGATGTCTCCACTTACTACTAATTATCGGTGTTTTGTCGATTTCTAAATTTTTTACATCTGAACTTTGAAATGGTTTGATATGAACATTTATGATTTTGACTTGAACTATGATATATGTTATGATTTTGAATGACTTATGATACTTGCATGATTTATCTTGCAAAGTGAATTTCTGTTGTATTAAACCGATTTGGCTTTGATTTTCAAAACGCATGAATTCCTTCTTTGATAAGATTTCCTCGATTTCTCTATAGCTTAGGTGTTAGGAAAGGGGACAAGTGAGGTGCTTTAAAACATCCTTTCTAACTTAGCCCTAAAACCCTAACAAACTGTAGAGAAAACCTTTTGATCATCTGTTCAGAATTTTTTCCTAAAATTTTAATGTTAAATATTTGATTTAGAAACTTGCGTATAGTTTACGGTATTTGTATCTTTATATATACTCTTTACTAGGCGTAAGCTCACCCCTTTATCTTCTTTTCCAAATTACCTGCAGTAGATATGCAGTGTGAGCAATTTTGATCAGATCTTTCGAGGCTTTTGGTACTGACCTTGAAGGTATATTATGTACAATAAATTTTTGTATTTAGACTTATTTATACAATACTGTAGGATGTAAATGAGGATGTAAACTCAACATATGTGGAGAGTATATATAATGTACAGAATATATGTTTGGAGTTATATTTTGCATATATTTATAAGATCAATTTAAATTGAGACTACGCATGTATAATAAGTAATAACTGAACTGGGACCAAATTGAGTCTAAAGGATATTGATTTAGCTAATGTAAATTTAGCTTTATAATGAATCTGCGATACTAAGCACAACCCAACCAACTAAATGAAAAAGGAAAAATTTAGTTTGAATTTTAGGAAATCAAAGCATTATAGGTCGAATTTCACTCTCACACACAACACTTGTTGTTTTGCAAATGTAAAGCTATAACCATGCTCATCATCTTCTCTACACCATTTCTACACAATTTATACATGAATCCATGTAACACACTTACAAACCCTAATGACTGAACCCTAAGGACATGTTTCACAATGTTTTGTTTCATTCTAAGGCCATAGACATGCTAAACTATAATTAAACAATCACAAATGTTGAATTCAATCAAAACCAAGCAAGATTTCTCTCACCTCTTAAGTTGACCAAAACTTTGGGCCCCTTTTTCACCAAGTAAATGGCTTCTCCTAAGGCTAATTTCATAATATGTTATAGAAGGTGATGAGATGAACAAGTTTGCTTTAGGTCACTAGTTGATTTAGTAAGTGTGTAAGGGTGTTTCTCTTGGTTTCTCTCTCTTAACTTAAGCTTGAGAAAGAAGATGAAAATGGTGAAAGTGTGGTCGGCTAAAGAGAAAAGGATGAGTAAAAATATCTTATATATTTTAATATTTAAGCTATAATATCTTAATGTGCACTATTGCTCTCAATAGTAAAATTTTCCTAACCTTACGAATATTTATATATTATATGGTTCACATTAAAAGTTGCAATATTTTAGTACTTTAATATTCAATTCATCATTACCATTATTTATTACATAAAAGTTAGTCAAATATTTACTTCAAAAAGGATGGTTGGCCATATTTAGGTAAATTTATCAAAATGCACTTTTTAAATTTCATTAATACCACTTATATCCTAACCATTACAATATTATATAAACTATTTAATTTAATTTTCATATATTTTTATCTTTCTACAAAATATACTTATTTAATATAAAATAGTTCAAACTTTGTCTTTTAATTGGTTTGACCATCAAAGTGATAAAATTACCAAAATACACCTAAATAGTTGTTTTTGACATTTTTGTGTGATTCTGTCTACAGGTTAGAATTGAGTGAGACATTTTCACACGAAGGTTCAACTATAGTAATCTGTTGGTCACAAGTCAAACCATGTTGAACTATATTTAAAAATATTTTTCTAGCCTCTAGACTCAATGATCATTTTTAAATTTGTTACACATTTTTCAAGACATGCATAAGCAAAAGAAGGTTAGTTGACAGGCAAAGCAGAAGAAGGATCGAGAGAGAAAGAGAGGGGTTAACAAAAAGAAAGAAACTGAAAACAAAAGGGACTCGATAGAGAATGAAGCCATTAGAGAGAGAACCGAAAAGAAATAGGAAATAAAAGGATGCAGTAGAAAGAAGGAAAGATGCTAATGTTATTGTTGTTGCTGGCATCGGAGTGCTGTTAGCTGATTCAGACTGATGGTGAAGAGAGGAATAAGTTTCGGAGCCATCAACCTTACTGAAACCACCGATTCTTATTGTTGCCGAGAAAAAGAGGAAGGCAACCGCTGCTACCAAGGGAGGACTGAAATTGAGAGGGGTTTTGGAGGCCGAAAAAACTGACGTGCACAGAAACGTCTTTGGTGAGGTTGAAGGCTGGGTTCTGGCGCCAACAAGGGTCCAAAAAATGGGCTACTACGGGGGGTGTCAAGTGGAAGTAGAGGCTAAATTTTTGTTGTGAAATAAAGCCCTCTACAAGGGCTGTTAAGGACTAATCGAGGATTGTTTAGGCTACTAGAACTAACTTGAACAAGAGCTGTAGAGGCAGCTAATGGTGGCTATTTTGGGGGCTGTCGAACAAGGTTCAATAGAGGTTTAAGCATTGAAGAAGGATGGAAATTTGGGTATTTTAAGGTTTGAAAGAAAACTAGAAATTGGGTATTTTAAAGGTTAGAACAAGGCTTTAAAATGGTGATTTTTAAAGGTTGTGATTAGGTGATTTAGGTGTTGCGAAGTAAGGCTGGAAACAATCTTGAACTGGGCTGATTAGGTTAATTTTAGGTGCTGAAATGGGAGGAGTATAAGTGTTAGTTTTGGCTGTTGCTTGAGGTTGTTTCCAAGGTTGTAGATAGAAGTGAAACAAGGTTAAATGTGGCATTTTATATGCTGAATCGAGAGAAGCTTTGGGGTTAATTTTGTGAGCTATTTTAAGGCTATAATAAGGAAGTGATAAGGCTGTTGAAGGCTACTATCGGGGCTGCGAAGGCCACAAATCGAAGCATGAGAAAGGAGGAGAAAAAGAAAGAATGAAAAAAAAAATGGAACAAGGTAAATTATGGTATTTTGATTAAGATTTTAGTGTAACACTGGTACGAATAATAGTACAATTAGCTTTGAATTTTTATAAGAATTATATAGTATTTCAGTTAATTGTACTATGTGATTTTGTAGCATTTGAATGTGTAGCAATGTCCTAAGGCAGCGAATCGAGGGGCTGGCTAAGACTGCGTATAAACACTAAGCTTGGAGTTGGTAAGTTGCTTTTGTAAGATATTGTTAGCATTATGTTGTTGAAAATTATGATTTAATTAATTAATGAGTTATGGAGTTATGATGATGCTAATATAAATTACAATGGTAAAGTGGTTAATTGAATGCTACAAGGATTAGTGACAAGATGCTAATGAAAATACATTGGTTTGTTAAAGGCTTAATACCCAAATATGTCCTCCACGTTTGCCACAAAATAGAATTAAGTCCTCAATGTTCAATTGCATGGAAATTAGTCTTAAACGTTTCAAAATAATAGATTTAAGGACATTTCCGTTAAATTCTTTGATTTTCGTTACCATTGCACAGTAATAAAACTTAACGGCATTAAAGGGAATTAACAGAAATGTCCTTAATTCTATTATTTTGAAACGTTTATGACTAATTTTCATGCAATTGAACGTTGATGATTTAATTCCATTTTGTGGCAAACGTGGAGGACATATTTGGGTATTAAGCCTTTGTTAAATTACTATGGAATTTTGTGGATTTTTTTAGAGTATTATGGTAATTGTGTATTAAATATTGTTATGAGTGTAAATATGTAGGGTTGAGAAGATGAGAAATAGGATGAGAGTATTCTTGGAACTTGGGATGATATAAAGTGCATGATTTGTAATATGGGTTCGAGATTTACCAATTGTATTCTGTTGTAATGTGAATATCTTAAAAATTAATAAGTATTGTGTTTGAGATGAGAATAATGGTCGAAAAGATATTGTTGAACTGTAATGAGGCAAATTTTGATATTTATTGAGAAATTGATGGAAATTAATTAGTGGACAAGTGTGACATTGTTATTTAGATTATCATAAGCTGTTCAATAATATAATGTGTTGTCAGGATGGAAACGAGACGATTGAATTTTGTTATCTTGTGAATTGATTGACAAGATATCCATTACATGGATATGTACTGAACATTATATGAATTATGATATTGAGAATATTATTGAATTGAAGTAAATGTGATCTTATCAATGGTAGGTATTAACATGAGATGATTTAATCGATAGGTGTGATATTGTAATTGAGGTCACAGCGAATGAATTGTTGCGCAAATAAGATTAAGATGATGAGAAGATGAAGTATATGCCTTTAGTACCTTGGGAACCTTGATAGCCCCTTGGATATACGTATATAAGTATATATTGAAATGGTGGAACATAATAGTTGATTATAATTGGATATAGATTCTAGTGAGATGATTTTATATATATGTACTTTTTAGAGTATCAATAAGATATTGTTGAAATGATATGATACACTATTGTTATATTTTTCAGAATGCTGATGAGATTTATAGACACATTTATATACTTATGCATAGTGATTTTGATGGACTTTGAGTCGATAATTAGAAATTTGGAAAGTGAATTCATTGTGACTTTGTGAATGAGGTTTGGCTATAACATGTTGTGAGGACCCCAATTTTCTTACATTCGTTAAAATTTACAATGCGTAGGAATTTAAAAAAAATATTAATTGTTAAAATATTTAATAAAGGGCTGTTCGATAAGGTTCAGAGAGGTACTCGATGAGGGTCCTACTAGGATTTCTCTGTCCAGATCGAAGTAAGACCCTAGAATGATGCTTTTTGAGGTGAATATAAATATAGCAAGAATCTACATTTAAAAATCATCTCGTTTGAGTGTATTTTGAAAAGCAAAAAACAAATCCGAAAATGACGATCATGTCCATACCCCGAAAGAATTTTCTTAAATAATGGTTAAACCAAATTGATTTTGAACCCATAGACCATTATAAGATAATTCTTGCATAAAGAAGTTTCACGTGGATCTAGCCTGTGAACTGAATTACGTGAAAATGTTAAAGATAACGTGAACAAAACCAAAAGCACCCGTTAAGGGGTAGTTTTGTAATTTCGATACCCAAAATCAGTCAAACCATTTTGTGAGTTAATAATTTACCATGTTTAGCTAAAATATATGAAAAATAATAAAAAATAAAATATTAAATCTGATTTTAAAAATATTTAATTAATGATAGGATATAATTGAAAATAATGGGAATATACAAGGGTACAATAGTCATTTAACATAAGAGCTGATCAAATTAATCAATGTTGACTAGAATTGACTTAAATAAATTAAATTAAATTAAAAATTTTAAATCTGAAATTTAGAAAAAAAAGATATTTTAATGGCATAAGTATAAATAAGTTATTTTCAAAGGGGTATTTTAATCTTTTCTCAAGTAGTTGGTCAAAATGGTCAACTTTTTATGTATATTGACTCAAAATAATTAAAAATTAAATAAAAACAAAATTTAAAGCTTTAATTTAAAAATAATAAAATATTATTATGGTAGACTTGCAAATAATGAGAATTTTAGGAGAAAAATTCTATTAGTTAGAAATGTGGCACAATGATATTGGTTGGAATGTTAATAAAGAATTTACCCAGCCTTTTTCAGCCTTTTATCACCGACTTCACTTGCTATTTGGCTGCTGAAAAATCGACCTCCCTTGCCCTGTGTTGCTGCCGTACGTTTCTGTCTAAATTTCTCTAAGAAATTCCACACGTTACCTTGTAAATCTTCATCCTTTCTTTATCAATTCATCCAGCCATCTTCATAGAATCTATTCATCACCTGAAGAACACCATAACTCTGGAATTAGAGGTGCAGAATCGAAGAAAACTGGAGCTGTTTTTGGGCTGTATTGCTCGGCTGAACAAGGTAAAACGGCTTGGGTGATGTTTTGTTTAGTCTTAGCTATAGTATTTACATGTTTTGAGCTTGGATGAAGTGATTGGAGCCTTGGATTGAGTTAAATGAAGGAAAAAAAGTGCAGGGCAGATTCGGTTAGCAAGGGAAAATTAAGAAAAATTTTAGTAATTTTGATGTTGGTTGGTTTGGAATTAGTAGTAAATTAGGAAGGAACTTGATTTAAACTTGAATTAAGTGATGATTTTGTAAAACATGGACTTGAATTGATGATTTTTGCCAAAAATCTGGACTGTCGCGTGATTATGGGTATGGTCGGCTATGGGTGGCCGAATGATGCTGATGAGATTTTAA
This sequence comes from Heritiera fomes, assembly GCA_032173925.1. NCBI lineage: Eukaryota > Viridiplantae > Streptophyta > Magnoliopsida > Malvales > Malvaceae > Heritiera > Heritiera fomes. The sequence goes on along the minus strand of JAPDPM010000014.1, from coordinate 9,710,311 downwards.
TGAATTTAAGTTAGATGATGAAATTCCTAAATGAGTAGGAATAAGCATAAGACAAGAGCTGAGAAGAAGAAGAATGAAAGAGCATGAGGAAAGAACAATTGAGGCTCACGGCTGTCAGGGAAAAGAAGGAAACTGCCGGCCATAAAAAGGAAATGGGAAGTTGTCGACAATGAGAAGGAAAACCAGAAATAAAATAAAATAAAATATATGAAGAGGAAGAGTGATTGGGGCTGCCGGTAATGGAAGAAGAATAGGATGCTGTCCAGCAGTAGATGAGAAAAACCGGAAAAAGGAAAGAAACGGAAAACAGAAAAGAAAAGAAAAGAAAAACCAAAACAGAAAGAAAAGAAAATAGAAAAGAAAAATGATTAATGTGATTTGATACATAATAATAATAAAAATTAATTGTAAAACTAAATTTGGAAAAGAATGAGAGTTAATAGAAAACACGTTAGGATAATTAGTAGGAAAATAAAATAAATTAATTGTAATTATGTTATAGTATTTCATAAAAAAACTAAATTAATTATTGAAATTAACAAAATGAATATAATTTATAGGAAAATTTATTTTAGCTAAAATGGGAACTAAATGATATTGATGAAGATGGATTTAAAGAAAAGAATGAAATTTGATTAAAAATTTCATAGTGATAATTGATAGAAAACAAAATAAATTGAATTATGGAAATAAATAAAATAGAAGTAAAGTTAATAAAAGTAAATGGTGGAAAATAATATTACTAATGAATATGGATTAATTGTAAAATTTGAGTCGGGGAAATTAATAAACATAGTGTAAGAATGAAATATTTGACGATAGTAAATAATTAAAGATAACAGAATTTTAATAAAATTAAGATTAGGGAAAAATAAGTCAATTTAATTATAGTTAAATTTTAGTAATGAATAAGAAATGAAATAATTTACCATGACAAGTGATAAATTAGGAAATAAAGAAATTAATAAATAATTATTAGAATTGAAATATGAAATTACTATTGGAATAAGAATTTGGAAAAGATTTCAATTTAAGTATAGTTATGTTAAGACATTAGTAAGAAATTAAATAATTAAATTATGGAAATCTGTAAAATAGAAAGTAAAAATTTATAGAATATTCATTATAGTTATATATGGGATTTTAACTAGGAATTGAAATTATTGGTGACATGATAATTAAAGAAAGAATGAGATTTAATTGAAAATTTAATTTTGGTATTTAATATAAAATAAAATAAATTTATTTTGAGAATGATAAATGGAAAATAGCAAACTATAGAATATTTATTAGAATCATAATATAGAATTTTAAATATAACTTAATATTATTGTGCAGTGTTAACTTCGGGAGATAAGGAGACGTGACATTATCAGATTTTATACTGCACAGAGATAGAGGTAAGAAACATGTATATGAGTTGCATAAAATATATTTTATTTACATCAGTAAATTTTACGCAACTAAATCGTAACCGTTACGTACCCAAATCTTCCTCCACAAGAAAACATAAATTTATTTTATATTCGTACAAGTTAAAATATGATTTTATTTACATGAAATATATTTATTATTATTATTATTATTATTATTATTATTATTATTATTATTATATATAAAGTGGTTTACATGAATTTGATTCACATGAAATGGCTTACATGAAATGCTTTACATGAATTGATCTACATGAGATAAATTACATGCATTATTTTACATGAAATGAGTTACATGAAATGTTTTACATGAGATTAATTATAGGAAATGATTCAATTGCATAACATAAAATTTTATTATTACTTTACATGTTTTCCGACTGACTAAAGATAAATGCAATTTGAAATGATTTATACTGTAAATTGCTATTTGAAATGATTTCTACTGTTAATTGCTATTTGATACGAATTCTACTGCAAACTGCTATCTGAAATGATTTCTTCTATTAATCACTATTGAAAATGATTTCTACTGTTAAATGAAATTATTTATGAAAATGTTTTGAGATAGTCGTACCTTAGTGATCATGCATACTGTTATATGACTGCGAACCTGGTCCAATTCCCAGGTTTATTGATATGACTGGGATTATGGTCAAACCCACGTGTTTTCATAGTAAGCACCTGACCAATGTGAATTGTGTGCACTGTTTCGATGATGACCATTCGTTATTGTTATTGATCATCCTTACGGGGATACTATTATTTATCGTCCCTACGGGGATATTGTTATTGATAATCCCTTCGGGGATACTGTTATTGATCATGCATGATTCTATTGGATGTGACTATCTCCACTGTACTATATTGTTTTACCGAACTGAATCGTTTGCTGATATTGAATTGCTTATTAATATTTAATGGTTTACTGATACTAAATTGATTATTAATATTGAACTGTTTATTGATATTGAACTGTTTACTGTAGTGTTTTTCAATTAATTGTTTATAAACTGTTTATATACTGAAATATTTCATGAGATGATTTTTTTATAGCATTATTTAAATAAAATTGTTTTTTACACGGATTAATGATTTGAAATTGCATTGCATAAATTATCAAATGGTTTATACTGATAAATGATTTCACCGTCAATCGCTTACTCTCTATATTCGCATCTAGGGATCGAAACACAATAGGTACTTCAAAGTACCTCCCATACTCCACCCGGTTTCCTAGCCGACTATAGTATCTTTCCTATAGCGTACCTAATGAGCCCTTAGGAAATAAATATTTTATTTCATTTTAATATTTATATTTAATATATCTTTTATTTGTGATTAGTAAAATAACTATTTATTTAACTGTATATAGTGGGTACTTTTATATGTGTTTCTTACTAGACTTTTCTCAAAGCTCACTCCCTTCTCACCATCGCAGATAGCCCATCAATGTACGTACTTACCGCTGTGACAAGTTACTAGAAGTTTAAAGTACTCAATGATAGGTATATGTAGAATTTTATATTTATATTTAGACTTGTAAATGCATAGCAGATGTATTTACTATGAGATGTAAATAGTGTAATGTTTGTGGGATGTAAATTGCTCTGAATGGTTATAAACAGGAAAGGTAGATATTGTGTTAAAGATTTTATGTTGATTCTCTTATTTCTTGTTTATGAATAAAAAAAAAGTTTAATATTATAAAAGTTAAATTGCAATGGGAATTGTAAGTGAACTTACACTGACACCGAATGCAAACCAACTGATACCGAATAATTGAATGAGAAAGATAATAGTAAAAAGAAAAAATTTGGTTCGAAATTTTCTAATTCCGGACGTTACACATGTACACTTTATGGTTATTGTGATCTCAATAAGAGTAGTGTGATTTTTTAATTAGTGGTGTATGTGGTATAATCTGTTATACAAATGCTGTTGAGGCTAACAGACTATGTGTAATTGTATAATCATTGATGAGTTATACTTGTGCCACGATTATGTGAGAATTAAGGTTACTGCAGGCATACTTTAGACTATTAGCCTAAGCATTTACAATATCGGATCGAATAATGATTGAGTTATGCCTTGGTACGCTTAGGTTCATTCATGCATAACATATGTTTCTAGATCTTCGGGACCATTGCATCATTTGAAAGGAGAAAATATTGTTTTGAAAAGAGATGTATCTAAATCTTTTGAATGAAATTAAATGGTTGAAATGCCGAGGTAGCCGCAAAGCCCAAATGTTAAACTCATATGTTGATACCATGCATAAAATGTATAAAATGAACATACGGTTTAACTATGCATTGGTTTTAGAGATGATGCATTTAAAATGTTTAAAGTATGGGTTGCCTAAATGGTTTTGAAATGTTATTGCAAAGGATTTCTATTTAGAGACAACACGTATCCTATCACTCATGCCTATGTGGCATATGCCTTTGTGGCATGGAGTATATATATATCGAGTGGTTCTGGTTGTGTGGCATGGAACCTCGTTTATACATACATGATATGAACATTTAGATGTTGCCTAATGAGACCATTCCAGGCTATTCCGACATTGTGGACACATTCCTCAGTTCACAGCTAATTAGTGGGACTGGGACAATATATGATCATATATAGATGCCCTTAAGGGAAACTTTTCAAATGATAGCTACAATGGATTAGAGAAAAGCTGTTACTAGAATAGGGATTTATGCCTAGTCTTTTAATAAATGTTAAACATTGTCTAGAATATAGTTTATTTTATACGAAATTCTAGACATGACATGTTTTTACAGTATATGTGTCATGATCTGAATAGCACACTTATCGTATAATTTATACTTGGTTAGGCTGTCTGTCAAGTACACACTCAAAATTTATTTACAATCAAAACCCCAAAATCTAAAAATTATTCATATTTACATCTACGAAAATTTACAATCAGTTTACCAAATATGATTTACACCTCCTGTACAATATTTACATATCTAGTACTGTAATTACAAAGTTTGAACATATAAAAAGTAAAATGTATACCTCTACGGTGATCGATGAACCACCTGATGGATATGACAAAAGTGACCTCCAAAGCACCCAAAAACTCTATTGTAAATAATCTGAGAGAAAAGAGGGGGTGAGCTTGAAGAAAACCTAGTAAGAAATATGTATAAAGGTATTGATACTATGCATGAATACAAGCATAATAAAAATATGTTTAAAATAACATGTAGTGCAAAACCTGAGTTTAGGCACAATAAAGGATGGATTCTATAATTGGTTAGGTAACCAAGCTGAGTATGAGAGAATGCTTTAGAGCACCTCACGTGTCCTGGTCCCTAAATCTAACTATAGGGAATAAATTTATTGCTAGTAAAATAAGTTGTTCAAGGTACAATTTTCGATCTAACATTTCATATACCATTCAAAAAATATTATAATTCACATAAAAAATTATATAGGATTTAAATGAAAAAATAATCAAATTTAACGGTGAAACATATCAGGAAGTCAAATCAGTCGATCAGATTTAGAAAATTAATCACTTAATAAATCAAAATCAATTATTTATATTCCGAAATCAAATGCTCAGAAAATCAGAACACCCGATCAGATTTCATAAGTACGATCAGATTCAGTAATCAAATATAAACCAATTTAATAGCAATAGTATAGTAGAGACTAGGCTACACCCAACAATATCATGCATAAAACAGAAATCCTAGAGGGATTAATAACAACATATGATCATAGTCAAAAGGGGTCCACATTGTACACTTGCTAGGTGACATATGCGAGGCTGAAGACATGGTAGGTCTAACAGCATATGATCAATCACTCAGAATGCATGAAATGAGGCCAACAGTCTCAAAACATTTATAATTCAAAATAAACACATATTCATATTCAAAGTAGTAAAAGAATATTTTCAAATGAATCATAAATTTATCAAAATCAGAATAATAGCAGTTCAAGGATAAAAATTTGTAAAATATTCTAGATTTAGATTTCAGAGTTCAAAATATTTTTTTACATATAATAAAATCATTACCATCACTTGTACAAAACACAAAATCAAAGAAAACTATCAAAATTAGGCTCGTAAAATGAGTTATGAATTTAATGCTCCTAATTGCTATATGAGATTTAAATCCATTTATTCCCCCAAAAATCTATGCAAAATATTTCAAATTCCCTTCTTATAAATTTTAGGGATAAAAATACGTTTAATGATATTTTGAAAGCATAACATCTAAGTTTTCCCTAACCTCCCTGCACGAGAAATACAGTTTATAACCCTATGGCAGTTCCACAAATCCAATCCAAATCATCCCAAAATCATTCCATAATTTCATTTCAAGACCAATATGTAATCATAGCATCTGTACATCTTTTACACATTCCTTACCTCTCGGTTTCTACTAAAAAGCTCAATAGCACTAGGATTGCACCACTCACTTTCGAGCTGCACAATTGTATATAAATATAATCAAATCATCACACTTCCTCAAAAGAATATTTATCACTCTAAAAGCTATTACATTGCCTACAGCAGCTGCTAAACTGGTTTATTTCATACTGATTCTAACACTGTAGCTAGTGTAAAAACTACTCCGTTTTCAATTCCGATTTCACCGATAGTCTTCTATTAATTTATACATTCTCCTAGTACCCAAAACACATTGAAATAAGCACAATTCATGGCTGCCCTTCACTTGGCCTAATTGTACAAGCATAAATTCACTACTAATTTCAACAATTTAAGCTTAATTTCTTGGTTTATACATGTTATTCATTCTTTCTACACCATCTTCGTCTAACAAAACACCATGAACATGTAAGTGCAACCATGGCATAATCCTAGGGATGAATTTGAGGTGGTTTTAATCCAAATTAAGCTTAAACACTTAGCTAAACATAAAGATCACATGGTATAAAGCCTTAAGACCGTGAAAATCTAAGCTTTCTCTCACTTACATGTGTTGGCTGAAAATTGAAGATCTGATTTCACCAAGGTTTTGACCTCTTTTGGATGAGAAATTGGTACCAAATTAAAGAGCACTAAATTCTGCATAGGTTTGGTCAAGGTGTTTTTCGATTTTGGTGTGTTTTGCTTAAGGTTTTAAGGTGTTTTCTCTCTCTTAAGCTTTTAGAAATGGTGGAAATATAGAGCATGAAGAGGAAGGTCGACCTAAGCTTGAAGATAACCAGAAAATTCTTTAAAAAAATAATATTTTACTGGGCAAATTACCTACTTAAAGATTTCAGATAATTTTGTCCTTAAACTTTTATAACATTATTAACTAGTCAATTTAACTTCCAAATATTTTATTTTATCATAAAATATAAGTATTAAACATATTCTAATCATTGGATGTGGTTTTATTAAGGTTTGATTGACCGTAAAGGTGAAATTAGAAAATGCCTCTATCTGACCAATTACGTAGATTTTATTCTTCGCATGTGATTTAGTCTATCTAATGGCATGGCATAGAATTGGTCGATCAAAAGTCCACTCAGTTGACCGTTAGTTGCGAAAATTCTTCCGACCTATATCCTTAATCGTCATTTTTAAATTTGTTGCACATTTTTCAAAAATGATCAAAATAGATGATTGTGAGTTGCAGAAACTTACCATCATATTATTTTACTCCAAATATCAGTATTGTGGAGATTCACATCTATCCGGACTGTGTAAGTCTCAGTGGGGCCACAACCTGAATTTTCAGTTTTACCTATAAAACCCAATGAACAAAATAGTTATTAGATACCTTAATTCAGTAGCATATAGTACAATATTAGTAAATGTAGATCTCACATCCTCCCCACCTTAGGAAATTTGATCCTTCAAATTTGAGTAGGCCTATCAATGGAAAAGTCCTAGATATTTTTCCTTCATTAGGCTTTCTAACTCCCAAGTAGCTTCTTCGTCTAATGATACTACTAGAGACCCTTGACTAATGGAATAGTCTTAGACCGTAGTATTTTATCCTTCCTATCTAAGATATGAATCGGCTTCTCAACATAGCTCATGTCTTCCCTGATTTCTAACAGCTCATATTGAATTACATGCGACGGATTTGGATGGTACTTCCATAACATGGACACGTAGAAGGCATTATGAACTCTAGATAACTCCTGTGGTAGTGCTAATCTGTAGGCTACGTCCCCTACTCGGTCTAAGATCTCAAAAGGCCCAATATACCGAGGACTCAACTTTCCTTTCTTACTGAATCTCATAATCCCTTTGGAGGGTGAGACTTTCAAGAATACAAAATCCCCTATTAAGAATTCCAATGGTCGGCGTCTGAAATCTACATAGCTTTTCTGCCAACTTTGAGTAGCTTTTAGCCTTTCACAGATAAGTCAAACATCTGTTGAAGCTTGTGTGAGACCCAATTTTACAATACTATACACCATATTTTTGTAAATCCTTAATAGTGGAAATAAATTACTTAGTGAAATTAAACAAGTATTGAATGTGGATTCCACTTTGGATCTTGGATTTAATGGAATTATGATTTATAATATGGTGTATAAGAGGTAAAATAAATATTAAATGATGAACTGAGGGTATAAAATAAATAAAGAAACATATCTGAAAATTTGGATTGCACGCCATTTCTTTTGCTGCTGTTATGCCGCACGGTTCATCCATCTAAAGAAAAAAAAATTGAGCTGCAATTTTATGGTATAAAATGTACAAATAAATGATATATAAAGGAAGAGAAATTTATTAATTGGACATGTGATCAATTTTGATTGGTTGGAGTATACAAAGGAGGGGAAAACAAGTCAAAAAATGTGCAGGAATATTGTTGCACTGCCACTCCTTTTTGCTGCACTTTGCTACTCGTGTAAATGCATTACAAAGACATAAAATGATGAAAGAAATGGGTTAGATAGATAGGTGGAGAATTCTTATTGGATGGCATGATGTGATAACCGTAAATTTTTTAATTATTGGAAATTATAAATATTGAAAATAAATAAAATTGTGAGAACGGGATACTAGTGAAAATCCCGAGAATTGAGAAAGGAATGAATGGTGGAAATCTGAGTGAAGGAAAAATTAAATTCGAAAATAAGTATAAGAGGAGAAATTATGGAAAATAAGGAGAAGAGGAAATTTAATTTGGATAATGGAAATCCAAATTAAATAAATAAAATGAGAAAAGAAAATGAAATATATTTATATAATTTTATATTATATAAATGTATTTTTGTACAAATACATATGTACTGAAATACTATATAGTATATATTAATATACAGTAGTATATTTATATATATATATATATACTATTTTATTAATTTAAATAGTACATATGTATACAAGTAAAATATTTTATGTATATATAAATATATATATACATACATATATAGAAAATGTAAATGTTATTTTACATTAAAGTTTATATGTATACATATTGTAAATACAATATATATTTTTATATTACATTTATATATATATATATATAAATGTTATTCAATTTAAAGTACATGGAAATATATATATTTTATGTGTAACTATATATTATTAATATATAATATATATTTATATAGTATATAGTACATAGTACTATATAATAAAATAATATAATTATATTTATAATAAAATTATAAATATAATTATAATTAAAAAAAAGAAACATAACCAGAATTGGGAAGGCTCCTGATTCTGCCTTCTCGAGGGGCGACCGGCCCTTCGCTGGAGAAAGAAAGGAGAGGAGAGAGGAGTGATGTCGCCGGCGAGCCAAGGGCTGGAAGAAGAGGCGACCGGCGATGGAGAAAGAAAAGAAACGGAAGCAGAAACAGGGGAGAAAACGCAGCGGAGGCCAGGAAGAGAAGAAAACCAGATCTGGCGGTGCCGGCCAAACCGATCGCCTAGAAAATGTGATCCAAACGGCTGAATTTGAAAACTTATAAAAAAGTAGACCAGAACAAATGTGGATGCAAGCCATATATTTCTAAAAAGGTAAATGAGTTAGGAATGGTTTTGGGTTTGCACAATTTGGATAACCCTGCATTGAGGTATAAACCAATTTGTGCATAGAGGTCAGTAGATAGTCTGCCAGAATGCACCTGAAAACAAAGTAAATTTGAGGAATTATTAAAAATGATTCATTAATGATAAAATTGAGAAACTTACCATTATGAATAGGGAATTGAATTAGGATTCATAAGGTCTTGAATTCATAGTTTTTAGGGAATTGAATTAGGATTCATAAGGTCCTGAATTCATAGTTTTTGGACATTCCTATAATTATTAATGTAATTTTTAATGTGCAAAGGTCATAAAACCATCCTGCCAAATGGACAGAATTGGGCTGAATTTTGGAAAATTGTTGAAAATAATACATAATGAATTAAAAAGTGGGCCTTACACCTCGGAATAGGGAATTAAGTTAGGTTACAGATAAAATTAATGGTGTATTAATTGGAATCCAATATTTTTGGTTATGAGAAAAAAGGCATTGATAGGTCAGAAATTCTTACAAAGAATAATGCTACTCATATAGTGAGATGGGGTGAAGAGAAACATTTCAAATGTAGTACATTCTTTATAACTGAAGAATTAAATTTTAACTATAATTGGATATGATTTTGCAGCATTGAGTTCTAGAGATTAAAAAAGTATAAGCTGCACTGTAAACGATACTACATTGCACAGAAATTAAGATAAGGAACATTTATGGGAGATGCATAGGAAATGCTATGCTTGCATGTGAGAATTTTCGGAAACCAGTCTTAACCGTTTCTCACCCAATTTTTCCTAAACAAGAAAATAAAAATTTATTTTAAATCCATACAAGTCTAAATATGATTTAAGTTGCATAAAATCTATTTTTATTATTTTACATGAAATGATTTATCATTTATGTTTAAATATGCTATTTGGATATTTAAAGTTTTGCATTGAGAATTTAATGAATTTTATTACTATCAAATATAATATTTATTCTTTTATATGATTTATGGATTGACTGAAGATAATGTTAATGAAATGATTTTTTTCGTGATTTATGAATTTATGAAAATGATTTTTGAGGCGGTTGCTCCTTTGTGATCATGCATACTGTTATATGTACATGATATGTTTGCGGGACTATGGTCAAGCTCACAGGTTTCCATAGTGAGCACTTGACCAGTGCGAATTGTAACTGTTAACGATGGCCATTGTTACTGTTTGTCCCTTTGAGGATACTGTTCATCTCTCCGAGGATACTGTTTCATGCATAATTCTATTGGATATGACTATTTCCACTATTATCGATTTGACTGATATGAAAGAAAGAAATGTTTAAATAGAACAAGTGATAAAGATAACTTTTAAATGAATTGCTTTACTGTACTAGATGAAAAATACAGAAAATATTGCTTTATATCATGATTTTGAAGTGTTACTGTACTGTTTATTGAAATTGCATACTGGAATTACTTTAAGGAATTGTTTTATATAAATTATTTTATATACTGTTATCAATTGGAAATTGCATAAAATTATTAAATGTTTTATACTGATTATCTATTTCATCGTCAATTGTTTACTCCTTATTGTCGGAACTAAGGACCGGAACATGAAAGGTACTTCAAAGTACCTCCCATACTCTATTTGATTACTTAGCTGACTATAATATCTTTCCTAAAATGTCTCTTAGTGTATCACTAGGAAATAAATGATTTTATGTATTTTAATATTCATATTTAATTTATTTTTTATAACACGTAAAATAATTTTATTTTAATTTTATTTATCTGCATATAGTAGCATAGTACACACTTTTACAAATGTTTTTTACTGGACTTTCCCCAAAGCTCACCTCTTTACTCACCCTCTCATATAGCTCATCAATGTTCGTGCCGATCGCTATTTCCAGGTTAGTTGAAGAAGATCATTAGAAGTTTAACGTAGCAAATAAACAAGTATATGTGGAATGTTATATTTAATATTCAAATAATGTATGCACTGCTAATGTAATTATAGTCTGAGATGTAAATTGTATGGTATAGTGCCAAAGAATGCTAAAAAAACTAATGGAATGTACTTGAATGGAATTGATATAAATGAAAATAAGAATTTGGATACTATAGTTTATACTCTGATTGTATTATTATCTTTTACCAGTGAATGATTTAATAGTAAAATGATTAATATGATTTGAAAATTATAGAGTGAGCTTACACTGACACAGAATGGTAACGAATGAATGAAAGAGAAAGATAGTATCGAAAAGAAAAAGTTAGTTTAGAATTTCATAATTCCGAATGTTACAATACCTCTCAAAAGATGTAGTAACTCCGTAAGAATGGAGTCTACTAGATACAGTCCGACAAAACTAATTATACTTATCCCAGATAATCTAAAAACGACGTAGAGCAGGGAATGAGCTAAAGCCCAGTAAGTAACATAAATAAATCGAAATTAGGATCATATCTCATTCCTAAGTATCATCACATAATCATATAATCCATTCAGTATTATAGATCCACACCATTAATCAATAGCAAACTTTATCAATTTATGTATCAGTAAAGCTCTACTTTGGGCAACTGGAATGAATATGTTTCTTGTCTCAATGGCTTGTTTTCCTTATTAACACCTCGAGGTATCAAATTGCCAAGAACTTGTCAAACATTTAGATCGTTTACCTTATCAAAATATATACTCATCGAATAATATTAATATTTCCTCTTTATGTAGGAATTTGGCAATACTAAATCCTTTATCATATAATTGCAGTATATTTTGTAACTTAATGTCTTATCAACTCAATAAACACCTTAAAGTATATTACTACAGAAATGCTGTTTGAAAATACAATCATTTACTTATCGAATTCATTCTTCAATATTTCACTCAATTACTTGTCAGTAAAGCTCAATATGTTGAAATTAACTTATTTACACTCCAAAAGTATTATGTTTCATAACTACCAGGTACAATTACCTAACCCATGTTCCCATTCACAGTACAACTCAAAGATTGCCAAAGAATACAATGATTTACCTGATGAAAATATAGTCCTCGTACTTGGTGTATAAAAAACATTATAAATCCATATTTATATATTTAACATTTTATAATTATCAATATTCACAATTATACTTAATCATTCTCAGTCATTAACAGATCATGTTAGGGTTTATGGGACATTAGTCGGAAGGATGCTTTAAAGTATCTCATTTCCCTAATGCATTGACACTGTGTACCTCTTAATCCATCACATATACTAGATATCCTCACACTTATATGCATATGACATGTGTAAGCATAAATGCATAAAAATCATAGTTTAAATGCTAGATATAAAGATTGAAGCATAAAGCCAATATGTATAATATCATTACGCAGTAAAAATGTAACAATCCAAATGTACAATAAATCATATACATTTTTACACATATTTGACGATTGGGCCGTCTGCGATGCCTTAATCACTTAAACAGTAACAATGATAATAGTAAACTTTAATTTATTTACAAGACTGGAATATGAAATTTAATAATATTCCTTAGCACTTTACACCCTCTGTATCTATTTTATAATTTAAGTAGTACTTACAATTAATCTGAATATATAAAAGAAAATAAAATACCTCCAAGATTGACAATATACAGACTCGGGTAACCGAAATCGCAGCCAATAATCTCGGGATGGTATGTCTCTTATCCAAATATAGTATCCTATGGAGTAGAAAGTAAAAGGGTGAGCAAAACGTGCTCAGTAAAGGAGTCGTATACAAGATTGATAGAACGAAAACTATATGCTGGAAAATATTCATTTTCCTAACGATTCACTTGGCACAGTAAACGGATGGATACTATAGTTGGCCAAGAAATCCAGATGGAGCATGGAAGGTATTTTGAAATACCTGTCTTGTCCCGGAAACCCAGAACGACTAAAGGGAATATTTCATAAATTGTTGATATAAAACAATTTGATAACATTTTTCCATAAATCATAAATGGTAAATAAACCATTTAATTTAATCACTTTAGTAACACTTTCAAATCACGTGACAGTGACAGTAACAGTAGTAAAATAGTACAATAAATCTGTTGAATTTAAACTGTGGAAATAATATACCAACCAGTTCAGAACAATATGATAAAACGCTTCAGTAAATAGTGAATAAACAATTCAATGCAGTAAACAGTATATTTCGGTACAGTTCAGTAAACAGTAAATCACAGTTTAGTAAACAGTAGGTTTCAATACAGTTCAGTAATCATTTAACACTAGGTTGAGACTAGGCAACACCCTAAATAATCATGCTATAATTATCCCTATAAGGAAACAGTAACAGTATGCAATAAGATCTATGGCCATAGTCTATAAGGTGTCCGTAAAGTACACTTGCCAGGTGACCCTAGGATTGCTGATGACTTGGCAGGTCAATCATCCACAGTGACAGTATAGTAACAGTGAGCATGAAAATGGGGCCTAAAGTCTCAAAATCATTTTATTTAAATATAAAATACCTTTAGGAAATTTAAATAAAATATCATTAAATTTAATAAAATTTCCAAAAGATATTAAATTCATATTTAATAGTACAGTAAAAACAATCAATAAAATATTCATTCTTCAGTGAGAAAATTTATAAACGTTCAATTTTACTATAAAATATTTTAAAGAACGTATTTCAGAGTCGATTTGTGATAGTCATAGTCAACCTCTCTTGTGGGATTTCAGAGTAACTGCCTATAATCATAGACTTACTTCAGCATCAGGGATCCACCAACATTGAAGTATGTGCCAAGACTTATGTTTAACCACGTTTTCGATTTGAGATGGCCTCATCAAGCAACATCCCTACTATACTACTAACTCCATACTATTTAGGCAAGGTATTTGCTGAGCCTTATATAAATGACTTACTGAGCCTTGCTCATTAAACGCTATTTAAATTTTTCAGATTGAGCACGGAGTTGGGAGAGTATTTCAAAGCCTTTCGAATAGTCTCGAGCCTGAAATATAGTCCCAACTCTCCAAAGAAAATTTTTGTGAACATTTTTGGGTATACACACTCTCCTTTTGTATCTATTACTAATTCAAGCTGTTGTTGATTCGGTACTTAGATGGGATGCAATCTGATATAGAAAATAGCATCTAGATTAGAAATGATGAAGTATGGAATGTTGATTTTGCATGAGTATGGATTGTGGATTGAATAGCATTAACAAGTGATCAAGTAGGAAAAATATGAACCATAAGATGAAATGTCATGATATGGAAATGAACTTGGTCATAGAAATGCTAGAATATAATCAACTGCTATTCTGGGAAGCATGAGCTAGATATTTCTTGTAATTTTTATGCAGGAAAATAACCTGGGTAAAGTGATAAAAATAGGCGAGGGACTTAACGTCTCGAAACAAAAATTCACTATATTGCACTTAGACAAAACAGATATAGGAAATCGAAAAAAAAAATAACCCTAATTTCTATACATCCATACAAGTAAGAGACACCGTCACGGCCTTTAGATCGTGACAAATTTATTGGTATCAGAGCCGAGATTGTCTAATGCATGTCAGTGTTGAAGAGTTAGAATAGTTTACATCCCATAGTACTGATATTGCCTGATTGTATAGTGCTCTATAAGTGCAGAAAACTGTTCTAAATGCATTGTTGTAATATTGAATACAGAAAAAGATATGAGGAGACGATGGGGACGTGGACGAACCTCACATGTGAGGCAAGCTCAATCACCTCCACCATCACCACCTCCAAGTCCAAACACTCGATTCGCACGCTTGGAGCAAACCATGTCCGGGATAGTGGCCTTGGTAGAGCGAAAAAATGCCAAGAGTCAAGATCAACAATAGACTCCACTCGTACAAGAACCGACACAGCCCGCTCCGCCACCCCCACCACTGAGTCAGCAGTCACCGACTCCTCAATCACAGACTGTACCACCACCGCCTCCACCTACACAGATAGTAGCGCCCACATCATCAGCTACTAATGTGAGGCAGAATGTGGAGCAATTTAAGCAATTCCAGAAGATGAACCCTCCGGTGTTTAAAGGAGCAATGGACACTGAAGCAGCTGAGACATGGTTGATGAAACTAGAGAAAGCCTTTGAGATTATAGGATGCAGCTCAGAGGATATGGTGAACTTAGCTGCTTATATGTTTGAGGGTGAGGCCGAGCACTGGTGGAGAGCGGCCAAGATCGTGTTATAAAGCAGGAACTCTACCATTACATGGGAGGCATTTCTTGAGGCCTTTAACGGTCATTACTTCCCTGAGAGTGCCCGTGAAAAGAAGCAAGAAGAGTTTCTCAGCTTGGTTCAAGGTTCCATGACAGTGGACCAGTATGTGGCGCGGTTCACTACCTTGTCTCGCTATGAGCCGTATATAGTGAATGATGAGGCAAGAAAGGCCAAGAAGTTCATTAATGGGTTGAGGCCAGTAATTCGAGGAAGACTCTCAGCTCTTCGTATTGTGTCCTATGCCGATGCTATCCAGAGAGCTCAGTTTGTGGAGCAAGACTTGGAAAAGACACAGAGCCAGTAAAGGACCGATACTAGGAGGCCCGAGCAGAATAGGGCCCAGCATAAGAGGTCGAAGTATGGAGCACCTCACACTCAGGCTTCTAAGCCTAAGACAGCTTAGATCTATCCGAGGTGTAGTAGAGATCATGGCACCAGGCCATGTTATATGGACATAGGAGCTTGCTTCAAGTGTGGCAAGATTGGACATCGCTTTAAAGACTATCCCACACTCAAAGCTCCTGAAAGGCGACCTGAGACAAAGAGCACAGATAAGCAAAAGCCCACGGATAAGGGCAAGAAACCAGTGGCACAGGGCCGAGTATTTGCTTTGGACCAAGAGACTACTGATGCCTCTGAATCCGTCATCAAGGGTAAGCTCTTAATTAATGATTTTGAAGCTTTTGTACTCATTGATTCTGGCTCCACGCATTCATTCATATCACCTGCATATGCTAGGAAGCTAGAGTTAGAGCTTGAACCCTTGGGCAAATTGTTGCATGTTAGTAAACCCTTGAATGAATCTCAAATGACAGACTTAATATGTAAAGGAAGTAAAGTGAAGGTGGGAGATAGACACCTAGTAGCGGATTTGATATTATTAAACATATATGACTTTGATGTAATACTAGGCATGGATTGGTTACCTAACCATCATGCTAGTTTAGACTGTCATAGCAAAGTAGTGATCTTCTCCCTACCTGAAAAGTTTGTACTAAACTTTGATAAGATGAAATGAAAAGCCTTTTTCGTTTAAAATTGTACTAACATGAAATGAATTTTGTTTGTGAAGGCTATCTCGCTTTTGTCGAGGATGCCAATAAGAGCCATCCAAAACTCTCAGACATCTCCGTGGTTAAAGATTTCCTTGATGTATTTTCGGATGAGCTACCGGGGCTACCTCCGGAAAGAGAGACGGAGTTCGCTATAGAGCTACTCCCAAGCACTCAACCAATATTGAAGCCTCCATATCGAATGGCCTTGGTCGAGTTAGAGGAATTGAAGAAGCAGTTGCAAGAGCTATTGGATAAGGGGTTTGTAAGACCAAGTGTGTCATCTTGGGGGGCTCCAGTATTGTTTGTTAAGAAGAAGGATGGCAGTTTAAGACTGTGTATCGATTATAGGCAGTTGAATCAAGTGACGATTAAGAACAAGTATCCACTGCCTAGGATTGATGATTTATTGGACCAGTTGAAAGGTGCTCAGATATTTTTCAAGATTGATTTGAGATCTGGGTATCATCAGTTGAGAATTAGAGGCGAGGATGTACAAAAAATAGCCTTTAGGATGAGATATGGCCACTACGAGTTTTTGGTCATGCCATTCGGATTGACCAATGCCCCTGCAGCCTTCATGGGCTTGATGAATGAAGTGTTTAAGCCCCACTTGGACAAGTTTGTCATCGTATTTATCGATGATATTTTAGTGTATTCTCGATCTCGGGAGGAGCATAAGCACCATCTTTGCATCGTTCTTCAGACCCTCCATGAGAAAGAACTCTATGCGAAGCTCAGCAAATGCGAATTTTGGCTAGAACAGATTAGTTTTCTGGGGCATGTGGTATCGAAGGATGAAGTGGCAGTAGATCCAGCAAAGATAGAGGTTGTAATGAATTGGGAGAGGCCTATGACGGTGACCGAGATTCGTAGTTTTTTGGGGCTAGCGGGATATTACCGAAGATTTGTTGAGGGTTTTTCTAAGCTAGCCGGACCTTTGACTCGTCTCACATGCAAGGATGTCAAGTTTGAGTGGAATGATGCGTGTGAGCACATTTGAAACACCGATTGACTACAGCACCCGTCCTCACCATTCCTAGTGGTTTAGGGGGATTTGCTGTATATAGTGACGCTTCACACCAAGGTCTAGGATGCGTATTGATGCAAAATGGAAAGGTAGTGGCTTATGGTTCTAGACAGCTAAAGAACCATGAAAGGAATTACCCCACCCATGACTTAGAGCTGGCAGCAGTGGTGTTTGCACTAAAGATATGGCGTCATTATTTGTATGGAGAAAAGTTCTAGATTTTCACCGATCACAAGAGTCTGAAGTACCTCTTCTCACAAAAAGAATTGAACATGAGACAGAGAAGGTGGATGGAATTACTTAAGGACTATGATTGTGAGATTCTATACCATCCGAGCAAGGCTAATAAGGTGGCTGATGCATTGAGTAGAAAGAGTATGGGCATAGTCAGCTACATGATGCTTAGAGAATGGGAGTTGATAGAGCAATTTTCAGAGATGAATTTGAATCTAGAGCCTACAGGTGAATGTTTTATGGCTAGTTTGAGGATAGAGCCTAGTATCATGGAACAAATTAGACAGGCTCAGAGTGGGGACCCGAAGTTGATTGAAGTTATTGATTTGATACGAAAGGGTCAGGAATCAGAATACGAGGTTAGTAGTGATGGTTTATTGAGGTTCAATGGGAGAATATGTGTTCCAAGCAATGAAACCTTAAAGAGACAGATCATGGATGAGGCACATAGTTCTAAGTACACGATGCACCCAGGTAATACAAAGACATATAAGAACTTACGCAAAGTGTACTGGTGGTCAGGTATGAAGAAAAACATAGCAACTTTTGTGTCTAAGTGCCTAGTGTGCCAACAAGTTAAAGTGGAGCATCAGAAGCCGGCAGGGTTGTTCACTCCTTTGTCTGTGCCAACTTGGAAGTGGGAGCACGTGACCATGGATTTCATCATGGGACTTCCTAGGACCCGAAGAAACCATGATGCCATTTGGGTGATTGTCGATCGATTGACTAAGTCGACACACTTCTTGGCTATGAAAGTCACAGATTCACTCAGTGCTCTTGTAGATTTGTATGTTAGAGAGATCGTGAGATTACATGGAGTCCCTGTGAGTATAGTGTCAGATAGAGACTCTTGGTTTACTTCTCGTTTCTGGGAGCATTTCCAGGACGCTTTGGGAACTAAATTGATTTTCAGCACCGCTTTCCATCCTCAAACTGATAGACAATCTGAGAGAACAATTCAAACCCTTGAGGATATGTTGAGAGCGTGTGTCATGGATTTTCAGGGCTCATGGGATGATCATTTGGCACTGGCTGAATTTGCATATAACAATAGTTTCCACTCCAGCATTGGGATGGCACCGTATGAGGCGTTGTATGGGCATAGGTGTAGATCCCCGATAGGTTGGGAAGAAGTGGGTGAAAGGAAGATATTTGCTCTTGAACTTGTAGAAAAGGCTTCGGAAAGTGTTAGATTAATATGCGATCGATTGAGGACGGCACAAAGCAGACAAAAGAGTTATACCGATAATCGCAGGAGACACTTGGAGTTTCAAGTGGGAGATAAGTTGTTTTTGAAGATCTCTGCATCTAAAGGCATAATGAGGTTTGGTAAAAGAGGGAAGTTGAGTCCTCGGTACATTGGTCCGTTTGAGATATTCGACAGAGTGGGTGATGTGGCATATCGATTAGTGCTACCACCAGAGCTATCGAGCGTGCATAACGTCTTTCACATATCTATGCTCAGGAAATACCATCCGGATCCCTCACATGTGATTGATTATGAACCTTTGGAGATCAAAGAGGACTTAAGTTATGTTGAGAGACCGCTTCGAATTTTGGATAGGAAGGATAAAGTGCTGCGGTCCAAGACAATTCCCTTGGTAAAGGTGCTTTGGCAACATCATTCCTCGGAAGAAGCTACATGGGAATTGGAGAGTCTCATGAAAGAGAAGTACCCTCACTTATTCTAGGATAACTTGTAGCAATTTGGAGGACCAAATCTTTAAGGTGGGGAGGATGTGAGAACCGAAATTTTTCCTAACTAAATATGTATTCTTATGTAATTTAGTGACAAAGAGATAATGTACTTGCAAGATTTCAAGTATAAGATTATAGTACGTATTCATAGAAGTCAAGTATTCAAGCTTAATGTGAGATATACGATAAAACGATATATGAAGTGCACACTAAATAAGTACAAAAGAAGTTTTAATTCTATGATTTAAAAGGTTACATGTGCACGTAAGTCAAACTAAAAGCATGTAATGTGTACGGATGCAAACGTACATGCATGTATGTATGCGTATGAACATACGCAAATAATGATAAAAAAAATAAATTAATGTACACATGTACACATAAGTATAGATATATGTACATACAAATAAATGTAAATGCATGAGCATATAAATTAAATATATAAGTATATAAAGGACAATACACAAGTATACATTATATAGAATACAACTATATAAGTGGAAAAAAAATTATATATATGGGTAATATATATATATATATATATGAAAATAGATAAATAAAAATATATTATAAGTATATTAAGATTATATGTATTATATATAATACATAATGTATGAGATATATATATATATTGTATAATCCTTAATAATAAAAGCTATATATACATATATATTAAAGGTTTGAAATATAAATCACTTTATATTTAAAAGTATGAATATATTAAAAAAAAAAAAGAGATCTGATGAATGATCGAATTGGGTGGGAAAAATCCCACCCAAAAATCATTTCCCACCCAAAAATCAAAAGTGCTCTGCCATCAACACCACATGCACCCTATACCTATACTACTAATAAAATAAACTAAAAGAAAAAGAAAGAAAACCTAACACACACAAAAGTGCTTAGCCCTTCTTTCTCACGTTTTTCCTTCTCCCGTTTTTGCTCGTCATCTGAAAACTTCTCTGCCTCCCATCGTGTCTTCCTTTCCTTCCTCATGTAGCACACTTTGGATAGTCAACGAAGACCTTGAGAGGGCTGAACAAAAGTGTAAACATTAAGGAAAAAGAGGGAAATTGTTGGCTGATCAGTGGATAGCTTATGGGAGCTGTGTTTGAACTAGAAAATATGGGTTTTTGAAGAAGGAATAGACTGCCACAAGAAGGAAAACAGAAGTATAAGCTGGGATTTTTGAAGCTAAGTTGAAGAAGGAGATTAAGGAAGGTGAGAGGGCTGGAAATCAAGGCTTAGTTGCTAAAGGTGAGAGGGCTGGAAATCAAGGCTTAGTTGCTAAAGGTTCAAGGCTGTTGGGCTAGCGTAGAGGCTAAGAAAAGAAAGGTGCAGTGACGCCATTACAAACAAGAAGCAAAGGTAAGAAAGTGATTTAAAAGAGGGACTTTACAAAGATGAAAAAGAGCTAATCGGTGACTGTTTAGGTGCTGAACCAGAACACCAAAAGAAGGGAGGGCTGCTTCACGTGGTGGTTGTAGCTGACAAACAAGGGCTACCGTAGGGGGGGCATTTCCACACCAAGCTACCTTGATTCACTAAGGTAAAAGAAATAGAAAAGAAAAGAAATAAAAGAAGGAAAAGAAATTAGAAGAAAAGAAATATATATATATAAATATATTTTTATATATAGAAAAAAAATAGATTTAAGAATTTTATTATATTAGTGTTAAAAATATATGTGTATATATATATATATATATATATATATACATATATATATGTTAAATTGCTTGAAAACAAGGAAATAGATAAATATATGTATGTATAGTACATAAATAAAGATATACATCAGATTTTTAGAAAGTATATATTATATTAGTGTGTTATATATATATACTATTTGATGACAAGATAAGAAACAAGAAGAGAAAGGAAATAGAAGAAAAGAAAGGAATAGATATATATATATATATATACATACATACATACATACATACATTTCTCATTTGAAAAACATGGAATTTGATATATATATATATATATATATGTGTGTGTGTGTGTGTAGGTGTAGTACATATATATAAAGATGTAGGAAAAATGAGAGAATGTGATGTAAGGACTTGAAATATATGGTGTTAAGAGTATATATATATATATATATATATATATATATATATATATACATATATATACATATATATATTATGTTGGAGTATAAATTTACATAGGCGTATTGAAAACTTAAGCTAGACTTTATTAAGTCGAAATTCCTTGTGAATGTGTAGTGCGCCAAGAGGACGACGGACATGGTCTAGCTGGACGCGGGACACGCTTGAACTGAGCCTTGCCTTAGGTAAGACGTTTATATAAAGTAGAAGTAGGATTATCCTGTATAGGATTGAATCTTACAATAGAATGAATTGAATACCTAGATATTTAATATAACGAAATGAAATGTAGGTATGATATTCATCTTGATAAAGTACCAAGGTGAGAGACATTGCTCGTAAGTGAATCGATATGATATAGGTTCATAGATATTATGAGATGAAATGATAAACATTCATGCAATTCATGAGCATGTCATTTTATGGTCTTATTTCACTTCCTTGAATTTTATTGTCATCAAGCATGACTTATTACTATACATGAAAAAGCGAAATGATTTATTCTTATCATGTTTTCAAGAAAATTTTGGATGCTTGAATGGCTTTGAAAAGAATGAAATAACAGTTTTCACATATGTACGTATATACATTTAAATGATCTTCAGAAATGCATTACGTATATTAAATTATTTTTATACGAAAGATTGAATTACTTTATGAGACTATAGGCACCATAAGAGAATTAAATTCAATAAAGCACAATGGAAGCCGCCTAATTAGAGATTACTCATTAGGCATAGCAGTTTGTCCGACAATAGTCGTGGACAGGTCTCAGTCTTGCTTGATCAGTGGGACTGAGAGATATGAAGTCTATGGCCATAGATAGCGCCCTAGTGGTTTCCAGGGGACGATGATATGATTCTTCACTGCTAGCTACAGTGAACTAAGTCTTTATTGATAGAGAGATGGGGATCTAGCCTAGTCTCAAATGATATGAAATGAAGTTTAGAGTATGCCTTTAAAATGAAAATGAACTCTAAACTCGATATTGATTTACAGTATATGAAACGCATTTTGATGCTATATGTGATATGAAATATACTTCAAAAGTATATGTGATATGAAATGTATTTCAAAAGTATATGTGATATGAAATGTATTTCAAAAGTATATATGATATGAAATATGCTTTAAAAAGTATATTTGACATGAAATGTAAACGCTTACATATTTCAAGCATGTCTTAAAAGAACACATGAAATGTATTGATACTTCACATGCCTTGAAACTTGTTGGAAAAGAACATGTAGTATATGTTTTATGATTGTAACCACTTCATTCATAATTACATGTTCAAGATCACATTATGACTTCAAGACTTAGACATCTCATGATATGTTGAAGCATAATAGGATTGAGTTGGAAAATACATGTAAATGCTGCATGATGAATAAGAAAATGATCAATAATGAATTCTCCTCACATGACATCATGCATGGCATATAGAACAGTATAATTCTAACTCTGCACTTATATAAATGACTTACTGAGCCTTGCTCATTAAATGCTATTTAAATTTTTTAGATTGAACACGGAGTTGGGGGAGTATTTTGGAGCCTTCCGAATAGTCTTAAGCCTGAAAGATAGTCCCAACTCTGCAAAGAAAATTTTTGTGAACATTTTTGGGTATACACACTCTCCTTTTGTATCTATTACTAATTCAGGCTGTTTTTGATTCAGTACTTAGATGGAATGTAATCTGATATAGAAAATAGCATCTAGATTAGAAATGATGAAGTATGGAATGTTGATTTTGCATGAGTATGGATTGTGGATTGAATAACATTAAAATGTGATCAAGTAGGAAAAATATGAACCATAAGATGAAATGTCATGATATGGAAATGAACTTGGTCATAGAAATGCTAGAATATAATCAACTGCTATTCTGGGAAGCATGAGCTGGATATTTCTTATAATTTTTATGCAGGAAAATAACCTGGGTAAAGTGATAAAAATAGGCGAAGGAGTTAACATCCCGAAACAAAAATTCACTACATTGCACTTAGACAAAACAGATATAGGAAATCGAAAAAAAAAATTAACCCTAATTTCTGTGCATCCGTACAAGTAAGAGACACCGTCACGGCCTTCGGGTCGTGACAATACCAGCCAGTTCAATAACAATATGATAAAACGCTTCAGTAAACAGTATATTTCGGTACAGTTCAGTAAACAGTAAATCACAGTTTAGTAAACAGTAGGTTTCAGTACAGTTCAGTAATCATTTAACAATAGGTTGAGACTAGGCAACATCCTAAATAATAATGCTATAATTATCCCCATAGGGAAACAGTAACAGTATGCAGTAAGATCTATGGCCATAGTCTATAGGGTGTCCGTAAAGTACACTTGCCAGGTGACCCTAGGATTGCTAATGACTTGGCAGGTCAATCATCCACAGTAACAGTACAGTAACAGTGAGCATGAAAATGGGGCCTAACGTCTCAATATCATTTTATTTAAATATAAAATACCTTTAGGAAATTTAAATAAAATATCATTAAATTTAATAAAATTTCCAAAAGATATTAAATTCATATTTAATAGTACAGTAAAAACAATCAATAAAATATTCATTCTTCAGTGAGAAAATTTATAAACGTTCAATTTTACTATAAAATATTTTAAAGAACGTATTTATAATCTCACTTTAATAAAATTTGGTTACATGAATTTTTAATAAATATTTTTTGGTAAAATACCAATTTATGGAAAATGTTGGAAATAAATTCCAAAATCCATAATTCACTCAATTTATGCATCTAAAATATTTCATGCTATTTTAGAATATTTTTGAGTAATTTCGGCAGCATAACAGCTGCGATTTCCATAACCCCCTGCACTTGAGATATAGTTTATAAAACAGCTGTAATACCATAATTTGCATGATTTCAAGGCAATTCCACTTCCAAATAATTTCATAAAATTATACTCCTAAAATCATGCAATTCAATATATCCCTACAGCTTTCACACTTCTCCCTTACCTGTCTCGTAATAACGAGTCTTTTGGTAGCACCAATCGAAATCCGTCAATCTCGACTGCAAAACAATTTCACCAAAATTTTTCATTCATTTTTCTCTTATTTTTAAGCTATTAACTTCCATTAAATGCAGCCACATAGGATACTGTCTATACCTAACCAGTGTAAATTACACCAGTAATGAAACTTAACTTCCTTGTTTTAGCTCTGATTTCATATCCAATTTCACCAATCTTCTTCTCTTAATTTCTACAATCATTTAGCATATTTAAACCATAAAATGCAGCATCTTATCCTACCCAAAACTCCTTGGCCGAATGCCCCCTTGTACCAAGCTTCATGATTTTCAACTATTTTGAATAATCAATGCTTTCTAACCTTTATATTCATGTTCATTGTCTCATTTTCTATCATTATTATGAAAAGATCTATATAGATTCCTTGAATCCTAACTTGGCCGAAAGTCCCACTCATGGTGGATTTTCATTTAGTCAACAAAAATCAAATCCAATGGTAAAATCAAAGTCTACACCTTTGAATAAATCAAAATACAACTTTGAAATTAAAGGAAACACTAAATCATGGAATTTCTTACCTTTGGCCGAACCCCTTTGCCTCTCTTTTCTCCTTGTTTTCTTCTTTGTTTGATGAGCTAATGGTGTCAATGGAGAGAGGAAATTGTATAGAACATTTTTTCTAGTAATGGGTTTGGTGAGAAAGTCAAGGTTTTAGTTGTTTTTATTGACTTTCTTTCTTTTCTTTTCTTTCTTTCTTTTCTTTGTGTCATGCAAGCCAAATGAAGAAAAAAGTGAATAGTGGCCGGCCATCCGCCTTTGTTGACTTATTGAACTTTCTAGAGAGGGAAAAATTATTATTTTGCCCTTGGTTATGTAAATTTTGGATAATTTTGCCCTTAAGCTTCCGTAGTAGTAAAAACCATGTAATTGGACTCCAAATTTTTGGATGCCTTCACCAAATAATCATATTTAATGTATCTTGATGATTGGAAGTGGTTTCATCGACGTGCGATGCACAGATAGTGAGAAATTATGATTTTACCCCCTGTAACCCGCTGGCGAATTTCTCCTTTTTCAACACTGTTTCAATAAATCTCTTGACACTGTCTTATCCTACTTTTCATGTAGAATATTATGGTATTTTTACTGTCCCAACTCATTTTAGTTTGAGCGTAATTTACGAAAATGCCCTCGAGACGTAACTATCATTTTCCAATTTGTTTTCCAAAATTCACAAAGTAAACCAACAAATATAAAAATTATTTTTATACCTCAAAATTATCATTTTATATTTATTTCACCCACTGTACACTGTATTATCAGTCTTGAATCCATCAAAACCATAAAATTAAAGTGGGGCCCACATTACACTTTCACTTGGAATCACAAAATAATTTATATTTCACTAAATAAATAATTACAAAATATCATGTACAGTATAGTAGAAACAGGTCTCAGAAAAAATCACTATGCTACTTGCAATATTTATTGACGTATAAAAATCAATTTTCAGTAGAATAAAACATATACAAATATCCTTATGCATCAATCTTTAAAACAAAATATTAGTTCTCAATCATATAAAGTATCTGAGATCATCACGTATAAAAATAATTTAGCCTAGGCATATTCCCTATTGTTCATTAACAAAAAGTCGATTTGTGATAGTTAGTCATAGTCAACCTCTCTTGTGGGATTTCAGAGTAACTGCCTATAATCATAGACTTACTTCAGCATCAGGGATCCACCAACATTGAAGTATGTGTCAAGACTTATGTCTAACCACATTTTCGATTTGAGATGGCCTCATCAAGCAACATCCCTATTATACTACTAACTCCATACTATTTAGGCAAAAGGTATTTGCTGGTATATACAAAAGTACTACATAACAATTAGTATGAGCGGTTAGGGTGCCTTTTTATTGTCTCAAAACAAAGCTTTTTTAAATAAGCCATGCAAATAAGATATCTTTTATGCATTAAAAGTCGATTAAATGCATGTTGTTAAATCGTATTTCTTATATGAAAACATGTTCAAGAATATTATTCAAGACATGTTTTAAATATAAAAGTGCACATCTATCAAAAGCATTTTAAGTAAACTCATGCTTAAAGAATTCAATGCATATCATGTAAATATTGTCCTATTTTTTAAAATCATATTTAAATCTAGGATGTCAGAAACTCATGCTATGCATAAATATTTTATATGTAAGAAAGCATGATTGAGAACACATTCACAATGATTATAAATCTCACGTTATGCAAAGATAAACAATGCAGTAAAAGCATGGTCTGAAAGCATACTTTTCAAATTTCATAAAAATCATGTTATGCATACTTAGGCTAATACGGTATGATATGCCTACTAGATCTCACTACTTTAGTCACCTATAAATCAAGTATAATTCTTATAATTCCTCTATATTATATAATTGAAGTCATTTATGTCATTTAAATTCCATAATTTCTTTTACATTCTCTAGATACCTTAATATTTTAAATAAATATTCCGCATGCACCATATGGGCTATTATGCCCTGATTAAGTAATAGTTCACACATAAGGACATAATATCTATGTAATATATTACTTACACACTTCAATCATATAACTATCATATTTTCGCTCACATAGCAAATTATAACACAAGTGTATCATCTTTAAATCATTAAGACCAAATGTATCCTTTATGATATTAAGTCTCGCACTTATAATTTATATGATAACATCACTTATTTCATACTTACTCACCTCGTTATCTCAATTGTGATTAGATACTTCCAAGGTAACCTTAATACAAACTTATTATATAACCTTTCACTACAAGCATAATTCAACAATCATACTCATCATACTTAAACTCATTCATTTAAACGTAAATCATAACTTAAGCAACATGGTACTAATTAAATATACATATGCCACTTACCAACACTCCTAAGCACTCGATATATGACTTTATTGTGCCTTGGGTCGCAAGCTTCCACAATTATTTGTCCATAGGTGTGCTATAAGAAAATTATACAAGCACGTGTCAATCATCATTTTCATAGCAATCATTCAACAAAACACATTAATCATTACATACTTTCTCTTAATTCATTATTAAGGTTAGGTGGTAAAACCTATCCCTTTAAAGTTTTCTCTATAATTCCAAACCACCTAACACATTAACATTTACATACATAAAACATGTCTTAAAATCACCACAAAATCAATTCATTTCATTGGTGCCCTTCACCTTGGCTGAATGTACAAGCTAGTGTATTTCAACTTTTCACTTCAATTTAACATTAAATATGATCATTCCATTAATAAACAATTATCATATCTTAATCTTATAGCTTAAACACAATGATTCCTGTGTAATTCTCACTATTGTCAAATACACTAACTATATTTCCATGAGAATTTATTTCAATTCAATATCACCAATTAACTTAAAATCATTAATACACTAACATATCATAATTTCCATAACAAAATCACAACCTATCTTATAGAAATCCTAGGTGGTCGAATCATAAACCCATCACACATTGAAAATTCATTTAGAAATTCATCATATTCATACTTTACAACATCAAACATATCATCTATCTTGAAATCAAGCTAGGATGACATCTTACCCCAACACTTTCAATCTTGGCTGAATGGTATCCTTAGGGATTCCTTAAATTTTGCTTCCATAAAATCACTTAGTAGTGTTGATTATACAATATATACGATGATGGAATGAAACAAACTCACTTACCATTTTGCATTCACTAAACTTGTGAGCTATCTTCAAAAACCCAAGCTTGTTTCGACCTTTACTCAAGCCAATAATACCACTAGCTCTTAGTATACTTGCTAAAGAAAGGTTAAGGAAGCTTAAACTGGTAAGATTTCAAACTTTCCTCCCTTGAATTTTCCTTGTTTCCACGTGAATTTCACTTTGGTGTTCTGTTTAGTGGCTTTCGGTTTCAAGAAAAAATTACCGACTATTGTATGGCTTTGTAATGGCTATTTTGCTTCTGCACACACACACACATACATTTAAATATTCATAATTCTACCAATGAAAAATAAGGCTTCCCTTAAAAGCCCTCTTAGATATTTAGTTATTTACATTTTTGAATTTCTATTAAATTTTTGTTATTAAATTTACATTGTTATCATTAATTTAAATCACTTGGCTATTATTAATTTGAGTAATTCCATATATATCCTAATGTTTTGAGACATGATTAATTCCCTTGAGGTGGCGGGCCATTAACTAATTATTTAGGATTTTCCATGTAATTTTCACTTTTCGGTACTACTTTATTAGGTTTCAATTTTTGCATGGTCAATTTTAATTCAAAGTTTGACTAAGTACTTTTAGGGTTTAATCACATTTATTTTACTCCCAAAAGTCAAATCACCTTAACCATTTTAACCACTTAGTCTTGCGACCTATGAACAAAATCATCAATTTTTGGTTTATTGCACGTTTCTCGAGATAAGCCATAATCAAAATTTTATAGCTTCGAATGGTTTGCTCGACATCATATATCATCATTTTATGATGATTTAGGTATTTTTGAGTAGGTTTGCACTCTTGAAAGGCCCGCATACCTATCTGTTGGCTCTATAAGCTATACTGAGAGGGGAGGTGAATCGGTTTTTCACTAATCTTAAGCTCGTTTTTCGGTTTCTCTAAATTCTCTAGCCTATATGAATATTTTCTAAGTTCTCTAGGCTATTCAATCATGCAATTCAAATTCAATACAATGAGCACAAATATAATTGCAAGAAAGTAAAGATAGTAGGGAAAGAGAGATTTACACAAGCGATTTATAGAGGTTTGGCAACTTGCCTACGTCCTCTACCTTGAGACGCTCCCAAGGATTTTCTCCAAATCCACTATCTTGAATTTGTGATTACAATCCCTCTTTTTCTTAGGCTCAAGAGTAACCTCCTTCTTTTTCTAGGCTCAAGAGAAACCTCCCTCTTTTTCTTAGGCTAAAAAGTAACCTCCCTCTTTTTCAAGGCTTAAGAGAAACCTCCCCTTTTACAAGGATGGGTTACAAATAATGTAATCAAAGAAAGGCCTCTAGGTAGGCAAATGATTACAGAAATTAAGCACAATGAAAAGCCTATACAAAGTTTGTGCTAAGCAATACAAGAAATAGATGAATGATAGAAGATGAAGACTTTGTAGCTCTTGACTTGGTGTTGAGGCTTGAGGATTTGAGGAAAATGAGTATTAGAGTTGCTTGAGTAGTTCCCCTTCCTTCCTTTAGCTTCTAAGCCTCTATTTATAGTCCCTGGGATGGTTTGTGGACGTTGGTTGGAGCCAAAACAGAAGCTAGCCGTTGTATCTCACAGAAACTAACCGTTGGGGACTTTCTGACATAAAGGGATCGATCCTTTTGCAAAAGGGATCGATCCTATGCTTCATTCTTGGCTTCCTGGGCATTCTGCCAAAAAGGGATCGATCCCTTTCCCTAGGGGATCGATCCTTTTCTTCCAGAGGGCATTTTTCCTGCACTTTTGGGTTAGAAATGATGTGGTCTTTGATCCTAATTCAACCCAAAACATTTTGGCACTTTTGTGGGAGTTTTTCTTGACTCTCTTTGATAAAAACATGGTCTAAATATTCATCAAGTGATTTTCTAAAATATTCAAAAACATTTATAAAGTATTAAGACCAATAAGAGTGTATCGATAAATCATGGTCTTAAGTTTGATATGATCACTTGAAAATAGATTGAGAAAATCATGTGTGATAATGCAAATTTACAATATGAATTAAAACATTAAAGCTTACTTAAGTTTTTGTCATTTCAAAATATATATGTCAATTTAAAGCTAACAATCTCCCCCTTTTTGATATGACAAAACTTAATGTAAATTTGCTTTGAAAATTATTTAATAAAATACTCCCCCTCAAATAAAGCAGGATTTTATAAAGCTCCCCCTTAATATATGCATGGGTTTTGAAAATGAATTTTCAAACTATTTCTCCCATTATCTCTCCCCCTTAATATCTTTCCCTTTTAATATCTATCTCTCCCCCTTTTTTGTCATAGCAAAAAGAAGGAAAACTAAGAAAAAATATGCTCCCCCTAAAATTATGGCTATGTGAGAAGAGATAAAAGAATATGCTCCATCCAACAAGAAACATGTTAGTACATGGGACTCATAGCACAAATAAATAAGTCAATATTCACAAAGAGTATGAAATATTCATGCAATGAATATGACTTATGATCCTATACCAATTGTTTATAAATAATTTTGATACCAATTGTTGATAAGTAATTTTGCAAGAAGGTTCCAATTGGTAAGAAGTTAAGCAAACACCTAAGTATATCAATTGTTCTCTAAGGTCCAACTAAGGTGCATGGTAATACATCATGATTATGAGCTAAAATTAGATAACATATCATATGCATGTGCTCATAAATCATTTTCAAGAGATATTGTGCCTAGAATTAAGATATATAGCAATTAACTACAAATTCTAGCACACAAGAGTTTCATGCAAAAATATCCTAAGAGAATTCTTCTCTATTTGTCATTTCAATCTAAGGAGCATGAGAAGAGTTGTCAATTTAAAGCTCATACCAATTGGCAATTTAGATTTGGCTTACCAATTATTGAAAATATGGTTCCCAATGATACTAATTGTTATTTCAATCTAAATACCAATTGTTACTAACGGTTGACTTAGGCATTTTGCATGAATCCAATGTCTATGTGTAGTGTGTTCATGTCAAGAAAATAATCATTCCAAATATGCAAGAACACAACACATATCATCAAATATGCATATGGATCAATTAATCATTAGCACACTATCATAAAGTATTAATCCATATTCATATTCACAAATTTATACCATATGGAAGATTCATAAAATCAAGGTATTCAAGCAAACACATTTTCTTCCATGAAACTAAAGAATCCTATGCTCAATTTTCCATTCAAGATCTTAACCAATTATGAGCAAGGAAAGATTCAACATTACCATTTTAATCAATTAATAGCCATATCCCTAGTTGTTATCATCATTTAAAGTTCTAGAGGGTATATGCTATTTTAACTAAAATGGTTTCACCTAAGTTAATCAATATTATCAAGCTAAAATATATTTTATCATTAAAATCCATAAACTATGAGTGAGGTTAAGCACATAATATCATGAAAACAACTATTCTCATCTCATAGGCATGATTATTGATTCAACTTAAGTAAACATGCATGTTCAATATCAAAACAATCAAGATTCAATGCATGTATATCAATTATTGGTGTTGTCATTAAAGCTCAAGTTCTTTAATAGTTTGGCCATAAGAAAAATTTAAGTACATGGATGATAAATTTTCATGTAACTCAACATTTAGGATTCATTTATCATCACTAATTATAGGCCAAGGAAAATTATGAAAATTATGACCTTATACCAATTGTTGAATTTGCATTTGAGATCAATCCTTAAGGTCAAGTTTTAATTATTCTTCCACTAGATGTATAATTATCATGAAACCTAGTGTGGAATAGATGAGTCAAGCTAAGAGACATAATCCTATAAGCATGCTTGACTAAGATGAACAAAAAAGGAATGATCAATATTCATGATGCACAAGTTCATCAAATTCTCAAATATATTCATAAATCATTGAAATAAATCTCAAAATTATGTTTAAGCATTCATTGAAAGTATGTTTCAAGATTATTTCAAGAGTT
This sequence comes from Heritiera fomes, assembly GCA_032173925.1. NCBI lineage: Eukaryota > Viridiplantae > Streptophyta > Magnoliopsida > Malvales > Malvaceae > Heritiera > Heritiera fomes. Next base: position 9,677,804 of record JAPDPM010000014.1, on the reverse strand, counting down.
ACGCAAATCATGAATGTTTTCAATAAGAAAAATGATTTTGCACCTGTGAGCTCAAGAAAAATGGTATTGATTGTTGAAAGTGATACCATTTGTTAGAAATGATAGTAATTGATGAAGTTGAGGCATGATATTAATGGAAAATGAATTTTCATAGTTTAAAGATCATCAAAAAGAAGCTAAAACAATGAATTTTAAGTTGAGAAGAAAGAAGATATCAAGAAAGTGAAAAATCCTTCTTAAATTCGGTTGAAAAAGTGCAGAAAAGCCCTTTCTGGCTTGGGGGGATCGATCCCTTTGGGAGGGGGATCGATCCCTTAAGTCCAGAATGTAGATTTCCTGCATTCTGCTCAATAGGGATCGATCCTGCTTGATGGGGGATCGATCCCTCATCCTGTTTCTGCAGTTTTTGACAGAAAATCCAACCTTTGAGGTGCCAAAACTTCGTTTTTGAGTATTTTAAGTCCAAGTAAAGGTTTAAACATTTGTAAAACATGATTTTGGACTTGTATGAATGAAAAACATGGATCAAAAACCATTTTACAAAAGATTTTGCAATTTTGGAAGAATTTTCACAATAAACTGCATTTTTGGCTTCAAAAGAGGTCATTTTGAGAGTTAAGCATATTTTGACAAAAACAAAGCATTGGATACAACAAATATGTCAAAACAAACTTGTTCACATAGGTTTTAAGCATATATATCATCAAATCATACATCTTGTGAACAACATGCCATGATTTCCAACATACAAGTTCTTCATTAATGCACATGACATGGCATTTTGCATATATGACATATTTGACAACTTTTGAGCAACTAAATATATTATCTAAACATATCAAACTTGCTCAAACTACAGAAATTCAATAATCTTTTCAAAATCATAAATCATGCCTTTCATTCAATCATCCAATGCCTCAAGAATTAACCATTAACCAATCAACAATCATTCAACATGCCTCACAATGCACCAATAATCATCAACCAAGTACCTCATTAAATCAAACAAATAATTTTAATACATATGAGTTTTGAAAAGATAGAATATAAGCTTACAAAACTTCTTTGCTTGAGTATGCTTTGCCTTGGATTGTTGAGTCCACCTTGAGCTATCCTTTGAAGAATTGTTGTGATCTTGTCAAAGATAGATCCTCAAGCTTTTCCTTTTTCTTATTGGCACAAGCAAACTCCATGAGGATGTGTTGAGCATTTAAATTCCATTGTTCCAGTGTATTCCCATGCTCTAACACTCCTACACCAAACACATTCAAGCATGCTTTGGTACCCAAATTTTCTTGGGTCCATGAGAGTTAGTGCAAACAATTTTTGATCATTTTGGGATCCATTTCAAACACAATTCATCATTATTTACAGCATGCTTTGGCACCCACATTTTTCTAACCACTCTTCCTCTAAATGTAGTTTTTCTATAAGTGCATGCTTGTGAGGTGTGGCCAATCCTATTGCATAGTGAGCATGTGAGAGATATATCATGCATAGTATTTTTGCTCACTAAGAAATTCCTAAGATGAGTTTCTTTATGTATTTCATTATATCCTAGCCCATCTTTGTCAAAGAAAGCTCTTTGGGTCTCTAACATATGATCTAGCTTTTGTTGACCCATATAAAATCTAATAAATGAGTTATGCAAATTTGTATTCTTTTCATTCAATTCATTTATTTCTAAGTTAGCCTCTTCTAATTTCTTTTCAAATTCTAGCTTAGTATTAGTCAAGGCTTCATTTTCTATTTTTAATTTAGCAATGATTTTCTTATATTTGGAGTTCATGCATTGAAATTCATTTGCTAAATCATCAAAGGCATTTTGGAGTTCACTAAAGGTATAATCATTATCTTCACTAGAACTACAACTACCTTTATCATCACTAATGGCCATAAAGCATGAGTAGGCTACCTCTTCATCTACATTTTCCTCATCGGAGCTATCACTATCACTCCATGCAGCCACAAATGCTTTCTTCTTAGATTTCCTATCCTTTTCCTTCCTAAGTATAGGGCAGTCTAGCTTAGTGTGACCCGGTTCATTGCATTCATAACACACTAAGTGGTCTTTTTCTCTTCTACTTGACTCTCCCCTATGATGTTTCCTATTTTGCTCTCTCTCTTTCATTCTCATAAAGCTATTAAATCCTTTGGCAAACATTGCCATTTCCTTTTCTTCCTCATTTCCACTCTCATCACTATTATCTTCAATGACCTCATGAGTGGAAGACTTAAGTGCTACCCCTACTTTCTTTGAAGGCTCTTCATTTCTTTTTAATTTCATTTCATATGTAAGTAAGGAGCCCATAAGTTCATCTAGAGACAAGGTGTTAGGGTCCTTAGATTCTTCTATAGCAGTCACCTTTGCCTCCCAAGATTTTGGCAAGCTATTCAAGATTTTCTTGACCATTTCTACATTGGAATAGCTCTTGCCTAATGCCTTAAGTCCATTAATTATATCATTAAACCTAGTGAACATTTCGCTAATGGACTCATTTTCTTTCATCCTAAATAACTCATAATCATGTGTGAGCATTCCTACTTTGGTCTCTTTCACTTGATTGGTCCTTTCATGTGTGATGGCTAATTTATCCCATAGTTGCTTGGCATTCTCACATAGGGAGACTCTATTATATTCATTGGGACCTAATGCATAAAAGAGGGTGTGCATAGCCTTGGCATTCAATTGTGCCAATCTCATGTCATTGGTGTCCTACTCATCTTTACTCTTAGGGACATCTTTTCCATCTACTTTCTTTATTGGGATTCTAGGGCCATTAACAATTACTCTCCACACTTCGTAGTCATTGGATTGCACAAATAACATCATCCTAATTTTCCAATAGGAGTAATTCTCACCATTGAAGAGTGGAGGTCTAACTAATGAGTGTCCCTCTTCTCCTAGGGGTGTGCCTACATTCAAGAGAGCCATTTAAGATCGTTTTGCTCGACAGAGGTTAGTCTAAATCAATCTCGAGCCCAAGCTCTGATACCAATTGTTGGCTCTATAGGCTATACCGAGAGGGGGGTGAATCGGTTTTTCACTAATCTTAAGCTCGTTTTTCGGTTTCTCTAAATTCTCTTGCCTATATGAATATTTTCTAAGTTCTCTAGGCTATTCAATCATGCAATTCAAATTCAATACAATGAGTACAAATATAATTGCAAGAAAGTAAAGATAGTAGGGAAAGAGAGATTTACACAAGCGATTTATAGAGGTTCCGTAACTTGCCTACGTCCTCTACCTTGAGACGCTCCCAAGGATTTTCTCCAAATCCACTATCTTGAATTTGTGATTACAATCCCTCTTTTTCTTAGGCTCAAGAGTAACCTCCCTCTTTTTCTAAGCTCAAGAGAAACCTCCCTCTTTTTCTTAAGCTAAAGAGTAACTTCCCTCTTTTTCTTAGGCTAAAGAGTAACCTCCCTCTTTTTCAAGGTTTAAGAGAAACCTCCCCTTTTACAAGGAATGGTGGGTTACAAATAATGTAATCAAAGAAAGGCCTCTAGGTAGGCAAATGATTACAGAAATTAAGCACAATGAAAAGCCTATACAAAGTTTGTGCTAAGCAATACAAGAAATAGATGAATGATAAAAGATGAAGACTTTGTAGCTCTTGACTTGTTATTGAGGCTTGAAGATTTGAGGAAACTGAGTATTGGAGTTGATTGAGTAGTTCCCCTTCCTTCCTTTAGCTTCTAAGCCTCTATTTATAGTCCCTTGGATGGTTTGTGGATGTTGGTTGGAGCCAAAACAGAAACTAGCCGTTATATCTCACAAAAACTAGCCGTTGGGGACTTTCTGACATAAAGGGATCGATCCCATGCTTCATTCTTGGCTTCCTGGGCATTCTGCCAAAAAGGGATCGATCCCTTTCCCTAGGGGATCGATCCTTTTCTTCTAGAGGGCATTTTTCCTACACTTTTGGGTTAGAAATGATGTGGTCTTTGATCCTAATTCAACCCAAAACATTTTAGCACTTTTGTGGGAGTTTTTCTTGACTCTCTTTGATAAAAACATGGTCTAAATATTCATCAAGTGATTTTCTAAAATATTCAAAAACATTTATAAAGTATTAAGACCAATAAGAGTGTATCGATAAATCATGGTCTTAAGTTTGATATGATCAATTGAAAATAGATTGAGAAAATCATGTGTGACAATGCAAATTTACAATATGAATTAAAACATTAAAGCTTACTTAAGTTTTTGTCATTTCAAAATATATATGTCAATTTAAAGCTAACACTATCCATATAGGAGCTCGCATCTTGAGTCCAAAAACCAAAATTTTTGCTATTTCCTTATCAAATGCCTATTAGAGGCTACTTATACTACTAATAATGATATTCTTTAAATTCTGGATGGATATGACCTTCCAAGAGGGTCGCATACTCATGCATATGCACACTTATAGCCTTACTTGTCCCTTTCAAAATTGTTCTTATATCGATTATACCTTCAGCCTTTCATCAGTTACAACCAGATGTTAGGGTGGATGACAGTCGAGAGAAGGGTAAGAGGATTCGTTCTGAGGAATCTAATTGGAGAATGGACTTTGATAAGAGACAAAGAGTAGAGATAGGTCCATCTCAAATCATTAAGCCTATACATACCAGAGTCTACCTCAAGTGCAATAGACAACATGGAGTGAGGCCTTATTAATGGGATACTAGGGCATCTTTCAAGTGCAGAGTAGTATGACATTTAATCGAGGATTGTCTAGTTTTAAAGGCTAAGGAACTAGCGAGGGGGAAGTGGTTGTGGCTGCCAGGTGTTGTATTTATATGCCACGTGATTAATGCTATAAGAACCTCTAACTTTAGCTCCGGATGAGCTAATCTAGTGTTAAATCTACCTTAGCGAGTGAGTGGTAGCGAATGTAGAGGTGTTGGTCCATAATATCCACTTATTTTGTCTTCGATCTCCTACATAACATAAGAATCTTATCACATTCTTAAACGGTAGTCAAAGTTCATATTCTAGACATAATATAGTAATATAGGATGTAAGTCTATTTCTTTCTACCCACACTAACACAAGTTCAACAAACTTTGCTCTGATACCAATCAATAGTCATGGTTTGAATTACAAAAAAGTGGGCTAAATTTCATATTTTTTTCTTATTTACTTTGTGATTTGTCAGCACATAGAATCATTTACATTTTGATACCCACATTTCTTTGGATTCTAGTTGGTTAGTGTTTGCAAGTTTGGTTCTTTTAGGCAACCATAAGGATAAATCAAAATTAGAAATAAGTGCTTGTTTAGGAATCCATATTTTTCTAAATGTTTGCTTCCTAAATGTAGTCTTTCTAAATTTGCACCGAGCTTTACTGTGTCCTATCCTATGACAGCAACTACACTTAGAATAAGTAACTTGAATTTCTTTTTTTAATAAGAAAATTCTTTAGTTGAGATTCCCTTCCAACATTGTTATATCTAAGTCCATCCTATCAAAGAAAGCTTTTAAGATTCTAGCATATGATCTAACTTTTGCTAAGCCATGTAAAATCTTAAGAAAAAATTATGTAAAATTGCATTTCTCTTTTCAAGTTCTTTCTCTAAACCAAGGTTCTCTATCCTAGCATCTAACTCTACCTTAGTCTTTTTCAAGTCCTCATTTTCATTAGTAAGCGAGCAAATTGCTTTCTAAACTTTTCTCCAATCTTGATATACTCATTAGCTAAATCATCAAATGCATCTTGCAATTCTTTAAATGAGTAATCATTTGTCTTACAAATGATAGAAGAATCATGTGATTCTTCATTAGTCATAAAGCACGAGTTTGTAATCTCATTATCCTTATCATCATTGTCATTTTCATTATCAGATATGTCACTATCACTTTATGTCGAAAACATAGCCTTTTTCATAGGCTTTTTCTCAATCTTCTTTCAAGAGAGACAATTTTGCCTAATGTGTCTCAATCTATTGCACTAAAAGCATATAATAAGATTTCATCCCTTATACTAGATTCCCACTAGATGTATATTTCCTAAAGGATTTTCTCTCTAACCCCTTAGCTCTACTATTTATGAATTATTAAATCTCCTAACTAACATAGCTAAGTCTAATTCATCTCCCCTAAAGCAATCTTTTTCTATCCTAATTTCCTCACTAGTTGAGGACTTAAGTGCTACTTCTATGCTTTTACTTTCAAGGCTCTTTACTCCTTTTTAATTTCATTTCATAGGTAAGTAGTAATCCCATCACTTGATTAATGGATAATGTATTAGGATCTTTTGATTCCTCTATTGCTGCCACCTTTGCTTCCCATGATTTAAGGAAGCTGTTAAAAATCTTTTGACTAATTTCATATTGGAATAAGTCTTGCCTAGCCCTTTAAGATCATTTATAAGGTTAATAAACCTATTAGCCATTTTAGCTTTCGACTCTCGAACTTCATCCTATACATTTTATAATCTTGTGTAAGCACCTAGACTTAGTCTCTTTAACTTGATTTGTTCCTTCATGTGTGACTTCTAACTTATCCCATATTTCTTTAGCACTATCACACAAAGGAACTTTATTATATTCATTAGGTCCTAAATAACAAAATAAAATATGTATAGCTTCGGCGTTCAATTTTGCTAACTTAATGTTATTTTCATTCCATTCTTCTTCAACTTTAATCATTTCTTTATTACCTACTATTTTCTTTGGGATGTGAGGACCTCCAGTGATTACTCTTTGAACTTCATAATCGTTGGCCTTTATGAAAAGCATTGCCCAAGTCTTCCAATAGGAGTACTTCTCTGCATTAAACAATGGGGGTCTAATGTTAGAGTGGTCTTCTTAGGTTGAGGAGTTTCCTCCATTGCAATGAGCCATTTCTAATGATCTTTTCTATTCTAATTTGATTAAATCTAACCTTTTGGAGTCCTATTCTCATATCAATTGTTATCTCGATTATAAATCAAGAGAATGGGTGAATTGGTTTCTAAACCTTTTCTCTAACTTAAAGCTTCTCTAACTTAAATAAAACCTACACTAACTAAACAACAAATAATCAATCAATATGCAAAATAGTAAAAAAAAATAATGTAAGAGTTAGGGTAGAGAAAATGTACACAAAGATTTATAGAAGTTTGCACCCCTTGCCTATGTCCTTTACCTTGAGTTCATCCCAAAGATTTTCATTAAATTCTTTAGTTAAAGATGGTACACAACCTCTCCCTTTTGCAAGTTCAAGGAGAAAAGCTTTCTTTTTACCAAAAGCTCAAGGATAACCTTACCACTCCTTTTTCACAAGCTCAGGGAGAAAACTTACACCTTTCCTTTTGTAGGTTGGGGAAAGTAACCTTTACAATTGCTCTTTTTTGGATCATAGAGCAAACTTTATAGCTACTTCTTTTTCAAGATCAAGAAGCAAAACTTATGCTACTTAACCTCACTTTACAAGTAAGTACTCGAGGGAACTTTCTCCTTTTACAATCTTAGGTATGGGCTAACAAATTGGCAACAATATGCCTCTACCAAGGCTGAATGGAACTCTTTATCTCTCGAAGGAATCTTAGTGAGACTACAAAATGGGATTTGATACTTAGTGTGCTTTTGGTTCATGGAAATATAGCAGTTTTCTATTTTCATTTTCATAAAAAATAGAAAACACAAGAGAAAATATGTTTGGTTGAAAAAATGGAAAACAAAATTTTGGGAAATGAAAATGAAAATAAACCAAATTTAGAAAACAAAAAAAACATGTTTTCAATGTTTTCAAAGAAAACAATTTGGAAAAAGGGAAAATGGGAAAACGCGGGTCTTTTGATTTTTTTTGTTTTAAATATATGTTAACTTACAATAAGTCCCAAGTTCAAATCATTATGAAAGCAAAATTATCTCTTTTATTCTTTTTAGTTTAGGTTGATATACGAAGGGTCCTCTTTAATTTTTTCCAGCCATCAATCCTCACGTGAGTCACATCTAATTCCTACTCTTTTGTCAGCCACTATCATTCAACAAACTAGTTTTTTTTTTGCTACCTTTATTGTTTGTTTTATTATAAATTATATATGATCAAACATGTTATTTAAGTTATTTTGTGTTTATATTTTTATTGGTTTTTCTTTTGAACTCAACACCTTGGCTTCATCTTCTTTTATATTTAAAAAAATTGAATTAGCTCTTTAAATAAAAAAGTTGAATTTATACTGAATTTTTTTTTACTTACCTATTATTATTACTAACATAAAATATATATTTCATAAGCTTTTTTTATTTTATTAGTGTATATTATTTGCATATATGTTTTGCGTTAATAATATTTGTCGGTTGATTTGTTTGTCTAATTCATGAATACTTTCTTATACAATTGTAATATTTGTGATTATGATTGTAGCATTTTCTTATAGGTTTGTCAAAAAATTTGAATTGTAATAATACTTGTGATTACTTTGTTTTGTTAAAAGTTGTAACTTAATTTAATTTAATTTTTAGCTTTTTTTTATATATTTTGTTTTGAAAATATAGATACCAAACGCATTTTCATGATTTTCATTTTCGAAAACAAATTTTCATTTTCATGTACCAAATAAGTTTTCCAAAATTTAGAAAACAAAAAATGAAAATTGTTTTCAGAAAATGAAAATAAAAAAATGAAAATAGAAAATATTTTCATGAACCAAACGGAACCTTAGTCTCTCCTTTTCTTGTTTCTCTCTTAAAGTTTTGAAGATGTATATAACATTAGATATTGATCTTTTACTCTATTTTTCATTCTACTCCAAGCTTCTTTCTTATATGGCTTTCTTCAAGTCTTTGGCCGTGTAGATGAAATTCCTTGAAATTTTCACATTGGTGGACACAAAAATTTGAACATTAGAGCTTGTCAGGATTAAAGTGTACTAATATTTCCTTCAGTGTATCGATACCTTTAAGTGAGATCCTTCAAAAATAAAAACAATTGTATCGATATTGCTTTTAACTGTATTGGCACTTAAACAAGCATGAACTTCTATTCCAAGATCATAATATGGTATTGATAAAATGTTAGTCCACCAATTTTCAAAATAATATTATATTAATACACATTCAAGTTGTACCGATACGTTTATGTATAAATCATGTATAATTTGCCTAGAAAGCAGGATTACTCGTTAGTTCAAGTATGCAATCATAAATTCTAACTTTAAAACCACACATATTTGAGCTTTCACATACTAAGAAAGATTATTTAATGTTCAAACAATCAATTTTATTATGCTTATACTTAAAATTATATTACACTTAAGTTCTTTGAAGTCCTACCAAAATCTTAGTATTTCTAAGTCAACACCACATTTTGATAGCCTTTATGAGAACTCAAATTTATATAAATAAAGTCAATACAAGGCCTATCGTACCTTAATTGATCATCGAATCAAAAATTTTTGCTTTAAAATTCAGTAAGTCAAACTTTCGTACGGGCAGGTCTGTGGGCTCCACGAAAGCGCAAACCTACCTAGATACATCTAAATCATCATATATTATGATATTTGGTCTCAGATAAGCTAATTTTAGTCATTCAAAATTAATTGAGTGTAATTACAACTTATTTTGAAATACGTGAAACAAATTGACAAATGACAATTTTCCCTATAGGTCGCCAGATCAAATGGTCAAAACCAACACTATGAACTTGGTACTAGGGTCTAACCGAGTAATGCTAAAGCCTTAATTCGTCATGTTAGACCTTAGATCAAAAATTTTACAATAGGATCGAAAAGACGGAAAACAACAAAATCGGAAAACCTTAATGAATCTTTGTATAGCCAGCCACCTTATAAAGTCAACATAATGTCACTTTATATATAAGTCATGCATGGAATTATTGTAATTGTCACCTATCATGACATGTAGACCAATAAGATTAAAGAAAAATGTTTAATTAGTGAAAATATGGCTAATCTAGCAAAATATCCCATTAAGCTTTTTACATAAGCTTTCCATTAAGGCTTATCATGCACCAATTTGGCAAAAATAAGCCATTAAGAATTGGCCACCACTTAAAAATGCCATTAAAAGGCATAAAAATAAATGAAAAATGGTTGAGTTAGAAAATGCTTAGAAAACCTTAAGGAACCCTTGTTGCCATGGCTTTTTCACCCATTTCTCAACCAATTCAGCTCTTGCATCCTCTACAAAGTTGTTCCTTTAAGTGTCCTCTAAAATATATCCAAAATTTGTAGCTAATTACTTAAGGATTTGCAAGGATTTAAGGGTAAGCATTTTCGACAATTCCTAGTTTTATAAGGCTAGGCTTTGATTCAATCAATGAGTTTAATATATGTTGTTTAGGGATTAATATGGAGTGTTTTTATGGTTTTAGATTGGATCAAAACACCTCTTATGGTGGAGGAACCAATTTGGCCAATTAGTGATTCTTGGCAAGATATTTGTTTCAAGCTTCCAATTTGATATATTTTATTGTTGTAGTGATGTTATGATATTATATGGTATTAAGTTGGAATGAATTTGATTGGATCAATGGGCTATAACATTCAGCCACTAGGATTTTAGTGATGATCATGTGTAAATGCATGGAGATTTTATGATATGTTGTGTAATTCATGCAATTAAGCATGCAAGCAATGAAATTGTGAAATAAATTTCATATTATGGCCTGTGTACGCTCGACCTTGGTGAGGGCATTATGGTAATTTCATAATTTCATTGTAATTACAGTGTTATGTTAGTGATAAGCAAGTGCTAATGTGATAGGTGTAATTGGAATAGTCAAAAGGTAAGAAATAGTAACTTTTGTAACCTTTGCTATAATTATGACTTAATGGCAAGTTAACTTAAAGTGTGGTGTTTAAGCGGCATTAGTGAGTGTGGATGTAATATGAAGCTATTATTAAACGAATCTTTTGATATTGTAAGGATTGGAACCCTTTAGTGGCGAAAAAGAGTGAAGCTACTGAGTTTAAGGGCAAGTAAATAAGCGTGAAAATTGGTAAGTTAACCGTGCATAATAGCATCATATGATGTAAGTATAAACAAAGTGTTTTTGATTTAAAGGTATTCGAACCATATATATAAATCGTGTGCAAATACTACCTATAAGGGCATAGTATCCGAACTGTAGTGCATGTAAATTATATATGTATAAGATGTTGATATGTGATGTGATTGTTATGAGAATAATGAACTGAACTGTGATTGTTTAAATTGTGGATTTGAATCAAATATATGAATTGAACTTACAGGCTGGGTAGTCTAATATAGTAACCCATACCTAATGACATGAAATTTAGAATTAAAAGTACGGAACGAAAAAGTCTAGTGTAATGAATTATACTAGGACTGCATAAATGCATTCTTTAGCATAACATGATTGTGACATGATTTTAAAGCTTGCATTGGCTTATACTCATTTGTACAAAAGCTTTAAAATCATATTCGTAACATGTTTTGAAATCAAATGAATATATGACTACATTGAACTTGTATATGTTTTCGAATAAAGCATAAATTTGCTTTATAATTCCATTATTATCGAATTTCAAAATGTTTACAAGGACTATTTGTACCAATGTTTGAACGAATGATTTTATGAAAACTTTGGCCTAGCTAACAAGTTATAATAGTTAGTCATAACCATATTTGGCCTTTGCTAATGGGTTACAGTAATTAACATATCTATTTGGCCATTGCTAATGGGTTAAAGTAATTAGCATATCCAGTCAGCTCTCGCTAATGGATTATAGTAGTTAGAATTTGATCCTTGCTAGCAAGTTATAGTAGTTAACATATAAGCCCTGCTAATGGGTTAGAATAGTTAATAACTGTCATCTATTATCAAAAAGCGGTTATTATATTGAATATCATTTTATCAAAAAGTGTTTATGGTATCGAATATCGTTTTATAAAAAATTGTTTATCATATCAATTATCATTTTATCGAAAAGTGTTTATCGTATCGATTATCAAACCACTACATTGTTCTATAGCATCGAATCAATGTATCATGAAATAATTAGGATTGTTAGTGGTGATGCTGAGTTTAAGGGGATAACAAGGTAATTTAAAGAACCTTCCATGTCCTACTCTAAAAGATCTTAACGGTGTCATAGAGTCGTAATGTCGAAAAATTCAGTAAAGTAATTAGTTATCGGAAAATGTGAATATTATAACTTATTGTATATCGGCAATTATTTGTAATGGAATTTATCATAATTGCATGCAATGTAGAACAGTATACAATACGTTCATATCCTCTGCACTTGTATGCTTATTGAGCTATCTAGTCTGCTTTCCCAATGTTTCCTATAATAGGTTAACCCAAGATAGTGCAGCGTCGAAGCACAGTATCCGACTATGAGGTTCTTGCAATAAATGTTCAGTATAAGATATTACTGTTTGAATTATTTTTGAACAATTTTCTATAGTACTATAAGTCAATATGTGTATAAGATAAATGTGGGCTTAAATTGTAAAAAGTGTCATTATCGAGATGTAAACAAATTTTTATTAGAAAACGTATCAAAATTGTAACTATAATGTATTATTTGTGTAGGAATTTTTTTAAATGGTCAAGTGACCTCATTTTTCAGTGGAATTTGTGATAGATGAAGAAGTTTATGTGTGCGATAGGGTATTGAGAATAAAAATTGACTGTATTTGATGGTTAAATTGGGCGACTGAGTAAAAGGTGTCAACTTATGAAATTATCACTGTTACGCAAAAGCCGTTTAATGGTACTATTGAATATAACATGATAATATATTAGATTAGGACCTTAAGCAGGTAACCTTAAATTGTATTAGGTGAATAGTAATTCTATGTTATGATATGAAACTACTTATATAATGAAACATTGTAGAGAAATTAAAAGAAAAAGTTAGCACAAAAATTCAGACTTCCACAAAAGTTATCATAAATTAATTGAACTATCACATCTCTTAGGATGTAGCAGTCTCATCTCTAAGTGAAGAATTTATCCATCAAATATCATTATTAGAAATACAATTATCATTATTAGAAAGCACCAAAACAATAGGAGGACAAGCAACAATCTTTGAATGAGTTTTCTTCCCGCTCCAATTGTATTTTTTATGTTTTTTGTTTTCAAGATATGTCAATTTCTTATTATGAGCATCATTAAAGCAATTTTCAAGATCTTCCCAATCAAGATCACACTCTATAGATTCATTATCAACATGACACTTTTCATTTTGAGTGTAATCATTATCATTCTAATTTGCCACCTCCATACCTACATTTAAAGGACATGGACTCAAATAAGTCTTCAATGGATCTTTATTTTCATCTTCAACTAGTTGAAGACCTTCAACATCTTTCTCTTTTGCAAAAACACCCTCAACATTCCCATCTTCGACTAATTGTAGATCTCCACCACTACTATTAGATTTCCTAGTTGCATCATAGGAATTTGGAACCACACCATGACTATCTGAGTTTCTAGTAGAAGAATTACAACACAGATTTATCTACACACTATTGGCATTCAGCTTAAACCTATAGCATTTCTCTACATCAGGATCCACATAGGGGATTTTAGAATACTCCTCACTGCTCTAACAATTCTTCCTATCATTCAAGGGAAAAGGATAGCAACATGAATTTCAAATCCTTGACTAACCAAAAAATGGCACCTCTTCTAATACACTCTAACGAGACAATTCCTTTTCTCCATTCGATGTATTATCCTTTTGGCTCTCCCAAACATAACTTTTAGTATCTCTTCTAAATTAATCTTGATGAACATTAATATGATTAAATGAGATACCATATGTAACAAATGCCAAGTTTTTCGAAACCTTTTTCACACTACCTAATAAGGGTTCATCATTTTTTCCAAATCCCAAGTTTGACAGGGGAATTTTTTTTTCTTTCCTTACACCTTAGGTCACCTCAACATAAGATTTACATTTGAAAGACTTTAAAACTATCATGTTGGATATGATTCATATTATCAAATAACGTTTTGGCCTTAACGAATCTAAGTTTAAAACTTCCAATTCAAATGAGATTCAAATATGTTAATAGGCCTTCCTCATCATAATAGTTCACAAAAGTGATACACCCAAATCTTTAACCCTAAATGTTTCTTTTAACAGGGATGTGAGATGTGAACATTTACCATATCATCAAAACATTCAAACACTTCCCAAAAATGTTCAAGATACCATATTTTAGGAAAATTCGTGAAACAAATCTTAGGGATATTACATTCATACTGATAGCTGAGATTAGACCGAGTCATTTTGCCTTGACAAGAATGACAATTTTGAGATCTTTGAATGACAGGATTCTGGCTTTCATTCCTAAAACAATGGGGTTGGTTAGAATTCCCCCTAAACATCATCAATTTTCAAACCATACTTTTTGTGTTAGTAAGAAGCTTTCTTGAAAAATAAAATAAAAACCAAATTTAGATTAAGAACCTTCGACCTGTATCCCAGAGTTGAAAATCATCAAACCAAAACCTAGCCATATCTAACAAAAGCTACCTAGGAAGCAATACACATAAAATATATTAAACCAAGCACAAAAACAACCAAGAATCAAATCGGATGGAACCTATATCCCAACTCATCATATGCAGCCAAACATAGACCATCAATCGATCAAACATATACAAAGAATACTCAAATCGAAAAACAATAGTAATCAATAAACACAACAGCAAATACAATAGTGTTATAGGCTTGAGGTATTAGGCAACAATTTCTTTTTAGATCTACATGAGTTATTTTGGATTTTAAGGATTTTGTTTAGAGAATTGAAAAGAAGAGAGGATTTTTGAAAATCATAGTGACTTTCGTTGAAAGACACAATAGTTGAAAATAATTGAAGCAGTGGAGATAGGAAAAGCATAATTGAAAACTGGTAACTGATTGAAGGTTCCAACTGGCATTCAAAGGGTTTTGGGAAGAGAGATCATCATCATCTTCATCATTAGAGCCTTTTCCCCAACATTAGGGTAGGCTATATGAAGTAAAATATGAACTCACGTTAAGTCATCAGTATGAATTCTTCTCCTCCACTTATTCCTATCTAAAACATTGTATGCTTTTCTCTTATTCCACCATATCTTTCCAGATGATTTTCTTCCAAGTCTTTTTGGATCTTCCCCTAGCATTGACCCTTTTTACATCATTCATACACTAAAAGAAAACTGTCATATACTAACGCCCAAAAAAGTCACAAAACCCAAAAAGTCGTAGTTATACTAAGTCAACCCTATACTAATGATCAAAATGTTTATTTTGATGGTTTTTTAGCTGTTGGTATATCCCTTGTCAATATAGACCTATTTTGATAGATTTTTAATCGTTGAAATAGGTAGTAAAATTATACCAACAGTTTATGTCCGTCAGTAAATACCCATCGGCATAGCTCCTTTTTTATATTATGGTCTAAACCGTCAGTATAAGTGGTAAGGATATACCAACAGTTTAGTCCATCAGTAAATCGATACCCATCAGCATAACTCCTTTTTGTGCATTGATAGTCTAAACTGTCAGAATAAGTAGTAAGGATACACTAATGATCTGATTTTGTCAGTAATTCTATAACCGTTAGTATAGCTTCCTTAACTATGCCAATTATCTAAATCGACAAAATAAGTAGTACAGATATACCAATGGTCTGGATTCATTAGTAAAATTATAATTATTAGTAAAACTTCCTTGCCTGTACTGATAATCAATCTAATATTATATTTTTAGCGACAATTGATGCCTGTTGGTATATCATTGTGTTTTTAATTTATATTGACGGTCAACACTATATTTTTCCAACAATCTATCACTATTGTTATAGCCTCAAATATTGCAACAATACTATAGGTATAAATGTTAATGCTTTGGTAAAAATATTTTTCTTTAATTTATTTTTAATTATTAATGGTTATTTATAATATTAATTTGATAATATTTATTTATAATACTAATATGATATAAATTTATATAAAGTAAAAATACCACAATAAATTTCAAGATATTAAATGAAATAAAACTACAATCAAATGTTTTTATAATCTAAAAACTTAAATCAAGTCAAGAAGTAAAAATATCATACTAAATTTAGCTAAAAAAATATTATTGAATGCTTATAAACATGGTACTTGAAGTAAATAAACAGTTATCCTAAGGTAAATGATCTGAGCGATGTTTTCATGGAACATTTGCCTGAAATAAAAGACCATAATTAGATATTTAAGCTAAGAATAGAAAGAATTAAAATAGTCCTAAAAATGATTTGCATGACACTCTAAATACCAAAATAATATAATGTTCATACTAACACAAGATTAACATAATGCATTAAAAAAAAGAGACTATAAATATAGCACAAAAAAAAATAAATGTCACCTAAAAAATACAAAATAAACAATGATATATTAATCTTAAGAATTGCATATTGGATAATCAAAATCAGTTCCCTATAGAGCAGACTAAGATGTTCAGATATCAACATGAAAATTTCTCACTACCTGACACATTTTCTAAAATAAATTTCTAGAAAAAATTATTTACTCAAACACAAATCCTACTTCATGAAAGAGATCAAGTAAAGTAAGGCATATACAACACCACACAGCACTAACCAATGGAAGACAAGTCAAATATTATATGAGATTGACTAGCAAAAATATAAGTGAAAATTTTGGCCACCAAGAGACATGACAGAAGCTTAGGATTAGATCATATCAGATGAGCAAAAACAAAATAGCTGTCACAGCCCGTGACCTTATTTTTCACCTTATTCTATACATCTTATTTGGTTGAACTGTCTGCGATACTTTACTTTTCTTTTACATATAAACAATTACATATTAAATTATAATATGAATTACATCCCCTATTTTAATTCAGAAGGAAGTAGTACTGTAGATAAGTCTAAATACAGAAAATAAATGATCATACCTTATTAAATAAATCAAGCTGTCGCATCGTCCCCAAATGCACAGTCGAAGTCCTTTAGATGTCAGACTCTTAGTCCTCGAAAACCTGAAATGTTAATATTAAGGAGTGAGCAAATCACGACTCAATAAGGGAATTATATGCCTCACTTGATACTCAGCTATCTATATGCTGAAAAACTTTTTCATTTTTTCCTATGGGCTCTAGGCTCGCATGTAGGAAGGATACTACAGTCGGCTAGGGATCCGGATGGAGTAAGGTAGGTATTTTGAAATACCTATCTTGTCCCGGAACCTAGAAGCAACTGTAGAGAATAATTTCCTTTTCATTTGGAATTTTAATCCTTTTTTCCTTTTTAGTCAATAACATTTTCATAGCTTTTATAAAAAAAAAGCATTTAAATAAAGTAACTAATATTCATATATTCTTTGAAAAGAATATTAGTTAAATTCTCATCATTCTCATTTAAAACTTATTTCATGTTTTACTGTACAACCATAATTAGTACAGTACTTTAAATAGCAAAATCAGCTATTAAATCCTTTTCGTATAACATATATATCATTTAAATCTAATAATCAATTTAAAAATTAAAATAAGAATATTATATTTATTTTCCTCCTCTTTCTTTTTTTTTTTGGAAAACATATCATATATTCATGTCACATATAGTCTAATATTCAATTTAAAATCATAGTAAGAATATTAGACTTATAAACTCTTTTTCCTTTTGAAAACATATTACATGTTCATATCACATGTCATATGAAGATCATCTCGTAGTACTAAAATCAGTACTGAAATAAGCATTATGTAAAATGCTGTAAATCACTTTCATTTAACTTATCACATATCATGTAAAACATTTACATTTAACATATAACATATCATATAAAATATTTCTCATATATAGAGACTTAGGCACGCATGCCCAGCCCATCCACTAGGTCGTTACTCATATCATGTTATAGACCCCGAAGGGTATAAATAATCATGTCAGATCTATGGCCGTAGTCTATAATTGTCCTCGGCGAATCACTGATCAGGTGTCGGCCGGGACTACATATCACATATCACATATTACATATCACATGTCACATATCAGCATGATAGGATGCCATCTAGTCTCAAAACCGTTATTTTTATTATAAAATAACCTTTATGGAATTTATGAAAATATATAATTTCATAATTTAAAACCATAAAGGTTATAAAATCATTTAGTGAATATTTAAGAAATATATATATAAAAATATTCACTTTATTTCTTTTCATTTTCCATCTCGTATTACATGTAATTTACATATCAGGAGAATTTTCGGTGATTTCATTATCACCATTCTCGAAAACATGAATATTTTAAAATCACTTTCATTTTATTCATGTTTTTATGGAAAATATTCATTTTCTCGATTTTCATGGTTGAAAATCATTTCTCGTGAAATAAAATCATTTATTATGATTTTTTGAAATTTTCTAGAAATTTTCGATAATTTTCGATAATTCTTCGACACTAAAACGGCTGCTGATTGGCTAGCCTCCTGCATGGAAAATACAATTTATAATTTCAACAAGTACTTCACCACAATTTTCCAACCAATCATTCATCGCAATATTTTCATAAATATTTTCATAAAATATTTCATAATTAAAATCATGCATACTGAATATCCTTACAGTGCTGCACATGCATCCCTTACCTTTTCCGGGTCGGCGACTTCCTCTTATCGATCGCACCCGTACTCCATCTCTCTCGATCCATTGTCTCGATCGCTGAGAATAATTTCTGAAAATTAAATTCTAAATTTTAGAATTTTCATAAATAATTTATTAAATTTTTTACTCGAAATCATTTTTCGGAATTCTTACTGAATTTTCGTAATTTCCGAGTTGCCAACTTCCCAGGAATCTCCAAATTCCCGAAATTCTCATTTTTCCTCTTTTTCTTCCTTTTTCTCTTTTCTTTTTCTTTCTTTCTTTCTTTTTCTTTTCTCTCTCTTTCTTTTCTTTTTCTTTTCCCTTTTTCTGGTCAGACTGGTTTAGACCGGTTAGTGTTCCTCCTCGTCAGTTCCTCACCGGCGGCCGGTTCACCGGCGGTTCAAGCGCCCTTCAGCTGGCTGGCACCACGGCGAAGCCGGATCTAGCCTCCGTTCATCCCGAATCGACGGCACGACAACGGATCGATTCGGTTTACCTTCGGTTTCTTCTCCTCCTACGTCGGCCTTCCTCCGCCTTTCTCCGCGCCTCGGGTGGCATCCTTCCTCTTTCTCTTCCTCTGGCGGTGCTTCGATGGCAGTGGCGATGGCCAAATCGGCCAGCACCGCCGTTTCCTATTTTCTTTTCTCTTCCCAGTTTCCTCCGTTTCGCATCCATTCCGCTTCTGTTTTTCGTTTTTCCCCCCGTCGGCCTCCTCTTCTCACATCGCCTGCGTCGTTCCCTTTTCTTCTTCTCTCTTATCCCGCCGGCAGTGGCAGGTTTGTTGTCGGTGGTTTCCGGCTGGGAAGGTATTGGGCTCTGTCCCGATTCTTCCTATTTCTTTCCTTTTTTATTTTATCCTCTTTTCTATTTTTATCTATATCATAATATATATTATATTTATATAATGTATATATATATATAGATATAATATAACAATTTATATATACTTTATATTTATGTTATACATTTTAAATATAATAATATTAATTTATATATAGTATTGTACTATATAATATATATATATATAAAGAGGTACATGCATATATATATATATATGTATATTATGTATTTCAAAATGTATATCTAGTATATATATATATATATATATATATATATATATGTATATTTATATCCTTAAAAATTTTAATAACATTTACACATATTTATATGTTGTATTTACAATATATAATTATACAACTTTCAATGTAAAATTTATATTTTACATTCTCATATATGTATATATATTTTATATATACATAAAACATTATAATTGTATACATATGTATTATTAACTTTATGAAATAGTATATATATTCCTATATACTAATGTATATAAATATATACTATATAGCATTTACATACATATGTATTTGTATAAAAACGTGTGTAAATATATTTATATAATCTAATTATATAAATATATTTTTATACGCATTCTATTTTTATTTGGATTTTAACTTAACCAAATAATATTTGCTTCTCTTCATTATTTTTTTCAAAATTTAAATGTCTTTCACTAAATTTCTAATTTTCATCACTTCCTTAATTTCCGGAATTTCAACGATATTCCATCTCGTAAATAAATTTTATTTATTTACTTTAATTTATTTATTTCCTCTTATCTATTTTCTTTAATATTAATTTTCAAAAATAGAAAATTTGCGGTTATTACAATAGCAACATGAACAATTCATTTATATCAACACTTTTTTTATGCATACACTGATTAAAAGCATCAAATGAATTAAACTCGATAATTACACCAACATCTTAAAAGATTTGATAGACTTGGCTTCACTTCCTAGCCTGCCTCCAATTTATAATGCAAAAGAAGCATATTGTACCTTATTACCAATGAACTAGAGAAATGGTATAGAAGAAAAATAAACCCCCACGTGCAGCAGTATTGTCTGGTCACTTATCACCCATTGTTGCCTAATAATTTTCATATGTCTTATAATTCCAAGAAACTCTACCAATCAAGATTCCATTAGTTTCCACCTAGCTACCTTCTAGCTTCTCTCACCCAGTCTTTATTTAAATTATATTACCTTTTACCATTAGTAATTTTAGCTACTGCTATTATATACATTTTACTTTAATTGAATAGTAGACAAGAAAGCATTATTCTACCAAACAATTTATAATAATACATATAGGCCAGGCAATTAAATGCCTCATTTTAGTTTCAAGCGAATTAAATAATTGACAATGATAAAGATCAGATAAGTCTAAAAGAAAAAAAAATCCAACTTAGAATTTATCAAGTGATGAGGAGTTTACCATGTTCATTCTGATTAAGTCTATGACTGGAATTTGAATACTGGTTGTTTTCACCTTATGAGATTCTCAGTGCATTACTAGCATTATGTTCCTAAAAATAATTGAAAAGAAAAGTGAAAAGTCCAAGATTCATAATCTTAATCAAAATTTACATACATACATGCATACTTACATGTATATGATACTAAAATAGCTGTAACATAAAACTCTTTATTCACCAAGCGACTAACAACGTTCAAGACATTTACATTCTCAGCATAATATTGGCTTTCAAGTAATTCCAAGACGTTACTCAAAGTTTGTTTTAACTCTTGAATTACAGCTTTCAACACTTGTAACTCTTCATTAGGCTGCACTGATTGAGAACATTGACTAGATTTATTAGATGAAATAGATATCATCCCCATAGAGCAAACATGCCCTTTTTCTCTAGCCCTTTAACTTTCGAATAGATATCATCTTTCCATGAAATCCTTTGAGAATTCTAAGAATTAGTTTCACTCAAGCCTTTTTTCATGAGTTCCTAAAATGTAAACAAAAAAATTAGTGCAATATGCAATAAACTAGATATAAGTACAAATAAGTATAAAATAAAATAAATACCACAATTTCAGCTACCTTGTCATTTGCAACGGTTCCATCCTTTTGTGTACAAGAATGAATATGTATCTTGGTACATGATGGTAGAATTCCATTAGCTTCTTTGGTCTACCAAAGTTCAATATTAAATATTTAGATAACAAAACTACACATATAAAAAAGTACATTTCATATAATATTAGTCCAAGAAAGAAAATTAATATATGTACCATAGTTTAGATGATCCTTGAAAATATTTTTGTTCCTATGCAATGAGGCTCAACTAATTTTGAGCTATTTGTTCTGTTTGTTTCACTTTGTTCCCTTAAAAAAAATGAAAACATAAATGTTCATTGTCATTTTCTAATATTAAAACAAAGTTAATATTATATTTTGTAAACATATATCTTGGCTTTATTAGTCAACCAATGTCCAACAAGAAACTGAAATTGATTTTTGCCTATCAACCTTTGCAGCCAGTTCCTCTGGTGTCTTGTGTTAATCATAAAATTTAGAATTCAATTCATTATTCCATTGCCTCCACTTACCACTCATATTTTTTATTGTCCAAGACTTAATATTTTTAATTGTTTCTTAATTAATGGGCTCATTAAAATCAAAACGACAATAAAATGTCAATGTATATAAGTAAAACTTTAGAAACCATTAACTAACAAGTGAATATGTTTGATACCTCTAATTTTTTCCACATTTCTTCCTTCTTAACATCTAACATGTCATGCCAATTTTTATAATTAATGCAAGCAAAGCTAGGCATTCTCACCATATTACCAATGAATCATGTTAAAGAGCAAGATTCATCACCAATTAATACAACATCTTCATTCACTTTAACAACAACATACCCTCTTTCTTGTAAATCCTAAATATCAGCCATACATGTAAGAACTTGAGTTTTTCTACGTGGAGCATTATTTTCATAGAAAAATTATATGAAATATATATATATATCAAATTCATAAATAATTTAAATGTACAACATTATAAAGTTAAAGATTTATACTAATAAAATATTATGTTTCTATACTCGAATTATGTTCTACTTGTTCATCTTGATTTTCCTCTTGTGTAGATTGAAAAATTGTTTGTAAATGCTTGTGTTGTGAATTCTTTGGTTCAAAAGACACTTGTTGTTCTTCAGATTGTGCTTGCAATTGAGAACTAGAGGTTCAATTTACTCTGTTGATATTCAATTTTTACGATTTGCCATTTCAAGTCTAATAACACATAAAATAAAAAGTACAATATAGGCTGTAACATGTCTTATTTAATAAACTAATTACATGCATCACCTATTTTATCCTCTCAGCCATGCAACCCTTGCATCGAAGGAGTTAAGAAAATAAAAAAGAACCTAAAAAATTAAACTAGAAGAAGGAATCGAGGAGCTAGGTAAATAGTGCAAGCTTCACTTAGATTCGTGTGAGATTCACAATTTTACTTATTCTTTCCACACATGGATAGTATTTCAAGTTATAATGATTAGGCAAAACTATAATGATAAGTTGCCTTATGCCTTATAAGTAATGGAGAAACTGTAATATGGGCCCCACTGGATTATCTTTAACTCGGATGGGCATGGAAGTGGCAAATTCTTAATTTTGGGCTTGAAATACATAATTGGTACTAAAAGCACTTTTTGAAATTCCTTCATTTGAGCATACCTAGGTTGGCGTGGAACAAATTCAAAAATGACAGTGTTGTTTATAGGCCGAAAAACTTATGTGAATAAAGGTCAACTTAGTTTGACTTTTGACCCATAGACTATTATAGTCAAACCCTCTATGAAGATGTCTTACGCAATTTCAAGCTATAGACTAAATCACGTGAAAATGCTAAAAACAACGCAAACAAACCCAAAAGCTTTTGTTTGAGGGTATTTTAGTAAATTCACACCTAATGGCGGGTCAAACCCCACTAATAGTCATGTTTGACTTATATTATTATAAATGAATATATTTAAATAAAAATAAAAATATGAATTTTATTTAGTAATTAAATAAATATATAAAGGTTGAATATGGATAGAAATAATGAAATTATAAAGGGGCATAATTGACCTTGACCATGGCTGACATTTTAATGATAAAATATTAACTAAATGGGATATTTTAATTATCTTCTCTCCCATGGCCGGCCATCACTCACACTTCCACCATTTTTGAACCTAAGTGTAAGAAAGAGAGAGACCTTGGGAAACCTCATCATCTAGCCACCGAAACCACTACCCTTATTAAGTGAATATGCTCATCTTGCCACCCTCTACCTCTCCATCCCTGAAATAGCTCTTGAAGAAGCCATGTACATGGTGTTTGAAGCCTTGGAATTAGCAGTATAGAGAGAGGTTAAAGAAAAAGTTTATGGTTTTTCATTCTTTCAATTTATTTTAATTGTTTTATGTTAGTATAACATGTATATATGCTTAGTATAACATGTATATATGCATAGAATGAAACCAAACTAAGTGTAGGCACTCCTTAAGGTTTCGGCCACGAGAGGGTTTATAAGATACCAACATGATTTGAATGTATAAAAGGTATAGAATGAAAGTAATGATTGAGAGGAAGATAGCCACGATGTTATATTTGAAAAAGAATGAGTTTGGCACTAGGTGGTGAATTCAGCCAAGGTGAGAAGATAGTGTCACCATGCTTAATTCAATACTTTGGTGGTTAAAGAATGATGTATAGATGTTAATAAGACTATCTGTGAAGTTAGATTCGAAAAATGATGCGATTTGACTATAGTTTCAATTATAGAGTCCGATAGGAATCAGACCAAAAAATTGCTATTGTATTAGAAATTATGATAGGCCTTTGTGAGTAGATTATCTTTCATTAAAGGAGTATTGAATTTTGAATATTTTTATATTGTTTTGTAGCATTGAACTCAGGAAGGTAAAGGAGTTTCACTTAGTGTTGTAAGCTGCTACACTGTGTTGTGGCATATTGTGGTAAGGAACATGTTTAGAATGGCGTAGGAATAGTAAGCTTGCATTGGGAATTGTTGGTTGAATGTGAGATATAAACTGTGTTTTAAGTGTAGGAAGGTTAGGCTACTTAATACCGTTATGCTACTGAAATCTTGTAAAATGGATCTAAAACCAATGCACTGATAGAAGCAAATGGTATAGGATAGATATAATGAAAGAAATGGAAAAGATAAAAAAGTGGGTAGTTAGACACTTAGGACATGCGATTTTGTAACTCAATTTTCGAAAGGGTTTTTAACTATTTTTACACGTTTGAAGTTACCTACATGTTCTAAACACGTAATTATACATAAATAAAATATTTTGAACATCGAATTTCATACCAAGAGTATTTATCAAATTTTTCTATTCGAAGAGTAATTGTTATTGATTTTGACTTTTTGGACTGTTCGAAGATAAGTTTAATTGAAATGATTTCTATAAGTGCCTATGAATGTTATATAAACTGTTTTGAAACTGTTAGGCCCCGTAGTTGCCTTTGGCAATCATGCATTACCTACCGATCGACCGATCAATTGATTATTTACTGGCAGACCTTAGTTACGTCTTCAGCACCTATAGCCGTCACCTGAGTAGTGCACACTGTGCATCTTTTGACTATGGCCATATGTCTTATCTCATATCCCTTACTAGAACTTTAATTGCATGATTATATTGGGATATTGACTATCTCCACAATGTCTTATCGATTGATTGATTTATGAAAGGAAGGTTTGATTGTTTTATGACTTGAAATGAAATTTCAGGTCGCCAAAAACGATACTGATATTTTAACCATATCGTTTGAAAGTGAAAGTATTTATTGAACTGTATTTAACATGATTTCATAATCTTATAATTGGTTATTAATTAAAATGAACGATTGTTCCTTAATGCATTGCATCATATTGAAGTCATGAGAACATCTTGTAGAAGCCCTACAATCAGACTTAGGGATTGGGACAAGTGAGGTGCTCTAAAGCATCCTTCCATACTCAACATAGTATTCCTATTCGACTATAGAAATTCCTTCCTTTTATAATACTATGTCACTGTTAGAGAATGTTCATGTGATTGTCTTGGCAATGTTAGGATACATGCATGTTAGTTGTATAGTATTTGCATTTTTATATACGTTTCTTATTGGGCGTAAGCTCACCCCCTACTTTTCCATTCTAGACTACCTACAGTAGTATTCACTTGACATTTGAAGAGACATCCTTCTTTTAGGGCAGTATTCCTTCGAAGCGTGTATCCAAGTCCTTGGAGGTATATTGTTTTTACTTCATATGTTTAGACATATTATACAGTACAGTTAAGTACGTTAGTTGTATTGGAGACATAAACCATAAGTATAGTGGTATGATATACAGTACATTTAAAACCGTATGTGAATAAATTTAAAGTTTTATATATATATATATATATAATGATATCAAGGCATGTTCTTTTGATATCTGTCTATTTGATTGAATGAGATTGAATGAACTGGGGATGTTAATGCAAAATATGATTATAACGTAAGTAAGAAATAAATGAAAGAGAATGACACGACAAACAGCCTAACCAAACTGGAATAAAAAGGAAAAAGTTGGCCCTAGTTTAGATATTTAATGCGTTACAATTTGAGGCTCAATTTCGCTGGCATTTAAGTGCTGGTTCTAGGCTATGGGCAAGACAGTAGATTGGGGGCGAGATAGGAGAGGTTTGGTGGCTATTGAGGGGTTATCGGAGGTTGAAAATAGGGCTGGATTGATGGTCCTTAAAGGTTGAAGTTAAAGGGCAAAACAAGGTTCAAGATAGGGGTGATTTGAGGCTGGATAGGGCAGTTCAAAAGCCATTTAGTGGCCTTCTTTAGGGTTGAGTAAATCATGTACAGTGGCACAATTTAAGGCTTGGAAGCAAAGGTTATTTGATATGTTTCTAATGGCAGTTTAAAGATGTGATAAACGCAAAATTTCCACTATTTAATATTGGAAATTAATATTAAAGAAAATAGATAAGTTTAAATAAATAAATATAATTATGAGATCGGAATATTAGTGAAAATTCTGTGAATTGAGGAAGTGAACGAATTAGGAAATTCATATGAAGGAAATTTAAATTTGGAAAGAATAAGATTGGAATTGTGGAAAATAATGAAGAGAGGAAATTTAATTTGGATAAATTGAAATCCAAATTAAATACGAAATGAAAATAGAGAAATATAATTTGGATATTAAGAGATCCAAATTATAAGAAATACTAATGTGAGTATTTATATATATATTTATATAATTTTATTATATAAATATATTTTTTTAAATATATTTTATATGTTTTATATATTTACATATGTGTGTGTATACATATATATATATATATATATATATATATATGAAATATAGTATATATATGATATATGGATATATACTATTTTATATCATAAAATAAATACATATGTATATTAGTATACATTTATGTATACAAATAATATGTATATATATATATGAAATATATATAAATAGTATTTTAAATTAATAGATATATATATATATGTATATAAATGGTTTAAATAAAACATATATATCTGTATGTATATATTTAATATTGTAAATATATATAATTAGATAAATATAATTATATATATATAAATGTGATAACCGCAAAATTTTCACTATTTAATATTGGAAATTAATATTAAAGAAAATAGATAAGTTGAAATAAATAAATATAATTATGAGATCGGAAGTGAAAATTCCGTGAATTGAGTAAGTGAACGAATTAGGAAATTCGTATAAAAGAAATTAAAATTTGGAAATAAGAATAAGGTTGGAATTATGGAAAATAATGAAGAGAGGAAATTTAATTTGAATAAATTGAAATCCAAATTAAATACGAAATAAAAATAGAGAAATAAAATTTGGATATTAAGAGATCTAAATTATAAGAAATACTAATGTGAGTATTTATATATATTTATATAATTTTATTATATAAATATATTTTTTTAAATATATTTTATATGTTTTATATATTTACATATGTATGTATATATATATATATATATGAAATATAGTATATATATGATATTTGGATATATACTATTTTATATCATAAAATAAATACATATGTATATCAGTATACATTTATGTATACAAATAATATGTATATATATGAAATACATATAGTCTTTTAAATTAATAGATATATATATATATGTATATAAATAGTTTAAATAAAACATATATATATATATATATCTATATGTATATATTTAATATTGTAAATATATATAATTAGATAAATATAATTATATATATTATATGAAAAAAAATAGAAACAGAAACGGGAATTGGGACCCCGTTTCTATCGAGAAGCAGGGAAGCCAGCAGACCCAGTCGGCCGGCCGAACGAGGGAGAGATGAGGGAGGCAAGACAGTCATTGGCGAGGGAAGAAGAGGAAGAAATCGACCGGCGACGGAAAGGAAAAAGGAAAACGGAAAAAGAAGGAAGAAATCGGCGAAGCCGAAAAGAGAAAGGGAGATGAGGAAATCGACGGTGCCGGTCGGTCTAGGCACTGCCATCGCAACCCCGACCTCGGCGGAGGTGAGGGGAAGAAGAAGGGAGCCACCAGTGAGGACGACGGCGGCCGAGGAAGGAGGAAGAAAAGGGAGAAGAAGCCAAACCTATTCCGGCTAGATCCGCCGCTGTGCCGCCGATCTAGGATGAACGGAGGCCACTAGCAGGTTCACCGTGGTCTCCGCCAGCTGTAGGAAGGATGAGCCGCTGGAGAACCGGCCACCAGAGAAGAACCGGTGATGAGGGGGCTAACCGATCTGAAAAAGGAAAAAGAAAAAGAAAAAGGAAGAAAAAGGAGAAAGAAAAAGAAAAGAAAAAAAGAGAGAAAAAGGAAAATTTTCGGGAATTCAAAAATTTTGGAAATTCAAAAATTTACGAAAATTCTGTAAGAAATTTTCGGAAATTAATTTCGAGTGCTTTTTAATAAATTATGGAAAATTTTTAAATTTCAACATTTTATTTCCAGAAAATCACCATCGATGACTGAGACGATGGAATCGGGAGAGGTGAACACGGGCGCGACGTAACGACGCAGTCGCCGACCCGGGACAGGTAAGGGAGACATGTGTAGCCTGTAAGGATATTCGGCACACATGTTTTAAATATGCATTTAAACTTTTATAATTGCTGTTGATAATGGTTAGTTGGAAATTTGTGATGATGTACTGGTTGGAATTATAACTATATTTTTCGTGCAGGAGGCTAGCCAATCGGCTGCCGTTATATTGTCGAAAATTTACTGAAAATTATCGAAAATCATAATAAGTGATTTGATTTCACGAGAAACGATTTCCAACCACGAAAATCGAGAAATCGATTATTTTTCATAAAACATAAATATACGAAAACTTAATTTTAAAATATTTATGTTTTCGAGAAGTGTGGAATTAAAATCACCGAAAATTCTCTCGAAGTGTAAGATTACAGGTAATACGAGATAAAAAATGAAAAGACACAAAGTGAATATTTTATTCATATTTCTTCAAATATTCACTTGATTTCATAAATAACCTTTATGCTTTTAATTATGAAAATAATTATTTATAGAAATTCCATAAAGGTTAACTAAAGATGAAAAACAGTATTTTGAGACTAAAAGGTCTCAATATGTGTTTATAGAGGAATACGTGGTGACGAGATTGTTGAATTTGAAAAATAAATATTTTAATTTTCCATAAATCATAAAAATAATTGATTTGAATTCCGATAATTTTAAAAACCACGTTTTGGGATAGAAAGCACGGAAAAGCGTGCGTACATGTTTTACGGTGAAAAAGAAACAATCATGAGATTTTATTTTACAGTGTGATTTATTAATTAACTGTTTTCACCGTATGGAAATTATAATTTATGCCTTTATGAAATATTTTGAAAAATGTTATTTATTTTATTTATTTCATAAAGGTGAGGATATATACATGTGAGCCTTATGGATAATTGTGAAATATTTTAAATTACTGTGTTTAAAATCCATAAAGGCTATGGTACTGTTTTATACTGTTTTGAGACTTAGGCCCCGAGCTTCATGCATCGTACTATTACTGTTACTGTCACGTGGCTGATTGACCAGCTAGTCATCAGCATCCCGGATTGTCACCTAACAAGTGTACACTGAGGACATATTATAGATCATGGCCATAGATCTCAATTACTGATACTATGTCCCTAGTGGACGAAGATAACATGATTTAATTGTAAGGTGATGCCTAGTCTCACTTATTGATTACCGTTTACTGAAAGGATTTACTGAATCCTGTTTATTGTACTATACTGTTTATTGTACTGAACTGTTTACTGAACTACTGTACAGTTTGCTGTTTATTGAGCAAAACGGTACCAAAACACTATTTTATTGAAATGTACTGTTACTATTTACGGTTTACTGAAATGGTAGCCACTGATTACTGTTTTACTAAACTGAAAGCTACCATTTACTGTTTATCGAACTAAAAGCTACCGTATACTGTTTACTGAATTGGTAGCTACTGTTTACTGTTTAGTGACTGAACCGTATCAAGATACTGTTTTACTGAATATTACTGTTTTACTGAACTGTAAGATACGATTACTGAACTAAAGAGAAATTAATGTTTATTCAAAAAGAATAACATGAAAATTATTTCTAAGATAGAAATTATTATAGAATTGTTTTTCCAATGATATGGATATTTACAAACCACTGTACTATCACGTGTTTTTACTGTACTTAAGAGAAGAGAAGTAAACCATTGTTTTACTACTGAACTGTCACATGTTCTAAACCATACTGAAGTGAAAAGAAATAAATGGTTTACTCTATAGAAAACGAATATTAAATCATTTTGAGAACAATTTATATAGTACTCTCTATAGTTGCTTCTAGGTTTCGAGACAAGGCAGGTATTTCAAAATATCTGCCTTACTCCATCCGGATCCCTAGCCGACTGTAATATCCTTCCTACATGTGAGCCTAGAGCCCTTCTAGGAAAATTTAAAGAAAGTGAAAAAGTTTTTCAGCATATAGGTAGCTGAATATCAAGTGTTACATGTAACTCTCTTACTGAGTCGTGGTTTGCTCACCCCTTAATTTTAACATTTCAAATTTTCGAGGATTGAGAGTCTGATATCTAAGGATTTCGGTTGTGCATTTGGGGACGATGCGACAGCTTGATTTATTACATGAGGTACGATCATTTATTTTTCGTATTTAGACTTATCTACAGTACTACTTTCCTGTGAATTAAGATAGAGGATGTAATTCATATTATAATTTCATATGAAATTGTTTAAATGTAAATGAAAAGTAAAGTATCGCAGATAGCCCAACCGTCTAAATTGTGTAATAATATGTGTATTACTGTATTACTGGACTGTTACAATTTAATGGTATCAGAGCAAAGTTGGCCTAATGTCTGTCGATACTTTTGGAGAGGAAATGTGTGAAAAAGATTAACATCCCTTGTAGTATTGTGTAGTCTGAATACATAGAGGAAATAAATAATTGTAAATTGAGTTAAATGTTTAGAAGGGAGTGAGAATTTATGAATTAATGATGTTAAAGAGAAAACGGCTTTGGAATTTACCAGAAAATGGTGATCTTATAGTCTAAATAAAGGTCTGTTCGGTAAGGAACCAAAAAGACTCGGTGAAGGCCCCACCAGTACTTTTCTGTCTGGATCAAACTGAGACCTGAAAGTGATGATATAAAGGAGGGGAATGAAATATCATCATTAAATAGACCTTAAGATCACCGATTGAAGGTATTTTGAAGAGAGAAAATTTTTGGCCAAAAATGACCAAAATACCCCTACCTCTAAAATTTTACCAGGAGTCGTAACAGACCAACAAAAGTTGGAATTGATTGAATTGACAGAGAAATTGATGATGTAAAGCTGTATTTCATGCAAAATGATTCGTTTATAGATCTTATTGGATTTCTCTATCGAAATCAAATAAGATCTTAAACTGCTGATATTAGCATGAGAAAGGATACTATCAGCACATAGATAATAAGATCCTTGGTTTAAATGTATACTGAGAAAGAAAGAAATAAATGTTGAAATGATGAAAATGCCCCTATGCTGGACTATGTTCCGAATAATGACAAACCAAGTTGATCTTGAGTCCATTGATGGTAATGGAGTTATTAATGGCATAGAGGATGTAATATGAATATAGCGATCCCTATTACTAATTCCACTTACACTTAGATTACGGATGCGAATTGTGAGTGACCTAGTGAACGGGCTAGGCCTCATGACAAAACCTTGAAGGGGCCAGTGGGCTCGTTAAGAGAGGACAGTACAGATGTGTAAAGGCGGACAACGGACGAGCCGAGGCCTTACATGATGCGATCCCATAAATGTATAGTGAAATATCGCAAGATGATTGGCCCGGTTTTTGACTGTAAGGGCCTGAATTAAGAGTGTATTGAATTGGATGTTTATTACGGGATCGTTGGATATTATGAAAAGTGTCATGACTACAAAAAATGACTGAGAAAGTGAATAGTACAAATTGATGAAATCCATAGCAGTACAGTTAATTATGGTTCTATACATTTATACTGTTTCTGGGGTATTAAACGAATATTTATTTATAGAACCGAAGCATTTCGAGGTATGCTTTGCAAATTGATGTACTATATGAAGTACTGTAAATTGGAGAATATGCATAAGAATAGTAAAGTGATAAAAAGAAGAAGATGACAGCTAACCTGAGTTCTTCAAGACTCTTGAGACAAAAACCGTGATGGACGACCCAATGATGGGCGAACTATGTGGTCGCCGACTCACTTGAAACCTAGGGCGAAAGGATCGCCTAAGGGATGCTCGCCTACGGCGGATTCGAACAGGCGGGGCTCTTACAATTATCTCAATGGTAAAACGAGTGTAATGAACTAGGTACGTAAGGGTGCCATGGTTCGAACCTCGTGGATAACATTCTCAAGGGAATTAAACCTGAATTCATTAAATGAAATTAATTTTAAAGTAAATTATAGCAATAATAAATCGGTTAGCTGTGAAATGTGTAAACTAAATAGTTATACTCAATACAACATTTCTAATCACTTTGAAATATGCTGTGAAACATGAGTAAACAATGAAATCAAGGTAGAGTATGTGTTAAAATGATTTGAATATTAAATGTCTCTGCCTTGAGAATGTACAGTGAAATGATAAGACATAAAGATGAAATGTCCAAAATGATAAGAGATGTGTGATTAAAAAAAGTATCGGATGTGATTCCTAATAAATTTTTCAGAGTAATATAGATATGGGAGATCGGGTTAATATTGACTCGATCGTGGATATGAAATCTAATTGTAAGCTTATATCGGAGAATATAGAAAGAGTCCGAAAGCTTTACAACAACTCTGGAAAATGTGTGAATAATGAAATTCACTGGTAAAGGTGTGATTGATGAAAATACAGATAGTGTAATTTGAGGTTAATGAAGTTATCTGTATAAGAGTGAATGAGAAAAGCATAGATGACCTTGATACGTAGATGAATTAAAATGATATAGTAAATTCTTACTATTTAATAAAGTTCTTATGAAGAACAAGTATTCATCTACATGAAAATAGACGATTTACTAATCTAATCAGAGTCATATGAGGAGTTCATAAGACTAGCCTCTGTATAAGGCGTCATTAGATAAAAGTTGGAGTACTGAAATCTATAAGATAATGAGTAGAACTCGATGAAATTTTACGAGTTCTTATTGAAGTTACAAGATTAATGAATTACCTTGTGATGTATATATAAGTCTAATGAATAAGGCATTTATACACAAATAAATTGATAAGATACTGAAATAGTTAAAGATACAAATGGAACATGAGTAGCCTTATGGTATGACCCCCCAAACTCTCAAAGACTGTGAATATATGTTAAGATTGGCAAATAAGAGATTTGGCTAGATAATGTCTCTTTCTGAGAGATAGATGATCTCGAAATGACAGAATTACAGTAAATCTGTCTATGATAGAGAGATAATATTGAGATACGAAATTAATGAGTCTAGCTAGATACTACTGCCAGTCTATAAAAGAGTTATGGGACTAGCTGCTCTATAGATGGGATATAATTAAAGAAATTAAAGTCAGTAAATGGATAAGTGTGAAGAAAAGATGGTATGCGAAATATTAAATGATTTTAACAGTAGAGTATCATACCATTTGAGAAAACCGACTGAAATGACGAGTAGGGAACACAAACATAAAATAGTTCCCGAAATTAAGATTAAAAGTGATTTCATGTTGGTTATCACATGACTGTGGCTAGATGTAAAATCAAGCCAAACTTGACAAGTGAAATTAATGATACTCAAAGGAGTAAGAGGAATGACATGTAGTATTTTACTGCCAGTATATAAATGGAAAATAGTTATACATATAACCACCTCAAGATGATTAACAGTAAAGTCTACAATGAGATGCAGCCTTGATGAAATAAATGTGAAAATGAATATTGTGGACAATAAAGAGTCCAAAAGAGATATGATGATATGAAAGTGATAAAGACTGATGATCTAAATAGAATCACTTTCCATTATCAGACTCCTAGATTCTCTAGTGCCATAGTCAAAGTATGAGTATGAAACAGTGAGAAGGTATATATACAGTTCCAGTGAGCATTACATGTGATAGGAGTCTCTGAGTTGCCATATGCTAATAGAAAATAGCAAAAGGCTTTGAGATCCCAAATGTACTAATAGCACCACTCCGTACTAATGTAAATATATGAGCGTGATGTGTAAACGCTCCATGATATTAAGAGAGCGGATGCATGAGTTTGAAAGCTACTAGGACAATTACATACTACTGATTAAATTGGTAAATGATAGTTACCAAACTATATCGGTTTGGCACTAATTGAGAAAAATGGATGATGAACAGTATAAATCAGCTATTATGTGAAAAGAGAAATGAAATTGATAACTCCCAATTGGTAAGAAATTTTACGAGAGTATATGTATATATGTATGATGAAAGATAGCATGTAGTGGTCTAAAAGTAATCTTGATGTTGAATGTATGCTGGCAGTATTATGTAAAAGTTGATCTAAAGGACAAAAATCATAAGTATACGGAATGTACCACCTTTTAACTTAAGTTAAATTCGGAGGACCGAATTTCTTAAGGTGGGGAGAATGTGATAACCACAAAATTTTTACTGTTTAATATTGGAAATTAATATTAAAGAAAATAGATAAGTTGAAATAAATAAATATAATTATGAGATCGGAATATTAGTGAAAATTCCGTGAATTGAGTAAGTGAACGAATTAGGAAATTCGTATGAAGGAAATTTAAATTTGGAAATAAGAATAAGGTTGGAATTATGGAAAATAATGAAGAGAGGAAATTTAATTTGGATATATTGAAATCCAAATTAAATACGAAATGAAAATAAAAAAATATAATTTGGATATTAAGAGATCCAAATTATAAGAAATACTAATGTGAGTATTTATATGTATTTATATAATTTTATTATATAAATATATTTTTTAAATATATTTTATATGTTTTATATATTTACATATGTATATATATATATATATATATGAAATATAGTATATATGATATATGGAAATATACTATTTTATATCATAAAATAAATACATATGTATATTAGTATACATTTATGTATATAAATAATATGTATATATATGAAATATATAAATATAGTATTTTAAATTAATAGATATATATATGTATATAAATGGTTTAAATAAAACATATATATATATATATCTGTATGTATATATTTAATATTGTAAATATATATAATTAGATAAATATAATTATATATATTATATGAAAAAAATAGAAACAGAAACGGGAATCGGGACCCCGTTTCTGTCGAGAAGAAGGAAAGCCAACAGACCCCGTCGGCCGGCCAAACAAGGGAGAGATGAGGGAGGCGAGACCGTCACCGGCGAGGGAAGAAGAGGAAGAAATCGACCGACGACGGAAAGGAAAAAGGAAAATGGAAAGAGAAGGAAGAAATCGGCGAAGTCGAAAAGAGAAAGGGAGAGGAGGAAATAGGCGGTGTCAGCCGGTCTAGGCACTGTACCACAACCCCGACCTCGGCAGAGGTGAGGGGAAGAAGAAGGGAGCCACCGATGAGGACGACGGCAGCCGAGGAAGGAAGAAGAAAAAGGAGAAGAAGCAGAACCTATTTCGACCAGATCCACCGTCGTGCCGTCGATCTGAGATGAACGGAGGCCACCAGCAGGTTCGTCGTGGTCTTCGCCAACCGTGGGAAGGCTGAGCCGCCGGAGAACCAGCCATCGGAGAAGAACCGATGATGAGGGGGCTGACCGAAAAAGAAAAAGAAAAAGGAAAAAGAAAAAGGAAGAAAAAGGAGAAAGAAAAAGAAAAGAAAAAAAGAGAGAAAAAGGAAAATTTTCGGGAATTCGAAAATTTCGAAAATTCAAAAATTTACGAAAATTCGGTAAGAAATTTTCGAAAATTAATTTCGAGTGATTTTTAATAAATTATGAAAAATTTCTAAATTTTACAATTTTATTTCCAGAAAATCACCTTCTGTGATAACCGCAAATTTTCTATTTTTGGAAATTAATATTAAAGGAAATAGATAAGAGGAAATAAATAAATTAAAGTAAATAAATAAAATTTATTTACGAGGTGGAATATCATTGAAATTCCGGAAATTTAGGAAGTGAGGAAATTAAGGAATTTAAATTTGGATAAATTGTAAATAAGGAGAAGGATGAAATTATGGAAAATAATGAAAAGAGAAAATTTAATTTGGATAAATGGAAATCCAAATTAAATAAGGAAAATGAGAGATGAAAATAAAATATGTTTATATAATTACAAATTATATAAATGTTTTTTATACAAATACATATGTATGTGAATACTATATAGTATATATCAATATACGTTTGTATATATGAATATATATACTATTTTATAAAGTTAAATAATACATATGTATTTTAGTATAATATATATATATATATATTTGGGAAATGTAAATATTGATTTACATTAAAATTTGAAAATATATATAAAAGTTATTTAAATTTAAAACATATAAATATACATATATATACTAGACATATATTTTGTAATATACAATATATATATTTTAAATATAATATATATTGTAGTATATTATATATAAAATAATATATGTATAATATATTGTATATATTATATGTATAAACTATAATCTATATTATATAATACAATATATACTAAATAAGGAAAATAAAGAAAACAAAAGAGGAAAGGAAAGGAAACGGAAGGATCGGGAGACCGACCCTTCCCAGCCAAAGGGGTCGACGGTGGCGGAGCTGCTACCGCCAGCGAGGAAAAAAAAAGGAAAAAAGATGAGACGCCACCAGCCAGAGAAAAGAAGGAAGCTGCAGGCGGCGGAAGAAAATAAAGAAACAGAAGCAAAAACCTGGCGAAAGCCGAGAAGGAGAAGAGAAGAGAAAGTGGCGGTGCCGGCCAAATCGGTTGTCACCACTGCAACCGAAGCTTCACCAGAGGAAGAGGAAGACGTGGGATGCCACCAGTCAGGCGGAGAACAGGGGAGGAAGGCTGGCGAAGAGGCAGAAGGAGGCCGATCTAAACCGAGTAGATCCACAGCCGTGCCATCGAACCAGATTGAACGGAGGCCACCTGTAGATTCGCCTTGACGTCGGCCAGCTAAGGAGCCACCAAACCGTCGGAGAATCGGTCGCCGGAGAAGAACCGGCGGTGAACTAGTCTGACAGGTCCGGCCAGGAAAGGAAAAAGGGAAAGGAAAAAGAAAAGGAAAAAGAAAAAAAAAGAAAAGAAAGGAAAGGAAAGAAAGAAAAAGAGAAAAAGAAAAAGGAAATTTTCGGAATTTGGAAATTTCAAAAATTACGACAAATCTCGAGAAATTCGAAAACTCGAAAATTACGAAAATTCGGTAAGAATTCCAGAAATTAATTTCAAATGATTTATTTTAATAAATTATGGAAAAATTCTAAATTTTAGAATTTAATTTTCAGCAAATTCCTTGATGATCGAGACGATGGAATCAGGCGAGGTGAACATGGGCACGACCTTCGAGAGACAATCACCGACCCGAGACAGGTAAGGGATGCAGGTGCAGCACTGTAAGGATATTCAGTCTGCATGTTTTAATTTCAAAATATTTTATGGAAATATTTTATGAAAATTATTATGATGAATGATTGGTTGGAAACTTGTAATAAAATGCTAGCTGGAATTATAAACTGTATTTTTCGTGCAGGAGGCTAGCCAATCGGCAGCCGTTATACTGCCGAAAAATTATCGAAAATTGTCAAAAATTTCTAGAAAATTTCATAAAGTCATAATAATTGATTTTATTTCACGAGAAATGATTTTCAACCACGAAAATCGAGAAAATAAATATTTTCCATAAAAACATGAATAAAATGAAAGTGATTTTAAAATATTCATGTTTTCGAGAATGGTGATAATGAAATCACCGAAAATTCTCTTGATATGTAAATTACACGTAATACGAGATGAAAAATGAAAAGAAATAAAGTGAATATTTTTATATATATTTCTTAAATATTGACTAAATGATTTTATAACCTTTATGGTTTTAAATTATGAAATTATATTGTAGACACCCCATTTTGTGCGGGGTCTTTTAATGTTATTGGGCCTATTGGGTTTGATAATTAGACGATGAATCTAATTTTTTTTTGTATTACTATCTTGTTTATTATGTAAAAAATATATAAAAAATAAAATGAAAAGAAAATAAAAAAATAGAAAAATTAATAACAAAAAAATAAAGTGATCAAAGAAGGGAAACTTGAAAAAAATAAAAAAAATAAAAAAATCAGAATTTTAAAACAAAAGCAAAGTAAAAAATTTAAAAATCTTGGAAAGAAAATCAAAATCAATGAGTGAATCAAGTGAGAATCAATAAAGATACAAGTCAAACTCAAATTTGTGTATGGATGGAAAGGAAATAAAATGGGTTTTAATACCCGTATCAAGGAAAGGAAAGAAAATTAAATAAAAAGAGCCAAACACCTATATTAAAGGGGAGAACTAGGGTCTTGAAAAAGAAAAGGAGAACGAGGGTTTTGAAAAAATAGAAAAGAGGAACACAAAAGAGAAAGGGCGACAGAGGCAGAAAAGAAGAAAACCCTAGAGAATTTTCTACTGCTTTGATCTGTTTGCTGGAAAAGAGAGAAGGAGGAAAAAGAAAAAAAAGGAGAAAATGAGAGTTATAGGGGGCGGCTAGGTTTAGAAAAAAGGGGAAACACATGCAGGGGAACCCTACTATTTTTTGCGACGGCTTCATCTTCTACAGAAAAACCACCGTGCCTTGTTCGACCGCCCCCAGCCTCCTTTGCCTACTGTGTAGCTGTTCTTCATTCATCACCATCAACAATCGTGAGCACCTTCCATCACCACGCCAAGCTACTGCTATCATTGCTGCACTGTACACCTCTGTTGTGGAAGTAAACGGGAGAGAATAATAATGTCAAAAAGGCTACACTAACAGCTGGATCACAAGTTGGATTTTGCTTCTGCTTTTCACGCATGCCCCTGTTTTGGCATCCTCATCACCGTCGCATAGCTCCTTGAATTTCTGCCTTTACTGCTATTCTTATTGCACTGCCGTTTGCATCACTACAACTCTTGCATCGGTCCACCTCTGCTGCATTACCATCGCGTGCTACCTGCTGTTGCTAAGAAAGTAGGATCGAAGCCCATCAGCTGCTGCTCCTTCCCTTCTCTGTCCAGCCGTCACTGCTCCCCTGCAACAGCCGATTTGTCCAGCCCCATTTCTGGCTGAACCGATTGCCTACAGCTTCACGCTACTGTCTTGCACATCAAGTTGAAGCTACACGCCACTGCATTGAGCCTTACTGCTCTGTTATTCTTGTGCTGCCTCTACTACAACGTGAAGACAAGAAAGGCAAGAGAGGCGAGGTGCACGTGAAGAAGAAAGGTACCAAGATTATTTTATTTGTTTTATTTATTGGATATTTAATATTTATTTAAGTTGGTATCTAATTAGATAATTGATTTAATTGATTTTTTTTATTTGATTAGATAATTAATTAGATAATCGATTAACAAAGTAGGAGATTTGATTATATAATATCATTTGATTTGTGTAATTTAATTGGTATGATATAATTTATGCAACATGATTTTCGGAACTAATCTGTATAATTTAAATAATGTTATGACATGATTTGCATGATATGATTTAAGGAATTAATTAGTAAATTGAATGATTTAATGATATGTGGCTTAATTGATACAATTTGTTTAATTTCATTGATATGATATGAGATGTAATCCAATTAGTATATGATTTATAATAAATGACTTATTTTTCA
Source organism: Heritiera fomes (assembly GCA_032173925.1). NCBI lineage: Eukaryota > Viridiplantae > Streptophyta > Magnoliopsida > Malvales > Malvaceae > Heritiera > Heritiera fomes. Next base: position 9,637,961 of record JAPDPM010000014.1, on the reverse strand, counting down.
ACATGATGAGTATTTTATTTTTATAAGAAATATGAAAGTTAAAGAAATATTAGAAAAGCAAAATTAAATATCCATGAGAAATATTAATTAATTATTAAAGATAAATATGGGTTATTACCGATGATGAAACTTCAATAAAGTCAATTGAGACTCCTTGAAATTTCTAGGTGAGAGGATCCTCCCTTAAGTTGAGCCAAATTGATGGGATACTTTTGGGAGAATTTTCAATAAAATATAATTCATATTTATTTTAAGATTAAATAGATATAAAATAAATGGAAGGAATAAAAAATTAATTAGTAAAGACTAAAATTAAATGAACATAGACGAGAATAATAAATAAATAAAAAGGATAATAAATAAGAAATATGAATTAGGTTAAAAATTAGATTTTATAGAATGAATGTAATTGTACCGATGATGAAATTTCGAGAAAGTCAATTGAGACTCCTTGAAATTTCTAGGTCAGAGGATTCTCCCTTAAGTTGAGCCAAATTGATGGGATACTTTTGGGAGAATTTTCAATAAAATATAATTCATATTTATTTTAAGATTAAATAGATAAAATAAATGGAAGGAATAAAAATTAATTAGTAAAGACTAAAATAAAATGAGCATAAATAAAAATAATAGATAAATAAAAGGGATAATAAATTAGAAATAAGAATTAGATTTTATAGAATAAGTGCGAATTGTACCGATGATGAAATTTCAAGAAAGTCAATCGAGACTCCTTGAAATTTCTAGGTGAGAGGATTCTTCCTTAAGTTGAGCCAAATTAATGGGATACTTTTGGGAGAATTTTCAATAAAATATAATTCATATTTATTTTAAGATTAAATAGAGATAAAATAAATGAAACGAATAAAAATTAATTAGTAAAGACTAAAATAAAATGAGCATAAATAAAAATAATAGATAAATAAAAAGGATAATAAATTAGAAATAAGAATTAGATTGAGAATTAGATTTTATAGAATAAGTGTGAATTGTACCGATGATGAAATTTCAAGAAAGTCAATCGAGACTCCTTGAAATTTCTAGGTGAGAGGATTCTTCCTTAAGTTGAGCCAAATTGATGGGATACTTTTGGGAGAATTTTCAATAAAATATAATTCATATTTATTTTAAGATTAAATAAATATAAATAAATAAAATGAATAAAAATATAAATTAGATAAAGACTAAGCTTAAATAAATATGAATAAAAATTAGATAAATAAACGAATGAATAAATAAATAAATAAATGTGACATGAAGACAAGAGTACAATAAAAATAAAATAAGAAATAAGTATGAATTATGCCGATGATGAAATTTCGAGAAAGTCAATTGAGACTCCTCGAAATTTTCTAGGTGAGAAGGTTCCTTTTGAGCCGAGCCAAATTGATGGGACGCTTAAGAGTGAATTTTCAATAAAACAAAATTCATGTTTATCTTTTAAAAATAAGATGAATGAGAATGTAAAAATAATTAAAATAAATTAAAAAATCTAAGAAATTTATAAATGAATATAGAGTCAAAATTAGAGACAAGATTAGAAAAAAAGGAACCTCATAAAATATTAAAATTTGATCCGACGATGGAGTTCAAGAAAGTAAATCGAGACTCCTTGAACATCTTGAGGTGAGGGAGATTTTTAAGATTGGAGCCAAATTGATGGAAAAATCTTAGAAATATTCCCAATATATAAACATATCGAAATTAATATAAACACAAGGCAAATTGTAAAGATAACCTAAAACTAGTTGGTACCATTTTAGGATGGGCATTGTAGGGGTGCTAATCCTTCCCTACACGTAACCATACTCCCGAACCCTAGTGTCTTTGAACGTAGACCAAGCTTTATCCATAGTTTGAATAGGTGACCAATCACACCTAGGTTAGAATGGTTGGTGGCGACTCCATAGTTTTGTGTCTAGCTATTAGGTTTTCCCCAAAAACTTAATACGTTACGACAGTTTGGCGACTCCGCTGGGGACGTTAGAGGGTCAAGCCAACAATTGGTTTAGGTTATCTTAGATTCATCTTAAGAGTGTTAAATTTTATAAAAGAAATTTTTTTTTTACATGTTCCTTCAACACACACTTCACGCGCATTTGCATACATCAGCCCTCTTCCCGGGCTTTATCCTTTTAGGAGGAAGTAAAGTAACTACGCTCTCGTGAGGTAATACCTCCGCAATGGCTAGCGAAATACTCCTACTCAAATTGAACCTTTCCATTTGTAACCTGTGATGGGTGAGGATTGGGTGCCTTACTAGTCCCATATGGACGATAGTGAGGAACAATTTGAGAACCTTTAGAATTTTGACTTATCCAAACCAAGCATATAGAGAAACCTAAGAAGCCAACTTAAGCTAGAGCCATGCCATCTCATCTTGTAGAGATAACCAATGATTAGGACACATGAAGGAAAATTTGTTCTTTTCAAGAAATATAATAATAAAAAATCAAAATAAAGAAAATAAAGAGATGAAATGTGTCTTTTTATCGCATGAGGCTTTCTTTTGATTTTGCGATGCATAACATGTCAATTTGAACATTGCACCTATACATTTAGACATTTTTGGTCATACATAAATTGAGCATGCATCCCATGCATAGGTTTGTAATTGCATATCATGGCATTTGGACTTAGACTATGGTAATAAAGGTGAGAAGATAGCTCGGCCATCAAAATTGCCAGTCACCTACACGATACTTGTTCACAAACAAGAGTAATGGAGAATAAGCAATTGGCACGAATTGATGGAATAGAAAAGGTGCAACAAGAGATTGTCGGGGCCCAATAAGAGTCTAAGGAACAGTTGGCCAAGATGATGGAGATCATGATGAGCTTGGCAAAAGGGAAGGGAGTTGATGAAGACACTGCCGCTCAGGTTCAGCTTCCCATTACGGAGAAAGAGACGACAATTCTGTTAAGGCTCCATACTATGTGAGAATGATTGGTAATGTCACAAAAAAACTTTACAGATATGGTACTCTCTGGTGAGATAATCGAATATGCTATAAAAAGCGGGAAGATCGAATGGGCAAATACAAGGGGAGGTACAACATTCAATAACGAGAGTCAATATGATCAAGCTGTGGCTAATGACAAGCAATATGAAAATTATACCCCATGCAACAATCCCACCACCCTTGTCCATATCCTTATCAGTCAATTCCTCAAAATGGTTTTCAACCTAACTTCTGTCCTCAATCACTCTCTGCCTTACCATACAATCCAAGAAGGCCAAGAAACGGTGTAAAGAGATTGCCAATTCCAATTTCTAAACTATTGCCTTCGCTAATAAAGAACCAGTATCTGGTACCTATGCCTTTGAAAACAACTCCAAACCCAACAGGAAAGAGTCATGAACCAAATAGCAAATGTGAATATCACATGGGGGCAATTGGGTATTCAACAGAAAAGTGCAGGCAATTGAAGGAAAAGGTTGAAGAACTCATCAGTAGTGGTGTCTTGACTCAAGAGCTTATTGAACAATGGAAGTTTGCTTCTCCATAGGCCAGGTTTCCTATACGTAATTGGTGGATGTGAGATGTTCTCAGGATTCTTGAAATTGTCATCAATTTATTTTGAAAGCTTTCCATATTTTTCTTTCCAAGTAGATGAAATAAAATAATTTTGAAAACATTGGTGATTTTTTATTGAGAATGAATAGACCTAGTCATTACATTACATTTCCAATATACTTTCCGATTCAGTGAAAACTTGGAATCCACAAAGAAACACCAGCTTGAAATTCATTCATTTTTGCTTACCATGCTAAATTTTTGAAGTCAATGATCTTCGTTAAGGTCAATGAGTAATGAAATGATCGATGAATTTGCAAAACTTTTTGAATTGTTTTGAAGGACCAATTCATGAAGCATTCTCTTAAGGACTTTGTATTTGGAAATTTGATAGATGTTAAGGCCAAGCTAAGAGTCGCAAACACATCAACCCAAAATTCTTTCTCATAACTTGAAACTTTCTAACTCAAATCATCTTTCGCTACACCTTGGGGCAAAATGATTGAAAGAGCCAAGCTTTTGATAACCTCAACATCTTTTAATGGCCATTCTTAATTTGATTGATATCCTTTTTTCTATTTAAACCATGATAATTAAAATCATTACATAAGGCCTTCATAAAGTTGAGTTGATACATTCTGGGCATGAGTTGTGAAAAAAAAAGTGAAGAAAAAAAGAAGTAAAAAAAAAAGAAGAAAAAAAATTGATTGTGAAACCATGCATGAGGGATATTCAAATGATTTCAAAAGCCAAATTTTCATCTTGAGGATTGGTTTTCAATAAAAGTGTCAATATTTGATATGACAAATGGCCATCTTTCATATTCCTATTACTGAAATGAAATCATCCCTTTGTTACCCCTTTTGAGCTTATTGATTTCTTTCTAAATGAACCTTGACCAAGGATCACTCTCCACATCAGAGAGGCGAATACATCAGAGGAGTTTTAGAAGCATTAGTGATTGGTCCTATGTCAAATGCAAGAAAATGAAGCCCTTGTTAAAGGGCAAATGCGAGAAGAAGGATATGTGAATATGGAAATCAATATGAAAAAAAAAACAAGAAATTGAAAAAAATGAAAAAGGTAGATGTGAAAAAAAAAAGAAAAAAAAAGAAATGAATGAGAATATGTCACATCCCGTTACCGTATTTTTCACCTTATTTTACACGATTCCTTCGGTTGGGCTGTCTGTGATACTTCACTTTTACTAACTGTTAAACAAATGTACAGTACATTGTTTATATTATACACATCCCCTATCTTAATTAATCAGATAAGTAGTACTGCAGATATGTCTAAATACAGAAAATAAATGATCATACCTCATATAAATCAGTCGGTCTGTCACATTGTCCTTTGTGTACAGCCGTGATCGACAATCAGTTGATCTCACAATCATTAAAACCTGAAATGTTTAAAATTAAGGGGTGAGCAAACCACGGCTCAGTAAGAGAGTTATATGTCACACTTGATATTCAGCTATCTATATGCTGAAAATATTTTTTTTTCTTCACTTTCTTTAAAATCTTCCTAGCTGGCTCTAGGCACACATGTAGGAAGGATACTACAGTCGGCTAGGGATCCAGATAGAATAAGGTAGGTATTTTAGAATACCATACTTGTCCCGGAACCTAGAAGCAACTGTAGAGAATATCAATTTTGTTGTTTCAAAACGATATAATTTTCGTTTTTCCACAGAGTAAACCACTTGTTCCTTTCCACTTCAGTATACTTTAAAACACTTGACAGTTCAGTAATAAAAACAGTGGTTTACTTCTCTTCTCTTCTCTTCTCTTCAGTACAGTAAAAACAGTACAGTACAGTGATTTGCAAATATCAAATCATTGGATAATTACTTCTTCGATTTTCTTTATCTTAGAAATAATTCTTATGTTACTCTTTTAGAATAAACATTTATTTCTCTTTTCAAATCAATAACCGTATCATACTAAAGCCTCATAAGAAATGCATTTAAAATAGTCATAGTATCGATATATGCAGAAAACAAATGCCATAATAATGCATTTCATACTTTAAATCATTGTATGAATTCTTTAATGCATATATCTAAAATTCATACTTGTTTCAAACATGCATCATACTTTAGAAACTTAACATCATAATTAATAAAACTTTTTATACAATTCATGGAGACTAGGCAAAATCATATAGCCAGTATGCGGTCATGACACTTACTTCTTCCTCCGAAGAGGGAACATAATACCTATGGCCATGGTATAGGCTGTAGACCTGATCAGAGTCGTACAGCAAACATATACATACACCACGAAGGACCAACATACCCACAAAGGATGTAATCATACACAATGTGGGCGAGAACATGCACGACGTGGTTAAACTTATGCCACAATGTGGCAGACATGACAGGCAATAACATAAACTATAGGAAGGCCTTAGTCTCAAAACTTACTTACATACAATTGATATAAAATAGTAAGGATCGGGCGTGCCAGGGTCTAAGTTAACCTGGGGGGTGCCACTCCGATACCTTTTTCGGAAAACATATACTTAAATCATACAACTGATATAAAATAGTAAGGATCGGGCGTGCCAGGGTCTAAGTTAGCCTGGGGGGTGCCACTCCGATACCTTTTTCGGAAAACATACTTATAGCATTATTGAAAAATATACATAGAAATCATAAATTCGTTTAGCTAATTATCAAAAGACTATGGAATTTAATTTCAGAACGAAATTCATGCTTCAAACATTTCTTTATAAATTGCGATGAAGACAGTTTGAAAAATCATCACTGAACATGTAAAAGGGTAAAATTGTCTTTTTTCACCATAAAACATATATGCACGTTTTTCCATGCATTAAATTGAAAACATGATTTTATAATTATCGGAATTCAAATAAATTATTTTTATACTTTATGAAAATAAAATATTTATTTTCTAACTTTAAATTCTCATCTCAATGTTTTCTTTTAAAAACAAGTGTAGGGACCTTTAGTCTCGAAATCATAATTATTCATCCTTTCTTAACCTTTATGGACTATTCATAATTAATTATTTCCATAATTAAACCACAAAGGTTTTCTGTAAAATCAAGTGAATATTTAAGAATATTTGTAAAAATATTCACTTTAGTCTCTTTTTCATTTTCATTTCGTTTCACGTGAAATATCACCTATCAGAATAAATTTAGGTGATTTCCTTTTTCACCATTTTCAAAACATGAATATTTTAAAATTAATTATCAATATATTCATGTTTTATGAAAACTAATCGATTTCTCGATTTTCATGTTAGAAATCGTTTCACGTGAAATCAAATCTTTTATTTTGGTTTTCGGTGATTTTCGGTAAATTTCAGTAATTTTTTTCGATAATATTTCGGCATTATAACGGCTACCGATTTGGTTAGCCTCCTGCACGAAAATACAGTTTATATTTTCAACCGGTGTTTCATCACAATTTCATTCGATAAACCATCACACTATAAAACCGATAGTTATCAATAGCATTTATAAAATTAAATGCAATTTAAAAACATGGCCGAATATCCTTACAGGCGGCACATGTCTCCCTTACCTGTTTCGGGTCGGCGACTGCCTCTCGAAGGTCGCGCCTATGTTCACCTCGCCCGATTCCATTGGCTCGGTCATCGAGGGAATTTTCGATTCCCGTAATTCTTCGAATTCTCGGGAATTTCTTCAAATTCCCGGAATTCCCTTTTTCTCTCTCCTCTTTCTTCCTTTTCTTCTTTTTCTCTTTTCTTTTCTTTTTCTTTTTCCCTTTTTCTTTTCTTTTTTTTTCTTTTTCTTTTTTTTTCTTTTTTTTCCTTGGTCTGACCGGTTCAGACCAATCAGACCGGTCAACCTTCCTCCACTGCCGGTTCTCCTCCGGCGGCTGATTCTCCGGTGGTTCGGTGGCTCAGCAGCTGGCCAGCGTTGAGACGAAGCTGTCGGTGGCCTCAGCTCAGCCTGGATCGGCGGCACGGCGGCGGATCTACTCGGTTTACCTTCGGTCACTTCTCCTCCTCCGTCGGCCTTCCTCCGCCGTCGTTGGCCTCACCGGTGGCCTCCATCCCATTCCTCTCCTTCCACCGATGCTTCGGTTGTAGTGGCGGCGGCCAATTCCGCCGGCAACCGCCAGATCTAGTTTCGTTTTCTTCCTCAGTTTTTCGCCGTTTCGCTTCGCCGGCGTTTCCTTCGGCTTCCTCTTCCTTTGCCGGCGACGACTTTCTCTTCTCCTCTCTCCCTTTCCTTCTCCGGCGGCCGCTGACGGGGCGATCTCGCCTGGGGAAGGCAGAATCGGGGTCTTCCCGATTCTGTTTCTCTTTTCTGTTTAGTTTCCTTTCTAAATTTAGTATATACTACATTATATACTATATATCATATATTATACATATAATATTTATCATATATTATACATATAATATTATTTCATGTATAATGTAATACAATATATATATATATTATATAAATTATATATATTGTACATTACAAAAATATATATCTAGTATATATATATGTATATTTATATACTTAAAATTAAATAACATTTATATAAATATTTATATAAATGTCATAATTCCATATATATTGTATTTACAATATATATACATTTAAACTTTAATGTAAATTAGTATTTACATTTCTCATTTATGTATATATCTATATATATACATAAAATACTTTACTTAGATACATATGTATTATTTTATTTTGTACAATAGTATATATATCTATATATACCTCAGTATATATATGTATACTATATAATAATTTCAATACATATGTATTCATTTAAAATTACATTTATATAATTTATAATTATATAAATATATTTCTCTTTCATTTCTCATTTTCTTATTTAATTTGGATTTCCATTTATCCAAATTAAATTTCCTCTATTCCTTATTTAATTTCCTTCACTTAAATTTCCAAATTTTATCACTTCCTCCATTTTCGGAATTTCCACAATATTCTGATTCTTACAATTTTATTTATTTATTTGTTTCTACTAATTTATTTATTTCCTCTTATCTATTTTCTTTAATATTAATTTCTAATATTAATAATTCCCAATAAATGGAAAATTTGCGGTTATCACAGAATAAAAGGTTGAAAAGAAAAGAAAAATGCTTCGAAGAGTGGGAAGGACAGATGTTCACAATCGAAGAAATGATCCTTGGTTCGATAAACCTTGAAAACACTTATTTTGGGCCTATTTATCCATTCTTTGAAAACCCTAAACCTTGGCCTACGGTACGTGCTTAAAAGTCCATTTTGATCAAATAAAGATGCTTGTATTGAAAAGCTTTTCTTTGAGAAACCATCATCATTATTTTGTTTGGAATGAAATTTGAGTTCTCAAATGCATGGTAGAATAATCAATAAAAAAAAGGAAAAAAAAAAGAATGAAGCTCTAGGGTGAAAACCCATGAAAGGGCAGTCTAGAGCAAATTTGAAACAACTCAAGGCCATTGTTTGTGACGATGCTAAGGCAACGATAAGAAAGAAGAAAAACCAGAGGAGTGATGCTTTCAGTCAAGACCTTTTGAGAAATTCAAAAACCATCACCTTGAAATTTTGACTTCAGATTTGTATCTTTGGTTTCCTTACCCCGAAATTTGAGCCATCATAGCTAGTCTTGACATTTGTTAAAGTCCATGTATCAAGAAATTAAGAGAGTATTAAAATGGATTGTGTTCTGTGAAAGTTGTTTTTACAAAAAGAATTTTGATTTTCAAGGAATTTGTTTCATTTGTGAGCCAAGATGAAGAGACATTGATCAATAGAACCTTTCTTGATAACCAAACATCCTTGATGCACCAAATCAGTACACTTATTTAGCTAGACCAAGTTGTGACTCATTCTATTTGTTCTCAATAGTAATCACCAATTTTTAAGAGATTTAAATGTTCTTATCTTGGAAAATTATTATGAGGGGCAATTTTCTATTTTCAAAAAAAAAAAAGAAACTTGAAGAAGTGAAAAATGAGAGTTTTGTGATTTTATGGGGGAAAGCTCTTGTTTTAAAGAAATCAAGTGTGGTAATGGTGTCTTTAAGACAATTCTTGGGGCAATCTTTGGTTGTTATGAGAGCATGAATTTTCTTGAAGATATGAGAAGTGGTGAAGTTTTCTTGTGGATAGTTTGGAATGATTTTGTTGTTATGATTTGGATAGATGAATTTTAATTTGATAAGAATTGTGGGGTAAGAAGAAAACTAAATGAATGATGATGATGGGGCAATAGGAAGACTGAATGAGTAATGATTGCTAAAAGAAAGAAGAATTGTGGGGCAACAGGAAGACTGAATAAACGACGATGATAGGGCAAGTGATTTTAGGATTGCTAAATTTGAAGAAAGAAGAATGATGAGGCAGCGAAAGATTGAATGATAAGGCAAAAAGAAGATTGAAGGATGATAAATTTTTGAAGAAAGGAATAAGGTAGACTGATGATGTGACTTGGTAAGGCATTGTTTATCATTTGCATTGCATTCATGACATGCATGGCATTGCATTCCATTACATGCATTTTGACACAAAAAAAAGGTTTGTTTGTTAAGACAATAAGATAAAAAAAAAGGGTTCTGAAAGACTAAATGACTAAAAATTTGGAAAATTAAAAAAAAAGAGAAGAAAAAAAAATCAGAAAATGTGAGAAGGATTAGGAATAAGATGTGACAAAAAAGGTATGAAGTTTTGAAACAAAAATGTTAAAATTTGGAAAGAAAAAGGAAATTAAAAGTTATGAATATGATGGGATAATGGAAAAAGGATCAAAAGATGTGATTAAATGAAAAAATGTGATAGAAAATAACAAAAAAAAAAGAAATTGGAATGATAAGATGATCTAGAAGATAGAATTGAAATGATGAGATAAGATTAAAGCCTCCGGGTACAATCTGTAAGTCCTTCGGGCTTGATTCATTAAAACCTCCAAGTACAATCTGTAAGACCTCCGGGCATGATTCATTAGAACCTCTGGGTACAACTTGTAAGACCTCCGGGCATGATTCACTAAAACCTTCGGGTATAATTTATAAAACCTCCAGGCATAATTGAGCATTTTTAAGATGAGAAATTTTTAAAGTTTCAGGGCCTTCCTAGTCGAAGGAGCATTTAAGAGATGAGAAAATTTAAAGTTTCAGGGCCTTCCTAGTCGAAAGAGCATTTTAGAGAGGAGAAATTTAAAGTTTCAAAGCCTTCCTAGTCGAAGGAGCATTTTGGAGAGGAGAAATTTAAAGTTTCAGGGCCTTCCTAGTCGAAGGAGCATTTTAGAGAGGAGAAAATTTAAAGTTTCAAGGCCTTCCTAGTCGAATGAGCTTTTTTAAGAGGAGAAAATTTTTAAAGTTTCAGGGCCTTCCTAGTCGAAGGAGCATTTAAGAGATGAGAGAATTTAAAGTTTCAGGGCCTTCCTAGTCGAAGGAGCATTTAAGAGATGAGAGAATTTAAAGTTTCAAGGCCTTCCTAGTCGAAGGAGCATTTTAGAGATGAGAAATTTTTAAAGTTTCAAGGCCTTCCTAGTCGAAGGAGCATTTTAGAGATGAGAAATTTTTAAGTTTTAGGGTCTTCCTTGTCAAAAGAGCATTTTCATAATGAAAACCAATTTCTTTTAGAATAAGTAAATATCCAAAAAAACAAACAAAAAAAATTTTTGAAAAAGGAAAAAATAATAAAATGGATGCGGACAAAATGGATGTCTATGTCTTTGCACAATTACTATTTCATAGCAAATGTATAAAGAGGGGCAACTGTAGACACCCCATTTTGTGCGGGGTCTTTTAATGTTATTGGGCCTATTGGGTTTGATAATTAGACGATGAATCTAATTTTTTTTTGTATTACTATCTTGTTTATTATTTAAAAAATAAATAAAAAATAAAATGAAAAGAAAATAGAAAAATAGAAAAATTAATAACAAAAAAATAAAGTGATCAAAGAAGGGAAACTTGAAAAAAATAAAAAAAATAAAAAAATCAGAATTTTAAAACAAAAGCAAAGTCAAAAATTTAAAAATCTTGGAAAGAAAATCAAAATCAATGAGTGAATCAAGTGAGAATCAATAAAGATACAAGTCAAACTCAAATTTGTGTATGGATGGAAAGGAAATAAAATGGGTTTTAATACCCGTATCAAGGAAAGGAAAGAAAATTAAATAAAAAGAGCCAAACACCTATATTAAAGGGGAGAACTAGGGTCTTGAAAAAGAAAAGGAGAACGAGGGTTTTGAAAAAATAGAAAAGAGGAACACAAAAGAGAAAGGGCGACAGAGGCAGAAAAGAAGAAAACCCTAGAGAATTTTCTACTGCTTTGATCTGTTTGCTGGAAAAGAGAGAAGGAGGAAAAAGAAAAAAAAGGAGAAAATGAGAGTTATAGGGGGCGGCTAGGTTTAGAAAAAAGGGGAAACACATGCAGGGGAACCCTACTATTTTTTGCGACGGCTTCATCTTCTACAGAAAAACCACCGTGCCTTGTTCGACCGCCCCCAGCCTCCTTTGCCTACTGTGTAGCTGTTCTTCATTCATCACCATCAACAATCGTGAGCACCTTCCATCACCACGCCAAGCTACTGCTATCATTGCTGCACTGTACACCTCTGTTGTGGAAGTAAACGGGAGAGAATAATAATGTCAAAAAGGCTACACTAACAGTTGGATCACAAGTTGGATTTTGCTTCTGCTTTTCACGCATGCCCCTGTTTTGGCATCCTCATCACCGTCGCATAGCTCCTTGAATTTCTGCCTTTACTGCTATTCTTATTGCACTGCCGTTTGCATCACTACAACTCTTGCATCGGTCCACCTCTGCTGCATTACCATCGCGTGCTACCTGCTGTTGCTAAGAAAGTAGGATCGAAGCCCATTAGCTGCTGCTCCTTCCCTTCTCTGTCCAGCCGTCACTGCTCCCCTGCAACAGCCGATTTGTCCAGCCCCATTTCTGGCTGAACCGATTGCCTACAGCTTCACGCTGCTGTCTTGCACATCAAGTTGAAGCTACACGACACTGCATTGAGCCTTACTGCTCTGTTATTCTTGTGCTGCCTCTACTACAACGTGAAGACAAGAAAGGCAAGAGAGGCGAGGTGCACGTGAAGAAGAAAGGTACCAAGATTATTTTATTTGTTTTATTTATTGGATATTTAATATTTATTTAAGTTGGTATCTAATTAGATAATTGATTTAATTGATTTTTTTTATTTGATTAGATAATTAATTAGATAATCGATTAACAAAGTAGGAGATTTGATTATATAATATCATTTGATTTGTGTAATTTAATTGGTATGATATAATTTATGCAACATGATTTTCGGAACTAATCTGTATAATTTAAATAATGTTATGACATGATTTGCATGATATGATTTAAGGAATTAATTAGTAAATTGAATGATTTAATGATATGTGGCTTAATTGATACAATTTGTTTAATTTCATTGATATGATATGAGATGTAATCCAATTAGTATATGATTTATAATAAATGACTTATTTTTCAACATGATGAGTATTTTATTTTTATAAGAAATATGAAAGTTAAAGAAATATTAGAAAAGCAAAATTAAATATCCATGAGAAATATTAATTAATTATTAAAGATAAATATGGGTTATTACCGATGATGAAACTTCAATAAAGTCAATTGAGACTCCTTGAAATTTCTAGGTGAGAGGATCCTCCCTTAAGTTGAGCCAAATTGATGGGATACTTTTGGGAGAATTTTCAATAAAATATAATTCATATTTATTTTAAGATTAAATAGATATAAAATAAATGGAAGGAATAAAAAATTAATTAGTAAAGACTAAAATTAAATGAACATAGACGAGAATAATAAATAAATAAAAAGGATAATAAATAAGAAATATGAATTAGGTTAAAAATTAGATTTTATAGAATGAATGTAATTGTACCGATGATGAAATTTCGAGAAAGTCAATTGAGACTCCTTGAAATTTCTAGGTCAGAGGATTCTCCCTTAAGTTGAGCCAAATTGATGGGATACTTTTGGGAGAATTTTCAATAAAATATAATTCATATTTATTTTAAGATTAAATAGATAAAATAAATGGAAGGAATAAAAATTAATTAGTAAAGACTAAAATAAAATGAGCATAAATAAAAATAATAGATAAATAAAAGGGATAATAAATTAGAAATAAGAATTAGATTTTATAGAATAAGTGTGAATTGTACCGATGATGAAATTTCAAGAAAGTCAATCGAGACTCCTTGAAATTTCTAGGTGAGAGGATTCTTCCTTAAGTTGAGCCAAATTAATGGGATACTTTTGGGAGAATTTTCAATAAAATATAATTCATATTTATTTTAAGATTAAATAGAGATAAAATAAATGAAACGAATAAAAATTAATTAGTAAAGACTAAAATAAAATGAGCATAAATAAAAATAATAGATAAATAAAAAGGATAATAAATTAGAAATAAGAATTAGATTGAGAATTAGATTTTATAGAATAAGTGTGAATTGTACCGATGATGAAATTTCAAGAAAGTCAATCGAGACTCCTTGAAATTTCTAGGTGAGAGGATTCTTCCTTAAGTTGAGCCAAATTGATGGGATACTTTTGGGAGAATTTTCAATAAAATATAATTCATATTTATTTTAAGATTAAATAAATATAAATAAATAAAATGAATAAAAATATAAATTAGATAAAGACTAAGCTTAAATAAATATGAATAAAAATTAGATAAATAAACGAATGAATAAATAAATAAATAAATGTGACATGAAGACAAGAGTACAATAAAAATAAAATAAGAAATAAGTATGAATTATGCCGATGATGAAATTTCGAGAAAGTCAATTGAGACTCCTCGAAATTTTCTAGGTGAGAAGGTTCCTTTTGAGCCGAGCCAAATTGATGGGACGCTTAAGAGTGAATTTTCAATAAAACAAAATTCATGTTTATCTTTTAAAAATAAGATGAATGAGAATGTAAAAATAATTAAAATAAATTAAAAAATCTAAGAAATTTATAAATGAATATAGAGTCAAAATTAGAGACAAGATTAGAAAAAAAGGAACCTCATAAAATATTAAAATTTGATCCGACGATGGAGTTCAAGAAAGTAAATCGAGACTCCTTGAACATCTTGAGGTGAGGGAGATTTTTAAGATTGGAGCCAAATTGATGGAAAAATCTTAGAAATATTCCCAATATATAAACATATCGAAATTAATATAAACACAAGGCAAATTGTAAAGATAACCTAAAACTAGTTAGTACCATTTTAGGATGGGCGTTGTAGGGGTGCTAATCCTTCCCTACACGTAACCATACTCCCGAACCCTAGTGTCTTTGAACGTAGACCAAGCTTTATCCATAGTTTGAATAGGTGACCAATCACACCTAGGTTAGAATGGTTGGTGGCGACTCCATAGTTTTGTGTCTAGCTATTAGGTTTTCCCCAAAAACTTAATACGTTATGACATATATATTTTTATAAATTCCATAAAGGTTATTTTATGATGAAAAATACAGTTTTGGGACTAGATGGCATCCTATCATGCTGATATGTGACATGTGATATGTAATATGTGATATGTGATATGTAGTCCCGGCCGACACCTGATCAGTGATCCGCCGAGGACAATTATAGACTATGGCCATAGATCTGACATGATTATTTATACCCTTCGGGGTCTATAGCATGATATGAGTAACGACCCAGTGGACGGGCTGGGCGTGCGTGCCTAAGTCTCCATATATGAGAAATGTTTTATATGATATGTTATATGTTAAATATAAACGTTTTACATGATATGTGATAAGTTAAATGAAAGTGATTTACAGCATTTTACATAATGCTTATTTCAGTACTGATTTTAATACTACGAGATGATCTTCATATGACATGTGATATGAACATGTAATATGTTTTCAAAAGGAAAAAGAGTTTATAAGTCTAATATTCTTACTAGGATTTTAAATTGAATATTAGACTATATGCGACATGAATATGTAATATGTTTTCAAAAAGGAAAAAGGAGGAAAATAAATATAATATTCTTATTTTTAAATTTAATATTAGATTTAAATGCTTTATATGTTATACGAAAAAGATTTAATAGCTTATTTGCTATATAAAGTACTGTACTAATTATAATTGTACAGTAAAATATGAAATGAGTTTAAATGAGAATAATGATGATTTAACTAATATTCTTTTCAAAGAATATATGAATATTAGTTACTTTATTTAAATGTTTTATTTTATAAAAGCATTATTTTGAAAAGAATATGAAAATGTTATGGAATAAAAAAGGTAAAAAGGATTAAAATTCAAAACAAAAAGGAAATTATTCTCTACAGTTGCTTCTAGGTTTCGGGACAAGATAGGTATTTCAAAATGCCTACCTTACTCCATCCGGATCCCTAGCCGATTGTAGTATCCTTCCTACATGCGAGCCTAGAGCCCGTAGGAAAAAAAACTGAAAAAGATTTTTAACATATAGGAAGCTGAATATCATTTATGCATATAATTCTCTTACTGAGCCGTGGTTTGCTCACCCCTTAATATTAACATTTCAGGTTTTCGAGGACTAAGAGTCTGACATCTAAAGGACTTCAGCTGTGCATTTGGGGACGATGCGACAGCTTGATTTATTTAATAAGGTATGATCATTTATTTTATGTATTTAGACTTATCTACAGTACTACTTCTTTATGAATTAATATAGGGGATATAATTCATATTATAATTTAATATGTAATTGTTTATATGTAAAAGAAAAGTAAAGTATCGCAGACAGCCCAACCAAATAAGATGTATAGAATAAGGTGAAAAATAGGGTCACAGGCTATGACACCCTCG
The DNA here is from genome assembly GCA_032173925.1 of Heritiera fomes. Taxonomy (NCBI): domain Eukaryota; kingdom Viridiplantae; phylum Streptophyta; class Magnoliopsida; order Malvales; family Malvaceae; genus Heritiera; species Heritiera fomes. The sequence continues at coordinate 9,621,618 of JAPDPM010000014.1, read as the reverse complement.
ATGACCTAGAATATAGAATCGGGAGAGGTGAACACGGGCGCGACGTAACGAGGCAATCGCCGACCCGGGACAGGTAAGGGAGACATGTGTAGCCTGTAAGGATATTCGGCACACATGTTTTAAATATGCATTTAAATTTTTATAATTGTTGTTGATAATGGTTGGTTGGAATTTGTGATGATGTACTGGTTGGAATTATAAACTGTATTTTTCATGTAGGAGGCTAGCCAATCGGCTGCCGTTATACTGCCGAAAATTTATCGAAAATTACCGAAAATCATAATAAGTGATTCGATTTCACGAGAAACGATTTCCAACCACGAAAATCGAGAAATCGATTATTTTCCATAAAACATGAATATACAAAAATTGAATTTTAAAATATTCATGTTTTTGAGAAGTGTGGAATTAAAATCATCGAAAGTTCTCTCAAAGTGTAAGATTACACATAATACGAGATAAAAAATGAAAAGACACAAAGTGAATATTTTATTTATGTTTCTTCAAATATTCACTTGATTTCATAAATAACCTTTATGGTTTTAATTATGAAAATAATTATTTATAGAAATTCCATAAAGGTTAACTAAAGATGAAAAACAGTATTTTGAGACTAAAAGGTCTCCACATGTGTTTATAGAGAAAAACGTGGTGACGGGATTGTTGAATTTGGAAAATAAATATTTTATTTTCCATAAATCATAAAAATAATTTATTTGAATTCCGATAATTTTGAAAACCATGTTTTGGGATAGAAAGTATGGAAAATCGTGCGTACATGTTTTACAGTGAAAAAGAAACAGTCATGAGATTTTATTTTACAGTGTGATTTATTAATTAACTGTTTTCACCGTATGGAAATTATGATTTATGCCTTTATGAAATATTTTGAAAAATGTTATTTATTTTATTTATTTCATAAAGGTAAGGATATATACATGTGAGCCTTATGGATAATTGTGAAATATTTCAAATTACTATGTTTAAAATCCATAAAGGCTATGGTACGGTTTTATACTATTTTTGAGACTTAGGCCCTGAGTTTCATGCATCGTACTATTACTGTTACTGTCACGTGGCTGATTGACCAGCTAGTCATCAGCGTCTCGGATTGTCACTTAGCAAGTGTACACCGAGGACATATTATAGATCATGGCCATAGATCTCAGTTACTGATACCGTGTCCCTAGTGGACGAAGATAACATGATTTAATTGTAGGGTGATGCCTAGTCTCACTTACTGATTACCGTTTACTGAAAGGATTTACTGAATCCTGTTTACTGTACTATACTGTTTACTGTATTGAAATGTTTACTAAACTACTGTACTGTTTACTGTTTATTGAGCAAAACGGTACCAAAACACTATTTTATTGAACTATACTGTTACTATTTACTGTTTACTAAAATGGTAGCCACTGATTACTGTTTGACTGAACTGAAAGCTACCATTTACTATTTATCAAACTAAAAGCTACCGTATACTGTTTACTGAATTGGTAGCTACTGTTTACTGTTTAGTGACTAAACCGTATCAAGATACTGTTTTACTGAATATTACTGTTTTACTGAATTGTAAGATACGGTTACTGAAAAAAAGAGAAATTAATGTTTATTCAAAAAGAATAACATGAAAATTATTTCTAAGATAGAAATTATTACAGAATTGTTTATCCAATGATTTGGATATTTACAAACCACTGTATTGTCACGTGTTTTTACTGTATTGAAGAGAAGAGAAGTAAACCACTGTTTTACTACTGAACTGTCACGTGTTCTAAACCATACTGAAGTGAAAAGAAATAAATGGTTTATTCTATGGCAAACAAATATTAAATCATTTTGAGAAGAACTTATATAGTACTCTCTACAGTTGCTTCTAGGTTCCGAGACAAGACAGGTATTTCAAAATACCTACCTTACTCCATCCGGATCCCTAGCCGACTGTAGTATCCTTCCTACATGTGAGCCTAGAGCCCTTCTAGGAAAGTTTAAAGAAAGCGAAAAATTTTTTTAGCATATAGGAAGCTGAATATCAAGTGTTGCATATAACTCTCTTAGTGAGCCGTGGCTTGCTCACCCTTTAATTTTAACATTTCAGATTTTCGAGGACTGAGAGTCTGATATCTAAGGATTTCGACTGTGCATTTGGGGATGATGCGACAGCTTGATTTATTACATGAGGTACGATCATTTATTTTCCGTATTTAGACTTATCTACAGTACTACTTTCCTATGAATTAAGATAGGGGATATATTTTATATTATAATTTCATATGAAATTGTTTAAATGTAAATGAAAAGTAAAGTATCGCAGACAGCCCAACCGTCTAAATTGTGTAATAATATGTGTATTACTGTATTACTAGACTATTACAAAAGATGGAAACTACAACCAAAATGAGGAGGTAGCAACAAACGGTGTGCTATGTGTATAGTGCTAGAAGGTAAGGAGAAAAGCATGAACCAAATAGGGTGATAGCTTGAAGGCTGAAGTTGCCATTATAAGAGGCAGAACCAATGGCTATTTTCACCATCGAAACAGCAAGGAAATAGCAAAGTAAGTGCGAAGCTACAAAGAGAATCGAGTGAAGGGAGACCCGGGAGTGAAAGAAATTGACTTGGCGTTGAATGGAAGAGCGAACCGAGGTTGTAACATGAGCTCTTTTGGGGCTGTAAATTGGAATTGAAGCAAGGCTTTTGGCTGGCATTTTAAGAGGCTAAAAGTGTGCACTTTGGACTAGTTTAAGGCAGTACTTAAAGGTTGTCTAGAAGGGTTTACTAGATTTAAAAATAGGGGTAAGCAAAAGGTGTCAATGCTAGTTTGAGGTGGCATTTAAAGGACTGAAAGGGAGTTGTGTTGCAACTAAAACAAGGGCTGTTAGTTGCTGTGAGTGTTAGGTGGCATTTTTTAGGCCATTTAGGACAGTGATCTATGGCTGTCAAGTGCTGTGTAAAAGGGTATTTTTTTTATTGCTACTGAAAAAATAATAAATTAGAGAATTAAGGGCTGAAATTTAGAAGAACATATATATATGGCAAGAGAGAAAAGAAAAGAGAAGGAAAAAAAAAAGAAAGAAGCAAGGTGAATATGATATTATTTAGTATGAGCCTTAGTATAAATGTTAGTGATAAAATTTTATAGTTGGTTTTGAATTTGTGTAAGTATATAGAATTCTAGTTAGAAGGTGTTAAGTAAATTTATGGTGTTGAATGTGTAGCATGACAAAAGGATGACAAACACATGGATCTAGCTGAATTCGAGGCACTCACCTAATGTTTTGGTTTAAAGATATTGGTAAGAGATCGTATAGTGTTGCAATACTTCTAAGTATATATGTATATATACATATATTTAGAATTTTATTGGGTGGATACTAAACCGATTAACGATGTTTAAATGTCTAGGGCGATTCTGAGGCAAAGAACACAAATTCGGCTAAGCTTGACACTCAAGCACTAAGTATAAGAGTAGGTAAGACAGTTATACAACATAGAAGTATAGTTATATAGTATAAGCTGATATATGATTTCTTGAGGATTCGAGTATGTTGGCTCTATAGGCTATACCGAGAGGGGGATGAATCGGTTTTTCACTAACCTTAGGTTCGTTTTTCGGTTTCTCTAAATTCTCTAGCCTATATTGATATTTTCTAAGTTCTCTAGGCTACTCAATTATGCAATATAAATTCAAAGCAATAAACACAAATATAATTGCAAATAAGTAAAGAGAGTAAGGATAGAGAAATGTACGCAAGCGATTTATAGAGGTTCGACAACCTTGCCTACGTCCTCTACCTTGAGACGCTCCCAAGGATTTTCCCCAAATTCACTAACTTGAATTTGTGATTACAATCCCTCTTTTTAAGGCTCAAGAGTAACCTCCCTCTTTTTCTAGGCTCAAGAGAAACCTCCCTCTTTTTCTTAGGCTAAAGAGTAACCTCCCTCTTTTTCAAGGCTTAAGAGAAACCTCCCCTTTTACAAGGAATGGTGTGTTACAAATAATGTAATCAAGAGAGGCCTCTAGGTAGGCAAATGATTACAGAAATTAAGCACAATGAAAAGCCTATACAAAGTTTGTGCTAAGCAATACAAGAAATAGATGAATGATAGAAGATGAAGACTCTTTATCTCTTGAATTGATGTTGAGGCTTGAGGAAGATGAATAAGATGATGAAAGATGTTGCTTGGTTGTTCCTCTTGCTTTCTTTAGCTTCTAAGCCTCTATTTATAGTCCCTTGGATGTATTCTAGCCGTTGGGTGGAGCCAAATCTCGGATATTACCGTTGTCTCACAGAAACTAACCGTTATAGGCTATTTTCGGGCAAAGGGATCGATCCCTTTCCATAGGGGATCGATCCCTTTTGTCCAGAATCTTAATTCTGGGCTTCAGGGACCTTGGGAAGACTTTTTGCCAAAAAGGGATCGATCCTGCTACAATAGGGATCGATCCTTTTCTTCCAGAGGGCATTTTTCCTGCACTTTTGGGTTAGAAATGACATGACCTTTGATCCTAATTCAACCCAAAACATTTATAAGCTTTAAGGGAGTTTTTCTTGACTTTCTCAGATAAAAACATGGTCTAAACATTCATCAAGTGATTTTCTAAAATATTCAAAACATTTATAAAGTATTAAGACCAATAAGAATATGCATCATTAAATCATGGTCTTAATGTTTGATATAAATACTTGAACTGTATTGAGAAAATCATGTGTGATAAGGCAAATTTACAATATGAATTAAAACATTAAAGCTTGCTTAAGTTTTTGTCATTTCAAAATATATATGTCAATTTAAAGCTAACAGAGTACTTAGAGATTTTGAGTTTACTAGTAGATACAAAATGGTATAAATCGTGGTAGTTGATATGACACGATATAGTGGTAGAACTTAAATCGAATACCTACGTATGATAGTGAATGGTTGATACAATGGACTTACAATTAAACAAAGTGAAATGCAGGAATGGCATTGAGCTTGTTAAAGGTACATATGCAATTTCAAGATAAATGATCTAATGTGGTATTGGGCATGTAGGCATTACTAGGCTGAAACAACATTGCATTAATGCACTTCACGACCATTTTGTTATACTAATTTAAACTCATGCTTTTGGATTTGCATCATTTCTAAGCATACTTTCTTTACAACTTGAGATTTCAAAAGAATGCATTCAATTAAAACTTATATACATATCTTACATTATTGATTTGTTTTTTTAAGAGAAAAAGTAGATAATATACATAGATATACTTAAATATGTAAATGATCTTAATGAAAGTTATTATATACTTTACACTACTTTCATGAGAAAGTTTAAAGGTTTAAATGTTTTGAGACTATTGGCACCTTAAGAGAGTTAAACTCAACAAAGCATAGTGAAAACTGCCTAATTGGAGATTACTCATTAGGCAAATATGCTTGTCCAACAATAGTCATAGATAAAGCTCAGTCACACCTGATCAGTGGGGTTGAGAGATATGAGATTTATGGCCATGATCGCGCCCTAGTTGGTTTCTAGGGGACGATGGTATGATTTTTCACTGTTAGCTACAGTGAACTAAATCTTTATTGATAGAGTATTAGGGATTTAGCTTAGTCTCAAACCTGATATGATATGTTATCGAGAGTATGGTTTTAATTGATATAAACTCTAGACTTAAATGTTTTTACGGTATATGAGAAATGTCTTGAGACTGTACATTTTTCAAACAGGCTATAAAAGTGAATATATGATGTTTTGAAATATAACATGTTTTTAAACATGCTTTAAAAGTATACGTGATATAACTTGTGAATTGTACATGTTTTAGCCATGTCTTAAAAGTAAACATGAAATGATTTAAGATTTTACATGTTTTGAACATGCTTTAAAAGTATATGTAATATGATTCGGATACTATATATGCTTCATATATGACCTATGCTAAACGTGGTACGATTTGAAATGATAGCCGTTTTATACAGAGTAGCTTGCATAAGTTTGCATACTGAATCATGACATAACGATATGCTATCTACATGAAAGATGTTACCTTATATTGCATATGAACATGAAATTTATATAAAGAATGTCATGACTTTATACTACATGTGATCATGTTTTCAACATGAAAAGTGATATAATTCGATATAGCATAGAAGCATAATTTTTATATGAAAAGTGGCCTGATTTGACAACTGAATATGGTTTTTACATAAGATGGTAAAAATGGCATGATATACTGTGGAAAAATGACAAGAGGATTGAAAAATGATTGAATTGCTATGATCAAAGGGCAAAGTGATAGATTGGTGCAGGGACGAAGATGATGAGGTATTTTTAAATACTCTTCCCATCGATACCTTAAACCCCTACCCACTTAGACTCCTTTAAGACATGATCTGAGATGTTTGATAAATGATTATAGAATGAATATGATATGAGAATCTTTACTCAAATGTTTCATTGCATTTGCATTAGAATAGTATAAGCCTAATTTTGCACTTATATAAATGATTTACTGAGCCCTCACTCAGTAAACGAAATTAATTTCTCCTATAGATTAATCTCAAATTAGGAGGACACATGTAGACAGTCTCGATGGTTGAGTAGTGTCTCAACTCCCGGGGGCCTTACCCTGGATATTTTGGTATGGTAATATTATTTTTTACATAGGCTTTACTTTCAGGTAATTTTGTACAGTACTATAGAATGGGATGTAAACTAGGATAATGAATGGTCAATATAACATTTTGATGCTATATGATATATATATATATATATATGTGACTAGTTGTGGATATTAAAACTGTTGAATTGGGAAAGACTGTCGTGTTGCATTGTGTTAATGAATTTGATTTGCATGTGGTTAATTGGGAAAAGTCTGAAAATATAAGGGGAATATTTTTAATCTGTTTCTAAGCAGAGATATGTTATGGGCTAAATATGACCATTCCTTGCTTTAGGAAGTAATTTAAGCCACTTATGGATTAAAAGATGAGTAAAAATTACTTAGTGATTATATTGACACAAAATACAAACTGTAAAATGAAAAAAAAATTAGTTCATAAATTTGCTAAGTGTTAGTTCTAAGTGTACGTCATGGCTTCTGAGTCGTGATATAATCAATTAAGTTCTAAGTGTACGTCATGGCTTCTGAGTCGTGATATAATCAATTAACATTAATATATACATTATTTATTTTCTTGTTTATTTGTTTATTATATAATAATGATCGAAATAAAATTAAGAATAGACTATTAAAATTATTAAAAATAAAAAATTTAATTTTGATTAAAATATCAAAGTAAATTAAAATTATTCTAATAATGAAATTCTTTAAGTGGATACAAATGTGTAACATCTAAGGAGTTTCTAGATGAAAATTTTCTTATAAATGTTCACCCGAATGTTGAAAAGTTTATGGGAATAGTTTTAATTAAAAATAATTGAAATTTATTTTAGTTAAATCCATTGTACGAGGTTTGGGGGAAAGCCTAAGAATTGGGCTATCTTACGAGTAGCCTGACAATCTTAGACACAACACTATTACACAACATGAAAACGATAGGAATAAATGACATGAAATGACACGGGCTAAAATTAAGTAAAAATAGTATATGAATATGGTAAAAGCTAAAAATAAGGTTTTGAGTTTTTTGTAGACATGAATTTTAACACGAAATTTTTATGTTTTACACGATACGAACATGGTTTTACATGACACGAAAACGAAATATAAATACGAATTGTCAGGTCTACCTACGAAAGCTAAGACTATCCACGTACATACGTAGGACAGCCCTAGCTCCTTTTTTTTCCTTCTTTTTTTTTTTGTTTTTCTACTTTATATTAAAGAAGGGGTCAAAGGTTTAAGGTAGGCTTTCTACCTTGCTGCCACATTTTCTTCTAATTGCCTTCTTCTCAGTTCTCTCTCATTTTTTTTATTTTTTAATTCTTTTTTTTGTATTTTTAAAAATTTTCTCTTTCATATCAAAACCAAACAATCTTCCACTCTTGTTTTGGCAAAATTTTTTCCCAGTAAGTTGTAGCTCAATTGAAAAGTGTTGCTAGGCAGCACTTTGTAGTATTTTGTCGCTAAGAGAAAGATGCTAGAGCTCTTGAAAATCCATTTTTGAAGTACAAAAATTAAAATTTTCAAAATATTATTAAGCATAATTATGTAATTTCCTACATAGATATTTTGGTATTAAAAAATATTTTATGTGTGACACACTCATTACGTTTAGATGGAAAATTTTGAAACATTTCAAAATGAATGCAATTTAAAATTCATCAATTTAATATATTAGTATTTATAATTGTCTTGTTTGAATAAATATTTTTTACAAAAAATTTTTGAATACTAGAATTTGATGAAATAAAAAATAACTATAAGAGAAAAATATAAAAAATGCATTATTGGTATTATTAGATTTATAAAAATATATAGATATTATTATAAACTAGTTTTTAACCCGTGCGATGCACGGAAATAAATTAATCAAACAGTAAATTCATTAATAATATATATTTTTTAAAACTTTATAATAAAAATTATTATATCTATAAAAAAGACAACACGTGTAATTTTTATATGAAAATACAATAATATAAAAAAAATTATAAATTGGATATAATTATGTAAATATTGTAAAAATTAAAACAACTTCATATTATAATTTATTCAGTGAAAATGGTATATAAAGAAATTTTAACATGCCATTGATTCTAAGTAATTGAAAATTTTTCTATCTTAAAATCAATTTCGAGTACAAATTTTTTGAATAGAGATTCTTCAATGATTTCTTGTTGAGCTGAAAAGGTAGCAAATGATTTTTGCGCATGATTTGTCACTGTACTTGATGATTCAATAGATAGCACAGATGGAATAGAAGACATGGATAAGACACTAATCTGCAAATTGATTAAATTAAGTTTCAGTTATAACAGGAACACCCACTATCAACATTAACTCATGGTTTGGAAATCTAGAAAATTTTAAAGTGTTCAAGAATTCAATTGGAAATAAGATTGACTATTCATCAACTGAGCTTGAATTAGCAGATAATTTATCAAAACTCAAGTACTTTTTGGATTCATCGTAAAGTTTAGATAGAATGTAGTCATTGACTTTGCCAACATCTTCATTGGTGGGAGACAAAATTGCTCTATCTTTCAAATCAGTGGGTTCTTTGTAGTTTACCATAAAACTTGGACATGTCCATGAAACAATCTGGCTAATTATATCTCCGTTTAGCTGTATAAAAAGATCTTCTGCAATTTTTATCCGACTCGACTCTTCATCACAATTAAATGCCTTACTTGCTAGTCTCCTATCACCAAGGTCCAAAACCCATTTACTAAAGTCAGACATTGCCTGAATAGAGTTAGAGTCCATTTGGGTGTCTTGAAGTCGCATGTTAATCGTGAGTTTATAAACCTTACATTTCTGCCACAAAGTTGATTCACTAATCAAAGCAACAACTATATCTTTCTTATCACCTTGAGGTATAACTGGTAGTATTTGTCTAAAGTCACCACCCAATACCACCGTCTTACCTCCAGACAATTTGTTTGCTGAATCTGGCACACTAAAGCATAAAATATCTTGAAAGCTACGATTAAGTGCTTTAAAAGCATTACGGTGAGCCATTGGAGATTCATCCCATATAATAAGACTCGATTTACATATTAGTTTTGCCAATTGAGTCCCTTGTTTAATATCACAATAGGAGCTTTCATCAAGCTTAAGTGGAAGCTTAAATCTAGAGTGTGTAGTTCTATGACCATGCAACAAAAGTGCTGCAATTTCGAAGATGCTACAGCTAATACAATTTTACCTTCAGAATGTAATTGAGCAATAACTGTTCTCCACAAATAAGTTTTCCTTGTACCACCACTACCATAAACAAAAAAGAGAATTAAATTCAAGAGCCAGAACATAGTGATAAGGTTAGACTCACTCTGAAAGAAAAAGGGCAAAAACAAAATAACATTTAGAAGTAAATTAATTTAGAACCAATAAAACAGCATCAAAGAGAAATCCTTAGGAGCACTTGAAATTTATATGTAAAATGTTACGAAGGAAGTAATTAATCAAAAGTTGTAATAAGAAACACTTTACTGTTTATGTTGAAACAAAGACAAAACCTCTAAAGCAGGAGCTTAAAAACTCTAGCACATCGTAGCAATTAAAAAATGCAAGTGAAGAAATTGTAAGAGATAAAGATAATAGTATGTATCTTTTATAAGCATTATTATAATTAGTTAAGAGTAATAGAATATGGTTAAAGTATTTGATAAAAGATAATTGTTATTTATTTAAATTTTAATATAGATGGATAGAAGAATCAATAAAAGATTATCTTATTAGTGTTTTAATTTAAATATATATATAAGATTATCTTATTAGTGTTTCAATTTTTATATATATATATATATATATAGATAAAATATTATCTCATTAGTGTTTAAATTAAACATATATAGATAAAAGATTGTCTCAATAGTGTTTTAATTTAAATATATATAAATAAAAGATAAATCTTTATGAAATAAATTTAATTTAGTTAAATGATTTTTTTAATCATGAAATATAAAAGAATCTCAATTTATTTTTGAAAATTTTTATACTCTTTTGATCAAAACAAATTTTTAAGGACGTGAAAGAAAAAAATGAGAAAAAAATAGGAAAAACTAATTTTAAAAATCATAAATGAAGAAAAGATCAATTTATTTTTTAGTTTTGTCATGCTAAATTAACTTGTTTGTGCTATTCATATTTCATGAGTCATTAATGATATCTAGAATTTTATTTTTTTTCATTTTTAATTTTTTTGTTATTTTTCATTACTAATATTTCTGAAAAAAAACACTTCATAACCGGGAGTATTATTACATCATGTCATTCAATTTATTTTTTAGTTTTGTTATGCTAAATCAACTTGCTTGCGTTATTCATATTTCATGATTAATTAATAATATCTGGAATTTTATTTTTTTCACTTTTAATTTTTTATGTTATTTTTCATTATTAACATTTTTGTCAAAAAAACACTTCATAAATGAGATTATTATCACCTCATGTCATGATTCTTGTTCACTCTTTCGTTTTTATCAACAATAAAAAATTATGTCTTTTTACTTTATTGATAAAAAATGTTTATGAAAAAGTAAAAAATAAAATATACTATATAATTGAAAGTTGTTAGCTTTAAATTGCCATACATATTTTGAAATGACAAAAACTTAAGTGAGCTTTAATGTTTTAATTCATATTGTAAATTTGCCTTATCACACATGATTTTCTCAATACATTTTAAGTGATCATACCCAAACATTAAGACCATGATTTAATGATACATCCTTATTGGTCTTAATTCTTTATAAATGTTTTGAATATTTTAGAAAATCACTTAATGAATTTTTGGACAATGTTTTTATCAAAGAAAGTCATGAAAAACTCCCACAAAAGTGCCAATATGTTTTGGGTTGAATTAGGATCAAAGACCACATCATTTCTAACCCAAAAGTGCAGGAAAAACCCATTCTGGAGGAATGGGATCGATCCCCTAAGGAAAGGGATCGATCCCTTTTTGGCAGTGTGCCCCGGAAGGCCAAAATGAAGCATGGGATCGATCCCCTAAGGAAAGGGATCGATCCCTTTATGTCAGAAAGTCTCCAACGGCTATTTTCTGTGAGATACAACGGCTAGTTTCGGTTTTGGCTCCAACCAACGTCCACAAACCATCCAAGGGGCTATAAATAGAGGCTTAGAAGCTAAAGGAAAAAAGAGGAACAACCAAGCAACATCTTTCATCATCTTATTCATCTTCCTCAAGCCTCAACATCAATTCAAGAGATAAAGAGTCTTCATCTTCTATCATTCATCTATTTCTTGTATTGCTTAGCACAAACTTTGTATAGGCTTTTACTTGTGCTTAATCTCTGTAATCACTTGCCTATCTAGAGGCCTTCTTTGATTACTTCTCTTGTAAACCAATTCATTCCTTGTAAAAGGGGAGGTTTCTCTTTAGCCTTGAAAAAGAGGGAGGTTTCTCTTTAGCCTTAGAAAAAGAGGGAGGTTTCTCTTTAGCCTTGAAAAAGAGGGAGGTTTCTCTTTAGCCTTAGAAAAAGAGGGAGGTTTCTCTTTAGCCTTAGAAAAAGAGGGAGGTTACTCTTGAGCCTAGAAAAAGAGAGAGGTTTCTCTTGATCCTTGAAAAAAGGGAGTGTAACAAATTCAAGTATAGTGAATTTGGGGAAAATCCTTGGGAGCGTCTCAAGGTAGAGGACGTAGGCAAGGTTGCCGAACCTCTATAAATCGCTTGCGTACATTTCTCTTTCCCTACTCTCTTTAATTACTTGCAATTATATTTGTGCTTATTGTATTGAATTTGGATTGCATGATTGAATAGCCTAGAGAACTTAGAAAATATCAATATAGGCTAGAGAATTTAGAGAAACCGAAAAACGAACCTAAGGGTAGTTAAAAACCGATTCACCCCCCCTCTCGGTATTGGATATAAGAGCCAACAATTGGTATCAGAGCTTGGGCTCGAGATTAATTTAGACTAACCTTTATCGAGCAAAACGATCATAAATGGCTCTAGGTGATGATTTTGAGACTAGCTCACAAACTTTAGAAGAATATTCATTTGATGAACTTCAAGATGCATTTAATGAGCTAAGTGATGAATATAAATCAATGCATGCAAAATATAACAAAAAGTTAAATAAATTTAGAGAAGAGAATGAAATTTTGATCAATACAAATGTTGAGTTGGAGGAGAAAATAAAATATCTAGGCTCAAAGAATGATGAACTCACCAAGGTGAAATTAGAGCTAGAAAAGAAATTAGAAGATATTAAAGATAAATTGGCAAATCCTAGCTCTTTGACTATTGAGGATGAAAAGGAAAAACCTAGCTCTAGTGAATGCAATGATCATTCTTATGATGATTTACAAGATGCTTTTGATGAGCTAGCTAGTGAATTTGAATGCATGAACTCAAAATACAAGAAAATGATCACAAAATTAAAAATGGAAAATGATGAGCTATTGAATGCTAAGTTAGCATTTCAAAAGAAATTAGAGGAAGCTAATCTAGAAATAAATGAGTTAAATAAAAAGAACACAAATTTGCATAACTCATTTTCTAGGTTTTATATGGGTCAACAAAAGCTAGATCACATGTTAGAGACCCAAAGAGCTTTCTTTGACAAAGATGGGTTAGGCTATAATGCTAAACAAAAAGAAACTCATCTTAAGAATTTCCTAGTGAGCAAAAATACCATGCATGATCTATCTCTTACATGCTCACTATGCAATAGAATAGGACACTCTTCACAAGCATGCACATATAGAAAAACCACATTTAGAGGAAGAGTTGTTAGAAAAATGTGGGTGCCAAAGCATGCAATAAATAATGATGAATTATGCTTGAAATGGATCCCAAAAGGATCTAAAATTGTGAATACTAACTCTCATGGACCCAAGAAAGTTTGGGTACCAAAGCATGCTTGAATTTGTGTGTTGTAGGAGTGTTAGAGCATGGAGATACAAGATACAATGAAGTTTGAATGCTCAACACATCCTCATGGAGTTTGCTTGTGCCAATGAGAAAAAGGAAGAGCTTGGAAATCCATCCTTAGCTAGGTGACAACAATTTCTCAAAGAATGGCTAATGGTGGATCCAACACATCAAGGCAAAGCACTCTCAAGCAAAGGAGTTTTGTAAGCTTAATTTTTTACTCCTTAAAACTATTATTTGATTATTTGTGCTTTAATGAGAAATTTGGTTGATGATTCTTGATGCATTGTGAGTTGTGATTGAGCAAAAAGCATGATTGTTGACTGTTTGATGGACAATTCTTGATGGATGAATGAAAGACATGATTTATGATTTTGAAATGATTTTTGGATTTCTGTAGTTTGAGCAAGTTTGATATGCTTAGATAATATATTTAGTTGCTCAAAAACTGATAAATGTGTCATACATGCAAAATACCATGTCATGAGCTTTAATGAAGAGTTTGCATGTTGGAAATTATGGCATGTTGTTCACATAATATATGCTTTGATGATATATGTGCTTAAAATCTATGTGAACAAGTTTGTTTTGACATATTTATGTAATCTAATGCATTGGTTTGGTCAAAATATGCTTAAATCTTAAAATGACCCCCTTTGAGGCCAAAAATACATTTTATTGTGTAAATTCTTCCAAAATTGCAAAATCTTTTGTAAAATGGTTTTTCATTCAGAATTTTCATTCATACAAGTCCAAAATCATGTTTTACAAATGTCTAAACCTTTACTTGGACTTAAATTACTCAAAAATGAAGTTTTGGCACCTCAAAGGTTGGATTTTCTGTCAAAAACTGCAGACACAGGATGAGGGATCGATCCCTTAGCAAGAAGGATCGATCCCCTTGAGCAGAATGCAGGAAATTTGCATTCTGGAATTAAGGGATCGATCCCCCTCCCAAAGGGATCGATCCCCCCAGGCCAAAAAGGGCTTTTCTGCACTTTTTCAACCGAATTTGAGAAGGATTTTACACTTTCTTGATATCTTCTTTCTTCTCAACTTAAAATCTAGTATTTTAACTTCTTTTTGATGATCTTTAAACTATGAAAATTCATTTTTCATTGATATCATGCCTCAACTTCATCAATTTGAATCATTTCCAACAAATGGTATCACTTTCAACAATCTATATCATTTTTCTTGAACTCACAAGTGCAAAATCAGTTTTCTCATTGAAAATGGTCATGAATTGCATAAATCTTGAAATAATCTTGAAATATATTTTTCAATGAATGCTTAAACATAATTTGAGATTTATTTCAATGATTTATGGATATTTTTGAGAATTTGATGAACTTGTGCATAATGAATGTTTTTCATATCTTTTGTTCATCTTAGTCAAGCATGCTTATAGGACTATGTGTATTGGCTTGACTTATCAATTCCACACTAGGTTTCATGATAATTTTACATCTAGTGAATTGATTTCAAATATAAATTCAACAATTGGTAATGGTCATTGGCCTATAATTTGTGATGGTAAATGGATCCTCAATGTTCAAATGCATGAAACTTTATCATCCTTGTACTTAAAGAACTAAGGTCTTAATGACAACACCAACATTCAAAGATAAATGCAAACTTGAACAAACTTGATATCCATGCATTTATTATTTGAATCTTTCCTTGCTCATAATTGGTTAAGGACTTGAATTGGAAAATGAGCATAGGATTTTTGTGCTTGAAAACATGGAAGAAAATGTGTTTGCTTGAATACTTTGATTTTATGAATCTTCCATATGGTATAACTTTGTGAATATGAATATGGATTAATACTTTATGATAGTATGCTTATGTTTAATTAATCCATATGCATATTTGATAATATGTGATTGTGTTCTTGCATATTTAGAATAATTATTTTCTTGACATGAACACACTACATATTGGATTCATGCAAAATGCCTAAGTTAACCATTAGTAACAATTGGTATTTAGATTGAAATAACAATTAGTATCATTGGAAACCATATTTTCAATAATTGGTAAGCCAAAACTAAATTACCAATTGGTTTGAGCTTTAAATTGACAATTCTTCTCATGCTCTTTAAGATTGAAATGACTAATAGAGAAGAATTCTCTTAGGATATTTTTGTATGAAACTCTTGTGTGCTAGAATTTGTAGTTAATTGCTATATGTTTTGAATCTATGCACACTCTTGTTTGAACATGATTTATGAGCACATGCATATGATATGTTATCTAATTTTAGCTCATAATCATGATGTTTTGACATGCACCTTAGTCGGACCTTAGAGAACAATTGATATACTTAGGTGCTTGCTTAACTTCTTACCAATTGAAACCTTCTTGCAAAATTACTTATCAACAATTGGTATCCAAATTATTTATAAACAATTGGTATTGGATCATAAGTCATATTCATTGCATGAATATTTCATACTCTTTGAGAATATTGACTTATTTATTTGTGCTATAAGTCCCATGTACTAACATGTTTCTTGTTGGATGGAGCATTTTTATTTATTCTCACATAGCCATGATTTTAGGGGGAGCATATTTTTTATTATTTTTCCTTCTTTTTGCTATGACAAAAAGGGGGAGAGATAGAAAAAGGGAGAGATAGATATAGAGAGAGAGATATTAAGGGGGAGAAATAGTTTAAAAATTCATTTTCAAAACCCATGCTTATATTAAGGGGGAGCTTTATAAAATCCTGCTTTATTTGAGGGGGAGTATTTTATCAAAGAATTTTCAAAGCAAATTTACATTAAGTTTTGTCATATCAAAAAGGGGGAGATTGTTAGCTTTAAATTGCCATACATATTTTGAAATGACAAAAACTTAAGTGAGCTTTAATGTTTTAATTCATATTGTAAATTTGCCTTATCACACATGATTTTCTCAATACATTTTAAGTGATCATACCCAAACATTAAGACCATGATTTAATGATACATCCTTATTGGTCTTAATTCTTTATAAATGTTTTGAATATTTTAGAAAATCACTTAATGAATTTTTGGACAATGTTTTTATCAAAGAAAGTCATGAAAAACTCCCACAAAAGTGCCAATATGTTTTGGGTTGAATTAGGATCAAAGACCACATCATTTCTAACCCAAAAGTGCAGGAAAAACCCATTCTGGAGGAATGGGATCGATCCCCTAAGGAAAGGGATCGATCCCTTTTTGGCAGTGTGCCCCGGAAGGCCAAAATGAAGCATGGGATCGATCCCCTAAGGAAAGGGATCGATCCCTTTATGTCAGAAAGTCTCCAACGGCTATTTTCTGTGAGATACAACGGCTAGTTTCGGTTTTGGCTCCAACCAACGTCCACAAACCATCCAAGGGGCTATAAATAGAGGCTTAGAAGCTAAAGGAAAAAAGAGGAACAACCAAGCAACATCTTTCATCATCTTATTCATCTTCCTCAAGCCTCAACATCAATTCAAGAGATAAAGAGTCTTCATCTTCTATCATTCATCTATTTCTTGTATTGCTTAGCACAAACTTTGTATAGGCTTTTACTTGTGCTTAATCTCTGTAATCACTTGCCTATCTAGAGGCCTTCTTTGATTACTTCTCTTGTAAACCAATTCATTCCTTGTAAAAGGGGAGGTTTCTCTTTAGCCTTGAAAAAGAGGGAGGTTTCTCTTTAGCCTTAGAAAAAGAGGGAGGTTTCTCTTTAGCCTTGAAAAAGAGGGAGGTTTCTCTTTAGCCTTAGAAAAAGAGGGAGGTTTCTCTTTAGCCTTAGAAAAAGAGGGAGGTTACTCTTGAGCCTAGAAAAAGAGAGAGGTTTCTCTTGATCCTTGAAAAAAGGGAGTGTAACAAATTCAAGTATAGTGAATTTGGGGAAAATCCTTGGGAGCGTCTCAAGGTAGAGGACGTAGGCAAGGTTGCCGAACCTCTATAAATCGCTTGCGTACATTTCTCTTTCCCTACTCTCTTTAATTACTTGCAATTATATTTGTGCTTATTGTATTGAATTTGGATTGCATGATTGAATAGCCTAGAGAACTTAGAAAATATCAATATAGGCTAGAGAATTTAGAGAAACCGAAAAACGAACCTAAGGGTAGTTAAAAACCGATTCACCCCCCCTCTCGGTATTGGATATAAGAGCCAACAAAAGTAAAATAAAGTTATTCTCTAATGCATGAGTAAAGTATATAAAAAAAATTAATTCAATATTAAAAACATAGGTTTTTTTAACAGATATATAATAACTCTTATATATAGATATAAATGTTATCATTTAGATAATGAAAAAAAAATTAATTGATAAAAAGTGTATATATAGATGTTATATTGTCAATGAATATAGATATTTTGTTATTGAAAATAATTTATTTTGTATTTTTAAGATAGATATAAATAGGAAGAGATTTTTATGTTTAAAAAACTTTAAAAATGATAATTATTATTTTAATATATTAAATTATAGATGTCAATCATATAACCCATCCACATATGATGTTTTAGTTTGAGTCAACTGCTTTGGCTTTTATATATATGTATCAGATAATTTTAAAAAGTAAATATATATTATATTTAATTAAAATAATATCATTTTTTTTAGTTTTATACTAGAGGAATGCTAACTGTAGTCACTTTTACAGTCACATTTCAACTCTCCTTATTTTATTGGGTTACGTCACTTTTTAGTTTTACGTGAAGACCGATTATCCATGTGAAAAGTTGAAAAGCGATTCTAAAAAGTATTTTTCAAGTAATTTGTAATAGTAAATAACTGGTATTCACGTAAAACTAAAAAATGATGTAGCCTAATAAAATAAAGAGCATTGAATGTAACTAAAAAAATGACTGCTGCTAGCATTTCCCTTTATATTAATTTTGGGTTATGGGTAAAAAAATAATAAAAAAATTTTGGAAGAATTTTGAAAAGTAACCTCTTTTAGTGTCCCATTATTAAGATAAAGGCTCTGATGATGATGAACATCTTTTGGTGAACTTTTAAAAAAAAACTTTGAACATCTCAAATTTTTCTGGAATTCTTCCTAAATTTTCAATTTTTTTCCAAATAAAAAAAAATTTAGTTTTGTACTTCTAAAAATCCTAATAGACTTGAAATCTTTCATATGAACACATCATGGGAGTGCCCATGGAATCTTTTAAAAAAATGAGAAATTCTAAATACAACCGTTAATTCACTAAACAAAACCGATTTACTAAACTTAACCTTTCTTTTTTTTTTTATTTCTTTTAAACACAACCTATTTACTTCTTTTATTCCTAAAATACCCTAAAATACAACCTATAACTCGTTCAGTTTCTTCCTCCTCTCCTGTTTTCACTCTTAATTTTCATCAATTTCTTCCGGTAATCATCATCAATTTCTTCCGGTAATCATCATCAAATCTGCGTTTCTTCATCGATTTATAAGGTAAAATCTTCTTTATTATCGATTTTATTTGTGAATTTGTTGTTTTTGATGTAAATGTAGAAGATAATGGGCTGGGGCATCAGTTGGGGGCATTAGTTACGCTGAATCACGAGCCTCACAGCAGTGAAAAGCTGTGAGGCCTTCGGGGTTCACGGCAAGCAAAAGCCGTGAGGTCTCAATGCCTCACGGCAAACCGCTTTCGTGAGGCTTACGAGCCTCACGGCAGATTCCTTCCGTGAGGCTTATGAGCCTCACGGCAGCCTGCTGCCTTGAGTTCAATTTTACTTTTTTTATTATTAAATTTAAATTTATTTTATGAAATTTTATTATTATTGTTTAATTTAAATTTAAATTTATTATTATTAAATTTTATTATTATTAATAAATTTTAAATTTTAATTTATTATTATGAAAATGTATTATTATTGTTTAATTTTAATTTTTAATTTTTTATTATTAAATTTTATTGCTATTAATAAATTCTAATTTTAAATTTTAATTTATTATTATGAAAATGTATTTTTTTGTTTAATTTTAATTTTTAATTATTAAATTTTATTATTAATAAATTTTAATTTATTATTATGAAATTTTATTATTATTGTTTAATTTTAATTATGTCATTAAATTTTTAATAAGATTAGTTTTTATTATATATTTTTTACTTTTGTTAGTTTTTACAGATGGCACGTATTTGAGGAGCCAGGTCATTGCATGGTCGTAGTCATACTCGCCCCCCCTTGAGTCCATCCATGTGGCGATGGCGATGGCGATGGCGATGGCGACCGATAGCATATGAAATGAGGCGACGTATTAGGCAACGCGTTGCATCCATAGTAGTAGGTGACCAGGCCATGCAGCCAGAGATTGCACCTGCTACTCTTGCTGAGGCAGCTATCGAGCAGACGCAGCAGGTGCCTGTATCTGATGAGGCAACTGCTACCCAGGAGACGCAGCATGCCCGTGCTTCTAGTGAGGCAGTAGCTATCGAGGAGAGGTAGCAGGCCACTGCTACCTAGGATACACAGCAGGCCAGTACTTCTGGTCAGGGAGTTGGTAGTGGTGGTCCAGTTGATGCATCTGTTTTGCGAAGCTTTGGATCTCATGTTGCTGCAGCTATTTGGGAAGGAAAGGTATATTTTGAAAGTTATTACATATTTATTGCTATGAAAATTATACTTAATTATATACTAATTATTTATTTATTTTAATACAGGAATAAGGAGAGATTAAAGTCATTAATCATGGTCCAAAAGTTGGTATATGGCTGTTGGATTTGAGTCAATCACGCATCCGATCGATCATCCAGCAGTCAGGGTTGGCTCTGTTGTTGGACTGCAGTTATTTGACGTGCAACAAGACCATCATTTCTGCATTTACTGAGAGGTGACAGCCAGAGACCAACACGTTTCACATGATGTTTGAAGAGATGACCATTACTCTAGATAATGTGTCTACATTACTTGGCATTCCTGTGGTTGGTCGGATTATATCATTTGCTACTGTTTCCATTGATGAGGTAAATCGGATGCTGGTGCGTTTGCTTGGAGTCGATGCAGAGAGGGCATGTGAGGAGACTGCCGCCTCTCGAGGACTACAGGTTAGGTTGCAGTGGTTACGAGATATATTTTTTGGTGTGACCAACTCTAATGGTAAGGAGCATGTAAAGTATGCAGCTCGCGCATTTTTGTTATTTTTACTTGGTTGCACTCTTTTTGTTAATAAGAGTTCAACCAAAGTATCGGTCACGTATTTATCATTTTTGGAGGATCTGAAGACTGTTGGGAGATTTGCATGAGGTACAGCTTGTCTTACGTATACATATAGATAGTTAGGTGTTGCCAGTAGGTCTGACTATCATTCGATAGCTGGCTACATGACACTATTGCAGGTATTTCAAAATTTATTTAATAAATTTCATATTGTTTTGTTTAATATATAATAAATTATGATTTTATTATAAATATTGCTTTTGTTTAATGCAGGCATGGATTTACAAGCATTTTCTCTCGTTAGATCCAGTATAAGATTTGTCATATAGACACGAGTTGCCACGGGCTCATAAATGGAAGCCACTCAACTGCACTTTGCAACTTCGGATATTGAGGGAGCAACTTGATTACCTCAGCTATGATCAGGTCTGCTGGGATCCATACGCAGATGACAAAGCCCATCATCCTTTGCCTCAGATTACTTACTTTTCTGGATTTCTTAAGTTTGAGCAGATTGTAGAGCCTTATCATCTAGATAGAGTTCTTCGACAGTGGGGTTATATATAGACGATTCCACATCCATCTCTCACCCCATATCACGAGAAGCGAGGGTCGAAGCCAGTGAACTACAATGTACAATATCCCTTTCAACAGGAATATTGGGAAATGTGGGACTGTAATTTGCTCACTGATGAGAGGAAGGGAAGACGATGCAGGATCCTTGGACAGTGTACAGCGGATTATACGACTTGGTATGTCACGATTTCTCATCAGCATGTGCAGAATCCTAGATATAGATCGAGACCTCAACAGAGGCCGATCAATTACCAGGTAAACCATTCATTTCTTATGTTATATCAATACTGTGTTTTTATATTTGTTTAATCTATTTGCGTTATTATTATTTTATAGCACATAGTGAAAATCGTATGGGATCAGCTTGAGTCTGTGGTGGCTGGTGGTTATGATCAGCTTGTTGATACATGGAGACGGGTCATTTGCACTCTTTACAGCGTGATACAGCATTTGCCTTCAGCTTTACCTTGAGCTCCACGTCTTGATCCACCACCAGCACCAGTTCCTCCACCATCGATCTCGAGATCATCTCGGCACCATCGATCCCGGGATCATCTCGGCCTCCACCAGCAGCTTGATCTTCAGCAGGTCCTTCTTCAGCAGTCCCTGCTCAGCATCTCCTGGTGCGCTTACCTCTACCAGCACCAGCACCTCCTGCATCACCACCAGCAGCGACACCTCCTGCAGCACCACTAGCAGCACCTTTTACAGCACCTCCTACAGCACCACCACCACCAGCAGATTTTATTTCTTATGTTAGACAAAAGAGACGGAGAGAGTAGACTTTTTTATATATTTACATTTATTTTTTAAATCAAATATTAATTTATTAATTCATTATTAATTTATTATCATTACGTTATTAATACGTATATAAATATTAATTTATTATCATTATGTTATTTATCATCAATTTTTTTGTTTTATTTATATGTATTAAACAAATAACATGTTTACATAAATAAATTGTAGATGATTAAATAAATAAAATACATATAAATAAAAAAGATAATATTTAATACACAAAATAAATCAAAACAAATAAATATATCATAATATTAAAAAAAATATAGCTCCTAGAAGTGGATTTTCGGGAGCCCATAGGATCTCCCGGAAGTGGACTTTCGAGAGTTCCTAAAGACTCCTGGAAGTCCACTTCCAGGAGTTCCTAACGAATCCCAGAAGTGCACTTTCGGGAGTTCCTAAGGTCTCCCGAAAGTCCACTTCCGGGAGTTGCTAAGGGCTCTTAGAAGTTTGTTTCTGAGATATTAAAAGCTCTCTCGAAAATGAATTTTCAAGATGACGAAGAAACTTTCGAAAATTCATTTCTAAGAATTTCGTAAACCAGTTGTGACAAAGGTAAAATAGTCATTTTATTTAAAAATATAAAAAATAAAAAAACATAAATTACATTTAGTGAAATATCGGCCTTATTTAGAATCTCCCTACAAGAATTTGCTTTCAAAGAAGCTTGGGTAATAATTTCAAAAAGGGATAAATTTACCAAAAAGCCCACAGCTCCGCCTCCTGGGCTCTTTCGTCCTTACCTCAGACCCCCGAACCTTCATTGTTCAAGATACCTGTCGTCTTGATCGAAAAAAACAAAAACTCAAATCCTCCTAAAAAAATAGAAGCAACAAAAAAGATAAAGAACAATCTCTTTATTGAGAAAAGCTCACGCTCTGGCGATTTGCTGAGATGCCTTTAATCGATTAAAGTATCGGTTTCAACTTCTCCAGGTTCTTACTCTAATCTATTCTTATCATCTTTTCCCTCTCTAATTTTTTATTTTAATTTTTAGGGTTTTTTATTATTCTTTTTGTTATTTCCGTTTTCATTTTTGCTATTTTATCGTTTAATCTCATTTTGATTTTGTAATTAATGCTTGATTCATTTTTCTTTTTGAAATTCTTGAGAAAATTTTCTCAATGAAATTCTTTAGAAAATTTTCTCAATTTCTAAGTTAATATACGTGGCGTCATATTAATTAATGTCGAATTGGTTGCTGAGGAAATGAACGAGTCTAAAAGGAAAAAATAGAATGTTTTTAAATGCTACAGTAAGTGCTGTTAACTTACGAATGAAAAAATAGTGTAACTTTAAGTCCGCTTTGTGAAATCTTCTAGCATTTTTTTTGTGAATGGTGTGAATGCGTGCGAATGAAATTTTATTAAATTCTCAGTCGTTGAACTGTCGGAAAAAATGTTATTAGAAATGTGACTTTTATCTTATCAGTTCGATTACTTTAAAATTTTTGGATTTTTAATAGCTATATCAGCTTTTGCATTTGAGTTTGAAAGGAAATTGGGATGGGAATCCATATCTTGTGCTGAAATCTACGCAATGTATACTGGTTTGTTGCTAGCATGGGAATATGGATACAGGCAAGTATTAATAGAATCTGATTCTTTGGTTACGGTGAATAAATTGTTGCAACCTTTGGAGAACCAGGATCCTTTGTTCCAACTAGTGTATGCATGTAGGAAGTTGCTGGAAAGGGATTGGAATTGTACTGTGCAGCATATCTATAGAGAAGCCAATGTATGTGCTGATTTCTTGGCAAATCAAGCATATAGCAGTTCGTATGATGTTATGAAGGTTGAGGCTCCACCGACAGGCTTAGTAAACTTGTTAAGAGATGATAGTTTAGCTTTTACTCGTTCTAGATTGTGTATAAGATAAGCAGGAAACTGCTCCTTTGTACCAAAAAAAAGCTTGTGCATTAAAATAAATTGCACTATTTTATGAATTTTATTGCTATGATTATTTTATGGATATCTCTCTCCCAATTAATTAGACATAGATGCATGTAGATTTGAATGCATATTTGAGGGTGGTTGTGAGGGCAATGTTTGATCTTAAAATTCTTTTGAGGATTTAGAACTGCTAGATTTTGGTATGAATCTAATGTTTTTATTCTGCTTCTTTGATTCTGCTTGTGAACAGGATGGATCACTCCACTGGTGCTGAGGGACCTGCCATACTGCAGTTACATAAATGGGGTCCTTCAGAGTTGCCATTCAACCTGTCGGAATATCGTGAAGCTTTTTTATCTCCAACAAGGAAGTTACTGTTATTGCTTTCATACCAGTGCCAAGCGTTGCTACTTCCTCTGCCTACAGGTTAATATCCTTACCTTTTTTGGTGCTTTGTTTTTAAACTGCCAAACTTTAATTGTACTTTTGTGAGGGTTGGAGGGTGTTTAGCTGGGGGCTTCATGTCGTCATTTACTCGTTATTGCTGCGCACTTCGTTTCAATTGCATGGGTATTCTGATTTATTTTTACGTTTGCTGTGTTTCCCTTATGGTTTGCAGGGGACTCTGTAGATGTTGACGGTTTAGAAAGTTGTTATGATGAGAGTGCACAAAATTCGGATTTATCAGCTTGTAGGTCTAATTCAAAGGATGATATTCCATGCACTTCTGGTTCAGCAATGGGTTCTGATAATGGTATTTCTCTTAAATGTAGATTTTCAAGATCTAATAGTTACCCATTTCTTTGTGATGTAAACTCATTGGCTTGGGGTGTGTGTGCGGATACCTATAATCAGCGCAAGGATGGTTCATTTAGAGAACTTCTATTTGTGACTGGTGATCAAGGTGTGATGGTGCATGCGTTTTGTCAGCCTGATAATAGCAGTGTGCTTGGAGCAATGTTAGAGGGTGAGTTTGGGGAAGGGGCATGGGTTGAATGGGGACCTTCATCCTCATCGTTCCAAAATATCAAGGAAGAGAAGCCAATTGATTTGTCTTTTGAAGCTCCTCAAAATATTATAGATAAAAGCAGTGTGAACGGAGATAAAGGAGTTCCAGACAGGACAAATAAGATAGCTGGGGATGATAATTTTTCTGGAACTACCACTTCAAAGAAGTGGCTGCGAACTTTTTTCACTAAAGCTGAAACTGTTGAATACGAGGGTAGCATTTGGACCAGGTTTCCTGATAGGTCTTCATTTCCTTTATCTGCGAAAGTTGTTTCTTTTGGCATTTTTACTGGTAATTTATCAGTTCTGAGATTCCTTTGTAAAGAGAACTCTTCATCAAGTAAGGAAAATTGCCGAGAGACAATTGGGAATCTAGAAAATGGTTCTCATGAAAACATAGAGTCGGATACATTTGTTGGTACTTACACTTCATACAAGTGCAACAGAGTGTTCTCTAGCAATTCACATCAGTTACTTGGATTCTTTTTAACACTAAAGAACCCTGCATCCGCCAATACTAGTGATGAAAGTGAGAAAAGGACTATGAATATAATTTTCGTTGCCAGGTTGAATAGTTGGGGAATTCAGTGGGTTTCTTCAGTGAAGCTCAAGGAAAGTCTAAATTCGTGCCCACTGGCTGAGTGGAAAGACTTCCATTTTTCTGATGATTTTCTCATTTGCCTAAATGCTTCTGGCTTTGTTTTCTTTTATGATGCAGTGTCTGGTGAGCATGTTGCACATCTTGATATTTTACAGACTTGCGGATTAAACTGTCTTGCAAATTTGCCTGAACGAGAAAGTTCAACTCTAGATGATGATATGCCAAGCAAGTCAAATTATCAGCATGGTGTTTTATTTGGTAGAAGAACATTTAGGAGGCTACTTGTTGCGTCTTATACATCTCTTGTAGCTGTCATTGATGAATATGGTGTAGTGTATGTTATATATGCTGGTGAACATCTACCAGACAAGTGTTACGCGCTTGACAAATTGCTTCCACATTATCAACATTTAGGACTTGGGATGTTGGTTGGTTGGGATGTTGGTGGTTCTGATGTAGGGCATCAGAGGATATATGTTAATTCTCCACATTATTGTAATTTAAATAGTTATTTCAAAGTGAATGAAATTGTTTCCTCTTGTGATAATATTGGAAGCAATTTGCTTCAGAAAATCCATGGCTGGAACCTTTATGGAAATGGATGCCTTTGTGAATCAGTCTGGAATGGCTTTTCTGCTGCTTCAAAAGTAATGGATGAGAAAGTTCATGATTCACAAATACGGTTCCACCTTATGCGAAAGGTTTTTCTTCCAACAGATAGATATAGTGATGATGACTGTATCTGTTTTTCTCCTTTGGGGATTACTCGGCTTACTAAAAGACATAAGGAACCCAAGAGTTCTCAGATTGTTCATTTTGACTTGCATACAGACTCAGTAGTCCATGATGACAGATGCTTGAATTCAGGAAGTGAAAAATTTTCTCTCCAAGGGAGAAGAGAAGCATCTATTGGAGAAGCTGTTGCTTGTACTTTCCAGGGATGTTTTTATTTGGTGACTGATGGGGGTCTTTCAGTGGTTCTTCCTTCTGTTTCAGTTTCATCAAATTTCCTTCCTGCTGAAACCGTGGGTTATCAGCAACCAAGTATTATTACTGGGATTGGAAGTCAAGCAAAAGATACTCTAGGACTGGAAAAGCCAAAAATGTTCTGGTCACCTTGGAAAGTTGGAATTTTGGATAGAGTTCTTCTCTATGAAAGTCCTGAGGAGGCAGATCGTTTATGTTTGGAAAATGGTGAGAACAAAAAATATTTTGATACAATTTCCTTGTATATATCGGTAAAATTTGATGATAAAATTGTTTTCCATATCGTGGTTTTATTGTCTTCATTACCATCTAGTTTGCCCATTCATCCTAAACCTGATTCTTTCACATTTCTTTTCAATTGTACCGTGTTCATTGTCCTGAACTGTTTATTGACAATATAGAATTGCTATGGTCTTGATAATTGATGTCAGCTATGTTCTGTTCTGGTCAAATTCATAATGGATATTTAGTTATGGTGGCTGGCTACTAAGTTGTGGTTTAGCTGCTGATAGCTAAAGTTAGTGGTGACTTTAAGTCTATGCATTGATCTTGGACACTGAATTAAGTGATCTTTATGACGGCCTTGATTTTAAAATGGAAATTGTGAATTTTGTAGTTTAACAAGAAAAAATGTTTAAATAATGGTGGTATACGAGGATGTAAATTTTTGTGGTTTCTAAAGAGAGGCTGGAATATCTTGCATTTCTAGTGAGGTGATTATTTACATTTTGTAGCATTGGTTTACAATTTGGAGTTGTGAAATCACGAGGTTATATGGGTTTGGAAGTAGGGAAACTTGTATATAATTACTATTGCCACTTTATATAGAAGTTAAAAAACTCCTGTCACAGTGGTGGGTTTTAATTGTTGTAGACTGTAAAAAAGTTTTATGTCACTCAATCTTCTTGTTGATTAGCATCATAGCTGGAGCGTATAATTCTAGCTCCTTCGAAATCTAGATTTAAGTAGCTTTATATTCTAAAAATGTTTTATATCACTCAATTTTATTGTTGACTAGCATCATAGCTGTTGCCAATAGATGATTTGATGGTCCTTCCATGTACAATAAGTGAGTGCTGTCAGAAACATAATTCCCTTGTGGAACATTTCACATAGCTTTAATGTAGTTAATTAAGGGTAACTCAGTCTCTTTATTAATGGTCTATGGGATGAACATTTTACCGGTGATTACGTTAAATAATGGCTATCTAACTCTTTAGACTTGGAGAGCATTTGAATGGATTCTTGACTTCTGGTTATTGTTAAAAACATTCTTTGTTCTTTTGAATTTCAATTGAGAACTTAAGGTTTCCTTGACTTAGCATTTAACAAAGAATTTCTTCCATCTTATATACTTAGGCTCGGATATGAAAAAGGTGTGCATCTAGCATGCAGCTTTTTAGCTGCATCAGCTGTGCTTGGAATTCCGTAATTTATGTTGTGGGAGTTACTTACCTAGAAAATGCAAACTTGCAAGCATTTATGTATGTGCTATTTTCTTTATGTTCATATGCATGCATAGATGTGCAGAACGACCTATAGTTTATTGTGTATGGGCATTTTGATGAAAAGGCTCTGTAATTACCGTAATTAAGCTGATTGATGGTTTATTAAGTGTTAGGATGATTTCCAGTTTATCCTTCCCAGGGCATTACTTTGATGAGACTGATATTGACTACTGGCATTTTTATTGACAAGCATAGTGTTACATTATCGTAACCATCATATAAAGGTGAATAATAGTTAGATCAGTTCTATTCACTTTTACTTTCAAGAATGAGAGCTTGAAACTTTATTCTGCATATTCGTTCTATTAATAAATGGCAGCTGTTTGGTGTCAAGTGAATTGTGTTTCAATTCATAAAAGCTGCTATTTTAGGTAAAAATGCTAAATTGTAGAACCATACCAAATTACTCTGCCAGGGCCAAACTCGGGTAATGATTCTTTCTCCATTCTGTCCTGACCGACAACTAAGTCTTAAAATTTTGGAATAATGGTTTTGCCTTGTTCTTTGGAATCAAACACATTCAACTTGTAGTTGTGCTAAACCATTCTGGTACTCTGGAATCTGGCAAAAACCATTTAAATATTCTACTATTATCCTTTAATATTTTATGTACTTTCTGCCACCCTGGAAATGACATGCATGGGAGAACCTGGTAAATACTCTATACAGCTGAATGTAGAATATTGTCATTCATGCATGTAAAAAATGAGCAAGTTGTTTGAGCATTATAGGTAGTAATGAATCAATCCATACTGAAACTAATCAGCGGAATGTCTCAGTTTTGGTTTTATGAATGATGCTTTGAAAGGTTAGAGCTTAAATAGTAGAAGAAACAATTCATTAGCAGGATATTTTTACCCATTAATATAGGCTTAAGATCTTCAGAATTGTTTTGATTGTTCCAAGAGTTCTGTTTTAAATTGAATGCAAATCCTTAATTTGTGGCTTCTTAGGCTTTTAAGAACTGTCTTCATTCTTTTTTTTTTCTTGAAGTACACCTCATGAGTAGCTTTATCCACTTTGGTATATGTATTTCAGTTAATTTTCACGTCTGCAGATTCTTGTTGTCACATTATGTTTGTGCCTCATTGCCCCTTGGGCAATCTATCATTCTCAAGATCAGAAGAAGGTTGCTTTACTCTTGGTTTTACTTCCTATAGTTTTGTTTAATGTTGAAACTATTTCCTTTTTCATGTGGCTATTTTTTCCAGTGGCCTGAGTGGTTTTTGTGGTGTGGGTATGGCTTTGATGGTACAACTTTGCTTGTGGCTATTGGCCTAGCTGGCTTCTTGAGTAAACTGTACAGTACCATTTAATTCTTTTCAATATCATCTTCTATCATCTATAAGTTTTCACTTGTAGTTAGCAGAGAGAAATATGGTTATGGCATCTATGACACGTATTTTATTTGGTCTAGTAAAAGCTGTCTACTTAAGTTATTAAGCTCACTGGCAAATTTCTTTGCTCTCTAATGTTTTCTTCTTGCTGTTTCCATAGAGAAAAATGATTGTTTTTGAAGGATCCCTTGTTTGTTCCATTTTCTTGTTGCATCATTCTTGCTCTAGAGAAAATTTTTGAATGAATCTAGAGACATAAAAATGAATCAGTTTTTCTCGTATTCAAATTTAGTAGGAAAGCTCTTTGGGTATGTTTTTTTTTGTATCATTCGCTTTTGCTCTGGAATATTTGTATTGTTGGGATGTGTATCAAGAGTAGAAAAGAATTTTCATACTTTTTTTGTGGAAATTCATTATGAGAAAGTTGGTCCTGAATATTGAATTCTCCAGGTTCTTTTGATGCAAGAAATATATGCCCAAAGTGGCTGCTTGAAATTCTTATCCAAGATAGATGATGTACATAAGTTGAGGATGAACTGATAGTACTATGTGTTGTTAATAGACTCTTATGTTGTTATAAGCTGACTGGGATTAGAAAGACTGTTTTGTATTACAATGCTTTAACTCTTGCTTAAAGTAAACTGGGAATGACTGAAATTCAAAAGGCTGCGTTCTCTGGAGGATGCTGTAACTTCAGCTGCTCCCACCCTGTGAGTGACAAGCCTGTTACATTTAGTGAATGGTTTAAAAGGAAGCTGTAAATTCAACTAAAAGTAGCCATTTTAGGAACTCTAAGCATTACATGTGCTTTCACTGAAACCTTGTTTTTCTGCGATGACTAGTGACTACAAGCTTTTTTCTTTCTGTCTTTCTTTCTTTCTTTTTTTATAGCTAAATTGATTTTGGGATTGTTTTCTTGTTATACATATACTCCTTATTTCTTTTACATTTTTGGTTTAAAAGTATGATTGATTCTTTGCTTATGGATTGCTGCATCATTAGAGAATGCTGAAATAAAATTCCAACATTTCATGTCAATGCCATGTTAGGATGGGATCTGAAGTTTTCACGGATACATCGGCTGCAAGTTGCATTGGACTACTTCAAATTTGATGAAGTAAAGCAGTAAGATTCTTTCTTTTCATTTTTAATTCTGCGTTGTTGGTTTTTTTTCTGCCTATTTATTTCTTCTTCATCCTTTTTTTTCTTATTCTTTTTAAAGTGACATTTTGTACAACATGCTCTACAGTTATCTTTTTATGCTGCTATGGAATATTTTTGTTTATGCCTTTTGTTTGTAACAGCCAATTGAGTGCATGGTTATATGCATTTATGACGTCATGGGATATATATCGTTGTCCAAAGCAGAAGACTACTATATTCTTATTTGTCTTTCAGCCTCTCTGATAAATCCAGGAGGAACCTATGAAATAGATTAGTTTAGAGAAATATGTAGTCTAGATGTAAATTAATCTCATTGGTAGTAGCCAATTGGGAGGTTAGCTATTTGCATGGTCATTATTATCGTCGTTTTCCTAATCATGTTGGTACTAAAAGGATTGATTTGATTATACCATACAAATTGAAGGAATCAGGTCATGTTTAAAAAGTATATTATATGGGATTGAGAAAGAGTAAGGGAGAGAAGCAAGAGAGAGAGAGATCTAAACTTTTTATTCACTTGATAATCATTTTATTTTATTTTGGCATTTTCGTGTTGTATTCTATGTTTTTATATGATAGTAGATATCCTATGCTGTTATCTAGTTAATTCTTGTTTAAATTTTGTTTTGTAAAGGGTATTGCTGTAATTTACTAATTTGAACTTCACTTTTTTGTTATGCGGAGATTTTTTATTTCAACCATCTTTCTCATTCCTCTGCTGTTTCTTTCACCTTTTCAGTTTTCTTATCCTATGTATCATATGTGGTAGACAAAATTCACTATATTTTGCAGTCGTCTAATGCTATGCTGTATGCCCTGAGGAATACCTTGATTCTTCAGCATTTCATATATAGAGAATTAGATTGAGGTTTTGTTTCATGGACATACTTTATTTTAACAAGTAATCAATTAATTAATTTCTCCTGCTGGATTAACAGATCTTTGGAGATGCTTGTGGGTGTCAACTTGGCAGAAGAAGGTGTTTTAAGATTACTTTTTGCTGCAGTTTATCTTATGTTTCGGAAAAATGGCAATGATAATGAGGTTTCTGCTGCTTCAAGGTTAAGATCTTCTTACCATCTTTCATTGACTAGGATGGTCTCTGTATTGTATTTGTTTGCCCCTTCTAATGCATATGGCAAGTATAACTGCTTGATATCTAGATAATAGTGCACAGAAGTAGATTTTATAATTACAATGTTTCACCTTCGTTTTCTGTATTTTGTGCAGTGCTGCCACCCTCATCTCCAAACCAAAGATGTATGGGGTTTGTGTGTTGAATTTGAAGAGACTTAACACTATGTTTGGATTGAGAGAAGAGGGAAAGGGTGGGGAGGGAAGTGAAGGAGGGGAAAGTGGGAACCCTTTCCCTTTTATGGGTAACTAAAGAAATAAAGGAAGGGATTGAAATAAAGGAAGGGATTGTCAACAACCCCTCATTTCTCTTAAAAGTCACCGAAATCTGTGGGAAAGGAGGGGAAGAAAAAGCTAAAATTTCTTTTGTATTAAAATGTCTATAATACTCTCATTACTTTCATTTGATTCCTAAGAAACCTATCTCTAGCTTCTTCACAGTCTAAAACATAAGCTAGCCATCCCTATCCTTTTTTTTTCCTTAAGCTCATCTCCTTCAATTTTCAATTTTATTTTGGTTAACCTGCAATTTTTTGTTGCCTCTTTCATTTTTGGCTTTTTTCTTCTTAACCTTGCTTTGCACGTGAATAATTTCTTTGTGAATTTTTTTGGTTCCTTGACATGAAAAATTTGAATTCGTTTTTTTTCTGAACTGAAGATTGTTGTATTAGCATACAGATTATAAAAGAAAACAATTCAAAAAGAAAAATTTTTTTTTTTAAATAATTGGGTAAATATAATTTTATTTGGAGAGGATATAATTGGAAAAAAAGAACTTTATAGTGTGCAATTTCCTTTCTTTCCGCTCATTAACCAGTAAGGGATTTTTGATAATCCTTCCTTCCCTTTTGCCTTGCTCATTTAGCTATCCAAACTAGGGAAACACGCATTTATTCCTTTAAAAAACCCTTTCTTTACTTTCCATTCCATTCCATTCCTAACTTCTATCCAAACAGTGTAAGATTTGGAAAATCCCATATTGAATAAAGTTAGCAAGTAAACAGCAATTATTCAAATCAAAACTATTGTTAGCTTTCTGCAGCAATAAGGATACTGATTGTTTGTTGGGCATCTATTCCTTCCTAGCAAAGCACTCTAGAATAGTGTTCGGTTAATTTTCTATTGGCAGTTATTGCGTCTTCATTCACCTTTTCCTTGAAAGATATAGGTATTGTAGACCTGTTTACCATTTTATGATTGGGATCCTTGGTGTTTGATTCTTTTGCTGGGTCATTGTTCCATGTGGTGTTTGATTTATTGAGGTACACACCTACAATGTTAAGGATTTTCTTATACTTTTAGAATCTTTTCTATGTACTAATTAGTTAAGATCACCTTCTACTGATTATGAGGACATGAGCAAGCAACATAGCTAAGAAGTGTTAGATACGCCCCAGAAAGTGAAAATTTTTGTTTTCAAGTCTAGGATATCTAAATGAAGTATTGGATACATGTCAGAGGAATTTGGACAAGTATTATATTGGATTACACATAATACAATATTTGACTACCATTTTGAAGCGTCTGTGCTACATAGGTGTTAATCCAGTTGCGCATTTTTGCCTCACTTGATTGACCTATCAAAAGTGAAATTCACCTTTAATTATCCCTGCTCTTCCCCTCCTTTCTTAGTC
This sequence comes from Heritiera fomes, assembly GCA_032173925.1. Classification (NCBI taxonomy): domain Eukaryota; kingdom Viridiplantae; phylum Streptophyta; class Magnoliopsida; order Malvales; family Malvaceae; genus Heritiera; species Heritiera fomes. The sequence continues at coordinate 9,588,319 of JAPDPM010000014.1, read as the reverse complement.
TGAGAAACTGCTTGAAAGGTGCATCTTTTTTTATAAGATTGATTATTGAATTCTGATAATGTGAAATTTGTCCCTTATTAAATTATTGTTCTTATTTGTATCGGGTTGCTGTTATCTTCAAATTACATTTCAAATTTGTATAACTGCAACATCATGGTTGACTTCATCTGCCCGTGTGTTTCATTGGATTGGCATGAGTTTCATGCCATGTTATGGTCAGTACCTATATAATGTTGGATGTGAATTTGGTATGGTTTTTTTGTTTTTTTAATTGGGATAATAATTTTTTCTTTTATGAGTGAGTCAGATTGCCATGTATATCTTATAATACACATGTTTTTTACATCTCAATTTCTAATCTTACAGGTTGCTGAAATTAGCAACCACATTTGCTACCAAAATGATCCGTGAATATGGACTACTCCGGCACAAAAGGGATGCATTCATGTTGCAGGGCTTAGATGGGCCCCGTGTCCTTGCTCTTCCTCCAGTTTTACCTGATAAAACGCAAAATGAAATGGGAAATTCCATAAGGCTTCGTGAGATGGCTCATTTTTTGGAGATTATTCGTAATCTGCAATATCAACTTAGAGCAAAACTAAAAAAGCCAGGCCAAGGATTGGTATGATTTAGATACTCTATGCTGGTTGTATTCTACCCTTGGAATTTAATGTGTTTTCCATATGAAACAGGTGGTTCGGGAAGATCCATTGAGTATAGCAGATCGAAATTCCTTGCTAGATGAATTTCAGTTTTCAACACCTTCAGGGGATTCACTCGAAACATTTAATCAACATGAGCCTCAGATTCCTGCATTGGCTTTCCCATCCAACAAAAATGAGAAGCTTGCTTTGGTGACCAACAATTCTCTGAGCACCGAAGCTTATTTGGGCTCTGAGGATTCAACTGAAGCATCTGCTCTTGTTCCAGGGGGGGTGGTTTCAGGGAAAATTCTACCATCTGAAAATCCCAAAGAGATGATTGCACGTTGGAAAGTAGATAAACTGGATTCGAAAACTGTAGTAAAAGATGCTTTACTCTCTGGTCGCCTCCCTTTGGCTGTTCTTCAACTGCATCTTCATCGTTCAAGTGAATTCACCTCTGATGAAGAGACTCATGATACCTTCAATGAAGTTAGTGATATTGGAAGAGCTATTGCTTATGACTTATTTTTGAAGGTAACTTATTGAAGGTTAAGTACATGAGGGTGAGGTTTTTCCATATATCTGCAGTATATTGACTTAACATGAACAACAGGGTGAAACTGGACTTGCTATAGCAACATTACAAAGGCTTGGAGAGGATGTTGAAATCTGCCTCAAGCAGTTATTATTCGGCACTGTGAGGAAAACTCTACGTATGCAAATTGCCGTGGAGATGAGGAGAAATGGTTACCTGGGATCATTTGAGTCGAATCTATTGGAGAGAATATCTCTTATTGAGGTATGTGAAAGTTTACTGTTACTTGGCTTATATTCTGTTAAGCATGTCTAAATGCAATTGAGTTCATACCCTAGCCATTTCTGTGGAGCTAAAATTTGTCTTTTTGTCTCTTGAAAAGCGGCTTTATCCTAGTTGTAGTTTCTGGAAAACATTTCATGATCGTCTGAAAGGGCACATGCAAGTGACATCAAGTTTAAACTCACCAGGAGGGGTTCATTTGTGCTTGTTGGATTATTTCAACAATTTAATAATTGAGTGTGGTGAGATTGATGGAGTCGTTTTAGGTTCATGGGAAAATATTAGTGAAAATTCATCTGATCCTGTGCTTGATCAAGATGGTGAACATGCTGGATACTGGGCTGCTGCTGCTGTGTGGTCCAAGGCCTGGGATCAGAGAACCATTGATCGTGTAAGCAAGTTTTCATGTCTTTCCTTGAAGCATGCTTCTTTTAAAAATGTTATGAATTGCATTAAAACATAATGTAAGGAAATAAAATTTTCATAGAAGGACATGTTCCACGGGCACCATTGTTATAATTCTTTGCTTTAAATCTTGTCATCCCATTGAATGAATATGATAAGATGGGTGTTGGGTTCAAGCAAAGCTTACAGGGAAACTTTCTCTGTGATCAGTTGGGGGTGGGAGGGAATCTTCTCAGTGGATATCTTCCATTTTAAATGGCTAACTGTATGTTGTTAAAATCAAAGTTTCATTCCATTCTTGTGGTTCCAGTCATTTTACTTAGACTGGAACAAGCTTTCAATGCATCTGATATTTTATGAAGCAATGGAAAATTTGACCTGCATCTTGAAATTTATCCACATCAAATCTGTTTCTACAATTTTGGCCTTGATTACTGTGATACAAGTGCATTATATTGACAATTATTTCTGTGGGATGAATCTTGGAAGTTGAAAACATACGATTTCTTGAAGGTTGATTTTGTAGTGTATGCGAATCTATGTTTGCATTAACACAATTAATGGGTGTTGGTCTTAAAGATGTCTTTGTTAAATCTCCTGCTTTTCAGATAGTATTGGATCGGCCTTTTGTAATGGGTGTCCATATGTCATGGGAGTCACAGTTGGAGTATCATATATACCGCAATGACTGGGACGAAGTCATCAAACTCTTGGACCTTATTCCTACTTCTTTTTTATCAAATGGAAGCCTCCAAATAGCATTGGATGATTACCAGCCTGCCTCAACTGTTGAATGCAGCAGGTTTCCTGACTTTGGCAATTATATTTGCTCTGTTGAAGAACTGGATGCTGTATGCATGGATGTTCCGGATATCAAAATTTTTAAGTTGTCTTCCTCTCTTTTGTGTTCTACTTGGTTAAGGATGCTTATGGAGCAGGAGCTTGTAAAGAAACTGATATTTTTGAAGGAGTACTGGGAGGGCACTGCAGAGATAGTATCTCTTCTTGCAAGTTCAGGCTTCATTACAGACAGATATAAGATTTCATTTGATGATAATTCCATTGAGAGATCGTCAGATCTACATTTCGTTAGCGGGAGTGAAAATTTTCGTGCGAATACTATGCAAGCTTTGGATAAATTACTAATTCATCACTGTGCACAATATAACTTGCCAAATCTTCTGGACCTTTACCTTGATCATCATAAGTTGGTTCTCAATGATGATTCACTTTTTTCATTACAGGAAGCTGCAGTAAGTTTCATAAAATGTCCAAGGATTATTTATGTTCTTTATATTCGATCTTAGTAATATTTTATTGGCTTTCATAACTGGACTTGTCTTTGCTTGAGGTGGTTTCTTTCTATAATTTGTTATGAACACCAAAGTGAAACATGACGTGTTTATACGTGGATTATCTTAAAGCTTTCTGATATTGTCAGCTTATTTACCAATGTCACCACTAGATTGTCCTGTTCCATGTGATAAATTATTTCGGTATGTTCTTACATATCTTTTCTCTCTTTGTGATGCATCTATTCAGGGAGATTGTCATTGGGCAAGATGGCTGCTCTTATCAAGGATTAAAGGGCATGAATATGATGCATCTTTTGCAAATGCTCGTTCAATAATGTCACATAATTTAATTCAAGGTGGCAACCTCCCTAGTCATGAAGTAGATGAAGTAATTCATACTATTGATGATATTGCAGAAGGAGGCGGGGAAATGGCAGCATTAGCAACTCTAATGTATGCTTCTCCTCCAATCCAGAATTGCTTAAGTAGTGGGAGTGTTAACAGGCATAATAGCTCCACAGCTCAGTGCACGTTAGAAAATTTGAAACCTACTTTGCAGCACTATCCTACACTGTGGCGCACACTTATATCAGGATGCTTTGGACAAGATACCTCTTTCAGTTTCTTGGGAAAAAGAGCTAAGAATGGTTAGTATTTTACTCTTTTTTTTTCTTGTTTATTGATGCCAATTAAAAATCATGTTATTTTAGGCATAGTTTTCATTCCTTTTGGTTTGGGAATGCAGCTTTAGCAGATTACCTAAATTGGCGTGACAACATCTTCTTCTCTACTGGACGTGATACTTCACTACTGCAGATGCTGCCTTGCTGGTTTCCTAAGGCTGTACGGCGGTTGATCCAGCTTTTTGTGCAGGTCTCTTATCTTTCCTCAAAATTTTTTTTTGTCATTTAATCAAGTATAGTAGGGTAGGTAGTTAGGCAAACTGTGTTCCTCTGACTTTATCATACTTGTATTAATCCAAGGAAATAACATTCTTATGATTATCCAAAAGAAGACATTTTATGTTGCCTTTGACAGATTTAAGATCTCTTATATTTTAAATTACATCTATTCACTTGCTCTTTTTGGCATTTTACTTTTTCCGTATTATTTAGTTTGCACGATGTTGCAGGGTCCCCTTGGATGGCAATCGCTTTCAGGTTTGCCAACTGGAGAATCTTTGCTGGATAGAGACATTCATTTTTACATAAATGCTGATCAACAAACTGAGATTAATGCTATATCCTGGGAAGCAACTATACAAAAGCATGTTGAAGAGGAACTTTATCACTCTTCACTTGAGGTTTATCCTTATTCTCCCAAGATTATTAGTTGATAATATACCAAATGAATAATAAACATCCGAGAGGGAAAACATTTGCTTACTTGATAAATGATTTCTCCCTATTGCTTGCATTTTTAAAGTAAGGATGATGTGTTGGAATGTTAGTTAAAATTCCATGTGTAGTTAAGTGACAAATGGAAGTTCTTGCCTGGATCAGTATAACAGATAATCAAGTGGGATATTTGACTTGTTTTTCTATGTTGAAAGGATCTTGTCCTTTGGAACTTCTGTTCCAGGAAATTCTTTGTCCTTCTCTCTATCTTCTTCCAATTAAATAAATAAATAAAGAGTGAGGTTCTTTGAAACTAAGAATCCTTTTTTGTTTTCTTTAGGTAACTAGGTTTGTATTCTGTCTGATGTACAACATAACCTAGGTAAAGCATTGATGGCTGCATCATTGCATGTTGTCTCAAATATTTAGGCACGGGGAGCATTCAAGTAAATCTAATTCATCATGGCAATTTTTTTCTTTTTATTTATTTTTCTTCTTATGATTATATACAATTGCTGTTAAGAAACAAATAGGAAGCTAAAAATCTACCTAAATCTAATCTCTATCAGTGTTGTCAATAGCGGCTATAGCGGCATAGCGTAGCGGAAATTTAACTACCGCTACGACAACATAAATAGCGTAGCGTTTTTGTAATAGCGGCCAATAGCGGCGCTATTCTGCATTTTTGGTGAAATATCCATTTAACCATATTTTTTTTTCTTGATTTAATTTCAGCCAATGATTTTATTGTATTTGAGGGTATTTAAGTCTTTTAAGCCTTTTTTTAAGATTAAATTTTTTTATTACAGCTCATTTTTTACTGTACATAAAATTGTTTTAAATGAACTTTTTTTTATTAAATATTAAACTAAAAAGCAAAAACCTTAAATTAAATTATCTTATGTGACTTAAATTTACTTAACTTCATTTTGGTTTTGCTTGATTTTTATTAACTAGGCATTGATTGTAGAGAGCATGACGGACCTTTGTTTTTGTCTCTCTGATGTGAATTTCAGTAAAATATGGTCTTTTTGTCACCTTCATGACATTGAATTTGGATATATGGGAAACTGTAAAATCTAAAACATAGTGTTAGAATGTTGGAGAATGTTGGATTTCCAATATAGCTAGAAAATTCTTTTCTGGGTTTCTTGAACATGATCCTAGTAGGACAGCCAAACAAGTAGTCTGCTTTCTTGGGATTTTGTTAGCTGAAAAGGATAAATAAAAGATAGTGGTCGAGTGGGAACTCCTGGGAGCCAACCTTGGTCTTAGCTCATCTATTTAGTGACTTATAGGCGGTTTTAAAATTTTGTCTTTTAGTTGATTGTATGTAGCCAGCTAAAATTAGTTCTACAGTTTAAAATTGGATTAAGAATTTTAAAAGGAGCTGATTGAGAGATAAAAAGGCATTATAGTGAGTTAGAATTTGGGACTTCATTTGTGTTTATGCTTGAGTTTTATTGTCTTATGTGACTTCATTTAGAGTTTTATCATCTTATGTGACTTGATAACTTGTTATTTGCAATGGTTTTATTGGCTTGAGAACATTATTCGAATGCTTTGTGTAATTTTTATGAGCTATTATGGTCATTATTTTGTTTTCTATTAAATTAGATATATTTTTTATAAAAAAAATTTATGGCCGCTATTGTGTCAATAGCGGCCGCTACGCTATCCGCTATGCATTCATAGCGGATTTTGGCCTCACCGCTATTGTCCGCTATTCGCTATTGATAACACTGATCTCTATGATGTTGGGATTGTCTAGCATTAATTCTAGGGATACAGATATTTACATATTTGGTGATGAATGCTAGATGAGAAAATGGCTATGAAGGCCTTAACAAAAGTCGGTTATGAAGGTCAGCAATGAAGGCTGAAAAGAAACTGTAGAAAAAATCAACAATGAAGGCTGAAAAAGAGACTGCAGAAAAATCAGCAATGAAGGCTGAAAAAGTAACTGATTTCCAAGAAAAACCTAAAACTCTGATATCATGTGAAAAATCTGAATATTGTATTGAGAAGAACTTATCAGTGATACAAAACCCCTCAGAATTATATACAGCTGTTGTTAAGCAGCAAATTCAATCCCTATGATTTTGGGATTGTCTAACCTTAATTCTTGGGATACAGATATTTATATATTTCCTAAATTTATTACAGTTGACTTTCCCATAGGTATTATTGCTCCTACATGAGACATCAAATAGTCAAATCATTTTCAACTTTTATTCATCCTCTTCTTGCCTTTTTTCTTGTTTGTAATATGAAGAGTAGTGTTTACTTTCCTCAACTAACTGCATTTTGAGTATATATTGGAGCTTCTTGTTGGATTATATTGTCATGCCTTCTTTTCTGCTTCTTTTGTTTGGCTCGGATGTTTATTTGGGTTAATGCAACTATTAGCTTAGGTTTTGCTTCAGTTGATACTTTTTTTTGGGAATTATCGTATTTCGTTTAACCATAATTATTTTTTCTCAGTAGTTCTACTTTTTTCACTTTAGGAAACTGGACTTGGGCTTGAACATCATTTGCATCGTGGACGTGCACTTGCAGCTTTTAATCATCTTCTTACTTCAAGAGTTGAAAAGTTGAAAATTGAAGGGAGATCCAATGCTTCTGGACAAACAAATGTTCAATCAGATGTCCAAACCCTTCTTGCACCCATATCTGAGAAGGAAGAGTGTCTTCTTTCAACTGTAAGGGCTTGGTTTGCATGTTATTTAGATTATAATATATTTACGATTGAAATGAAGGAGATTGACTGGAATGAAAATGCTTAAATGGGGGCTGGCTAAGTTTATTTTCTTATGCTATTACAGAATTACCGAAAAGATAACTAAGCTAGGGTATGTTGGAAAATGATGCTGCGATGATGCTCATTGCTGTTGAATTTTCAGGTCACGCCCTTTGCTATTACCCATTTTGAGGACTCTGTGTTGGTGCCATCATGTGCATTTATTTTGGAGCTTTGTGGTTTATCAGCCAGCATGCTCCGAGTAGATGTAGCTGCATTGAGACGGATATCTTTCTTTTACAAATCCATTGGAAATAAGGAGAATTTTAGGCAACTTTCATCTAAGGGTTCTGCATTTCATGCTGCCATACATGATGACAATATTATGGAGTCTCTAGCTCAAGCACTGGCTGATGAATGTATGCACGGGGATAATTTAAGGAATTCTAAGCAAAAGGGATCTCTAATTTCAGTTTCTAGTAAACAGCCTTCTCGAGCTCTTATGCTTGTCCTCCAGCATTTAGAGAAGGCTAGTCTTCCTCAGTTAGTGGAGGGGAAGACATGTGGATCTTGGCTGTTAACTGGTAACGGTGATGGCACTGAATTGAGATCTCAACAGAAAGCTTCAAGTCAGTACTGGAGTTTAGTCACCCTCTTCTGTCAGATGCATCAGCTTCCCTTGAGTACAAAATATCTTGCTGTATTAGCAAGAGATAATGACTGGGTATGCAGCAATTATTTTTCCTTAATTTCTGAATGGCTATTTTTATTTGACTCCATGCTTATGGTGTCCTTGTCTTCTTAAAGGTTGGATTTTTGTATGAAGCTCAGATTGGAGGGTACTCATTTGACACGGTGTTCCAAGTTGTAAGCTCATTTTAAAATTTTTGTTCAAATTTTGTGTTGATCTTTATAGTTTAATATTTGATGGTATTCTAATATTCTTGTAAAAAAATTGCACCATTTTATATCCTTCTACTTTCTTTTCCATCTTTCAGGCATCAAAGGAATTCAGCGATCCTCGTCTTAAGATTAATATATTAACAGTTTTGAAAAGCATGCAGTCAAGAAAAAAGGCTAGCTCCCAATCATACCTGGATAAGAGGACTGAAAGTCCCTTTCCAGAGGAACATGTATTTATCCCTGTTGAACTCTTTAGAGTTTTAGCAGATTGCGAGAAGCAGAAAACCCCTGGGGAGGCCCTATTGCTAAAAGCAAAAGACTTCTCCTGGTCTGTTTTGGCCATGATTGCGTCATGCTTTCCAGATGTGTCTCCACTGTCTTGCTTAACAGTTTGGCTGGAAATAACTGCAGCCAGGTTATTCGAAGCACCTAAAACTGAAATTATACTTCTATGATCTTTTCATTTTGCAACTCGCTGTTTCACTTGACACTTCACACTCTCCAATATGACTCTAGCATTCTTCTTTCTAGATTTTGCATTTTTCTTCGTGAATATAGCCATATTTGTCAGAATGAGTCTTAGATCTGATTGGATAGTCATACAGGGAAACTAAATCCATCAAGGTGAATGACATAGCTTCCCAGATAGCAGATAATGTTGCAGCAGCTGTAGAAGCTACCAATCGCTTGCAAGGTGGCAGCAGAGCACTTTCATTTCATTACAATCGGCTGAATCCAAAACGAAGGCGGCTTTTGGATTCTGTACCTAGGACTCCCTTGTCTGAGGCATCTGATAGTTCAACAAGAATATTTTCTGATGAGAGCAGTAGTGCTGGGGAAGAAAGAAAGGTTGAACATGGTGAACAGATTAATGTTTCAAGTGATTTTAATGAAGGTCCAGCTTCTCTGGCCAAGATGGTTGCAGTGCTTTGTGAACAGCGCTTGTTTCTGCCTTTACTAAGAGCATTTGAAATTTTCCTCCCCTCATGTTCTTTACTGCCATTTATCCGGGCTCTTCAGGTTTGTGAGCAAAACTAAATTCTAGCTTTTATATTCATCTTTGCCACTTGTTAAGTGGGAGAGAATTGCTATCAAGGTGGTAGAGGCCTTAGTGAGGCAGTTATCACCATCCGGTGGAAGATGCATGCTGACAGTCTTTGGAGACTGGCTGCTGTTTCTGTGTTTGCCACTTTTATTTGCTGTTTGGATGCCAAACATTGTGCCTTAGCATAGAGTAATTTGAAAATATAATTTGGTGTGCTTTAAAAAACTCAAACAACGATATCTCAAACACACACACACACACACACACACACACACAAAACTTACTATATTGTTTGTTTGAACACCATAAGATGTACCATGAAAGTGATGTTTTCTGAAAAACCTGAACCTGGGTAATTGTCAGATTAATTAATTTCACAGTAGATATGAAGCAAAAGTTGTGGATTTCGTATTTAATGTAGAAGAGTGAAGAAGTAGAATTAGACCAAAAATCACATAGATTGAAGTGATGGGAGAGTTTGGCATATTTGATCTTTTAAATAATGCGCTACAGAAAAGAGTGGTCTGGAGAAAACAGGTTCATCATTCATGTTGCTGACTCCTAAATATTTTGGGTTTAAGGCTCAGTTGAGTTGAGTTGTGTGTCTTAAGCTGTGACTAGTGCTGATGAATGTATGCTTTTGGAAACAAATTAGGATGTTCTTATTTGTCATGCACATAACATATTGTGTTTCTTTTCCTTTGTTTCAATTTAGTGCATTAATGTGTTTCAACTGCTGACAAAATAGTGCTATAAAGTCTTGTAACAGTAATAATTTGATTCTGGGTTTGAAATAAGGTTGATAATTGAAGGGATTATGTTGTATAATATCTGATTCTCCCTCCACTATCCCCTTCCCATGTTTTCTCCTTTTCTTCAGGCATTTTCACAAATGCGTCTGTCTGAAGCTTCCGCACACCTTGGTTCTTTTTCTGCCAGAATTAAGGAAGAACCAAGTCATTTACAGACAAATATAGGAAGAGAAGGGCAGATTGGAATGTCATGGATTAGTTCCACCGCCGTAAAAGCTGCTGATGCTACACTTTCAACTTGTCCATCTCCTTATGAAAAAAGGTGCTTACTGCAGCTTCTTGCTGCTGCTGACTTTGGAGATGGAGGCTCTGCAGCTGCTTACTATCGACGGCTTTATTGGAAAATTAATCTAGCAGAGCCTTCTCTGCGTAAAAATGATGGTATGCACCTTGGGAATGAGACTCTAGATGATGCTGCCCTTCTAACAGCTCTAGAAGAGAACAGGCAGTGGGAGCAAGCACGAAACTGGGCTAGGCAGTTGGAGGCTAGTGGTGGGCCTTGGAAGTCTACTGTTCACCAAGTTACTGAAACTCAGGTACACTGTCACAATATATTCCTTCTTGTAGGGTGATGCAATTTACTGTTATTAAATCGTGCATTTGACCATTTGAGTTAGATTACTTATCCAGTATTTAACATGTGAGAAAACAGTTAATTTGGGTCCAGTAGTATCATATCCACACAACCACCAGTTGCCTGTTTTCGCAGTATCTTGTTGTCTCTAACAATTAGTCTAATAATCATTCCTTAGAACTTGTAAAGAAATTTTAGGGACTTTCTATGCTTTCCTACTTTCATGTTTTACGTGGAATTAGAATAAATTCTTTTTGCAGTTCTTAGTTGTCAGGGGTCTTTTCACTCTTTTGGCAACTGGATTTGTTGCAGTCTTATTTTTCCAGCATTAAGGCTTTGCTTGGTAGGATGGAAAGAAAGGGATGAGGAAGGAAAATTAGTTAATCAAATGGTTATATTTCATAACAACTTTCCTACTTTGTAACTTAACCATTTGATTAACTAATTTTCTTTCCTCACCCCTTTCTTTCTACCATACCAAGTAAAGCCTAAGTTGGGAAAATATTGACTGTTTCATGTTCAGCCTATGCTCTTTGCTGGTCTATGTAGCCATTTTTTGCTCTTGTCATAACAACTTTCCTACTTTGTAACTTAACCATTTGATTAACTAATTTTCTTTCCTCACCCCTTTCTTTCCACCATACCAAGTAAAGCCTAAGTTGGGAAAATATTGACTGTTTCATGTTCAGCCTATGCTCTTTGCTGGTCTATGTAGCCATTTTTTGCTCTTGAAGATCCTTTCTACATTCATTGGAACTTTGTGGTGTTGTTATATACCCTCGTCCCTTTTTCTGTGATCATCTATTTTCTCTGTTTTGCATTATTGGACCTGCCTTTGGGAAGAAAAATAAATTGTGGCACATTACTCGGTCAAGATTTCAATTGTTTTAGATTTAGATGTGTAAACAAAAAAAAAATAGCAGCTTTTCCCGCCTGGGGGAATTTGATGACGGCATAATTAGTGTTTGTTAAGCTTTCGTGATCTGATTTCTGCATTGCCCTTTGAAGGACATCTAAAGATGGTTAGATTGTTTACTATCTTTCAAGAAGTGAAAGCAAAAAGTGGTGGAAATGGTCATGGATATGGTAAAGGAGCAAACTCGGGCACCATATATGGAAGGAATGATAGATGACTGTCAACTATGATTGAAAATCTAAGGGTTTTATGAATTTGCTGTACTTTGATGTTATATTCCAGAAATAGGAATCATCATCATCATCATCAGAGCCTTTATCCCAAGAGATTGGGGTAGGCTATATGAACCAATATTTGAATTCACGTTAGATCGTCTATATGTATTCTCCTCCATAGATTCCTATCCAAGACCATTTGCTTATCTAACTCTAAAATCTCCATATCTTTCCAAACTATTTTCTTCCAAGTCTTTTTCGGTCTTCCTTTAGTCTTAACCCTTCTCTCAACATCCATAGCCTCTATTCTCCTAACTGGAGCATCTACAGGTCAACGTCTTACGTGTCCAAACCAGCGTAAACGATTTTCACACATCTTGTCTTCGATAGGTACCACTCCAACCATCTTACGAATATCTTCATTTCTCATTCTATCATTTCTTGTATATCCACATATCCACCGCAACATTTGCATTTCTGTTACACTCATCTTTTGTGTATGTAGCTTCTTAGTCGCCCAACATTCACTACCATATAACAATATTGGTCTAACAACTGCCATATAAAACTTACCTTTCAATCATATAGAAATTCCTTTATCGCACAACACACCTGTAGCACTTCTCCACTTACTCCATCCAGCCTGGATCCTATAGGTCACATCACCATCAATCTCTCCATCCATCTGTACTATCGATCCTAGATATCGAAAATGGTTTCACTTAGGTATCGCCACCCCATTTAACGTCACTACACTATGCTCTTTTACTCGGTCAGAACTGAATTTACACTTCATGTATTCAGTCTTCACTCTGCTTAGTTTAAATCCTTTTGATTCCAATGTTTGTCTCCATAATTCCAACTTTGCATTGATCTTTGCTCTAGTTTTCGCACATAGGACAATATCATCTGCAAACATCATACACCAAGGCACCTTATCCTGGATGTATTTTGTCAGTTCGTCCATAACTACCGCAAACAAAAATGGACTCAACGCTGACCCTTGGTGTAATCCCACCGTGATAGGAAACTCACTTGTTTGCTCTCCACTTGTCCTCACATGTGTCTTTGCATCTGCATACATATCCTTAATTAGTTCAATATATTTCAAAAGAACTTTTTTCTTCATTAAGAACCACCGTAGTACCTCCCTAGGCACTTTATTCTATGCTTTCTCCAAATCTATAAAGATCATATGGAGATCTTTAGCCAACACTCGAGAGCACTCCATAAGTTGTCTAAGCAAATATATTGCCTCCATAGTTGATCGACCCGACATAAAACCAAATTGATTCTCCGATATCTCTACATTTTTTCTTAATCTCCATTCTATCACTCTCTCTCATAGTTTCATCGTGTGACTCATTAATTTTATGTCTCGGTAGTTGTTATGAATATCTCCCTTGTTCTTATATAGAGGTATCAAGACACTCTGCCTCCATTCCTTCGGCATTTTGTTAGTGCGTCAAATCTTATTAAACAGATTTGTCAACCACCTAACTCCTACATCTCCAAGGCATTTCCAAACTTCAATTGGGATGTCATCAGGTCCAACAGCTTTTCCGTTCTTCATCATCTTTAGTGCCTCTTTTACCTCTGTCTCTTGGATTCTACGCATAAAGTACCGATTTAAATCCTTGAGAGGCACCGAGATATTATCCAAAACTTTATTTTATCCGTCATTAAATAATTTGTCAAAATAATCACGCCCTCTGTCCTTAATGTCATTGTCTTTAACTAGAGTTCTTTGATGCTCATCCTTAATACATTTCACGACTCCTTTCTCTTGCTCGCGCCAATCTGTTTATCTTTTTCTCTCCCTCCTTTGTGTTGAACTTGTTGTAAATCTCTTTCACAACCTTAGTCTTAGCTTCTGCCACAGCCTTCTTTGCCTCCTTTTTAGCTGACTTATATTCCGTAAAACTCTTTTCTGTATTGTTCTTCTTCAAAGCCTTGTAATACTCTCGCTTAGTCTTTATAGCATCTTTAACTGCTGCAGCTAGGAATAGCATATGAAAATGTTTTGATCTGGAGTAAATAGCTAATATGTGCTTTGGCAAAAGGACAGCATGTGAAAGTGTGTAAATTGAGGATATTTTATCAGAATGTCCAAGACTTAGTAGACCATATTCCTGGATACCAGGTATTTTAATGAAAATTGGATTTCCATCAATAGGAAGATGATGAGAACTTTGATGGAGAATCTTCCAGTCTCTAAGAGTAAACCTGATATTGATTTTTCCTACAAGTAATCGTGACAATGGATATTCCAGGTATGCTCAACACATGATTGTGATGCAGAGTTGCAAATGAGGCCATGTCTGGAGTAAATTTAATGGTCTAGTGCTGTTTATTTTGACTTCTAATATGCTACATACCTTCTGCAATGATTGTTCTTTTCTAGCAGTAGCCTCTTGAACTTCTGAATATCAACTCTCTTTTTTCCTTTAGGCTGAATCCATGGTAGCTGAATGGAAAGAATTCCTTTGGGATGTCCCTGAAGAGAGAGTTGCCTTATGGGGTCACTGCCAGACACTATTCATCAGATATTCCTATCCTGCTTTACAGGTATGCTTTCATCATACATTTGACAGATATATGCTAGTATCTTCTTTTTTGGTGGCTTGCTCATTTATTGTTGATGCTATTTTGCTCCTATACTGCCTGCAGGCAGGATTATTTTTCCTTAAGCATGCTGAAGCAGTGGAGAAAGATCTTCCGGCCAGAGAACTTCATGAAATGTTGCTGCTTTCTCTTCAATGGTTAAGTGGGATGATAACCCAGTCCAACCCGTAAGTGATTTATCCAAATTGAATTGCTTCGTTGCATCAAAATATTCAGGCCTCTTCTCTAACCTCTGTGCTAAATTTATCAGAGTTTATCCATTACATCTTCTGCGAGAAATTGAGACTAGAGTATGGCTTTTGGCTGTGGAATCTGAAGGTCAAGTGAAAACTGAAGGAGAGATCAGTTTGACAAGTTCTAGCTGGAAACCTCTCACAGGGAACAGTTACAACATCATCGATCGAACTGCTAGCATAATAACAAAGATGGACAATCATATTAATTCAATGAGGAATAGAAACGTGGAGAAATATGATGCAAGGGAAGCACAGCCTAGAAACCAAGCATTAGACTCCGGCTCTTCTACTGTGACAATTGGGAGTTCAAAGACAAAACGGAGGGCCAAAGGCTATGTTCCATCAAGAAGGCAATTGGTGGACACAGTCGATAAAGGCCCTGAGCCTGAAGATAGTTCCAATCCTCCCAACCTTAGAAATGACTTCCAGTTGCAAGATGAAAGCTTAAAAATTGATATATCTTTTTCTAAGTGGGAGGAGAGGGTTGGACCTGGTGAGCTTGAAAGGGCTGTTCTATCCTTACTGGAGTTTGGACAAATAACAGCTGCCAAGCAACTCCAACAAAAGCTGTCCCCAGGACAGATGCCTTACGAATTCATACTTGTGGATACTGCTTTGAAACTTGCTGCAATGTCCACTCCTACCAGAGAAATACCAATAGAGATGATTGATAACGAACTTCTTTCCGTTATTCGGTCATACAATATACCGAGCAACCAGCAGATCATCTATCCACTGCAGGTACTTGTTATCTCTGTGGTTTTTGATATTTCTAATTTCATTTATCTGTAACGGTTGATCTAGGTTTTGAGCAGTTAAAGTTCAATCAGAGTTTCCGTTGTTTGTGGGCTACTGATGGTTCTTCTTTAACTTTCCTGGTTAGTTCTGATGATATTCCTACCTGACTCCTATATTTTGAATATCAAAGGTCTTGGAGACTTTAGCAACTGTTTTCACTGAAGGTAGTGGACGTGGGTTATGTAAGAGAATAATAGCAGTAGCCAAAGCTGCAAATGTCTTGGGTCTTTCATTTTCAGAGGCATTCGGCAAGCAGCCTATTGAATTGCTACAGCTACTTTCACTTAAAGCACAAGAGTCTTTTGAAGAGGCAAATCTCCTTGTGCAAACTCATGTTATGCCAGCTGCTAGTATTGCTCAAATTCTTGCAGAATCCTTTCTAAAGGTGAGCTTTTGGGTGCACTTAATGTTCACTTAAGTGTTGATGCTTATATGAATGCACTTTGCTTTTGGTATCTGGATTTCAGTTGGGATGAAGAGCCTTTATATTTCTGTTTTAATCCATATCTTTGCATAGCACCTAAAATCACTGAGAAAAATGTATATTTGACTGACTGTTGGGATTACTTTTGTTTGTATTTCTATATAAACTGTTGACATCACACAAACGTGCTTTAGGGTTTATTGGCTGCTCATCGTGGAGGATATATGGATTCTCAAAAAGAGGAAGGGCCGGCTCCTCTACTGTGGAGATTTTCAGATTTCTTGAGATGGTCTGAACTATGTCCTTCTGAACCGGAAATTGGCCATGCATTAATGCGTTTAGTGATTACTGGACAAGAAATCCCACATGCCTGTGAGGTATTTTCTTATATAGCAATAATTAAATTTCATATTTTGGGGATAAAAATGTCGAGCTTGTTAAGAATATGTGAATGTGTCTTATGTAGAAACTTTTAAGCAATTTGTGAAACTATAACTGTTATACTATCGATGTTTTGATTCCCATAATTCTTTAAGAGAAGTCATATTTTGAGGGACATTCCTAATGTTTATGGTTAGGCATGAGAGTCTACAGTATGATCAATAACTCTCATTCTATTATATCTTCCCTAGTTGCATCACTTGTGCATTTTTTATGCTTTCTAAATTGTTATTTCAACAAAAGAATGAGATTGCCAAGTCAAATTTTTCTGTTCTATTTCTTGCTTTAGGGGGTTGTGTTTTTGATGTGCGAGCCTTTCATTCACGGGAAAAAATGTGTTCTCAGGTTGAGCTTCTTATTCTTTCGCACCATTTCTACAAATCATCAGCATGCCTTGATGGAGTTGATGTTCTTGTAGCCCTTGCTGCAACCAGGGTTGAAGCTTACATTTCTGAGGGTGATTTTGCATGTTTGGCTCGCCTGATAACTGGAGTCGGAAACTTCCATGCCCTTAATTTCATTCTTGGCATTCTCATAGAAAATGGTCAATTGGATCTACTTCTTCAGAAGTATTCAACTGCTGCTGACACAAATACTGGCACTGCTGAGGCTGTCAGAGGATTTCGAATGGCTGTTCTGACATCATTGAAGCATTTTAATCCTTACGACCTTGATGCATTTGCTATGGTTAGTGTATGCATGCTGGCTTCAATTTTAGCCAACCAATATCATCTTTTGAAAATGCTGTTTTGAGTTTATAAATATACATCATATAGGACCAACAGGTTAAGGTTTCTGTTCAAGGCTAAGGCTTCACCACCACACTGGCTCCCCCAAAAAATTAGAGTTTTAACATTTTTAAATATATTTAAGAATTCAATTTATATCGGAATATATTATTCTTTTAATAAAATAATAACTTTCCCTGGCCTTAACAATGGAAAATCTTAGCCGAAGTGCAGCCTGAATCTGTCCAGGCTTGCAGGCCTGAGCAGGTAGTTTGACCTTGGATAGATCTATTTAGACCATCATATATAATATATTTTACCGACCTCATCTCGGCTTTTTTGAAATATTTTTATCTCATTTTGCCATGTTTATATACATAAAACTATTTTGGGCCATTCATCAGTTTCCTCACTGTCATGCTTTTGTTCTTTGCAGGTTTATAACAACTTTGACATGAGGCATGAAACAGCTGCTTTGCTGGAGTCACGAGCAGAGCAAGCTTACCTGCAGTGGTTTGAACGTTTTGACAGAGATCAGAATGAAGACCTCCTGGAATCAATGCGCTATTTCATTGAAGCTGCTGAAGTTTTCTGTTCAATTGATGCTGGCAACAAAACACGCAGGGCTTGCGCCCAGGCTTCTCTTGTATCCCTTCAAATACGAATGCCAGATTGTAAGTGGCTCAACCTATCTGAAACCAATGCTAGGCGAGCACTAGTTGAGCAATCGCGGTTTCAGGAGGCTCTAATTGTTGCAGAAGCTTATGGCCTTAATCAGCCAACAGAATGGGCCCTAGTACTTTGGAATCAGATGCTCAATCCAGAACTGACAGAAGAATTTGTGGCTGAATTTGTGGCTGTGCTTCCTCTTCAGCCATCTATGCTTATTGAACTGGCAAGATTCTATAGGGCTGAGGTAGCTGCCAGAGGGGATCAATCCCAATTCTCAGTTTGGCTCACTGGTGGAGGGTTGCCAGCCGAGTGGGCCAAATACCTTGAGAGATCACTTAGGTGTTTATTGAAGAGGACTAGGGATCTGAGGTTACAGTCGCAGCTGGCTACTATAGCTACTGGGTTTGCTGATGTGGTGGATGCCTGCACGAAGGCCTTGGATAAGGTCCCTGACGCTGCAGCGCCTCTTGTCTTGAGGAAAGGACATGGTGGGGCTTACCTCCCTCTAATGTGAAAAAGATGGTTGATAGTGAGAGTATGATTTTGGGTGAGGATGGTGGTGCTCTTCAGTATTGCCCACTTCACAACCATCATCGAAGAATCTGTGATATTTTGGAAGTTGTGTTATAATTGCGAAGCTTGAGATGTTTTTGTTATACAAACATGATTGGACGAAGGAAAAGGTGATTGGAGAGTGTGTTCTACATTTAGAATAGGGGTTTCATTGCATTCAAAATGTTGTATAATGGCTTGTTTCATTTGTTCCATTTTTTGAGGAGAAATATCTGTTTCAGTTAACAAATTAGGGCAGGATTTTGTAGATGCCATTGGATGACTACCAACATCATTTTTGCAGCAAATGTACAGTTTGTTTTTTCCATTGTATATTATAGATTTAGTCTTTCCAATGTTTGCAAATTTTACCATTGATATTTGAACTGTAAGAATAGTTCTAAAACAGAGATAAACAAAAGAAGAAAATCTAAGATATTGTCAAAGGACTTAATTTGTCGAGTGAATCAATAAATTTCAATCATGTTTTTGTTTGAAGTCGTGGCTGGGTTGGGGACGCCTCCGTTCAAGCACCCGTTTCGTGTTTTCCAGGACGCTGAAAAAGATTGAACCGCCGATACCAATCCACAAGACTCTTGGTCCAATGCCCTGCATAAAAAAAAATGTAGATGAACAAAGTTGCACCTGCAGGCAATGTTAATATATACTTTTATTCTCGTGTCAGGAGACTCCTACCTTGAGAAGAGCAGGAGGCCCTTCCTCCCTAACAATTGTTTGAACACAATCAAAGAATCCCTTGTACTGGTTCGCAGATCCCTATCACAACCAAGAAAAATGAATCTTATAATGCCCTGCCCTGATGATTATCGTATGGATGGCGGGTAGATAAAGATCTTGAAGAACAATGTGATACCTGAACCATTAACCTTGTCTTAATAACATCAAGAGGGGCTGTTATTGCTCCAGTTAATGCACCTACAAAAAGGTCATATTAAGCAAGTAAGGCATTTTATCAAACATTAGGATATTCAATAGAGTATTTGTAGATATAAACTTCTGTTACAAGGATGTCATAATACCAGCAAAAGCGCCAACGATAGCATTCTCAGGATCATTTAAATCTCTCCGAGCCTGCAAAAAAGGCGAATAAGACAGGTAAAGTTATTGATGATGTAATTGTAAATGGTTTTACCCCATGTGTATGCGGAAAAACATTGCTAAAGGGGCTACAAATACTGCATGCATGTCAAGAGGACTCCTGGTCAATGGCAATCTGTCGATAGCTAAGTGGCCAGTCGCCACATATATTTTTAATTCTTTCCTGTATAGTGTCTGGAAAGCAAATCAATTAATAAGTTTTACTCGCGTAAATTGTCTGCCTTCTATTTTTATCGACTCAAACAAAAACAGTATTATTTACTTGTGAATCTATAAGTTGGATTATACATACCTAAAAAATCTTGAACAAACTCCCTTGGGCTTCATTTGTACTAACACTTAATACCTTCTAATAAAGTGTAAATTTCCACACTATATTCCTACCAGCATTCTATTTTTCCTACAATCTTGAAGGACATGTCTCGACTGAGCATCCAATACTCCATCTAATAAAAACGTGCAAATTATAGCTTACTCCTTGACCTTAAGCTTAGTTTAATTTTAATTATAAGTTGTTGTAGACGTGGGCCAACTGAAACACAAAACCATACATTGACACTTCAGAGTTCTCTCTTCAGGGTTTCAACAAAATTGAAGGTGCAACTTGACTCTCCCAATGTGCATTAGGGGTTTTCTTCGCTGCTGCTATATTCTTTAATGCATAAACTATAGGCGCAGAATGTGAAACATATCATTTAAAGTAGATTTTGAGTACCATATCACGCAGCATGAGGGGAAAGGAGAGCAGAGATAATCGAATAAAAAGAATAACAACTAAATCCATATGTTAGTGTGCCAAACTACCAGCAATGGCAAAGATCACATAGATGAGGGCTTACCGCCGCCTTATAACCAATTCTAAGTTGCTCGTAGATACAGAATTGAATTGCATCAAATGGCAAATCTCGTAATAAGAAAGATCCATAACCCTACAACTAAAAAACAAGGGTCAGGTAATGTACAAAATAATTTGCAGTTTGCAATAGCCTAAGGATTTCAATTCATAAAAGATAACAGGCTGATCCTCTCACAAAAGAACCTCCTTAACCAAAAAAAAAAAGGATGCCAAAATATTTATCAATCCAAAGTAACATTCAAAAAGATGTGGGTTAAGATTGTCATTATGGTAGGAGAGAGGGAAAAGTGAACACATTTCATACCGCATAAAGACCCTTAAATCCCTCCTTTGATGCAATAAGGCGAACAGCATGAGATGCAGAAGTAAACTGCCCAGTCTGCATCCTTTGTTTTACAACCTGAGTCATTAAGAAAAACAAAATGCAATTAGGAAGGACTAGTAAGTCAGTTTTCGATATGATATGTATGAGAAAACATATCTACCTCAGTTGGAACACGAATAAGTGAAGCAGCAATTCCTCCTATAGCCCCTGCAGTCTGCATGAGACTCAACCACCTTAATAAACTGTGCTGCCAAACAATCAGTCAAAGTCTAGTTGGACTTTGAATGACTGGCTTGAGAAATCAAGGAGGTTACTCAGCCAAATCATTCAGGTTGACTGAATGTTTCAAGTCATGGAGGAAGGTTTATTCAATGGTAGATGTAGAAGGTTACGGAGATAGATTAGTTTATAATGTACTTGATCATGAAATATATCCATGTCAAGAAAGAAGAAATAGAAGAATCCCTCACCAAGTGAGCAAAAGCGCTAAGATTTTCAGGGAAGAGCTTCAATAGTTTCTGTTTTGTAGGTTCATAGACACCAACAAATAAGGCAGAAGCCCTGTGCACAGAAAAGTTATTACCAGTAAATTGGAACTCAAAAGCAAGGACTAAGAACATATATCACTCATTTCATGCAGCAAATGCAAAGTAACAAATTCATGTCTGTACCAAAAATTGTTGTGGAGATTATCCATTAACATTTCAGCCTGCTTATATGATCTTGGAAACACAAATGACCACCAGTATAACTTTACATCAACTTCCACTTTTATAAAACTAAATTCAACAGAAAAAATTGAAAGCAAAGATATTGCAATGGAAGAAACATCCCGCCAGCTTCATTTTAAGCTTAAACTAACTGTTTCCAGATTAGACAAACTAAAGAAACTATTTCCTTTCATTTTACAAAGGCAATTAAGATGTTAAATATTGGATACTAACAAAAAGAAGAAAAATAAAGTTGATTAAGAAATGCAGAATTCATTGTATTTAAATATTTCTAGGTATTGATAAAAAAGAATTTAGATAATATAAACAACTAAAGCTGAATGCATAAATTACTGGTCTGTTTGGCTTGATTAGAGCGTCTATAAAAAGTTTTGTTCGCGTAGAGCTATTCTAAAAGTACTGTTAAGAGACGATATATTAGCATTTGGAAAACTTACTATAAAAGTGTTGTAGAGTCTTGAAAACGTATGTTATTTTTAGTGAATTGATTTTTTCATTTCAATTGTATTTTGTATATGCTATAATAACAATAATAAGCCTTCTCTAGTAAATATGATAACCGAATTAAGAAACGATTATCACATACTAATATGCTAGAGAAAAAAGCAAGTTGTGCAATTCGAAGGTACTCACGGTAGGACACCAGCAAGATTACCAGCCAATCCAGAATAAAGCCCCTTAAAATCTATTTTACCTCCACCACGAGCTGCCTGGAGGACAAGAAGGTAAACTTCAAAAAGTTTTGAGCAGAAAGTTAAAGATAAAATCAAAGAAAAAACTCAATATCCACTTCTCTTATTTTGTATAATCCACAACAAGAAGCACTTCAATCTCATAATTACGACACATTAACTTATTTACAAACTGATTTTGCTCTTGGACAAAATTTAATTCATTCTGCATGAACAAAAACAGTACCAATTGTCTACCTAGCACCATACATGCATCTTAATCTAACACTTTTCTCTGGCAGGAAAATCAAAAGGTGGAAGTACAATACAAAGTGATTGGACCATTTCCCGATTTTTTTAGAAAGAAGTTGGAGAATGGAAGAAAATCAGAGGGATTTTTGTCTATACTCACAAGATAAGATCTGGTAATTAATGAAAGAAAGGGAAGGAAAGAGCCAGCCATTAAAATGAGTTATTTTTATCCTCACCTTTACCTTCATTGTGTTCTACCAAACAACTAAAAAGAACAAGTTGATTTTGTTTTTTTCCTTCCATTTCCCATTTCTTCTCTTCCTTTTACCTTCTCTTACGTGTCCTTTACTCCAATAAAAACTATTGTGTAGAGGTCCAGCCAAAGACTTCGGACTAAACGTCATGTGGAAGGAAATACTTAACCTCCATTTTTACATTTATTTTAAGTACTCAAGATTAACCTGCCTGCAGCCGTGTCTTTATTGTATCAATTGGGTATAAAGCTGTTTCAACCACAACACCAGCAGTACCTCCAGCTATGATTCCCTCTGAAAATATTTCAAAGAAGTTAGAATACACAAATACATGAATATGACGTAAAGTTTCTTCACAAACTGGTCATAGAGAAATATCATTCGCTAAAGGGCAAGAAAGGAAGCATTTTCTTTCTATCCAAGAATTGATGTTTAGCAACATATTGAAATTTTCACGATAACAGGTTTCGTACTTTTCAATGTCCAAACACCACTTATTGATTACTTAAATTTTTGATGCAGGGATAAGCTCAATCCAACCAAGTAACAAACAAAGTTCATGCTCCAAAAAAGGAGTTCACATAGCTTATCAAATAAAATTGCTAGAGTGGTACTCACACAAATATAAAAGTAAATGCGGAAATGAAATAACTGAAAAAAAAGGAGGCAACTTAGTGCACAAGGCTCCCACATTGTAGGATCTGGAGAGGGTCATATGTACACAGCCTTCTCCCTGCATTAAGAGAGAGACTGTTTCTGCTTGAACATGTGACCTCTAGGTCACAAAGGAGCAACCTTTACCATTGCACCAAAGTTCCCTTCTTAAATGAAATAATTGACAACCATATAATTTTCAATGCTGATTTTCTATGTAAAAAATGTTAAGAGTTGCTACTTACACATTCACTTGGATAAAGTCACATCATCTTCCGCTGTTTCAGTGAGTGAATAAAATACATTGCACCAAAGTTCCCTTCTTAAATGAAATAATTGACAACCATATAATTTTCAATGCTGATTTTCTATGTAAAAAATGTTAAGAGTTGCTACTTACACATTCACTTGGATAAAGTCACATCATCTTCCACTGTTTCAGTGAGTGAATAAAATACACGATGAAGGCTTACCAAAGCCTTCATTTCAGACACATGCACATAAGACATAGAGGCTCATGCTCTCACAGCAAACCAGTTTTCGAAATTGCTTTCACTTACAAAATAGTTCCCACAGGGTTTTTTTTTTCATAAACAGATTCTCGATCCAATTTCATTGATAGTCGCTTTTTCAAATTGGCAGTTCAAAATTATTGTTATACGTACCAAACAAAATACGTAGGAAATCAAAAGGCTTTTCCTCTTCCATGCTGACTGATGCAAAGCACTTTTTTGTTTTGAGCTGTAAGTTTTGAATCTTCCTATTGGATGCATCTGCAAAACCATATCACCAGTTCAAACAATAAAAACAATTAAAAAACCAAAAAGATGGGAGAAAATGTTGAGGTAATGTAAAAAATGTCCAAACCAAAAACAATCCCTAATCCTAGTTCAAGATACAACATTATCCAGTTACATTTCTTTTTTTCTTAAAAATAGAAAAAAAAAAAGCAATTCTTTCAGACATGAGGTTAAATGCAAAGTTTTTCAACAACAATAGTCAGCCAAATTCTACTTATCCATTCAATTTGCATCCTGTCAAATTCTGCATTGCTCTTAATACCGAGAAGTTCATTGATGTTAGCTTCTATTTTGCAGGGAACAAAAATAGAATCCTCATTGAGAATCAGGAATAGAAAAACTACTGCACCTTGCTTCACATAATCAAAGATGTTATGAACAATAGGCTCGTGCCTTGAGTACTTAAGACTACTACACTGCTACAAAACAACAACATTAACCAAATGAAAAAGCAATGCCATTAAAATTAATCCATGGATTCTAGCCAACTGTATCTAAACTCTAAAAAAAAACGATGACAACAATAATACCCACAAGAAAGAAAATGCAATTAGCCCCAGATAAAAACTTTAAAATACAATAAACCCATGAATGTCAAAACAAATATTAAGATATATAATTAATGTGGGTTAATTACCTGAAGAGACAATAGAAGAGCTCTTGGTGTCAACAGCCAGTGTGAAAGGACCCATGTCAAGATGACCAAACCAAAAACACTTTACAGTTTCCCAGAAAGATATCACTGAAGAAGAATTGCCTGAAAGATTAAACAAGTTTAGAACAATTCAACACTCTAAAAATAGTACTAGAATTTCACTCCTCGAAAGCATCAGGAAAAACAAAGGGTTGGTTTCATTTCAATGCTTTCAAATCATCTTGATGAAAAAAGATGCACACTAAAAAAAAAAGACATTGAGAGACGGAGAAGAAGAGAAATTACCCTCTTTGGGAGAGTTGCAATTCAGATTAGTTTGGCAGTGTACAAGGTAAGAGATAAAAGAAGAATCTTGTCTGGTTCTTCGATTATTAACTTTTATCTTGTAATTAAGGAATGGGCCAAACTCGAACATATTCTGAACCCATTTTCTAACGTGGGCCATTACGCTATGCCTTAAATTGATTCCAGTTACGAAAGAAAATGATTGATTGAAAATTTTTATTGAATTTTAAAAATAAAAATGCTTCTTCGCTCGTGAAAGGAATTCACGTCATACAAAAGAGATATATACCCAAAAATTAACAGAAAATATAATTAAAACCTTCAAAGTGATCCAATATCAAACATGTTGAGGGCACATGTAAAAAAATTTATTTTTTTAAACTGTGTAAACAACAATCATATAACATAAACAAAAATAGAGTATGATAAAAATAATTCACACCAATCCAATCATAGCTACCAACAAACAATAAACCGTTTTAATAAAAGTAGATATTCAAAGAATACAAAAGTAATTACGGTAATAATGTAAAAAAAAAATCAATGAAACATTGGTTTAGTAAAAAAGAAGGATTGATTTTGAGGTTTTAAGTTTAAAACTCACTATGTGTAACTGATATATGCCTTAAATGAAAGTACTTCTAACTTTGAGTGGACCAATTATTTTTGAATAATCACAAATTTTCTAATCCATTTTACAGTCTAAGACTAATCCTGTTCAAATCGAAAATGGTAAACGATAAAATCCTCTCAACAGTAAGTGGGACAATTATTATGTAGCCTTACAAGCAATATTACTCTTAGCTTTTAATTTTGGCCAGGTGTCTATGCTTTAAATGTATGTCATAGCCATCTGTGGTTAGTTTATAAACATGAAGACTACATGATAACATCATGGAACTCATGACTCAAATATTTTGGAACCTTTTCTCTCCCAATTCAGTTATTTTCTTTCTCTTTTCTATATATTGTTCTCTTATTTCCCTAGAATTCTTAACTAATTTTCTTTATTGAGGTTTGCCTTGAATCCCACATCGAAAGTATAGAAGAAGTTATAAGGGCTCTTCTTTTATAAATAATATGTTAGGCTTGATTTGTAAAATATTCCAAAAAGTTGTAAACACTAATAAAATAGCTAAGGTTTGGGCTATTATAAAGGGTGTAGTTGAATTCTTTGGGTAGTTGGGCTTTGGGTTTTGTAAGGAGTTTGCAATTTTTTTTCTCTTTAAAAATTGCACAGTTGTAATTATTTGATTAGTTATTAAATTGGTAGGGTGAGTGTAGGCCAATTTGGTTAGGCCAAACCGCATTAAAAATTATTGTGTTTGTTTTTGCTTTCTTCTGTTTTGTGGGTGTTTGGTTTGAGGAATATTTTATCCCAACAAGTGGTATTAAGAGCTGAAAGTTTGTGATCCTGCGAGAGGAGGAAAGCTATTCTGATGCTATGTTTAAAGGTATGCCTAAATTTGAGATTCCTTTATTTGATGGTAAAAGTAATTTTATGTTATGAAAAAGTACGATTCAAGATCTTTTAGTGCAACAAGGCTTAGATTTGGCATTAGAAGAAAACAAGCTAAATAGAATGTCTAATAAAGATTGTGTTAGACTTTAGAAGAGGGTTGTGAGCACAATTAGGTTGGCACTTGCTCCAAAGATTAAGTACAATGTGTTGACTGAGACGACACCAACTAGATTGTGGAAAAAGCTATGAGACATATATGCATCAAAATTGCTGACAAATAGATTGTGTTTGAAGATGCATTTATATTCTCTAAAGATGGATGAAGGTACAAGTCTCTATGATCACTTGAATGAATTTAATAGACTAGTTTCACATTTATTGGCTATTGATTTTAAAGAGTTGAAAGAAGAAGAGAAAGCATTGCTACTATTGTCATCTTTGCCCAAGTCCTATAGGCCTTTAGTTCAAACTTTATTGGTAGGTAAAAGTACTTTTACATTGGATGATGTGATTGCTATGTTGCGTGAGAATGAAACATTTATGGGCAAAGAAGATTTTTCATATGTGGGAGGTATGCTAGCTACTGTAGAAGGTACTACTAGAGGGAGGACTAATGAGAGATTGTGGATCACGAGGGAGATCAAAATCAAGATTCAGAGATTATAGTGAGGTGGAATATTATTATTATGGAGAGAAGGGTTATATCCAAGCATGTTGCAAGACATTAAGGGAGAACATGGCTGCATTCAAGAAGGCCTAACAAAAGAGTGATGATGGAAAGAAGAATGAGACATATGTTTCTCTGACTGATTCAAATGATGATTGTTCATTTTTAGCAATTGTTTAGATGAGTCCCATATTTATGAAAAAGGATGAGTTTTGGATTTAGCTATATCGATGCATATTTGCAATGATAAAGATCGCTTTGATGAATTTAAAGAGGATTAAAGTTCTGGCAATATTGCGGTTGGGAATGATAATAGAATAAAGATTGAAGATATTGGGAGTGTTCAACTTAAACTTCATGATGGTGGTGTCAAGACTCTTTGTACTGTAATATATGTGCCCAATTTTAGCTACAATTTGATTTTTTTGGGTGAGTTAGCTTCACATGGGTACACATATATTGGTAATAATGATTGCTGTAAAGTATACAAGAATGGTAATTTAGTTTTGCAAGGAAGGAGGAATGAGAAAAATTATATTTGCTTGATGATGCAAATGATAGAGTTGTTTCCAAGAGTAAAAAGATTTAAAGGTATGTTACTTTTTCAAATGTTGTGGAGCAGTTTAGAGAGTTTAGGAATTCAAGTCAATGGACGATTTGTTGGGGTTTGCCTTGAATCCCACATTGAAAGTACAGGAGAAGTTATAAGGGCTCTTCTCTTATAAATAATATGTTAGGCTTGGTTTGTAAAATATTCCAAAGAGTTGTAAACACCAATAGAATAACTAGGGCTTAGGCTATTATAAAGGGTATAGTTGGGTTCTTTGGGTAGTTGGGCTTTGGGTTTTGTAAGGAGTTTGCAAATTTTTCTCTCTAAAAATTGTACAGTTGTAATTATTTGATTGGTTATTAAATTGTTTGGATGGTTGTAGGCCAATTAGTTGTGCCAAACCACATTAAAAATTATTGTATATGTTTTTGCTCTCTTTTGTTCTGTGGGTGTTTGGTTTGAGGGTTATTTTGTCCCAACATTCTTGGCTCCTATCAAAGGTGTCAAAACTTCGAGATTGGCGACCATGGCAAAAATTCCATGACAAAATTGCACAAGGAAGTTTTGCAATTACATGTAGAGATATAACAACTTGACAAGAAGATGGAAGATAAGATGGAATGACTTTAGAGCGAGCTTAAAGAGGAGTTTAAGATATTCTTTGAGCTCTTGGTGAATCGAGAAGAAGCTCAATCAAGAAGCAAAAGAGGAGTTAACTTATCAACCGACGTGTTAGAGCACTCTAACAAAACACCTTAATTCAATACAATCTTAACAATAAACTATTCAACTAGGAATGTCATGGTGAAGATTTCAAAGGTTGGTTTATGAAGTTAGACCTACACTTTGAAACTAAAAAAGTGTGATAATTCTAAAGTCAAAGTTTGTCATGCTGAGCTTAGAGGGGAGCACTATAATGGCATCAATAGTATTGTAAAACTCGAAGGGTTAGATGAATTGAGTTGGCCATTGTACATAGTTGAGTTACAGTATAGGTTTGTGGCTAGGGAATATGAAAATCCTATGGCAGAGTTGGTGGGATTGAAGCGATTTGATATTGTAGAAAAATATTTGATGATTTTATAGGAATCTGTAACCTCTTACAAGTGATGAATATGCACTTAGCATCTTCATTAACAAATTGAAGGCTGAGATTTCACAAACCCTCAAGCTACTAAAACAAATAACACTCAACAAAGCACTCCACCTTGCCAAACATAAATAGTCCATCTTGTATCCTTCCTTAAAGGAACCTACCTTTTCTTTCCAAATTCGCTTAACAAATACCAACCTATGCAGTAGCCCTTATGCAACTAGGGGTGTAATTGAGTTGAGCTGAGTCAATATAGTGGAATACTCTTCTCGATTCCAAAACTCGCTGCTCAATACTCGATTCGAGCTTGATCAAGTCTTAATTTTTGTGCTCAAGGTTGACTTGAGATAAAAATCGAGCTACTCAAGCTCACTTGATTAGGCTCGTTTATCCTGTTCGATTCTCATGCTCAAACTCAAGCATCATTATGACGCTCAAACTTGCCATTGAACTCGATTTGAGAAAAATGTATTTTTCTCTTCAAAAAAAATCCACAAGAAAGGTTGAGAAAGATAAAAGTGGAATGTGTTCACTCATTGCTGTTGTCTCCAACCCATTTCTCTCTCTTGCTAACTTGATTTTCCTACAAAATCTCACATTTTCTACTAATTATTTAGTAGCAACAATTACTACTATTTGTCCAAAAGAGCAAACTTTAAACTAGACATGGCAATTCGTATATATAGTTTAAATTTATTTCATGTAAAATCATGTTCGTGTTATGTAAAACATAAAAATTTCATATCAAAATTCATGTCGACACACCAAATATAAAATCTTTTATTTAACTTTTTTCATATTCATATATAATTTTTACAAATTTAATCCGTGTTATTTTCATGTTATATCACCATATCGTTTTTAGAATTACCAAGTCTACTTTAATCATCCAAAAAGTTGATTATTTAAGCCAAAACTTTCACCAAAAACGCTTTCTTCTTTTGGGCTGAGAACTTCCTTTTTCATTATAAATTTTACTATAAAAAACATTTGAAAGAAGGGCCAAGACACATAAAAACTCATCTTAGCAAGACAAACAAAAAATATGATAATGCTTTACCTAAAAAGAAAAAAACTTTGACATACTGTAAAGGAAGCGATTAGTCATTACTCTTAGTGTATACACAAAAAAATTGCATAGCTAGAGGGAGAAAAGAGAGAGCGACGTGGGAAAGAGGCAAAAAGAAAAGAGGGGGAAGTGAGAGCTTAGGTCTATGGTTTTTAATATATATAATAAGGGTAATATTGTAATATCTTAATAAAATACAAAATATATATTAAAATAAAAAATCTCAATTAAGATCACAAACTACTTAAGCCAGGTATTAGAGTACTCAAACTCAGCTCGCTTGATAGCTCGAGTAGCTTGAGTTTGAGCTTAATTGGACAAAAAATGAAAATGAAAATAAAAATTTCTAAAATTTCTGGAAACAAGAATTTTTTGTTTCCATTATTTTTTGAAAATATGTTTTCATTCTTGGTATTGTTCATACGAAGTGAATAGTATCCATATATTAATATAAAATCAATATATTGTCATAATAATAAAATAAAATAAAATAATTTTTTACAATAAAAATAATATTAAAAATTTAATATAATATTATTTAATAAAAAATAGACAATTTAAAATTAATATATTTATTTTAATATAAAAAATTTGAAAACGTAAAAAGGAATTAAATATAAATTATATTAAACTATAATATCATAATATTATTTAATTTAAATTTGTATAATAATTTATTGAATATATTGTATATTTTAAAATAATATCATTTACTATAATTTTGATATGTTAATAGTTAATATTATTGCTAAGTATTATTATCTAATATAATTAATTGTTATTTTACTAAACAATATTAACATTTAATATTATATTTTTCAATTAAATTTAAAATATATCACTACTACTATTAAAAATTTTAATATTATTAAGTAATTGAATACTTTTTATTAAATAATGTTATTTATTTTAAATAAAATATAATATATTTTAATAAATACATAATTTATTATAAATTAATTAGTTAAATATATATTATTTAATAATTTAATACTATTACAATTAAATTAAATAATACCACTAAATATAATTTATAATTATTAATTTATATTATTATTTAATATATAAAATTTAGAATTTTACTAATCTCAATTATTATCCAATAAAAATTAATATTAGAAAATTATTTAATATTATTTTTAATTGAATTATTTTTAAGTAAATATTTTATTTAATGTTATATTTAATTATAATATGATTTAAATTATATAAAATTTTAATATATTTAAATGATGATATTTAATATTAGTATTAAATAGTATAAAATAATATTATTTAATATTATGTACATAATATTATTTCATAAATATACTTTTATTTTTATTTAATTTTGTGAATTGAATTATTATATTTGAATCAATTTAAATGTTTGTTTTCAATAAGTAATAATATTAACCAAGCATGTTTTCTATTTCAAAATTTGAAAACAAAACAAAATAAAGCAAAAACCATTTTCAAAAGCAAGAAACAGGAAACAATAACAAACAACCCTTAAGAAAGTGGTATTAGCTATAAGGCAAAATGGTAGTGTGAGAGTGACAGTAGCTAATGAGTAGAGAATGACTACATTGGGAGTTTGGATGGATGTTAATTGGTCAATGCAATGAGCTGAATTTGTTACAAACTTCATGCTTTTGCCCTTAAAAAGGAAGGATGTGGTGTTAGGTGTCCAATAGTTGGTAACTTTAAGACCAACATTATAGGGTTTTATAACCTTAACTATGCAATTCCATCATGGACAAAAATGGATAACAATCAAAGGAATTCAGCAAGGAAAAATACATTTGTTAAGTACTTAATAAGCACAGTTGTTTGGTACCCTTGTGCTTTGATGGTAATGGAAAAAGCCTAGGTACTAGTAGGCATGGGGGGAACTGCAAGTAATCAAACTTCTAGGGAGAACAAATATTACTACATCTACTGAAGAGGAATGAGAAGTTGTTTATAATGCCAAAAGGATTGAAGGTCACAAAACCATAGAATCCCTCTGAAAGATAAAGGAAAGCTGTTAGGATCAGGCCCTATAGATATCCTACAATATAGAATTTTGAGGTAGAAATGATGCTTAACGAAATGCTTAAAGTTAGCATTGTTGAGGACAACGATAGTTCTTTTGCTTCTCTTATTGTGATAGTAAAGAAGAAGGTCGGCTCTTGAGGCTATGTGTAGATGATAAACAGTTAAATTAGCTGACTATCAAGGACATTCTCTATTCCTATGGTTGAAGAGTTGTTAGAAAAACTTAATGCACAATGATCTAAATTTAGAAAAAGTAGGCTAAATTTTTCCTTTTTCTTAAATGCATTGTCATCACATGTTGTAAGTTACCACGATTAAGTAAATTACTATTTCGATTATTTAAGGCTAATTGCTTAAAGTCCCAACATAATCTTACCTCATGATATGATCTATACCTTTAAAAATTCATGATTCTATAATGATTCTATGTAAATATGTGAGAACTCATTGTTTTGTACTATACATGTACGAATATGTAATGATTAATTTATAAATAAATTATTTTGTAAATTTTTGTGGATTTCAAGTGAATGATGCAAGCCCCACTCGGATTTAAGGACCAGAATGTGGAAATGACTGATAAAATAGTGTATGGAAGGTGTAATAATGGTATTATGGAAATTTGGAGGCCAAAATACCTTGTTGGCATTATTTTGAGAAGTATGGTAAATAAATTAAAAAATGACAGTTATATCCCAAGGGTATTTTTGTAAATTGCTCTCAGACCAAAATGCATTAGGATGAAGGAAAAATATCATGAGATTGTAAATGAAAAGTACTTTAACACAGTGGTAATAGATTTCTTGAATCAGCGGCCAAAACAGAAAATTTGGCTGGTGGATCGCGGGGGTAAAATCATAATTTCTCATTATCCGTGCATCGCGTGTTGATGAGACCACTTCCAATCATTAAACTACATCGTGGAGTTTCTAGCTAGATGTCTCACTTGTCAACAAGTTAAGATTGAACATTAGAAGCCTGCGGGTTTATTGCAGCCTCTACCGATTCCTACTTGGAAATGGGAGCACATTACGATGAACTTCATCATGGGTTTACCAAGGACCCAGAGGAATCACGATGCTATATGGGTGATAGTGGATAGACTGACAAAGTCCACCCACTTCTTAGCTATCAGATCTACATATCCTCTTAATGCCCTCACTGATCTATATGTACGGGAGATAGTGAGGCTACACGGAGTTCCAGTGAGTATCACATCAGATAGGGATTCCCGGTTTATATCCCACTTTTGGGAGGGATTTTAAGAGGCCATGGGATCCCGGTTGAATTTCAGCACCGCCTGCGCCTTTCATCCGCAGACTGACAGGCAGTCCGAGTGAGTGATACAAACGCTCGAGGATATGTTAAGGGCATGTGCGTTGGATTTTAAACGCTCTTGGGACGACCACTTCCCGTTAGCCTAGTTTGCATATAATAACAGCTACTAAACTAGTATCGGCATGGTACCGTATGAGGCATTATATGGTAGAAGGTGTAGATCACTGATTGCATGGGAAGAAGTGGGAGATCGAAAGCTATTAGCTCCCGAATTGGTAGAGCGAGCTTCACAAGATGTACAATTAATATGTGAGAGGCTTCGGACTGCACAGAGTCGGTAGAAAAGTTACACAGACACAAGACGCCGACCACTTGAGTTCTCACTAGGTGATTTTGTATTTTTGAAAGTTTTCCCAACTAAAGGTACAATGAGATTTGGCAAGAAAGGAAAGTTGAGTCCCTGGTACATTGGACCATTCGAGATCTTAGATCGTGTAGGGGGCATGGCATACAGATTAGCACTACCACCGGAGCTATCAGGCGTGCATAATGTATTACATGTCTCGATGCTCAGGAAGTACCATCTAGATCCATCCCACGTAATTCGATACGAATCACTGGAGATACAGGAAGATATGAGTTACGTGGAGCGACCTATCAGGATCTTGGATTGAAAGGATAAGGTATTGCGATCTAAGATGATACTGTTAGTGAAAGTGCTCTGGCAGTACCATTCCGAGGAGGTGACCTAGGAATTGGAGAGCTTAATGTGAGAGAAGTACCCAAAGCTGTTTCAGTGAGTGGTTCAAGCGAAATTCGGAGGACAGAATTTCCTAGAGGTAGGGAGGAAATGTGAGAACTCATTATTTTGTACTTAACATGTACGAATATGTAATGATTGATTTATAAATAAATTATTTTGTAAATTTTTGTGGATTTCAAGTGAATAATGATGCGAGTCCCACTCAGATTTAATGCCCAAAATGTGGAAATAATTGATAAAATAGTATATGGAAGGTGTATTAATGGTATTATGGAAATTTGGAGGCCAAAATACCTTGTTGGCATTATTTTGTGAAGTATGGTAAACAAATTGGAAAATGACGGTTACGTCCTGATGGTATTTTCGTAAATTGATCTCAAACAAAAATGAATTGGGATGAAGGAAAAATATCATGAGATTGTACATGAAAAGTACTTTAACACAGTGTCAATAGATTTCTTGAATCAGTTGCCAAAACAGAAAATTTCGCTGGCAGGTTACAGGGGTAAAATTGTAATTTCTCATTATCCGTGCACCACACGTTGACAAGACCACTTCCAATCATTAAAGTACATTTAATATGATCATTTGGTACTGGAATTCAAAAATTTGGAGTGCGTTTACACTGTTTTACGACTACAGGAACTTATGGGCAAAATCGTTCAAAATTTTCATAACTAAGGGCATTTTTGTAATTTTTTCCATTTCCAGAATTTCTCCATAAAGTCATCAGCAGCCCATCGACTCTGTTCAATTTCTTCCTCATTTGTTTCCCATGCCATTGTTGAGAAGAAAAGAAGAAAAGAAATTCAAGCTTCCATATCTCACTAATTAGCCGAAATCTCACCAAGATTGTAACTAGAAAAACATTCTACTCTCTCTTCTCTACATTTTTATACCCATAGTTCATCTTATAAGTCACTATACAAGGAGAAAAGAAGCTCCCAAGTTTCGGCCAAGCAAGGTAACCATGCCATTCCTTATGCTTTCTTTAAATCCAATGGTATAGATTTACTCCTTTAAGCATGACAAACATGTTTTTAGTCTTGATTTTAATTAAATGTTGAAAAATAAAAGTATGCCATGCGAGGAGTGTTCGGCCAACATGGGAGCATAGGGAATTCATGTGGTTTCATGCTTAAAAATGGTGCCAAAATGATGGTTTAGCATAGTAGAATAATATGGTAAGATTTGATTATTGAAATTCCATCAAATTCACCACCATCCATATCTGGCCAAGGCAAAGGGGACCTTGAATCATGGCTTTTGATGATTTGAGGGTAGATTTAGACTGTAGGAATTACAAGGAGTCTACCGGTATGCTCGAATATAAAATCCGACGTAAAACGAAGAAGTTACGTTATACTACCGGTAGAAATTATACTACAAAAATATTTGTAGTATTCAATGTGGCTGCATTTTGATATGAACTATAGCTTAAAAATAAGTATTTAATAAGCTAATAATTTTGGTGGAATTATCTACAGCCCGGGAGTTATGGTATTCGTGTGGTGCGATCGAGAAGCTTGATTTCGCTATACAAGTAAGGGACGCTTGTGTAATTTGTAGGGATATCCTGAATGCATGATTTTCATTCATGTTAATAATTTTATGAAATTATTTTGGAAGTGAATTGCCTCGAATACTGTGAAAATATGGCTATTTGGCTGGTTTTAGCTGTGTTTGCAATTGCAGGGGGCTAGAGTATTAGTAGCTGTTATGTTGCCGGAATTTATTAGAAATATTTCTAAAAATACCATGAAATATTTTAGTGCATTGTGGACTATTTTCCTAGCCCCAGAAGTGAGATAGTTATTATTTTTCATAAATGGTTAATTTTATCGAAAAACATTAATTAAATATTTATGCTACCAATTTCGATAAAAGTTAAGTTATCAAAAATTCATTCCAAGTGTTTTATAGTGAAATAAGTGGTTTGTAAGGTGAAGTGTTGAATAGTGAATATTTTATAAATTATTTTCAGTATAACATTCACTATTTTATTAATTATCCTTTACGGACTGATTGAAGATTTTTACCACGAGTAATGATTTCCATAAAGGCTATATCACTGTGTGAACACTGTTTTGAGACTATTAGGCCCCATATCATGCTCACGTGTTCATGTGTTACTGTTATTGTGTGAAGCTGTTGACATTGAGCTTGTCTTCAGCGTCTTGGTTGACACCCGCTCCGTGTACGACCGAGGACATTTATAGACTATAGCCATAGATCTCACATGTTTATTGTTATTGCTCCCTATGGGGATTATAGCATGATATTATTAGGGCGTAGCCTGGTCTCCACTATTATTTCATGTGTTATTACTGATTATTGTGATAATTACTGAACTGCACTGGTTATTAAAGTGTTTTTCACAATTGAAGTGTTATCATATTGAACAGTTTATCTTACTATTACACTGGTGAAAATGATAATTTCAATTCTAGAAATCAAATTATTTTTCAAGAGTTGAATTATATGATGTAATGAATTATTTCACTCATTTATGTGAAATATTTATATGCAGTGAGTTATTGAATAAATTTCACACTAAATTAAATTTCTACTCTTTATAGTCACTTCTAGGTTCCGGAACAAAACAGGTATTTCAAAATACCTTCTTTACTCCATCCGGATCCATAGCCGACTATAGTATCCTTTCTTTTTAGTGTGCTTAGAATACCAATAGGAAAACTAAAGGATACTACTGCATATAGTTTTCGCAATATCAAAATTGCATACAACTCCTTTATTGAGCTGTGGCTTGCTCACCCCTTTACTTACATCTCTCTGAAGTATTTCCAGTGACCGAGTGGTATATCATCCGAGGATTATTGGCTGCGTATTGAGCACCCCGAGGCAGCTAGTGTAGATTCTGGAGGTATATTCAATTTCTTTTATATGTTTAGACTTTCTTTTACAATACTATAGTGTTGTAATTATAACAGGAGATGTAAAGTTTAAATGAATACTATTATGTGAATATTTTCACTTATGTAAATTAATTTACTGTGATTTACTGTTCATTGTTAATTAAAAGTGGGAAATAAAAGCATCGTAGATAGCCTAACCAATTCACGTGTATGAAAAAGTATGAAAAAGTGTAAAATACTGTATCTTCAGACTGTGACATAATATCCTATTATCATTTCAAATCATCAATCATGCATAATCTAAAATTTCGTATCCCATACATCCTTATACATCATACACACTAGGTTTATCTAGATTATATCATAAGGTAGGTAAGTTTATTACTTAAATTTACATTGTATCTATCTTACATCTTGACTCATATTATCGTGTATATACATATATGTTTGGATATAAACAAATAAAAGAATTGAGGTTATACCTTCAAGGCACTAGGTCATTTCACAAAAAGTAGATCTACTCTACATAGCATTTATCATAGGCTCATATCTTAACCAAAAAATTTGAAAAGATGAAGAGAAAGAAATGAGCTAAAGCCCTGTAAGTAACACGTGTGTGTGTGTGTGTGTGTGTGTGTGTGTGTATATCAAAATTAGGCCAATATCGCGTTCCTAGATATCATCCCATAATCATGT
The DNA here is from genome assembly GCA_032173925.1 of Heritiera fomes. Classification (NCBI taxonomy): domain Eukaryota; kingdom Viridiplantae; phylum Streptophyta; class Magnoliopsida; order Malvales; family Malvaceae; genus Heritiera; species Heritiera fomes. Next base: position 9,551,065 of record JAPDPM010000014.1, on the reverse strand, counting down.
AAACAAATCAATATTAAAGAACTACACAAATAATCAGTCTTATATTGTATCAAATCATTTATTGATAAGGACCTATTTTAGGCAGTGAGTTAATTCTCCTACCAAGAAGGGTATATTTCTTTTTCCAAATATCTATTTTCCTCATTCACACCTTAATGTTTCAAACTGATAAGAAACTACCAAAAAGTAAGATCGTTTACTTTTTAAAATATATCCTCAACTAATAATATCCATATTTACTCGAGGAGGAATTAGGTAGTATTAAATTATTCACCTTATAAGTGCAGTATATTTTGCAACATAAGGTTTTATCAACTTATTATACACCTCAAGATACATTACTGCCCAAAAACTACTTGAAAATACAAATGTTTATGTATCAAGAATATATTCCTCAATATCTCACTCATTTATTTATTGGTAAAAACTAATCTATAGGGATTAATTTATTTACACATCAGAACTAATATATTTTTTATCCACTAGGTACATTTACCTGGTTAACACTCCAATCCACAATATTGCAGAAAAATTGCTTGAAAACGAATTCATTTACTCATCGTAAATATACTCCTAGTAGACTAATCTCAAACAATGTCATAGTAGCCTATGAATTAATGCAAGCATTGAATAGGAAGAGGATACGAAAGAAGGATTACTTTGCATTTAAGCTTAATATAAAAAAGGAATAAGATAAAGTATAATGAAATTTTTTTGCAAATATGATGAATCAAATGGGTTTTAAGGCTCAGTGGATTAAACTAATAATGTATTGTATAACTACAATGTTTTATTTGATTATGATTAGTAGGACTATCACTGACACCTTATTTTCCAAAGAGAAGACTTAGTTAAGGAGATCCTTTATCACCTTAATTACTTATTTTTAATCTGCCCTAATGTGTTTATGTTCTACTATCAAAATGCCAAAACTATGAATCATTTCAAATAGTGCAACAAAAGAATCATTTCAAATAGTGCAACAAATAGAAATGGACCTAGAATCAATCACCTAATTTTCGTTGATGATAGCATATTGTTTGTAAAAGCAAATAGAGGTGAGACCTAGTGGATGAAGTATATGCTATAGAGATATGAAGATGGTTTTTGTGCAAAAAACTAATTTTGGTACGTCAGCATTGTTTTTCAATTGCAACATTGAGAATGCATAAAGGGGTGAAATAATGAACATGTTTGGAGTGCATGCAACAACAGTCCAAAAAGTTATTTTAAATTACCAACTATGGTAGGTAAGGGACAAAAAAAATTAAGAATTTAAAAAATGGAATCAACTCAAAGATGAAGCGTTGGAGCAATTAACCTTACCACAATGAGAGAAATAAAGCATTCTTAAAGGTTATGTAACATATACCTGCTAGGAATTTAAGCATACAATGAACATACGATATGCAATAAAATTGTAATTTTTTTAATTCTACTTCAAGAATCACCTTGATATATTGTCATGAACATTAATAGAGAGAAGATAGATGGATTACCTTACTCTAGTGAATGGCAAAAGCTTCTGTGCCAGAGTGATCGATCACAACTACCGAAGTTGTCTAGGCATCTAGACTCTAATAGTATCCACATGAATTGCAAATAATAAATCTTTTTTTGTTAGTGTTATTTCTTCTTTAAGAAAAACATTAATCACAGAAGAGAGAGATGCTCTAAGCTAAAAACGTTTTAGGCTAGGTCAAGGTAATGCTTCAAAAGTTTCAACATTGAACTAGAATAATAGAATAATTTTCAGGACTTTTTTTCCTTTTACTTTTGCGAGGTGTAACTAACCTTAATAATAAGAGAGGATGCCACCTTTTTTATACCTAATCCCATTGGGAGTGCAACTTTTGAACCCTAATTACTTTAATTAGGCTGAAGTTGTAATTTAATGCAATTTAATTTAATAATTATGTCCTTTTTAATTAAGTAGAACTTAATTTCTTATTTTAATTATTCCTTTACAACTTTATTGTTGTGTGAGTCATTAGGTTCTAAAACAAGTTGGCAGTATATATGAATTACATCCTAAACTAATTAGAATCGGATGAATTAAACATACTTTAATTCATCAATAGATCAAACTCTTCTGCATCCATCATCAATTAATTCCCAATTGAACAAATTCGACATACACAAATTGTGACTTGCCACTAGTAATAACTGCATAACCCTTAATATGTTAAGTATCTATCTGTGCACAGTCTTCCTGTATAATTCAATCCTTTCAACTTTATATCCTAACTAAACACAAAGCCTGGAGTAGCATCTACTCTATTTTCACCTAATCTTATTATTTTTGATCTCAAGTAATTAATTTATTTTAATAAGATTTGAAAACTCTCAATTAAATTAATCTCCTTTCTACCTTGGCCAAGGACTTGAGTTAGTCTACCATTGATTAAAGGTCTTAGGATATATTTTTTAAGGTTCACTTAGAATGATTAATCCTATCTTGATCGCACATATATCTCCATGCAATTACTACTATGTCCGATTTCATATCAATTGGCAATTCCTTATTAGAATTCGTAGGGAATAGCCCAAGTATAACATTAATCATGTAAAAAAGTACTGTGATCTCAAGTCTGAGGAGCACCTATACAACTATCACTTGAGAAGATTTTCCATAGACACTTATGTGAATATACCAAGTGGAATTCTCAATGCTGGTCAGTTTAGTGAATTTTTTTTTCAAACAAGCACATACAATTTTAGTCTAAGCACACCAATGCTTCACCTTATGAGATCAATTGCTTACTTTCCTAAAGTAAAAATATAACACCGTACCAATCTCAACGACATATATCAATATCATATTTTCTTGGCAATGCTTAACCGTGAACAATTTTTAGAAATATTATACTTTTAAGCAATAGGGATCTCATAATTATAACCACCTTATAATTCCCTTTGCAAAGTATATTTTATTTCAAATGCCCTATCATACGCAAGTATTAATAGTTTAAATCAATATACTTTATAGATAAAGAACAATGTCTATATTAAATAATTGTTTCAAAACAATAAATATTCAAATATTGAAAAACAAATTTTTAGATTGGTTATGAGGTATACCCCACACCAACAATACCATAAGATGCTTTTTTCGTCCCAAGTCTTTATGCAATGAAACCAAGATGATAATAAGTAATTACCAGTGGAAAACTAACAAGGAGAAACGAAGCATTTATTGGGTCAATTGGTCACGGATGTGTAAGGCAAAAGACAAAACTGGGATAGAGTTTAGGGTTATGTGGAAATTCTGTTTGGAAAAATATCCCTCAAACCAAACACCCACAAAAATAGAGGAAAGCAAAAACAAACATAATAATTTTTAATGTGGTTTGGCCCAACCAATTTGGCCTGCAACCACCCAACCAATCTAATAACTAATCAAACAATTACAACCGTGCAAATTTTAGAAGAGAAAAATTGCAAACTCCTTACAAACCCAAAGCCCAACTACCCAAAGAGCCCAACTACACCCTTTTATAATAGCCCAAACTCTATAACTCTTTGGTATATTTTACAAATCAAGTCTAACACTTTATTTATAAGGGAATTGCCCTTATAACTTCTCCTATACTTTCGATGTGGGATTCAAGGCAAATCCTAACAAATTCTCCATTGACTTGAATCCCCGAACTCCCCAAACAGCTTAACAACATCTGAAAAACTAACATGCGTCTGAATCTTCTTACTCTTGGAAACAATTCTATCCGTCGCATCATCAAGCAAATATAGTTGTTTCTCATTCCTCTTTCCTTGCAAAACTAAACCACCATTCTTATATACTTTGCAACAATCATTGTTATCAACGTATGTGTGCCCACGTGAAGCTAACTCACCTAAAGAAATCAAATTGTAGTTAAAACTAGGTACATACCTCACATTACGAAGAGTCTTGACACCACCATCATGAAGCTTGAGTTGAACACTCCCAATACCTTCAATCTTCACTCGATTACCATTCCCAACCGTAATATTGCCTAAACTTTCAACCTCTTTCAATTCATCAAACCGATCTTTATCATTGCAAATATGCATCAATGCAGCTGAATCCAAAACCCAACTTTTCTCACAAGTATGAGACCCATCTAAACAAGTTGCCAATACATCATCATCTGAATCAGTCAAAACAACACTTGTTTCATTCCTCTTTCCATCATCACTCTTTTGTTGAGCCTTCTTGAATGCAGCCATATCCTCTCTTAATGTCCTACAGCGTGCTTAAATATGACCTTTCTCTCCACAATAATAACATTCCACCTCACTATAATCTTTGAATCTTGATCTTGATCTCCCTCTTGATCCACCATGTCTCTCATTAGTCCTCCCTCGAGTAGAACCTTCCACAGCAACTAGTATACCTCCCGCAGATGAAGAATCTTCTTTGCCCATAAATCTTTCATTCTCACGCAGCACAACAATCACATCATCCAATGTCAAAGTAGTTTTACCTACTAATAAAGTTTGAACTAAAGGTCTATAAGACTTGGGCAAAGATGACAATAACAGCAATGCCTTCTCTTTTTCTTTCAACTCTTTAGAATCAATAGCTAATAACTATGAAACTAATCTATTAAATTCATTTAAGTGATCATGGAGACTCTTACCTTCATCCATCTTCAGAGAATACAAATCCATCTTTAAACACAATCTATTCGTCAGCAATTTTGATGCATAGATGTCTTCCAGCTTCTTCCACAATCCAGTTGGTGTCGTCTCAGTCAATTTGTTATACTTAATCTCTGGAGTAAGTGCTAATCTAATTGTGCTCACAGCCCTCTTCTGAATTCCAACCCAATCTTTATCAGACATTCCATCTGGCTTATTTTCTTCTAATGCCAAATCTAGACCTTGTTGCACTAGAAGATCCTGAATCGTACTTTGTCATAACATAAAATTACTTATACCATCAAATAAAGGAATTTCAAACTTAGGCATACATCCAGACATAGCTTCAGCCATAGCTTTCCTCTTCTCGCAGGATTACAAACCTTCAGCTCTGATACCACTTGTTAGAAAAAATATCCCTCAAACCAAACACCCACAAAAATAAAGGAAAGCAAAAACAAACACAATAATTTTTAATGTGGTTTGGGCCAACCAATTTGGCCTACAACCACCCAACCAATCTAATAACCAATCAAACAATTATAACTGTGCAAATTTTAGAAGAGAAAAATTGCAAACTCCTTACAAACCCAAAGCCCAACTACCTAAAGAGCCCAACTACACCATTTTATAATAGCCCAAACTCTATATAGGGGTGTAAAACGAGTGGGGCAGTGCGGGGCGGGGCGGATCAATGCGGGTACGAGCTTAAACGGGCATGCCTGTTTAAGCCCACATTTAAACGGGCCATAAAATGGTAAACCGGTCCGACTCCAATACGGGCCGGATCGGCCCGCGGGCTTTTAGCATTTGAAAAAAAAAAGAGGTCCAAAGCCCAAAAACTAAACAATGAAATAAAACCAGCCCACTTCATCAATTAAATTGAATTTTTATCAATTAATTATATCTAACTTCAATTTGTTGAAGGAGATTTGAATGGGGAATTAACCAAAATCTATATATTAAACACAATAATTTCTTTAATTTTTAAATTCATATATAAATTTTATCAAATTTTAACTAATTTTTATTAAATTCATATACAAAATTTATAAAATTTTAACATATATCACTTTTCTATATTGTATGACCGTATAAAATTTAGAATTGTTAAAAATTGTTAGATCTAAACACAACAACTATTTTTTATTTATTTAAAAAGGTAGCATAGCTCAATATCCCAAATTCCCAATCAACAGTACAACTATACAAGTATTGTTCTGATATTTATCTTGTTTGGTGGGGATAAATCCAAGAATCATAGAAGAAAAATGGTAAAATAAAACGAGAATGGGCAGATATCCTTGAACGGAGGTTGGGAAGATTGAAAAGAGAGAGAAAGTGTAAGAGTTTGAGAGGCGAGAGTGATCATCTCCTCTTCCATACTTACTCCCAGTGGATCATCTCATCTTCTAATGAACCAACCAACCTCTTTTCCTCTCCATCTATCCAATTTAAGTTATATTAAAATTGGGTCTGCGGGAGAGTGGAGACCATGCGATGCGATGCGGTGCGAGAGGCGAGAGTGAAGGTAAGGGGATTTAGTGAAATCAGGGAAATGGGATTAGGATTTGGGAGTAGACTGAGTAGTGGGAATTGGGAAATTGGGAATTGCTACCGATCGATTGGGTCAGCTAGACTGAGGGGCCACTGCCCACTGGTCTGGCGTGGCTAGGCGCGAAGGACAAAGGGTCGATTGGAGTGGTGGCCTGCTGCTGCTGGGTTAGTCTCATAGTCAGGCATTTGGTCCATTTGGCAGTTGGCACTTGACAGGCCGTTTGGACTTTGGATAATAAGATTGGGCTTTAATCCTTTCAAATTTCAATTGGGTAGGCTGGCTGCTATGGCCTTTTCCTTAATTTTTTGGCTAGCCCGTGGGCTGGCCCTTATCCGTGCAGGCCAGACCGCACGGATTGTTAACTGGTCGGGCCCAATCCATTTAGGCCCGTTTTTAAATTGGCCTAAAATTGAAAATCCAGCCCTTTCAAAGCCCGCATTTTTAATGAGCTGGCCCTCGGGTTGAAGCCTGTTTTACACCCCTAACTTTATAACTCTCTGGGATATTTTACAAATAAAGTCTAACACTTTATTTATAAGGGAATTGCCCTTATAACTTCTCCAATACTTTCGATATGAGATTCAAGGCAAACCCCAACAAATTCAACAAGGTGCTCTTAGCTAAGCAGAGTTAGAGGCTTTTAAAGAATATAAACACTCTAGAATATGCGGCTTTGAAGGCAAACTATTTCCCAAGTGATGTTTTTCTCAATTCCGAGATTGGACATAAACCATCTTTAATTTGGAGAAACATATGGGAAGAAAAAAAGCATACTGCTACAAGGTGTCTGGTAGAGGCTTGAAAGTGATAGGCCTATATGGATATAGAGGGACAAATGATTTTCATTTAATAATTCTTTCATGTCGAGATCACCAAAGGGCGATTGAGTTAAGGAGGAATATGCATATAGCTCATAGATGATCATACAAAGTAGTGGAAATGGAACCGAATCCAAGAGTTGTTTAGCCAGAAGGAAACGAAAAATATGCCTATGCCAATTAGCAAGCTAGGCTACCTAAATGTAAAGTTTGGCATTTCAAAAAAGATGGAAAATACATGGTAAGAAGAGACTATAAGTTGTTGTGTGACAAGGATATAAGGGTGGAGCACATTGAGAATGAGATAGAGCTAGGAGTTTGGAGGAAGATACGGGGGCAAAACTTGCCAAATAAGATGAAAATTTTCTATTGGAAGGTTATTCAAGGAATACTTAGAATAGAGAATGCTTCAAATCGACACAATAAGCTATAGGTGTAAGGAGGTGATAGAGACAATTAAACGTGCACTCATAAGATGCTCACATGTAGTTGAAGTTTACTAGGGACTAAACACAAGATGACATGATGAAAATGATAGGATAGAGTTAATTAGTTCATGAAGGCAATAAGGAAGTTGAATCAGCAGCAACAACTCTAAGTTTTTATCATGGAGGCTTAGATAATATTGAACAATTGTAATGGAGAATTGCAAGGAAAAAAGGAGGAAGGAATCTCAAGAAACAGCTACATTCATTGCTAAATACCTAGAAGAATATAATCAAACAAATATGGAGTCAATTCAAGCACAACAGAAGACAACTTAGAAATGGAAACCATAATGAGATGGAAAGTACAAAGTGAATTTGATGGTGTAGTAGACAAGGAAGGTACAAAGGGAGGTGTTAGGGGTACTGATATACAATTTAAAAGGAGAATTCACAAGAGCTTTCTCAACAAGCCTACCCTGGATGGTAGAACCGGAAAGCACTTGACTTATATGGTTTTCACAAATGTTGAAATAGAAGGAGATGCATCGGGTTTAACTGAAAAGCTACAGAATTCAAAGGATGATCTCTCATTGATAGGCACCGTGGAAGAAGAAACAAAAGCTAAGGCTTTAGCTTTTTTTTTTGTTCAGTGGAGGGACACAACACTTAACAAAATCATGGTGACTTTGTTAAGCTTGGAATCCCTTATAAACACACACATCACATACAATGCAAGCGATGTAAAACGGTGGAAAACCCATACACATATGCAAACACACACGCATACAAGAAAGCAAATGCTTACTCCACACACAACACTATTTTGGAATGCAAGTTTCTGCATATAATGCATTCTAAGAATGAAGAGCGCATAACTTAGCTAGGTATAGGACAATAAATGTTGAGAATATGTACTGGGTAGAGGACTATCCAAGCTTTTTAAAAGATTTTTTATCTAAGGATATTACAGTTTTAATGAATGAATGAAATGATCATTTTATGTACATATTTTTTTAACTTTATTCAAATGATCTTTTGTGATTAACTAACAGTGTATAGATATTATATATGATCAGTGCATTAAATATACTCCTAATACATATGTATATGTATATGTATATATGTGTGTGTATATATATATATATATATATATATATATATAGCATTTCGTGACGAAATAAAATAAAAAATTATAATATTTTATCTTCTTTTTTATTATTTCATAATTTCATATATTGTGACATAGTATTACTTTTGGAAATATAAGTAAAAAATTTATTCCAGATGCTCCAAATTTTGATTTTTTTTAATCATTTTTCGATTGAAAAATATTTAAAATAAATAAAGTGTTGCGCTTTTCAAATCCCGATGCAGTCTAAATCGACATCAATAAAAAGCCATTGGTATAGAATATGAACCCAAAACATGTATGTTAAGGCGAATGAATCATCCGTAGAAACAATTACTTAATGGTAAATCTATTTGTTTATTTTTATTGGTTAACATTTTGTTGAGACGAACTAAAATTAGAAAATCAGTTAGGCCACTATAACGAACTCCTTGTTTAACGTGTCTTGTCTGACAGTGTCATCAAACAACGAAATATTAAGCTCTTTCCTGCGACAAAACAAAACCTGAAAACGCCTACCACTCTCTAAATTATCGTACCACCGTAGTTAACTCTACATCAACCGTATAGAAATTCTCCTGCATACATTTCATTTCCAGTAATTTGTTTAGTGCCAAAGCCAAACTTTTCATTTTCCGTTCTATTGGGCAGAATTGGCTGGAACCATGGCTCGCGCCATGGCCGTCCTATGGACCTCTTCCTTGATCCTGATCTCAGCTGGTGCTGTTGCAGATAACATTGGTGTGAATTGGGGTGTGTTGTCGTCGCACCCGTTGCATCCTAGCATTGTGGTTCGCCTGCTCAAAGACAATGGCGTGGAAAAGGTTAAGCTTTTCGATTCAGATCCTTGGACGGTAGGCTACTTGTCTGGAACTGGCATTGAGGTCATGCTCGGGATTCCCAATAACCAGCTAGAAACACTTGCTGATGACCACCGTGCTGCCAAGGATTGGGTCAAGGAAAATCTCACCAGACATCTCCATGATGGGGGTGTCAATGTCAAGTAAGTTAAATATTTTTTTTTAATATCAATACAATTTTGGTGTATTACAAATATATTCATCTGTTTTACGGTATGAGACTAATCTTGTTTGAACCAAGAATGATAAACGGTAAAATCCTTTCAACAATGTTGATTAGAATTCGAACTATGTCTAAATACTCGAAAAAAAAGTCTACTTCTATATCTTCCAACCGTTGGTCGGTAAATATAAATACCATTTTGACTCTATCCATTTGTGTGTGATTAATTTTGCAGGTACGTCGCTGTTGGAAATGAGCCACTCTTGAGTAGCTACAATGGTTCATTTACCAAACAAATATTCCCAGCATTCAAAAACATTCAGAAGGCCCTAAATGATGCAGGCGTCGGAGACAAAATCAAAGCAACAATACCTCTTAACGCTGATGTTTATGAATCGAAATCAAACAAGCCATCCGACGGAGTCTTCCGCCAGGACATAAAGGATCTCATGACCCAAATTGTGCATTATTACAAGGAAAATGGATGCCCGTTTACCGTCAACATATATCCTTTCCTTAGTCTCTCCCAAAATAGCAATTTCCCTAAAGATTTTGCATTTTTTGATGGAGGCCACCCGATTTCTGACAAAAATGTCCAGTATAACAACGTTTTTGATGCAAACTTTGACACTCTTGTTTGGGCATTGAAGAAGGCCGGGGTCCCGGATTTGAAGATCATAGTTGGGGAAGTTGGATGGCCGACGGATGGCCAAAAATCAGCAACTAAGGACAATGCTAAGAAGTTTTATGATGGTCTCTTCAAAACATTAGCCAGTCATAAGGGAACCCCGCTTCGTCCTGGGAAAATGGAAGTTTACCTATTTAGTTTGTTTGACGAGGACATCAAGAGCATTGAACCAGGGAATTTCGAGAGGCATTGGGGAATTTTTGACTTTGATGGGAAACCCAAATTCCCAATGGACTTTTCTGGTAAAGGAAATGACAAGCCATTAGTGGCTGCGAAAGGGGTGCAATACTTGCCTAAGCAATGGTGCGTTTGTGACAAGGATGCCATGGACCAGGGAGCGTTGCCTAGCCAGATGAGTTGGGCATGCAGCCACGCCGATTGCTCAAGCTTGCAGCCAGGTTCATCCTGTTCAAATCTGGACAATGAGCTTAGGATCTCGTATGCTTTTAACAGTTACTACCAAACCAACGACCAAGATGTTGAAGCCTGTAAATTCGAGGGTTTGGCCAAGATCGTAAACCAGGATCCATCAACACAGACTTGCAAATTCCAAGTTCAAATAGTGAGTGCTGGAGAGAAGAGGCAAAGTTTTGCTCATGGAGCAATAGCTGTCCTTGTTTCATTTGTAAGCTTGTTCACGTTGCTCTAACTTGTAAGATTGAGAATCAAACTATAAATCATATCACGAGAGAGTTTGGTTATGGTATGTAAAATATTGCTAGAGCAGTTCCCTTTGTGACCCTTTTTTTTTATAATTAAATAATCATGTTAAAATTACAGGAAATTGAATGAGACTAACCAAACTAAGAAAAAACAAGCCAGCTTTGACAAAGATCAGTTGTAACAGGATCCATGAAAACGCTTCTGAGCCCACATAATCGATTCCTAATGATTGCACCATATTCCTCACCAACTTTGTAAAGGCGATTCTCAAGGTTTGCCAAAATTTAAATATCAATAGAAAATAACTTTTAATTTTGTAACTTCTTAAAAAAAATATAATATCGGGCTTAAATGAACTTGTTTGGAATTTGGATGGAGTGGACTCAGGTTTGGCATTTAAGGATCTCAATCAAACTTGATTCCATCAAACCTATGGATAACTTTTATTTTTAATTTGAAAATATATATTTCTTTAAATCTATTTTGAGCAGCTTTATAAGCCACATAGAACTAAGGAAGCTTTTATATTTATTAATTTTAAGTTTGTGAGTTAAGAATTACCTCTCGACTAACCAAATAAGATTTTTGTTTTTATATTCAAGTTTATGCATGGTTACAAACACAGAGACTATATTTTGTCTGAGTTATTGAGCTTGTCAAAATTATCTAGATTATTGGTCTTATCGACTTTCTTGATTTTGTTGGGCTTAATAAGTCTATTGGATTTTATTTTAGTTTAAGTTTCAATTTAGTTTAAAATTAAATTAGGTTCTAGGCTTAAGTTAAACTCAAAGCTTAAATTAGGCTCATAGTCCAAATCAATTCAAAACTCCATTATTCAAGTCTAGACCCTTGTTTTAGTCCAAATTTATTTTATTTTAGTTTACTATTTATTTATTTATTTATTTTAACTCCTTTTAAATAAAGACAGGAAAAGATAATGATACATTACAAAATAAAAATAAATTTTATTATAAAAATAAACAAACAAATTCAGTTAGAGATAACAAATGAAAAAACTTAAAAAAAAGAAAGAAATTTCGGGATAAATCTAAACTCTGAAATTCAAGATAAATGGAAAAGATTTTGAAAATAAAAAAAACAGGTGGGATCAAGATCGGATTAATCTGATCAGACTTTTTTTTGAACCTCATCTCAAACAACAATTCCAACAAAACAATTTAATTCACCATTTTCAACAAATTAGCAATAACCGAATGCAAACTTGTAAAAGCATCCCCTGTTGCAGGGTCAGATATTAGCAACAGATCCTCCACTTCACACTTCCAACAAAACAGATAAATAGGTTTCTTCTTCCCATAGCTATGTGGACTAAAAACTAACTTGATAATTCGTGTTTATAATTAACATTTGCATCATGTAAAATTATGTTCCTGTCGTATAAAACACGAAATTTTGTGTTAAAATTCATGTCAACATGAAAAACACAATTTCTTTTAGCTTTTACCATATTCATATATAAATTTTACTCAATTTCAACCCGTGTCTTATATTCGTACCGTTTTTACGTCGTGTGTAGGATTGTCAAGTCTACTAAAAACTATGCTCAGTTCACAGATATTTAAACCTGCAATGCATGCATAACGGAAATAAACTTCTTCAGACCATATAGATGCATTAAACTGATATTAGAAAAATGCTATGTTACTTTCATTCCTAACAAATTTTTAGGTATTCTTTTCGCTCCTCAAACAAAAAAAAAAACAAAAAGAATGCATATCATTAGAAATATCACATTCTAACTTGGAAGTCATCTTATATTCACTAACCTGGCTGCATATATCCAAATCATGCTGCATCTGCAGATAAGCCAGCCATCTAATTGCAATTAGAATTGAGCACCAATGTTCAAAGATTTGCCCATCCTCATACAGAAGCCCAATGCTGGGCTTCTACATCAACCAGAGAATGTAATCTTGAACCTTCTGGAATTCCTAATGGAGGATCTTGGCACGAACAATTATCAACTGTATATAATTCCCACTCCTTAATTCCACATTTCTCTAACTCGGAAGACAATCTAATGCCTTCTGTCTGTTTTGGGTATGCTCCATCTGGACTAACAAGCACGGCACCAGTATATGACTGTCCTGCCACTCGAGCTGCTCCATGGTAATGAAACAAACCCCAAGTAAAATCTTCAGATACATCTACAATTGTCCAAAATTCATTTGACACAACCCCATTATCCAAGACACTGAAGTAAAATGTCCCAGGTACTTTTCCTCTCTTGACCCGATATTTACGCCTCCTCCAAACCATTTCTCCCTCTAAGGTTTTAACCTGAAAAACTGGCTCATACCAAAATGATCCCTTTGCCTTTCCCCTGTAAAATAGCTGGTACTGGCATGGAAATTGATCATAAGCTGGGTTCTGGCCTGCCACCACTCGCCAACTCCAATCCAAACTCCCCAACCAACCAACAAATATATCTTCGGCAGTGTCATGGCACAAGTCCTTCCCTCGAAACTTAAGCATAGGCTGCACATATGGCTTTTCAGGGATCTTTGCATCTAAATCAAGACAATTATTCTTCTGAAGAACACACAGAGAAAATGCTTCTAGTATCGAACTTTCATATGAAGCAATGCATTGATAATTGCACACCTGGTCTACTGGGCTGCATTTATTCAAGCACATGAGAGCTTTCCTACAATTTGGATCCATAAGGCAATCCAATATCTGAGGTCCACAATTCCTCACCATGCAATTTAGGGTAGAAAAACCCTTTGCTCTCAAGTTCTTCAAAATAGGGACTGGCCGAATATAAGCATTGATAATAACCAACAAACAGAACCTTATATCATCAGAATTATGCCGGTCCCATGCCTCAGATACAGTTTGCACAACTTCCATTGTTTCATTTGTTTTCTTCAGCTGAGAAATTCCCACTAATTTGTCAAACAAGCTCCCTTTTATTTCATTATGGACATAAGAGCCTCCCAATTTGTTAATTAACTCCAGATTGGATTCAAAGCAGATTACATTAGGGATATTTTCGCTATTGGTCTGAATCCATCTCACTGAGTCTTGTTTTGTAACAGCTACAACCACCAAAATATCTGCACAAAGCAATTCCTTTTGCACATCCACAGCTGTTTGATCATTAGATTGATGGAAATTATCAGTGAAAACAACCATTTCATATCCTCCATCAACCCATTTCAGTCTTTTCGCCTGTTCAGTAACCCAAACAATCAAGAAAAGATATACAAGTCCAAAAAGAGGTCCATAAAAACTTCACCATTAGATATATAAAAAAGGTTTATATATGATCCATTCCGATATCAATACCTAGTTTAAATTTAAAACTCGCTACCTTATTCAACTTTTTAAAATCTTTATCCATTACTGTGATGAAGAGCGGTGGTTTTATTGCAGAAGATAGAATTATGCAAATACACAGTATAACACAAAATGATAATCCCTTTAATTGTAACTTTCGCTGCTGGTTCCTTCACCATTAAAATCGTTTGGCTTCTTAAAAAATTGCTAAAGATAAAAGTGAACACCAAGAAACAGAATCATGAATTCATAATTGATAAAAAAAAAAAATACATTCAAAACGTGACATTAATGTTAATAAAATTGTTATGCTTAATAAAAGTAAAATCATACACTTTCTTTTATTATTATTTCAAACTTTTAAATCCAAATGCACAAACTGTAAAAGTAATAAAAATTATGTAACCGAAAAAAAAATTAAAAATTAGTTATAACCTCCAAAATGGTCTTTCCAGCTGAACTTACAATTAAAAGAAAGTAAGAATTTCATGAATATACCAAAAATTACTTACGGTGTGCGACATAACCTCCTCCCACGTGGCGCATTTTAATGGGCTGACGCTTCCTTCACCAACTACGGCCACTATCCTTACCGGCAGCTCTGCTTGCACCGTCACCGCACTTTTCCCCTCCTCCTTCGTCTTTAAAACCGCAGTAACAATTGCTCTTGAGCGGAAAGTCGGATAAAGTGAAAAACAAGAGGCTCTCCGGTGGTGGCTTGATAGAGGTAAACATGTTCCAATAGAAGTAAACCGGCGTTTGAGTTGAACATCGATTTTGGGATTGAGTAGAGGCGGAGGTTCAAGAGACAAACTCATGACTCTGAAAGGTAAAAAGTCACAGTTGCTTGCCGCGGCAGAAATAACACTCATTCGGGGTGTAGACGAGTGTAGAACAGCCTTTCTCAACAGGCTAGAATAATGGCAGTTAGCAACGTGGCGCGTTTCTATTGGAAATCATATAAATAATCTGAAAATATGTATAATTTAAAATTTCGAAAACTTTTATTTTCATCATTTTATTTATATAGGTGTTAAATTGTAATTTCAAATTGATTAAATGCCATCTTTTTAAATAATTATACGGATTAAATTTTGAAAAAAATTGGCCCAGATAAATCAACAAGCGCTTTTGTAACCATGTAGTCATGTAACTTAATAAATAGATTTTATTAAATCAAAAAATAGTTGAAAAAAATAAAATTGAATTTTTTTCTTATACATTTAAATATGATTCGAATCTCGAAATCATAACGGTTGAAAAGACTTTACCATTTTTTATTTTCAATTTGAATATGATTAATCTCAAATCGTAAAATAACAGAATTTACATATGATTACACCGAAAAAAAGTCATTGAATTGAATAACAATGGGCCTTGGTTTCCTTGAAGGTATCCTGCAAAAGGGAAAAAAATTGCCCAATCCAATGATGTATTTCTAGTTAAAAAAAATTCAACGAATACATCTAACAGTTATTTCCACATGACTGTTTTAAAGCTGCAAAACCATGGGATTAAGCCGATGGCATCGGCATGCAATTCACTCTGTACAATGCCATCAAAATTCAAACACTTTGTGTTTGTAGGACTATTCACCTCAATATGGAGGAGAAAAACCTACCACCTAAGTCACTAACAAGTGCCACATTGCCCAATCTTTACTTCTTGTATGAGAATTCAGCTTCAAACTCCTTCTGCAGCCCTTTCCGAGATTTGATTTTTGCTTCCAACATGACCTCATCAAGGAAACTTCTTTGTGGAAATTCTTCAGGTACAAGACTCTGATATATCTCAAACTGTTCAGCCGCTTCCTTTTCCTTGTCGAGTAAACTATATATAATTCCCTGCCACATATTCTCACAATTAACAATGTCCTGATGGTAGTTCTATTGCAATGTTGCATCTATTCAGTTTATTATTTTTGTTATATGAGACCAACTGTCATGGTTAGATAAACTTTTTCCTAAAGGAAAACAAAAACAGAGTTTTCAAGAACCTGAGCCTGTACTAGTTAGCAGCAGTTAGCAATACAGCATACACCTAAAAAACTCACCTGGCAAAGATACGGGCGAAAATCTCGAGGATTATCATTTATCAAATCTTGAAATTTCTTCAGCCCCTCCTCCAATTCCCCCTGCGAGTAAGTACTCATAAGTTGATGATGATGAGAGCTCGAATAAATGGCAATGAGCGATTACTTAAACTCCTTAGATGTCTGTCAATACAGTATAATTGTTTTTCCTAGTTCTTGCTAAAATTCAATTTTATTTTTCATGATTCTTTCTTTTTTTTTTTTCCTGCATGCATAGAAATGAAAACAAATATTAATCTAGTTCTTCTCTAGCCGCAACCCTGAGGAAAAGAAACAAAAAAAAAAGCCATTGTCAACACTAGGATTGACTAACAAGTCACCTTCACAACATGCATTTGTGCAATTAAAATTCTTATGTTTCTTTCCTCGGTTACTCTGTTTTCATGAAGAGCGACTTCCAGAGCTTCATTAAGCATCTCAAAGACCGCTGGACCTTCATGGTTTTTGTGCATCACCATAGCCAGGCCCTGTAGAAACCAAGATTCACAAGTAATAGGATATATTTTTTTTCTTTTTTTTTTTGACTTTTCTTGATAAGACTTGAACGAAAGAAATAACCAAAAAGTCCTTCCTAATAGAACCAATAGCTGTTATATCGGAAAACATTACTCAAGCAAGTCTTGATAATTACACTAGAAATCAAATACATGCATACAAGTGGAAATACTAGGAAGCAAACAAAAGGAGTATCCACATCCATGCATATAATTATAATGTAGCAAAACTTACATCTACACAACTAGAAAAAGGGGTAATCTTCGAATACAAGCAACATTAAGTGGTATTTCAGAGCAACTAGTAATCTTGATTCAATGTCTAATGAAGTATACTTCAAAAGTATAGAAATTACACTTTGGAGAAACAAGAAGTGTATTCATATCATATCATACCTACCTAGATGATGGTTTAAACTATGTAGAAGTAGAAAATACACAAAATTATTTGATGAGGCAGCCTGAGCATAAGCAGATATTAAGCAATTTCTAGCTTTCAGAATACTTAGAAAGTTTCTATTTCCAGCATCAATGTTACTAGTATTGACAGGTGTAAAGATATTCAGAACTTATTTTTTATGTAACCAATGAATTTGGTCATAAATCATGTCCCAACACCTTTTCCATGAGCTATACCCTTAAAACACATAATTTCAAACACCCAGTAGCAAGCAAGATTCAAAGATTCATCTTAATCATTACAATGTGTCAGAGAGGTAAACACAGTTTGCTTTGCACTGGGATTATTCAAGAAAAATCATATATCTGTTCAACCTGAGAAAATTCAGGTTCCATAAAGTATCACCGATGGCATATAACATACCTCAATTTAGTAATCCTTTCTCAAAACCAATAAGCTCCTAGTCATTAAGCCAAAACTATGAAAACAATATTATTAAGAAGCAATTTATTGGCAATTATTTAACTAATAGAGATAACTTTAGACACAGGTCATCTTTCTCGAACAATTCTCCCAAAGTAACTGACCTCGTCCACAAACTCAAACTTCACAAGGGCTCCATCCATAAGATCAATGGCTTGAAGTAAAAAGTTTCTCTATGTATTGTGTTTAGATTACTTCTAAATAGTACATGCCAATGGAACTACGGAATACGCACATTAATATACAAAACATTGTGATAAGAAAATCAAGATATGAACTGAAATCAAAGTGCCAAGTTGAGAACTTTACATGCAAAGCTCTGAGCAAAAGTGGCCTCTCCTCCAATATTGTCATGAACAGTGTTTTAGCCTTGCTGAGCTGCCCCATCATCTCATAACAAAAGGCCTGCAATAGCCTCCATTCAACCTCATATGGCTCGATATCAATCAACTTTTCCACACATTCCACAGCTTCTTTAGTCTTCCCTCTCCTCATCTTCCCATACAAAACCACCTTCAAAGCCTCAACATTTCCAGGCTCTTTCTCCAAAAACTTCTCATACATCTCCTCTTCCTCACTTTTCCTTTTATGGGTTTCCTTCTTTCCCTCTAAATTTACTCTAGAGCTGGTAGCTGCTTGAGCAGGAAGAGCCAAACATGGTCTAGCATTGAAACATCCCATAAAAATGAAAGACCCAACAAGGAAAACAACAACTTTTTCAGATAAAGATTTGAAAGACTGTGTCTTGGGAGAGGTAGTAGAGGTTTTGGTTGAGAGAATTGCAGTGGGGTTGTGGGAAATGTGAAGTTTGGTCGTTTGGAGGAGGGAATTCGGTTTATGCAATGGGAATGGATTGGTGAATAGTGGGATGAGGGTTTTGGAGGGTTTATGCTTGGGAAATTTGGGAGAGGGAAATTCTACTTGAGAGAAGAAACAGAGAGCTTTGATTGAACACATTACGGAGGGACAAAAAATGAAGTGATTATAACACTGCGCAAGAATTGCTGATTTGCACTGAAAACCAAAGGTGCTATGTACGTTCTTTAATTAAAGCTTAATAATTATATTCACCTTTGGATAAAATAAAATTAAGTCTTCAATATTTTATCATATTAAAATTAGTACATATATTTTTATTTTATTATAAATAAATTTTAATCTTTTAAAATAATATAATTAAATTCATATCTATTAAATGACACAAATTATGTTTGTACATCCTATGTAAAAACGGACATAAATAGCTTAATTAGTTGTCACATGTGTAATATTAACAAAAATTAATGTAATTTAATAGATTTGAATTTAATTATGTGATTTTGAAATATAGGATATTTATTTACATAAAATAAAAATTTATGGTCTGATTTTTATACAATAAAATTTTAAAGGTTTATATCTTTTTTGTACAAAAAAAAATAAAAGTAAATTTGACTATTAAGCTTTTAATTAATAAATAAACTCAATTTTATTCAATTTTAATATATTTTCGATTAATTGTACTGTATTTGTATTATATTGTAATTCTTATTGGCTTCTTGTACAAAACGACTGCGTAGGATCTGACCTCTAAACTCCCAAAGGCCTGGGCGCCCAAAAACCTCAGAAAGCCGTCTCAAAGAAGGCGAGGAGGTTGAGTTGCATCAGGCAACCAACTAAAACAGAAAGAGAATGAGGAAGAAGGTAGGTAGACGAACGCATCAGAACTCTCATAAAAAATGGCGTCAAAACACGTCACCGTTCGATGTTCGTCATCGTCTGCGACAAGTCCCCGTGACCAGTTTGTTTTTTGGTTGGGTGGAGGTAGTCACTTGCTTACTGCTTCAAAAATATGAGTAGAATTTCCACTGTCAATAGGAAAGCGGCATAGGCTTAACGCCTGAAATGCATAGTGCAATGAAGTTTCCATCTAATCGGCCTTTTTTAGCATTTGTTTTCATTCTTAATTTGGTCCAGAGCTTGGCTGTCGGTATCCTAGCTTATGATCCCAATTTCTATATCTAAGATGGTTATTTTGAGATTAATGCCTATTTTGCATTACGTTCTTCCTTTGATTTCATGTTTGGTAGAAGTTCATGTTTGGTAGAAGTTCTAGTTGAGTGAAAAGAAAAATAAAAAAATAAAAAATTAGAAGAGAAAATGAGAAGATGGAAAACATTTTTTATTTATTTTTATTGATGTGTTTGGTATAAAAAAATAAAAAAGGTGGCAGAGATAAAATATAAGAAAGAAAATAAAAGTATATTATTTTACAATTATACGTTAAGATAATAAAATTAAAATTTTAAAAAATAAAAGATAATTTTGTAAATATAAATATTTTATTTACATATCTCTCATTATTTTTCACATATTTATAATTTAGAATATAACTATTTTATTTACATCTCTCTCATTTTTTTTCTCATCTTTATAATTTAGAATGATTTATTTTTGTTAATAAGAAAAGAAATTAGCAAAATTTCCCATTTTCTTTATTAGCACTTTTCTTTATTCTAAGCACCAGTAAAAATTATTTTCTTTTTTGTTTCCCTTTTTCTTGCTTCTATTTGATGCTATTGATTACAAGTTGAAGTCTTTCTCCCCTCATCTGTGTAAACATTCACAAGCTTGTTTAGTTGCATAGGTGCTGAACTGATTTTTTTTATGCAATGTATTTATTCGTAATTGAAATGCTTTTAACTTTGTTTCATTGTTTGTTCATAGTACTTTCTTAGAATCTTATAACAGTTACTAGGAAGAATAACTGATGTTGAGTTTGTTTGCCTTCGCAACTCTGCACGGCTAACACTTGTCAGTGACGTGCATATCTGCATGCATTAACATTTTTGGCCTCCTATGTCTAAGAGGGAGGGAGGGAGTGAATGATTAAGCATTTTGGTTAAAAATGTTTCTATTGTGTATTGATTGCTTTGACTGCATGTTTCTTGACGGATATTCATGGATATAGGCGGTGCAAGTTAATTCTAGTCGTTTAGGGTTGGTAACCTGTACCATTACGTTTTCAGCCAGCAGGCAATGATCATTCTGTCGTGGACTTACCGTAGGGCTCCAGACCAACTTCGGGCTGAATTTGAGGTAAGTTAAAATTAAGAATAAATTTGAAAATTTTAAATACAATAAAATGACACGACATTAAACGTTGCAAATAAAAAACACGAAAATTACAGAGACTGAAATTAAATAAAAATTGTATATAAATATAATAAAAGTTATAAATAAAATTTTTTGTTTTTCGTGTCGATGCAAATTTTGACATAAAAATTTCTTATTTTACATGATATGAACACATATTTACATAACACGAACATGAATTATAAACACAAATTATCAGATCTAATTAAAAAGCTGCCCTTGGTTTGTTAATTTTGA
This sequence comes from Heritiera fomes, assembly GCA_032173925.1. Lineage (NCBI taxonomy): Eukaryota > Viridiplantae > Streptophyta > Magnoliopsida > Malvales > Malvaceae > Heritiera > Heritiera fomes. The sequence continues at coordinate 9,529,988 of JAPDPM010000014.1, read as the reverse complement.
GCACACAGCTGCAAGAGGGAAGGCGGCGTCACTCAGATTGCAAGTAAGCGAATTTGCCTTCTAGCTCAAAGATGCATTAACATCTGATCCCTTTACAATGATTCACAGTCACAGATTCAAGGAACAAATCGGAAAATTCATCCATATTATCGGTTTAAATAAAAAAGCTCGCAGAACAGAACTCAATAGCATGTGCTGATTAACAAAAGATTTCCACTACAGAACCAGTTGAAGAATGTAGTTAAATCATTAACACAAAATTTAACTCATTCAGATGATATGGTTCTGCACTTCCAAACGACCAGTTGCTCATTTTATTATTATAGCCAAATGAGGAAGGTATTCCCCAATTCTGGAACAGTTCTTGTTCAACCTTGTAGGTTAACCTCCAAACTAGAACACCAAAAGCAAATTTGAATTTTACAGAAAGTTCCGGATGTCCAAAGACTTAACATCAGGTATTGCCTCATCCTTGAATTCCTCCCTGAAGATAGATAGTTATTAGCAGGGAAACAAAAAAAAACTTCATCAATTCCTAACACAACGAAGATTAAAACACCATGTGTAGATGTATAACATTCATACAATGTATCGCATAAAATACCACAGAGATAATGGTTTGGTCGTCCAAACTGTTTAGAAGTATGATATTGACAAAAATATTTCTCTTTTCTTTATACAAACTACTATTTTCTCTGACACTGAGCAGTAAAATTGGAAACGTTCCCTCACCGCATGTAAGGATATTTCCTTCCCCCAAATTAACCCCAACAGAACAAAGGCCACATTTATGTATGTGCAGGCATGCACATGAAACAAATATGCTCTGAGGAACTAATCCAATTTCATGCAACAATCAAACTGACAAAAGTCCGAGGGCCACTCCATAAAAAATCAGTGTGAAAAGGAAAAAAGATTCATTATAGCAAAACAAAGGAACTTTAGCATACCGCTTCTTTTGTGTTTCCATTGCTTCGAGAGCATCCTTCTTCAGCTCCTCCAATTGTGCCTTGGCAATTTTGAGCTCCAATTCTTCCTCATACTTGGGCAGATCTTCCTTCCGAATTCCAAGCCTAGTAAGGCAAACAATCAGACAAAAATCTAACTCTCATTTCACTTCAGGGACAGAAGCAAGCATAAAAGTAAAATAATTCAACATCTCATAATCAAGTAGTAAATCGTAATTCTCCACTTTAGGGACAGAAGCAAGCATACATTTAAAATCCATCAACAGCTCATAACAAACTATTGAAAGAGCCATCATATTTAACCAAATAATAAACTGTAACTCTACACTTTAGAGACAGAAGCAGGCATGCAAAATTCTTCAACAGCTTATAACCAATTATTAAAAGAGAAGTTCTATTTTCTTGAAAAAGATTAAGGCAGCCATTCTGTGAAAATGGACTGAATAATGTTGAGACATGATATGCAAGAATGGCTCAAAATTCATTATTTTCCACAATGAGCCCATTGTTGGAATTTCAGCGAATCTTGCTAATTCTGAGTCCAATAATACAACTTGCATGTGAATTTAACAATCCACTTTTCAGAAAAAGTCAACAGTAAAAAGAATATCTTATTTGTTGAAATGAATGCTTACTTCTTATTAATCTTGTCAAACTCCACTGTAAGAAGAGCCATTGATTTCTTGTCATTCCTCATAAGAGGTTTCCCGATTTCCTTTTCAACTTTATCCAAAGCATCCATCATCATAGCCTCGGCACCAAGTTCATCAGTAAGTCCTCTCCTAAAGAATAAAAGGATAATCATCCAACAAGTGGACCCATTAGTGTATTTGAAAATAATACTTGAGTTCATGAAAAGAAAATATGAAAATAGTCAGCAGCAGCTCTTAATATTAACATGGATGCTCCAATTAACTCTAAAAGGAAATCTCATGCAAAACAGTTCTCCAAGTATTTTCATTAGGTGAAAGCTATGATTTCATTCATCTTGTAAAGGAGGAAGAAAAAACTGATGAGAACAGGAGTCACATAAACATGCTACATCATTGAAGAAAAAGCAGCCCAATAAAATTAAACTATGACTATGGTATTCATTAAACAATTAGGGATTTATAAACCATAACCAACTAACTAAAAAGTAGGGTAAAACATACTTGATCCTTATATCCTTCAGTGTCAATAAATATGTTCGAGCATCTGGAATGTCCTGAGTTTGTTCTTGGATGGTGTTTTGGATCCGTTGAGATTCTGAGAATAAGTTAGCCCTGCAAGAAGGACAGATATTAAAGCCAAATTCATAATGAAGCAGTGAAATGTAAGTCACATCCAATGCACTATTTCATCTTGATTAAAATGACATGATAACATAAGGTCAGAAAATGGAATACTAGAACAAGCATAATAATAGAATGCTTACTGGCCACACATTAAAAACAATCTCTTATAGTTATTGTTAAACTTATGAAGTTTTGTAACCTTGTTATAACACCTTCAAGAGGCTGAGAGGGTCACAATAATGGATTCTTATCATCATTCAAATGTTAAGTGTGCAAGTGACCAACCTTAGAATTAACTAGTTTATTCAAAAAAAAAGCTCAAACCCGACTGCTATACTGGTTTAAGAACGGTTAAATTTGAGCCCAACTAAAATGGCTCAATAAGGCTTATCAAACCAATTTTGTTTAAGCAGTTAATTAAATAAAGTTTTATTGTATTATCTTCTCATTGACTACTTAAATTAAAAATTAACAAATCAATGGTGAAGGTACAATTCAACATCAGTAAAAAATAGATAGGGAAAGTGGGCGGCTATAACTTATAAAATCACCCCATTGAATATTGGGTGTTATCCACCAGATCGCAACCAGGCATTTGAGTGTGACAGCTGCATAATTATTGAGTTTCAGAAACATTAATTTTGATGTTATTTCTATAACAAATTTCTGTAGTCAAACTTAATAACGGCATTTGATTTCATCTCTTAGAGTAGATTTAAGTAATTTATTCTCATGTTTTCCTCATTACTGGAGGGAGGGGGGGTTGGCAAATTTAGTGGCAGGGCAAAAAGCATTCCAGTCCCTATTTCTACCTCATTGCCTTTCCAAGGTTCTAGCAATTACATTACATTTAGTCTACACTATAATAAAAACAGAAATGCAAATGTTCAAAGGAAAGGAGTGGTAGAATAAGTAAACAATGAAAGAGAGAAAAAGCTTACTTCTCTCTAACTGTCTTCATAACCTTTGCATAGTGAGAGACAGCAGCTGGGTCATCTGGGCCAATGGTGATCTTCTCCTTCCTGAGTATTCCCAATGCAGTCTCAAATTTCTTCTTAATGTCCAGAAATATGTTTTTCAACATCTCTTTTTGATTAAAGCAAAAACAATCAGTAAACCACACAAGAGATAAAGCATTAATGAGAATCAGACTGCACATGTTAGCACTAAGTGGTCAACAATTATCTTCTAGTAACAGATAACAGATTCTCCAAAACATGACATTTCATTTCTACATACACATCAAAACATCAAAACCTCTAAGCTTATAGAAAATCAAATTACAGACTTAGATATGCAAGAAGCATGTAAACTTACAGTCGTTAGAAACAAGAGCAGTAATGAAAGTGCTACCATATGCATACTATAAGCTAAAGGAACCTTTAAAATAAAAATATAAAAAAAAGGTCTAGATTAATGTCAAAAGTGAAGCAAGCATTGCAATATGAACTTACCATCACCCTTAAGGGCCCTTGGGGCAGCCTCTTTGGCGTATAAACGGACTGGAATGGCACGCTCCTGTCTCAGAATAGCTTGACTACCATAAAGCTGTACAAATTACCCAGAGTTTTTTTTTTTTTTGGTTAAAAAGAAAAAAGCAACATCTCAGGCAAACATCAACTACAAACAAAAAATCATATGCTTAAGGTTAATAAAATTAACATAAAAGAGGGAAAAAAAACTAAAAATGTTGGTGGGCATTCTACAAATAATTTATGTAGCTCTTGTGGCTGTTATCGGGCTCAATATTTATAACTATACTTAGCCCTTTTTTCTGAAAAAAAAAAAAGAATTTTTATTTCAACATTTCCTCCTGAAACATTAAACGAAGTCCCTGAATTAGCTAGGGTGTTTTACAAAAATGAAAATAAAAATTAAAACTTTTATTTTGTAACAAACGTATATATAGTTTCTATTCCACTTAACCGATTGTAATATTAAGAAAAATAAATAAATAAATCAACGAACTTTCAACAGATCCTTCAAATAAATAAACAAATCTCAAACAAATTGAAAAGAATAAACGAACATTTTGAGTCATAATGATCGAAATGATGAGAGAAAAAGGTTAGAATTAAAAGAGAAGAGAAATTAAGGAAATTATAAATGGGAATCAGGAATAAAGAAGAAATACCTGGCGTGATTTGGAGAGGAGACGAGTTGTGAAGGCCATGATCGGACAACCCAATCAAACTTTTTTGGATTAGGGTTTTTGAGTATTGTTTTGGATTCTGATAAAAGGGGACTCGCTCTATCTTACGACTACAGTGTGCTGAGTCTATCAAAGATTCGTGAGTTGGTTTGCCTTTGATATTTCACCGTAGATCAGTTGATTTACCAATGATCATGTTCTAGCCATGTGTCTTTTTTTTTTTTTACCATAGTCTTCTTTTCCTCAAATTATGCTAATAGTTCCTGTATTCTATTAATTTTTGTAATTTATTCTTTGTAATATAATTTAGTGGAATTTAGTGTTTGAACTAATTTAAATTTAAAAATTAAGTTGTTTGTTTGTGCCAGTGCCATTACCATTGCATAGGGTTTGCGTTGCATACGTGACTTTTGATTAAGCTAAGGTAGCTTTTAAAAATCCACATGGCTTAATAAATGCCATGTGGATTATTGTTTTCTTTTCTCTAAACAAAATTTATTTTTCCTAAATAAAAAATAAACCCCATAGAAAAATTCTCAAAATTCCATGTTCTTGCAATAAACCATAAATCAATAAACCTAACCCCAAAAATCTACTAAGATTAAGAAAAAAAATGAAGACAAATAAAGTCAGTTGGAGGTGGAGTGCAAATCAAGGAAAGAAACGCTCGAAAATTGAAGATGAACCAAAATCAATGTATGATATCTTTTTGTTTTAACTGTTTTTTATTATCAGGTTTTAGGGTTTCAACACAAATTTTAAGGTTTTTGTTTAGGGTTGACGAGGCCGAGCCTCAATTGGTGTGCGATCCTAATAACTAAAGCTTGTTGTAGTCCTAAAAGTGTTTTGGTTTGTGACCCTTTTGTGTTTGTTTACTATAATTTTTGTTGTTGAAATCAAATATGAAATAGTAGTTGTTTTATGCACCATTTAGATTTATTTATTTATTTATTTCATGGCAATGTATGTCATCAATTTGTTGGAATAAGCTGGGAACTCTTCAACCACCATAGAGGAAGATTCAAAGGAATGATACAACATTGAGATATGTGAATGAGTCAGCAAATTAATTTAATGAAGAACCTGATTTAACGTATTACTAGGCAATATTAGGAACGATGAAGTCATTTGGTTATGATTTATCAAATAGGCTTAAAGTTTACTATGTTGATTCTAGTAAAACACTTAGTATAAGGTTAAAGCTGTTAATAGGAGCTAATTGAGACATGATAGATTTTGCCAGTCAATTAAGGATGGAAAAGGGTATAGATATTTATGTAGAACAATTTGAAGAAAAAATTGATAATGACATTCTAAATACTCTTTTTGAACCAATTGAAGTTGGTGAATGTGTAAATTGCATAGATGATTGTTAAGGGTGTGAACAATGTTAGCTAAACAGAGAATGACACCAGGATGTATGTGGTTTGCCAATGTGCCTATGTCCATGGTGATAGTTAAAAGTATGCTACTAAGTACTAAGTATCTGGTGTGAACCGGACTATTCACTAAGTACAAGGTCTTGATAGAACTAGTTGGGTGTCCAAGCGTGACTAGGGTACAAATGAGTAATAAAGGAATAAGGCTTAAAGTAAAAATAGCAGAGCATGGGTAGGAATGAGAGCCAAAAAATCCCTAAGCTTTGGAATGAGAGCCTGTTTATAGGTAGGCGGGAGACATTAAGATTGTGCCATGTATCACCATCTGGTAGAGTCTAAATATCTGAGTGGAATCAGTCTGTCTTCAAACCATGAGATTAGGAGACTAGGAAAACTGAGAAGATTTCAGCTAGGTCTATTGGGCCAAACAAAACGTGTTAGTCACAGTGCTAAATCCAGCCTTAACACTAAGTCCCCCTTTAGACCAGAATTGAGTCTCAATTATGGTCCTGCCTAATTGAAATGGCTTGAGTGAAACATTTTTGAGTTGTCATGATCACTTATCCTTGGCTTGTTGCCTTGTCGAAAATATTCTCTTCATTGTTCTTTGTTGAGTTAACTCATTCATTTTTTAAGTTATGGCGCTTTTGAATCAAGTTTTGATGTTCCTTTGCCATAGTTGCCTTTCCTTTCTTATTTTTGGTCATTCATCTTTACTCTAAGCTCTAACTTTGCTTGTCATGAACTCTAGTATAGTTGTCCTTGATTTGTCCATCTTTTCACCTTCTATGCTTGTTATAACTTTACTTCTATCAAGATTCAAGCTTCATTCTTTAGCTTGTTTTGTCATATGGTGTTGATTCCTCGTATGCCTTGATCCCCAACTTCATAGCTTTAACTCTTATGAGGACTTTGATTCCTTGCACACTTCGATCCCTGGCTTGATAGCTTCTGCTCTTTTGAGGACTCAGAATCCTTGCATGCCTTGAGCTCTAAATTGATAGCTTCCTCTCTTTTGAAGACTTAGATGGATTCATGTGCCTCGGGTTTTAGCATAATCACTTCTGCTCTTAAGAGGACTTAAATGGATTCTCATGCCTTGAGCTCTAGCATAACCACTTCTGCTTTTAGGAAGACTTAAATAAATTCACATGCCTTAAGCTCTAGCACAATTGCTTCTACTCTTAGGAAGACTTAAACAAAATTACATGCCTTGAGCTCTAGCATAAACACTTCTGCTCTTTAAAGGACTTCAAATAGATGTCGGTCGAAGGAATGCCACATCGTCGTTATCTGTAGCCTTTCATTTGTTACTTTAAAGATTGGCTAATGGAATGTTACCTCATTGCCTTTCATAGACTAGCACTTGATGTGCTTTGAAATCGGCCCAGGGTTTATTACATCCTTGCCTTTCTTGCACTTAAGTTTGTCATGTTGAAGATCAACTAAGGAAGTGTTACATCCTTGCCTCCCGCGCACTTGAGCTTATCATGCTCAATCATGGTTAAGGGAATTTACATCCTTGCAAACTTGAGCTTTATCATCCTCACTTGTGTCCAAAATGTTGTTTTAAATTGACAAGTATTTTGAAATGACAAAAACTTAAGTAAGGCTAAATATTTTTTATAATGTAAATTTGCTTAAATTGAACTCAATAATAGAAAATCTTTTAAACAAAGTTTTGGACTGTGATTTCAATTGAAAAAGTCAGGAAATACTATTATAAAAGTGTTAGAATATTTTGAATCGACTTCAAATCACAAAAACCCATCAAACCATCCCAAAATAGCTCACAAAATACGTAGGTTGAGCTTGAGGGATCGATCCCCCCTGTTGAGGGATCAATCTTTAGATGGCAGAAAGGCTCCAAGGCAGAAAATCAACATTCTGGAATTTAGGGATCGATCCCCTATGGCAAAGGATTGATCTCTTTTCATGAAAACAGTGCCCAACGACTAGTTTTTAAGGGTTTCAACGGAAAGTTTTGCATTAAATGCTTCAACAACCGTCCCAAGCAGTTGGTGGACTATAAATAGAGGCATTTATGAAGTTTGGAGGTAGAACAAGCACTCAAAAACTTTCAAAGCTTTAAGAAAGAAATCCAAGCTGAAAAATTCATTCTTTGTAATTCCATTTGTGATATTTCACTTTGCTCATCACCCACTCACTTAAATTTCTAATATTCAAGGGGGTGTGCTAGCCTTGTAAGGTTGTTCTTGTAAGAGTGAGGGTAGCATTACAAGGGGGATAGACTTAGAAGGTTATCCCTAAGCCTTCAATAGAAATTGTAAGAGGTCTCACCACACCTTAAATGGTTTGTAAGCATTCACAAAGAAGAATGGAATCAATCACTTAACAATAGAATCAAGGAGAGAGGACGTAGGCAAGAGATTGGTCGAACCTCTATAAAATCTGTGTTTGCTTCTCTTTCCCTTCCTTATTTACTACATTTATTTCATTATTGCTTTATTTATTTTATTTGTGCATTAAGCTCTTAGAAAAACCAAAAATTAGTAGAAAAACCGATTCACCTCCCCTCTCGGTAGAGCCAACAATTGGTATTATAGCTTGGACTTGAGAATCGATTAGGAGTAATTTTCTTCAAGTAGAAACGATCTAGATGGCTCAAACTAGTGTATCTACACCTTTGGTAGGAGAGGGACACTCTACGGTTAGGCTACCACTCTTCAATAGTAAAAATTATGCATATTGGAAGACTAGGATGATGTTATTAATTCAAGCTAATGACTATAAAGTGTGAAGAATTATAGTTAAAGGTCCCTTAGTTCCTATTAAGAAAGTAGATGGGGAGGATGTGCCAAAGAAAGAGGATGAATGAGACACAAATGATTTTAGAATTGCACAATTAAATGCTAAAGCAATGCACACACTATTTTGTGCATTAGGACCAAATGAGTACAAGAGAGTATCACAATGTGAGAATGCTAAACAAATTTAGGATAAACTAGCAATTACTCATGAGGGAACCACACAAGTTAAAGAAACTAAAGTAGGCATGTTCACTTAAGATTATGAGCTATTTAAAATGAAGAGTAATGACTCTATTAGTGACATGTTTACTAGATTTACTGATATAATAAATGGTCTCAAGTCCTTAGGAAAAACACATTCCAATGTCGAAATGGTGAAAAAGATTCTAAATAACTTGCCTAAATCATGGGAAGTTAAAGTTACTGCTATTAAGGAATCTAAGGATCCCCATACTATTTCTCTAGATGAACTCATGGGATCTCTACTCACATTTGAGATGAAAATCAAAAGGAATCAAGACCCCCCTAAGAAAGTTGGAGTAGCATTAAAATCCACCACAAATGAGGAATATAAAGATGATCATAATGAAAGTGGTGATGATGAGGATTTAGAGATGGCCATGTTTGTAAAAAGGTTTAATAAATTCATGAGGATGAGAACTAGTGGAAACTCTAGGAGACCCCCTAGGAGAGACTTTAACAAAGGAGAGACAAGTAGGAAAGAAAAGGATCCAATCATTTGTTATGAATGTAAAAAACCTTGTCACATTAAATTTGATTATCCTTTTTATAGAAAACAAAATGAGAAGAAACCAAAGAAGAAGGCAATGATGGCTACATGGAGTGATAATGATTGCTCCGACGAAGAAAATGCAAAAGATGAAGTAGCCAACCTTTTGCTTTATGGCCATTGAAGATGAAAAGGTAAAGTCTAATTCATTTGACACTAATGAATAGACATTTGATGAATTGCAAAATGCATTTGATGAGTTAGCAAATGAGTTTGAGTGCATGAATATGAAATATAAGAAAATGATTTCAAAATTGAAAAAGGAAAATGAGATGTTTATGAATGTTAAGTTAGATTATGAGAAGAAATTAGAAAATGCAAATCTAGAAATAGAAGAGTTAAGTAAAAAGAACATTAATTTGTAAAATTCATTTTTTAGATTTTACATGGGTCAACAAAAACTTGATCATATGCTAGAGACCCAAAGAGCATTCTTTGATAGAGAAGGAGTAGGCTACAATGCATCAAACAAAGAAACTCATGTTAAAATTTTCTTGTTAAAGATAGAAAATTTGTATTGTGTACCTCATGTAATAAACTAGGACACTCTACACAAGCATGCACATCTAAGAAGACCATTATTAGAGGAAAAATAACTGTTAAAATTTGGGTGTCAAAGCATGTTTTAAATTCAAGTGATGAGTCATTAAGAATGAAATGGATCCCTAAAGGATCAAAAATTATTAGTACTAACTCATAAAGACCCAAGAAAATTTAGGTACCTAATATAAAAGTTTGATGTATTTGTATGTAGGAAGAAGAGCATTGCTATAAGGCTAAGTCCAAGGAGCATTGGTATCTTGATAGTGGATGTTCAAAACACATGACCGGTGACAAGATCCAATTCAAGTTCCTAAAGCCTAAAAATGGTAGAGAAGTCACGTTTGGAGACAACTCCAAAGGACAAATTGAAGGAATTGGCTCCATTGGTAACTTCTTCTCAACTATTGAAAATGTATTGTATGTTAGAGGTTTAAAACATAATTTGCTTAGTATTAATCAATTGTGTGATAAGGGTTTTAAAGTTGTATTTGATGTTTTGTGTTGTAATGTTGTTAATGCTAAAACTAATCAAATTCTTTTTATTGGACATAGACAAGGAAACATTTATATTGTTAATTTAGATGAGCTAAATAGCAAAAATGTATGCTTTATGGCCACTAGAGAAGATGAACCTTGGTTATAGCATAGAAGACTTGGTCATGTTAGCATGCATGTTTTATCTAAATTAGCCAAAAGAGACTTAGTGGTAGGTTTACCTAAACTTCAATTTGAAAATGATAAAGTTTGTGAGGCTTGTGTAAGAGGAAAACATAAGAGAATATCATTTAAACCTAAAAAGTGTGTTACAACCTCTAGGTCACTTCAACTCCTTCACTTAGATCTTTTTGGACCAACTAGAACCACTAATTTAGGAGGAAAACACTATGGTTTTGTCATAGTTGATGACTACACTAGGTTCACTTGGGTGTTCTTTTTAAGTGTAAAAAATAAAGCCTTAGAGAAATTTATTATCTTTTCAAAACTTGTTCAAAATGAAAAAGGTTACTCTATTACTAGCATTAGGAGTGATCATGGAAAAAAATTTGAAAATTTTGGTTTTGATACATATTGTAATGAAAATGGTATTAGCCATAACTTTTCAGCTCCTAAAACTCCTCAACAAAATGGGGTAGTTGAAAGGAGAAATAAAACCTTAGAAGAAATGGCTAGAACCATGCTTTGTGAAAACAATTTACCAAAATATTTTTGGGCTAAAGTTATAAACACTTCATGTTATGTTATAAATAGCGCTATAGTTAAACCTATTTTAAAGAAAACTCCCTATGAGCTTTATAGAAGAAAAAGGCCTAACATAAGCTATTTTCATTCATTTGGTTGCAAATGTTTTGTTTTGAATAATGGAAAAGATAACTTAGGAAAATTTGATGCAAAAAGTGATGAAGGCATTTTCTTGGTTATTCTTCAAATTCAAAGGCATATAGAGTTTTAAATAAAATAACACTTGTTGTAGAAGAATTAATTTATGTGATTTTTGATGAGTCAAATACCTCTAGTAGAATCAATCTTGATGATGAAGTAGAGATATTTGATTAACCCATAATTGATCCATCTCAAGATAAAGATGTTAGGGAACAATTAGAAGATCTTGATATAAATAAGAATGAGGAGTTATTGGAACAAGAAATAATTGAGAAAGAATCAAGTTGTCCTAGAGAACTTGGTTATGTGAAGGATAATGATATTGTTGGAGATCCAAATATTGGTGTTAGAACTAGGTCAACCTATAGAAACATATGTCAACATGTAGCTTTTATATCACAATTTGAACCAAAGAATGTGCATGAGGCTTTAAAAGATGAAAATTAGATTATGGCTATGCAAGAGGAATTAAATCAATTTAAAAGAAGCAAAGTATGGACACTAGTGGAAAGACTTAAGGATCATCCAATTATTGGAACTAAATGGGTATTCAAGAATAAAATGAATGAGAATAGTATAATAGTTAGAAACAAAGCTAGATTAGTGGCACAATGATATAGGCAAGAAAAAGGAATAAATTATGATGAAACCTATGCTCCGGTAGCTAGATTAGAAGCCATTAGAATGCTACTTGCCTTTGCATACTACAATGATTTTAAACTAAATCAAATGGATGTTAAAAGTGTTTTCTTAAATGGTTACATAAATGAAGAGGTTTATGTTGAGCAACCTCTCAGTTTTGAAAATCCAAAGTTTCCTAACCATGTTTTCAAACTATCAAAAGCTTTGTATGGATTAAAACAAGCTCCTAAAGCTTGGTATGAAAGACTTTCAAAGTTTTTGATTGAAAAAAGTTTTGCAAGAGGCAAAGTAGATCCAACCTGGTTTATCCAATCTAAAGGTAGTGACTTATTAGTAGTTCAAATTTATGTAGATGATATCATTTTTGGATCTACAAATGAGTCATTATGTAAAGATTTCTCCAAACTAATGCAAGGTGAATTTGAAATGAGCACGATGGGAGAGCTAACCTTCTTTCTAGGACTTTAAGTTAAACAATGTAAAGAGGGTATTTTTATAAATCAAGCTAAATATACTAAAGACTTGCGCAAAAGATTTGAAATGGATGAGTCTAAACCTTATTCTACCCCAATGAGCACAAATACCAAGCTTGATAAAGATGAAGGAGGAAAATGTGTAGACACTAAACTATATAGGTCTATGATTGGTTCATTGTTATATCTCACTGCTAGTAGACCTGATATAATGTTTAGTGTATGTTTGTGTGTTAGATTTCAATCATCTCTTAGAGAATCACACTTTCAAGCTGTAAAAAGAATCCTTAGATACCTTAAAGACACTTCTTCCTTAGGATTTTAGTATTTTAGAGATTCTACTTTTGCTCTCGATGCTTATTTTGATGCGGATTTTGGTGGTTGCAAAGTTGATAGGAAAAGTACATCCGGAACTTGTCAATTCTTAGGAAATAGACTCATTTCATGGTTCTCTAAGAAACAAAATAGTGTAGCTCAATCCACAACCGAAGTTGAATATATTGCTTCCGAAAGTTGTTGTGCTCAAGTATTGTGGATCAAACAACAAATGAGTGACTATAGAATAGAAATGAATCAAGTTCTTATCAAATGTGATAATACTAGTGCCATCAACCTTACCAAAAATCCCATACAACACTCTAGAACTAAGCACATTGAAATAAGACACCATTTTATATGAAATCATATGCAAAAAGGTGATATTGTTCTAAAGTATATAGATACCTTGCACTAATTGGCTGATATCTTTACAAAACCCATGGATAAAGAGAGATTTTGCACACTTAGAGGTGAACTAGGTCTCATGAATGCTCCTTGAACTAAATTGATTTTCTTGTGACTTTGAATGAATGGTCTAAGTTGGCTGTGATGAATGCAAGTCAGGAATTTAGAGAATGTATTGACCACTTGCTATTCATGGCCTTAACTTGCCAAATTTTTCTTAGTTCTTAGGATGAATGATTGAGATGTATGTGCTTGATCATGCTAATCCCTCACCATTCATCTCCACTAGTTCAGATTCACTTCTCATGTTTAAAACCCTCTCAAAATCACAACATAATGATTTTCAACACTTTTTCACATGTTTTTGCCTTACTAAAGTCACACAACATATTCTTCAAGTTACTCAAATCTGATTTTGATTTTAAAGTACAGAAAATGCATACTTTTACCTGTTTTCAAATCATTTTTCTGCATCAAACTTAAGGCAATTGACTAAGGGATCAATTTCTCACAAAATAGAATTGATTCCCAGATTATTTAGGCTAAAATTTTGGGCTTTTACCCATGAATGATCGATCCCCTTCGTCTTGGGATCGATCGCATGGATCCAGATTTGGAGATTTTAGGTTCTGCCTGGAAGGGATCGATCCCTTTCTTGAGGGGATCGATCCCCTCGGGCCAGAACTCAATTCGCAGGCTTTTAAAACCATCGGCCTCCTTTTTATTTTCTCACTATTCACCTTCCTCTTTACAAAAACCCCTCCTTTCACCATTTCCTTACACTAAAACTTCAAGATCTAACTCATTTCTCCACCAAATCACTTCATTTCTTAACCATTCTTCATCTTTTCTCCATCTCTTTCACTTCTCATCATCCTTTCACACCAAAACCTCATCATTTTTTATTTCCTCTCTTCTCCCTTGTGTTCATCACTATTCACGCCTAACAAATCAATTGTAAGTGTTTCTTCATCAATTTTCAGCGTTTTTCTTACATTTCTCGTTTATTTCATCATATCTTATTGACCCATTTTCTAATTCTTGCATATATTTTCATTCCATCTTGTTTTTCATTTCACATAAAACCCATATTTCTGCCATAACTTGTAGCCTTCATAACTTAGGATCTATTTAATATCTCATCACCATCAAAGTTGTTGATCGTATATTGCTCTGTGATTTTGTGCTATTGGTTAACCTTTCATTTTCCCATACACTTATCCACACTTAACCAAACTTGTGCCCACCACTTGTTTGACAAAATTCCTCAAAGAACTTTAGTCTATTTCTCATATTGAAACCTCACTCAAAATGGCTCCTAAACTCAAACACGTTGCTTAGAAACGAAAAGCCTCTGGTTCTTCCTCCTCTTTCGTTCCAACAGCCTTTAATCGTTGCTTTCACAATGCGAAAGAGAAAAATTGTTTTCATACAAAATTTGCCAACATGTGCATCAAGCATTGGCGTCCCATTGACTTCGCCTTCCTAGAAGAAATAGGGTTTCCATATTTGGCCACATTTGACAAATTCCACTAGACCCATTTCCTGAAAATTAACACTCCGGTCCCTTGCAACATTGTTCGAGCGTTCTTCTCCAACGCTGAATTGATCATGAGTCCCAACGATCCATGCAAAGTAGTAGGGATTTGATCATTTGTTATGGGAAAGCATATCAAAGTCACCAAACAATCCCTCTCCTATGCTTTCCGCATTCCCGAAGACGGACTTACTTTTGAGACTGTAGAGCTTCCTTTGGAGTTCGTCATTACTGATGAGCGTGCTAGTGATCTTCCGGTCTTCGCACGCCTCTTACACATTATCATTTCACTGAATCTTCGTCCCTTTGGCGCAAAATACTCTAAAGTTCGTAAGTTCGACAGATTTTGGCTTCATCAAATACATTCACTCGATGGTCATCAGCCGACCTTCTTCACTTCATCCTTCATGATTGGGTGAAAGTTGTCCGGGGTGGAGACAAGTCTATTGTTTTCCCTCAGCCCCTGGCTTATTACCTGCTCGACCGATGCATAGACTGCTTGTGTGAAGTCAGTGTCCTCCTTGATCCAAGTACCACCATCAATCTCGCTACAATGCACAATCTTGGGTGGTATTTACGCTAGTGAGGTGATGATTCAGTATGGGAGAAGAGTCATGGTCCGCCTGCATCTCCTACGCATGATATCGAAGAAGAAGCCCTTACCGAACCTTCTTCTTCCGCACCATCTGGATCCACCTCGGCTTTTCATGACCAAATCATGCTCATGCTTCAAAATTTCCAGCAGACTTTCACTCAAAGTTTTGATCAGCTCGATGCTCGTCTTGACAATATGGAGAAGACACAGGCTGCTTTATTCAATGAAGTCCAAGATATTCGCATGTAGCACGAGAACTTCGTTGAGCAGTACCAGTTTACGTTTCCTAGATGGCGTTGACTAGAGTCTTGTAGCTTGTTATGATTTTCTGATTTCGACCTTTATGCTTATTAGATTGCTATAGTATTAGTTGTGTTTGTGGTGTCTTAGACTTTTCTTAGTTGTATGGACTGGTGTGTTATGTTTGTAGAATCTTAGACCTTTATCTTTCTATTGCATGGATTATAATTATGTTTATGACATTGACTTGGTTTATGTTTCTGTTTATGTTATTGGAATGGTTTATGCTTCTGCCTTTGTTGCTTTAAATTGACTTATGCCTATGACCATTTCTCCATGATGTCTATTTTTCCTTTTAAGGGGGAGTATATCTATAATCTTTGCTATAGTTTTTGCTATGACAAAAAGGGGAAGAATTATTGTGGTAAATTTCTATAATTTTCATGCTTATAATTAAGGGGAAGCAAATCTTGAAAGGAAGCAACATTTTTCAAATGCTTATATTAAGGGGGAGTAATATTTCTCAAAAATACAAGCAAATTTAATTCTAAAAAATATAAGCAAATTTACCTTAAGTTTTGTTATATCAAAAAGGGGGAGATTGTTAGCTTTAAATTGACAAGTATTTTGAAATGACAAAAACTTAAGTAAGGCTAAACATTTTCTATGATGTAACTTTGCTTAAATTGAACTCAATAATAGAAAATCTTTTAAACAAAGTTTTGGACTGTGATTTCAATTGAAAAAAATCAAGAAATACCATTATAAAAGTGTTGGAATATTTCGAACTGACTTCAAATCACAAAAACCCATCAAACCATCCCAAAATAGCTCACAAAATATGCAAGTTGAGCTTGAGGGATTGATCCCGCCTATTGAGGGATCGATCCTTAGATGGCAGAAAGGTTTTCCAAAGGCAGAAAGGCTCCAAGGCAGAAAATCAACATTCTGAAATTTAGGGATCGATCCCCTATGGCAAAGGATTGATCCCTTTTCACGAAAACAATGCCCAACGGCTAGTTTTTGAGGGTTTCAACAGGAAGTTTTGCATTAAATACTTCAACAACCGTCCCAAGCAGTTGATGGACTATAAATAGAGGCATTTATGAAGTTTGGAGGTAGAACAAGCACTCAGAAACTTTCAAAGCTTCAAGAAAGAAATCCAAGCTGAAAAATTCATTCTTTGTAATTCCATTTGTGATATTTCACCTTGCTCATCACCCAGTCACTTAAATTTCTGATATTCAAGAGGGTGTGTTAGCCTTGTAAGGTTGTTCTTGTAAGAGTGAGGGTAGCATTACAAGGGGATAGACTTAGAAGGTTATTTCTAAGCCTTCAAGAGAAATTGTAAAAGGTCTCACCACACCTTGAAGTGGTTTGTAAGCATTCACAAAGAAGAGTAGAATCAATCTCTTGACAAGAGGATCAAGGAAAGAGAACGTAGGCAAGAGATTGGCTAAACCTCTATAAAATCTGTGTTTGCTTCTCTTTCCCTTCCTTATTTACTGCATTTATTTCAGTATTGCTTTATTTATTTTATTTGTACATTAAACTCTTAGAAAAACCAAAAATTATTAGAAAAACCGATTCTCCCCCCCTCTCAATAGAGCCAACACAAAGGAATGCCCATCCTTGGTTACTATAATTAAAAGCCTTGGTTCACTTGTGATATTAAGTTTCTCATATTAACTTGTCGCAAAGGATATGCTTATTCTTGCCTTTTCACAATTTTAAGCTTTTCAGGGCTCTTCTAACTCATATTTTCTTTCCACATTCTTGAGCTGTTATTTTGAGCGAAAAAGGATGTTCATCCTTGTCTTGAATGATTTGAGATTTTCATTTGCTCATCTTTTGTTCAACAAAAATATCGCTTATTATCTTTTATATACTTAAATTGTAGCTAAAGGAATGTCTTATCCTCGCCTTCCATGACCTTAAGCTTTATAAGCTCACTTTGAATCATGAAGAAGCTCTCATTTTTGGAGTTCTTGTTTTCACTATTAGGGGTTTTACTTCTTCCTTGCTCACCTTTCAAGTGATAAGAAAAACAAATGACTTTCATGATCGCTTTAATGCTTAGCTGGTAGCAAGATGTTCGACACCATATGTTGCCTTCTTGTGTGCCTGTTGTTGAAGCACTATATTCTTATGAGAACAATGTCGCACCTCTATGTGCTTTCTTGATTGATCATGTTACATTTTAATGTGCTTTTTGAATGTTCAGCATTCTATCCCACATGTTGTCGAAATAGTTTAGCGGGAGCTTCTTTACTTTTCTATTTACGTTGCTTAAATAGCACTTAGCATGCCGTAGCACACTCTCTTAGTCAAATTTATTGTTAAACGCTTAAGTGTTTGGCATGTTCAACTCTATGACATTGCAAGTTAAGCTTCATTCTATGCATTTCTGCACTTTATCCCTCCATACTCAAAGATGCATATACTTTTGCGGCTTTTGCTTGGTTGTGCTCTACATAACATGTTATTCTACAACTTGCCTTGTTGAGCTCATTGTCGCATGCCTATGCACTTTGCTTATTTCGACCAACTGGTGTTAGCACTTCACTTTTCTTTTTGAGGAACTGGCATTATCTCTTCTTGGATGTCTTCTTCTTGCAATATCTTTAACTTGGCAAGGTATTATCCAAGCTTCAGTGCTTTGCCTTTGGGTGAGATAACTCTTAGTTAATTCTCTCATATCCTTTTGGCTAAGTCTTGGCCTTTGTTGCATGTCACGCCTCTAGACTTCAAACTTCTTGGTGAGTGCATCACTTATCATTCATTTTGCCTACCTTCCGAGCCATTAACTTGGTTTGATGTGTTACTTAGTGTGAAGATCATAAATTTTCGAGTACGGACTTGTAAATGAATATATAATTGAATGGTAAATTAAATATTAAACATATATTTGGAATTTCGACAATTATGGAGTGATGAAGTATGCGTGAGCATTGTAAGAATTTTGATGGATGGAAGTCATGAGAATAATGTACATGACAAATATATATATATATATATATAGCATATATATGTATATAAATTAGGTGCAAGAAATAAAAAAAGTGTGTACATATATATATATATATATATAATTAAGTGATATAAAATAATGTAATGTGTATATATATATACCTATATAATTTAATAAAAAATAATATAAATATATATAAGTGAAAGTATAAATATGCACATATATGTATAAAATATGCACATATATATTAAACAAAAAATTATATATATTGTATTTATATATAAAGTATTTGTATATAATATTTATATTGAAGCTACATATATATATATACACACACACCAAATGAATGAAAAACAATATTATATAAAAAAAAGAGATGTGATTGAATTAAAAATAAAAAATAATGATAATAAAAATAAAATAATTTTAATTTGGTTTGGTGGGAAAATTCCCACCAAAACCCGATTATGCTCTGCCAAGAGGCAGAACACCATACCTTAAACCCATACCCAAAGGAAACCTGCCTTCTCCTTTCTCACACGTCTCCCCATTCTCCCTCCCACCATCCCTCATTAGCTCTCCTTCACTTGAGACAAGGAAAGCAACGAAATTAAGAAAGAAATATGGAAGTTAAGGCAAGATCCGAGAGGTGGAACTGATCGGGAGCTGAGTTGCAGGGAATTGGGTACAGAGGAAGGGAGAAACAGTGCTGGACGTGGCTCCAAAAAAAAGGGGACCGAAGAGAGACTGAGTTGGGTTCTTCTCGAGTGTCGATCGAGGTTGGGATCAGGGGTTCTTAGGCAACGTTTGGTGATATTTGGTTAGGCTATCAAAGGCTAGAAGAAAGGTGGTTAGGTAGAGCTTTAATGCTGAAAATGGTAACTGGGTAAGAGATAGAAATGGTTGTTGTTTTGGCTGATATACAAGGCTATTAAGTTACGTGAAATAGGGATTTTTAGCATAAGTTGAAGGCTAAGAATATGTGGCTACCTTAAGGGCTGGAGAAGGCTGAACAGACGCTATCTTTGGGGTTGGAAGCAGCCAGAGTAGAGGTGGTATGAGGTTGTGTTTAAGGGCTCAAAATAGAGCTAAGTTTGCCAAGCTTCTGCCTGAAATATAAGCAGCCAAGTAGGCCAAAGCTGAAGCATTTTAGAGGCTAGTTTTAAGCTACTGTTTAGGCTGTGTTAAGGATTTCTTTAAACTGGAATGAGACCAGAAAAAACGTGGGCAACTGGGACTGTTCAAAGCGTGCAACAAAGGCTGATTTGGACATGGTTTTAGAATATCTAATAGGGTGTTTAAAGGATTAATATTGACTATTCGGGATAGCTTGTAAGGGTTGAAAATGATGTAAGAACAAGGGACTCTTGGTTGCTTTAAAGGTAGTAACAAGGCTGAAGCTTAGTGATTTTGGGCTGTGATCAGGATGAATTTTGTGGCCAAGTTAGGGACTGAAGCAGAATGGTAACAGGGGACAACAAATAGTGTGGATGTTAGGCAGAAAATTGGCCTGGAAAGTTGGCTAGAAAACATGGTGAAGATAGACGAAAAATTTAGAGAAAAAGAAAGGGTAAGAGTATGTCTCTTTGGTCTGAGTAAAATACATATAATGTAAGTGCATATATTAATTGGGATGATGGTGTTTGTTGTAGGAAATTCTTGGAGAAGGAAGATTTGAGAATTTTCTCATACAATTGGCTTAAAAGTGAGTAATGTACATTTATGTTAATTGGCATATTATTAAATAAAATCATTGAGAGTGGTATAATTTAATTGTGGAGTTTAAATTGCCTTGAGAATTATGCATATTGGTTGTTTAGCATCACTTTGCAAAATAACCCGGTCGGGGGCTAAGTTTATTGATCATGATTTCATGAGGTTGCAATTGATAAATAAGGATATAATGTAAGTAATGTGCATAGATGTTGGAATGCAATTGTTATATTTCATAGCATGAATGAGTTTTATAGTTGGGGTTGGAGTTGTTGGTTTAGAATTATTTAAAGGAAGGATAGGTAAAGAATATATATAATGGTGGATAGTGGTATATTGTTTAATTGATAAATTATGAGCTTGACTATAATAATAGCATGATTACAAGTGATGAAGTGTAAGCTTATTTTGAGTGATGTATAGTTATAAATACACACATATATATACATACATCCAAATTGTGTGTATGTGTATATAAATATATAAATGTTATTAGCATGGTAACAAAAAATTAGTTTTGAAGTAGAAGTGATGTCAATTAAATTGTCGCTCTAAGATATATGATTTTGCTAGATGATCAAACATGATTAAGATATGTTTCGAGACAGTGATGAATTTGGTTGTAGTGACTTGGAGCAATTAAGAGCTTCAATCGTGATTTGAAAACTCGAAGAAGATATGTGTTAAGTGCGTAAGGTAAGTGAATTAGGTAAAGCTTGTTATCACCATCTCGTAGGAATAAGTTAAGTTTTATTAATATTTAGATTTGTTCTTAAATTAAGCAATGCAATGCTATTAATTTGGGCAACTAATGTAAGCAAAGCTAAGATTGAAATTACTATTGAAATGTGATCTTGGACATTGCTTAGGTTGGACTGAAAACCTTGTTTTTCTGCTTTGTGTGTTGTGACTAGCCAAGCTTGCATGTTTAGTGAAGTGAAGTCTGCATGTGTTAATTGAAGTATATAAACTTTGTTGTTGTGTATGCAAAAGCTAAGTGTGCTAGTGCATGGCATGCATTAATTATACAAGGTAGCCATGCAAAGTGTGTAGTGGCATGTCATTGATGCATACACGATTCATGCATAAAATGTTTTGATTCAAGCTACTCCATGTATAAGTTTTATAACGACATTGCATTATGTCTTAAATTACAAAGTCTTGGTTTTGAATTGACTTTTGAAATAAATCAATAATTTCGCATATTTGAAACTCAAAACTGTTTAATAAGTGTTTTGAAATCTGTGGAAGCTAAGTGCTACATGAGAAATATAATTTCAGATCGATTTTCAAGTGCAAGTAGACCTAGTGACCTTTAAGTCACTTTGAGCCTGTCAAGCTTGCTCTAGGTTCTATTATTTGTCTATCGAGCTTTGTATTCTAGACTATTAGTGCAGGGTGCCTATCGAGCCTAATGCTCTAAGCAAATCATACTTATCTGGAAAACCAACAGGCAGGTTTCAGTTCTTGACTGATCAACAAGATTGGAGTATCCTATGGCCATAGATATTGTACCGTGGGAGCCACCTTTAAAATCCTAAGGGATCTGCTTGCTACATGGATACCTTTTGGATCGTGGGAGCCACCTTTAGAATCTTAAAAGACCTACGTGCTACACGAATATCACCTGAATTATGGGAGCCACCTCTAGAATCCCAAGAGACCTACGTGCTACACGGATACCTTTTGGACCATGAGAGCCATCTCTAGAGTCCTAAAGGACTTACGTGCAACATGAGTTCCTCGTTGCGACACTTTCTCCTTCACTAGCTAGGATAGGTGTTGTAACAATATCACTGAGTGGGGTCTTTGCCAAAACACTTTTAGATATCTATTTGATATCATTTTCAGTGTTTTGAGGCTTTTGTCTAAAAGTGACAAGTGATCGATTTGAAATAGTTTTTAGTGAATTGAGGCTTATGCCTAAAGTGAAAAGTGATCGATTTGAAATCGTTTTAAGTGATTTAAAGCTTACGCCTAAAGTGATAAGTAATAGAGTTAAATTTGTTTTCAGTGAATTGAGGCTTATGTCTAAAGTGAAAAGTGATTGATTTGAAATCGTTTTAAGTGATTTAAAGTAAAAAGTGATCGATTTGAAATCGTTTTAAGTGATTTAAGGCTTACACTTAAAGTGATAAGTGATCGATTTTGAAATCGTTTTTAGTGAACCAAGGCTATGCGCCTAACGTTTATTGATTAGCGTTTTGTGAATTAATTGATTTATCGAAATGCATAGTAATTGATTTATCGAAATGCATAGTAATTGATTTATTGAAGTACATAATGATCGATTAATCGAAGTGCGTAGTGGTTTGACTTAATTGCAGTGCATAGTCAAAGTGATTTAAATAAAGTGCATAATGAGAGTGTTTGCAATTGAAGTGCATAGCGAAAATGTTTTGATTAAAGTCTATATTGGATCATTGGTATCATGATATAATACCATGCATACACGTCACTTTAGTATTGCTTTTTCTTACACTTGTATGTTGATTAACATGAGTCTAACATGGATTTACTTAAACTACTTATTGAGTCGCGATTTGCTCACCCTTTTCTAACAACTTTATAGATCATATGAGCTAGACTCCACGCTTGGAGTTTTTGTGCGAGGCATCGGAGACGGTATTTACTAGCAGTACTTGTCTAAGTCCTTCGAGCACTGTTTTTGTTTCTTTTGAGGTATACAAAACTTGTATATCATTTTGGTTATCATGTATGGACATTTTAAAGTGCACAGTACATGTTTATTGGAAATATTTTGGGATTTAACTGAAGATCGCTCTAGATTATTATAAACTAGTATGATTATCAAGTGTGATCCGGGATATAATTGTGGTATGATAAATATGAACTTTATGAAATGTGAATATGTTTAATTGATAATTCTGGGAATGTGTGTAATGTATAATGATATAAACTGTGAATTGTGTAGTTGAGATATGATGTTGGAAATATATATTTTGCAGGCTAATTAATTGGAGAAAATTGTTTATATATAAGGGGGAGGTTTTCGATTTTTTTCTTTTGCTAGGTTAATCTTGAATTAAAATATCGAGGAAGTAAGTTGATTCGCTCTAAGAGTTAACAACTTAAATGACAACGTTAGGTTAAATCGAATTGAGAAATGTAGAAATTGCTTAGCAGTGACACTGACACTGAATATAAACCTTAAAGTGAAAAGAAAAATTTAGTTCGTAAATTTGAGAAAAACAATATAAGTATGATTGTGAAGTATACATCGTAGCTTTCAGGTAGTGACACTTAGTCTTTTACACTAAGTTTTTTTTGAGTGAGCTTTGTGCATTTGCTTTTTTGGACATTACAATCTTTGCTCCTTCTATGGTCATAGTATACTTTAGCTTGTACTAAGATCTAATCATATTTTTCCTTCTTGTCCATTCACTGCAATCAGTCACTCTTTGTGCAACGCTTTTTCTCAAATAAAGCATCTATTGTAAAAGAACAAGCTTCTTTGATTGAGTGGAATGGCCTCGTTTGAGCCTTTTGTTCATTCAATCTCAACATCATAGCCGAAAATAAAGATGTTTACGAACAATGCGGTGCTTGAACTAGACTTTTTATTAGTGTAACCTCCTTATGATTAATGAACAAAAAAGTTAAATCTCGCAAATGCACAAATCATATGACAATATAGTGTGCAAGTACAACTATTTATCCTATATAGATTTACCAAATTTATTCAATTTAAATTTCAGTACACTATGTCCTAAAGACTATGAAAATCAAGAAATTATCTAAGTATATAATTTATTAAACAAATTAACTAATTAAAATAAGAGAGATTTTATTCACACCCTAAAAGGTACTAAACACACCCTAATTGCTAAAAAAACTGTAAACCCTAAAATTCCCTTTGTAAAATTACTCCACACAACTTAAAAAACTTAATATTTTTTCAATATTATCTTTCTTCCCAAAATAATTCCTTTTTTTAGTAAAGCTTTTTTTGGTGAGCTATAACTTACCAGAAAATGCTGTTTGGCAACACTTGAACGCTGCTAGGCAGCTAAGGTAGCATACAAATGTTGCCCATTTGAGTGCTACCAGGCAGTAAAGGCAACAGTTGCTTTTACATGTTGCCTGGCAACAGCAGCAAAAATGCTGCTGAATAGGATCCCGAAAATGGATTTCTAAGAGGCTTATTGTGCTCCCTAAAGTGGACTCCTGGCAGCTCCATTATGCTCCGTGAAATCCACTTTCGAGAGCTCAATTGTATTCCTGGAAGTCCACTTCGGGGAATAAGAAATTAAAAATTAAAAATATTATTAAGGGTAATTACATAATTTTTATGAGGCTATTTTGGTATTTAAAAAAAATCTTTCAAATAGGGTGTAGGGAGTTTTTTTTTGAATGGAATGGATTAAGTAGGAAATTCAAGTTAATTATGGAGGTGAGATTATAATTGAATGTATAATTTGAGATTAATCAATTTAATAAAGTTAATTACTGAACTACGAATTAAATTGAATGAAAAATCGAGAAAAAATGAATTAAATGGAAATCGGCAAAATACACATTTTGTAATCATTATTTTGCATGTACTCCTTTTTTGTAATTTTTCATCACCTAACTTTTGGCTAATCAAAGGTTGACATGTGGTGGCCATGCAAAATTCCACCCACTATCGTCGGCCACTATTTTCATTTTCCACCATTATCTTCATCTTTTATGACTATTTAAGAAGAGAAAATCTTAGGAATATTTTAAAGAGTGAAAACTATAATTTGAAGGAGAAAATGTTGAAGCTTTTGGCCAAGGACAAAGAATGGTGAAAATTTTGTGTTTTTATAGTTTAAACATGAACAAATTAAATTTAGTCATAAATTGGAGTTAATTTAAGGTTTCAAATCTAAAGAGAAAAAAATTTGGGGTTTAACTTGGAACTATGATTTAGAAACTGTTTCATTGAAATTTTAGGCCAGTAATGGATTCTTGGTAGTCTAAACATGAACATATTAAAATTTGGGAGAAATTGCAGTTAGTTTAGGATTTGAAATCTAGAGAGAGAAAATTTGAGGTTTAGCTTGAATATGTGATTTAGAAACCATTTGATTGAAATTTGAGGCCAATGATGCATTCTTGGAAGTTTAAACATGAACATACTAAATTTCTATAGAAACTGGAGTTAGTTTAGGGTTTGAAATCTAAATAAAGAAAATTTGGGCCTTAGCATGGATTAGGGTTTAGAAAAAGAATTACTAGAATTTGAAGCCAAAAATAGAATCTTGGTAGTTTAAATATAACCATATTAAATTTTGACAGTAATTGGAGTTCGTTTAAGGTTTGAAACTCAAAATGTTGACTTTTTTTAATGGTTGACTTTTGGTTAAAAGTGTTGACTTGTAATAATTTGGGGTTTAGAGTGAGTTTTGAATGTCATATTGGTGAAAGTGAGGTTTAAGTAAGCTTTTGACAAAGTTAGCTTAGGGTTTAACGAGGTCAAACTTTTGAGTTTAACTTTAACAAAAAGTTTACCTTGTTTGAAAAGTCAAAACAGGGTTTAACTAAGAGAGGATACTATGTAATTGATGAAAATTAAGTTGAAATGCGAATAAAATTGGTCAGAGTCAATAAGTTTAGGGTTTGGTTTTTGTAGATAAGTATTGACTTTGATCGCATGTTAATCGATATGCTTTCTTATATATTTGGAGTCTAAGTGTGGTAATTTTTGCTAGGAGATTGTAAGTACTCTAACCAAGACTCTTTGATTTTCCATTAGTACCATAAAGCATGTGATTTTGTAAAAGTGTGAGCAATGTGTATGTGGCCTATTTTATGTGCAACTGTGTTTATAACTTGCTTTATAAACGCTTTGAGATTGTGGTGTTTTTTCAGCTAATGCTTTGAGAATGATTTTGTTGTGTATGTGACTGGGCCATATATGTTAATCAAATTTTAATATGTTATTTGTTTGAGTTGATGATCCTTGCTATATTTTCGTACATGTGTTTTGTGAACTATAAGTCCCTTCGAGGATATTGTGTCTTATTTGAAGATTTGGGGTACTCCATTAGAACTGTGTAAGAATTTGTGACTTGTAACTGGGATACATACCTCGAGGATATGATGAGCAAATGTCTATAAGATTTTGTGTTGATCTGTGGGTTGTTCCTATAGAAATAAGGACTGACTGAGGATTAGACCAAGTGAGGGGTTAACTAATCCTAGTGCATTGATATGCAGCTCTGTCAAAAATAGGCTGACTTGGCTGGCCCTGGCCAACCCTGAGGGGCTAGGCCAAAAAGTCTTTTTTGTTAAATGGGCATGAAAATGCAAACCCTTATCCAGTCCTAAGGGCTAATGGGCTTAAATGGGCCAGCTCATATATTAAGGAAAAAATTAAAATTTATATTAACATTCCATTTTTTAGTAAACAAAATAAAATTTTGAAATAAATATTAAACAAACATCAAATAAATTCATATCAAATCTATAACATCAAGTCTTTAACATTAGTTGAACATTACATATTATTTGACTAACAAGCATAATATAAATTGTTTTAACAAATTTAGAGACTGAAAAACATAACATGTCTCAACAATAGTAAAAATAAAAAACATGATAAATAGATCCATGTCCATCTCATCCATCAAGTGTCAATCACATTCAATTAACTCATTTTCAACTTCACCATCTACAAACATAAATAAAGAACAATATAAGAATTCACAAGAACTAAACTTATGAATTGATTAAAAATTGTCAACTAATTAATAACATTACCTTTAAAACCAAAAATTCGATTTCGGGTGCAAATGATAGTTTCCACGTTCTTATGATCTAGAGAATTTCGATACTTATTTAAAGCACGAAAACCAATATTAAGTAGTGTGTATGTCCTTGTATGTATGTATAAATAATGCTATTGTTATCCCTGTATGTATGTAGAAATAATAAATAAAGAGAATTGAAAAAGAAAGGCAAATTCGCAAAGTAGCATGTGCGTGTAATGTGTATGCATATTTAATAAATAAAGAAAATAAAATTTAGAAATAAAGAGAATTGAAAAAGAAAGCCCATATACTTAAAAAGGAAAAAAAAAGCCATGCAGTGTTCCATATGCAAAAGATGTAGAAACAAGTAATTTAGTAATAGTAAATAGAATTAATTTTATATATTTTAATTTGATTAAATATGTTAAATATGTAAATAATTAAAGTAAAAATAAATTTTTGATATAATTAAAAATATTAAAAAATTAAACAAGCCAACCCATTTAAGTTTAAGCTAAATCCATTTAGGCTCGGGCCTAAATGGGCTGGGCTAAAAAGCCCTCTTCCTTAAATGAACTACAAAAATAAGGTTTAAGTTCTGAATAAATGGGCCAGGTAGGGCCAATCCAATGGGCATTGGCCCATTTTGACAGTGCTATTGATATAGAACCTATTGTAGTATGGCCATGTTATTCTTTTGTGTGTTCCCTAGTGGAACAAGTTTCCAAAGTGTATGTGTGATAGTGGTAACATTATGACCAATGATTGAGATGGATGTATACGTTCCATGAATGTATAAGGACCGTTGTCCATGCAATAATGGGTAATTGTGACCTACCACTATTGTTTTAGGAGGCTATCTTCCCTCGTAGTCTTTGAACTTTTTTCTAGTAGTATAAGAGAAAAATATTAAGGAAGAGATTAAAGAAAAACTAATTTTAAGGAGAATATTAGAAAAAGATTGTCAAATTACTAAGAAAAGTCTCCCCTAAGGGTCCCTTTAGATGAGGAATTTCTAAAGGGGAATTCATTTTAATTAGGATACCAAAATTCTACAATCCAATTTTCTTGTCAGGCAAAAAAGTTTGAAGAATTTTAAAATTAAATTGGACTTTCAAGAGATAATTTGAAATACTTAAATTCTTTCTTGAAATTTAACCTAAAGATGTAATTTTTCAAAATTTATTTAGAACTATCCTTACATTACACATTACTCATCATTAAATACAAAACTAGAAAAAAAAAAGAAATATCACTTTACTTAAATATAAAATATATTTTATTTCTTTTCATACTATTAATATTATTTACTATACATTTTTATAAATCTAATGATACCCCTATTGCATATTTTATTTTATATTTTTTATATTAATACCATTATATTTATTTTATAATTATTATTTATTTCATTAAATTCTAATAGTCAATTTTTTTCTAAAAAATATTTATCCAAACCATACAATTACAAATGTTAGTATTTCAAATTATTAAATTTTGAAATGATTTCATTTTAAAATTCTTTAAGATTTCAAAATTTCTTATCTAAATGTACCATAGATGAATTGTGTCAACTCGTATATAGTTATGCAAAATGAGAGTAACATAACATGTGTATAACATATGCAAAATAGTAAGAATTGACAATTAAAAAAAATTAAAGTTTATATAATAAGAGTTTAACTTTTTATAATTAGAGAATAATGGAATAAGAGTTCATTTTTTCTTTTCAGTGAAGTAACATTTGATCAAGTGCCTTTTGTAGAGTGACTTATTTGAAAGAACTTCTAGTGATGGAGGTTTGATAAAGATGTTATTAAGTAAAAATACTATTCAATGAAAGTGTTGGTATTGTTCCATTAAATTTTTGTTTGTGAAGTTGTTATTTCATAAAACAACAATAATGAAATGATAAAAAACAATTGTATCAACATGCTTTAGTTGAATGCTCTGAAACGGTTACGCAGTTTTTACTCTGAGATGGTTACACAATTCTTCCTCTATCCTGTAACTTCCACTTCCACAATTGTCGTCAGGTTGTAGACGGCCAAGTCTTGATGTTTTATGTTTCATGTTTCAGCCTATTTTCATCTCTATCTTCTTATTTTTCTTTATTTCTTACATTTCTAGAACAAGGGATGATGTTGACAGTATTCTTTGTGATCTCTGGGACCATATTACTTTGACTGAAGAGAAATCAGAAGAAGTTGTAGTCCTTGCCAATATTATATAGCAATTTGATATGGTCGGTCGCTACTGTTTAATCGGTTCTCTATTAACGAATAGGCCCTTTAATCATGATGCAATGTTCTTGACACTGAAACAAGTATAGAGGTCATCAAAAGGTGTGGTGTGTAAGACCTTGATGATAATATTTTCCCATTTCAATTCTTTGCAAGGGCGATCAACTCTAGGTTATGAAAGGAAGCCCCTGCTCATTGGAATGCAATGCTTTATTGTTACAATAGTATGATGGTTCGAAGTGCCCAAGGGATTATGTTTTCGATGCACTTTTGATTTGGGTGCGTGCCTATGATCTACCCCTAATTAAGTCTAATGACAAAGTCTGTTGTTGAACAAATTGGCAACTGCCTGGGCACTCTCATTGATATAGATACGGGGCTTGAGAATGGTAATTGAAGTCAATACTTGCAAATGAGAGTTGCATTGGATGTTAGGAAAGCTTTGCCCAAGGGAATATTGGCTGTTGATGGTCTCACCCAGGGGAGGACTTTAGCAAAGTTAAAGTATGAGAGGTTGCCAAATTTTTGCTTACATCCGCAGCAAACTGGGTCATGTCACCGTCAACAGGTATGGCTTCTTCCACATTATATGGGGACTGGATTCAGGCTTCTCCAGTGAAGTCATCATCTTCTAGGCCAACGCATGTGGATGGAGGCCTAGCATCTTTTCACTCCACTATAGGGCTGGATGGTAGAAGAAACAACATCTCATCTTTATCTTTTCTCGATAAGGAGAATACTGTATTTTGCCCTCCTATGGGTACATAGGGAAGTAGGAAACTAGTCTAGGATGGACATGATACTTAGAAGCTTCACTGTCACTAATTTCAACACTCCAAGGTCACAAACCAGTGACTGCAATGGAGATGGATGTTTCACCATCGACATTATCTTCATCATCGAATCTGTTTGACAATGAGGTAAGTCTCAAGTGTAAAGGTGCTATTATTCCAATTTCCTATTACATTGAAACTTTGCATTTGAAGAAGATGAAGGTGGCATCTGAATTTCCTAATAATATACTGGTTACCACAGATGAGCAGAAGACAATAGTTCGTGAGATTGCTGATAACACATTATTCGTGGAGGCAGAAGAGAATCTGCCTCGCCAATAGCAATGACTATTTTATGCCTCAACTGTCATGGTTTGGGAGATCCACAAGCAGTTGCAAGGCTTAGAAAACTCCTCGCAAAGGAAAAACGTCACTTAGTTTTCTTGTATGAAACTAAGTTAACGGCATGTAGAGTCAGAGAGATTAAGGCAACGTTGTGATTATAGCTTTGCCATTTGTGTGAGCAGTTTAGTGTGTAGAGGTGGTTTAATGTTGATGTAGGATGATACATATCTTGTATTGGCTCAATATTTGGCTTTTTTGAATGGCAATCTTGATATCTCTAAATTCAGCTACATCACCTTGCTTTAATTTTGAAAGTAAAGAAGTTAGAGAACATGACACAACTCCAACCCATTAGTTTGTGCAACGTCCTGTATAAAATTATTGCAAAAACACCTGCTACTAGGATGAAGTAAATCCTTCCAGAGTGGTTTCAGATTCCCAAAGTGCTTTCATCCCCAATCAACAGATTACAGATAATTTCCTCATTGCTTATGAAGTCCTTCACTAACTCAAGAATAGGAGAAAGGTTGGTTTGGTTACTGTGCTCTGAAATTAGACATGTCTAAGGCATACGATTGCATTGAATGGAACTACTTAGAATCGGTTATGCTCAGGTTGGGTTTAAATGATCATGGGTGAGGAAGATTATGCATTGTGTTCGAATAGTTTCATTCTCAGTGAAGTTGAATGGTGAGAAGTTCAGATATTTCCATTTGCACTACAGTCTGCACTAAGGAGATCCCTTGTCCCCATACCTGTTCACTCTCTGCATGGAAGGTTTGGCTAAGTTGATACATAAGTCTAAAGACATGAAACAACTCACAAGGGTCTCCATTTGTCATATTGTTCCCTCTATATCTAGTTTGTTTTTTGTTGATGACTCTTTCTTGTGCTTCCAAGAAAATGATACAAAATGTAATAGAGTCACGACCATTTTACATTCATAGGAGGTGGCATCGCATCGGGTCAGCAAATAAACTTGGATAAGTCTAGCTTAGTTTTCAGCCGAAACATAGCAGATAATGTACAGGGGCATTTTACTGCTTCTTTGAGTGTTACGATAGTCCATAATATTGAAAAATACCTCAATTTACCTCCAATTCTAGGAAATTCCAATCGGAGACTGTTTAATAGCATTAAAGACAGAATATAGAAGAAGTTATCTAATTGGAAAGAGAAATTGCTATCGCAAGCTAGGAAGGAGATATTGATTAAATCTGTGATCCAAGCGATTCCTAATTATGCTATGAACGTTTTTAGATTTCCAGATCATTTTTTGTGTAGATTTGAACAAGCTAGTGGCTAAATTCTGGTGGAAGCATGGTGATAATCAACAGGGTGTTCATTGGCTCCAATGGAAGAAGTTGTGTTTTCCAAAGGTTGAAGGTGGCCTGGGGTTTAAGTGTTTGCACACTTTTAATCTATCTCTCCTTGCAAAACAGGGAGGGAGATTGCTCAAGCAGCCGTAGTTTCTTTGTTCTTAAGTACTCATGCTAAATATTTCCTTACCTGCTTATTTATGGAGGCCTAAGTATGATCGAATTCCTCGTTTACTTGGAAGAGTTTGTGCCAAGGTAGAGTTGTACTACAACTCGGACTCAGGTGGAGAGTTGATTCTGAATCTTCTATTTTCAAGTGGCAGAATCCATAGATCCCAAGGCCTTGGACTTTTAAACCAATTATGCCACAAACTGTTGCTCCATATTGTTGGATTATGCCCTTAGAACCATTCATTAGATGATTGACTTTGGCATTTTTTATGTATCATGACATTTTATTTATCATAGTTCATTATTATATTTGTCTTATAACTGCGTAATATAATCTTATATGATAATGTCCTTAGAATAGTAATAACACACTATTCTTAAATTATCCCTAGTCAAGTATTATTATGAATAAGGATAACAATGATACGATAAGACTAGTATGTGGTTGACTGATGACCATTGTCATGGATATAAGATATCAAGTCATCACATAGGTACATGTTAGAGAACTATGTACTGGATCGACCCTCCATGAGAACGCTACATGGATTGTTATATGAGTGTCATAAGCGATTCTCATAGTGATGATGGTGTATGTGATCCTTTGACTTGAGATCATCACAGATCCCAACATAGAGAATTGCATACTTTAATGCTGCTAGATGTCATTCGTAACAGGATGGACTATAAAGGTAGTAATTGGGTATGCCTTGATCTAGGTAGAGGGATGTTGAGTGATCAAGATAGAATTTATCCCTCTTATATAACAAGAGTGATGTCTTGGGCCCTTTGATAGAGTGAGACTAAGAAATGCATGGCCGTGCTCGAATAAGTCAATATGAGATATTGATTTTATTTGTTTAATTAGTCTACTCAGGAATCAAGAAACGCTGATTAGACTATACAAGTGTGACACATTCCATGACTTGTGTCTAATCAAGACATCATAGGATAAAGGGATTAGACTACACGGTAACATCTATCACGAGTAAGGTTATGTCGAGTCATTGACATTCTCGTTACATGGGTAGCAATGATGTGTTGCTAGATACCGCTCATTGCCTATGACAATTTTGTCATTGCCATTGTTTTGAGAACCTATTGGGTCGCACACTTAGAACGGATCAATGAGGAGCTTAATTAATCCTATTCTGAATTGGATTAAGGATATAACTAATCCTATTCTGAATTGGATTAGAGATATAACTAATCCTATTCTAAGTAGGATTAGAGTTCTGTTTGGCAGTAAATTTTAGGGTAAAATTTACTGCCTATAAAAAGGATGTTTTTCTAAAACATAGCCGCACTTTTTAAAAACAGAGAAAAAAAAAACATTCTTTTAATCGAAGCTAGCAGTTCGGTTAAAAGAATCAAAACGCTCCTTAAGGCATCTGATCGTGAGACGTTCAAGAGTCGTAAGATCCGTTCGTGTGGATACCATAGAGGCAGGAACGAAAAGTTGCTGCTTGTGATTCGACCAAAGACAGAAAAAGCAGAGAAAAACGTTAGGTAAAATCTCGAAACCCTAATCAGGCAACCCTCCGAATCGATTCTGGTGGAGGCCGAATGTTTTATTTCCGCTGCGTGTTTGTTTCGGTTTCCTTCACATATGCTAGACTCTTTGATCTTATCTTAACAGAGGATGGAACCTGGAACCAAGAACTTACTGCTCAGGTTTTCTTTCCCATAGATGCAGATTGGGCTTAGAAGACATGCTTGTTTGGCACCATACTCATGATGGTTTGTTCTCTGTTAAATTTGGTTACAAAGTCTATTTTTAGTTTACTCATGGAATTTGAAATATCGGTAGTTTGAGAAGATTCGGTAGTGGTATGACTTCCTCTTCGAATACCTCACACCAATCCTGGAAGAAGATTTGGAAAGCAAATATTCCACAGAAGGTCAAATTGCTTATTTGGCGTTGTTGCAGAGAAATCATCCCTACTTTCTTTAACCTTCATATGATGAAGATAACATCAGATCCAATCTGTCTTTTGTGTGCTCGAGCACCCGAAACCAGTGTTCACGCAGTATGTGATTGTATTTGTAGGTTGGCCAAAGAAGTATGGGAGAAATCGAAGTTTGCTTCTATCCTATCCTGGTTCCAAACTACCTCAGCTTTGCGAATGGATTATGTTGACCTTGGAAAATATAGATTCAGATCGGGTTACTTTATTCCTAGCATTAGTTTGGAAGTTATGGCATGTAAGGAATCTCTGGTTGTACAAAGCAGAATTCACTACTGCTGCCGATGTTCTCAACTTAGTCTAACATTACTTGGATGAATTTGTGGCCATTTCTCTTATTGATCACTAGTCCAATTTATCATACCTCCACAGCAACGTTGGCAGCCCCCTGTGATAGATGGCTATGCTAAGGTAAACTTCAATGCAGCCTTCTTTCCTTCTATCTCTACTATTGGTATACGAGTGGTGGTCAGGGACAAGTCAGGTGAGGTACTGGCTCTGTTATCACCCAAGAACCACTACAGGTGGATGCTTACACAGCGGAGTGTTTGGCACTTCATGAAACACTGCAATTTGTGCGAGACTTGGGTATCTCACCAGTAGTAGTTGAGGGGGATTCTTTACTAGTAATATCGACGGTGAACCAACGATCTTCCTTGGATCATTCAATAGCAGGGTTGGTGATAGAGTCTGCAAAGTTACTCATTGCAAGCTTCCGAGGTTTCAAACTTCAACATGTTCGTAGAAACTGTAATCAGGTTACTCATGAACTAGCTAATTATGCTAAATCTGTTTCAGACTATTTTGTATGGATGGAGGACTCCCCTTTTTTTTTGTGGAATCCCTCATCCAGTTTGAAAAAGAAGTGTGTATGCCGCTTTCTATATAAATAAAGCACACTGTAATCTATAAAAAAAATATAATGAAATGATTTTGTTACCTATTCAGGTTCACTTTCATTATAACGTGATCTATAACCTATAATAAAAAAATCCCATTAACTTAAAGTTGACATGTGTCCATTTTTTTGCTTTTTTATTTTGAACTAGATTTTACCCGCTCGTTGCGCAGGATGGTTATAGAAAAGATTATGCAAGGTGTAACGTTTATTGAAAACATGGAAAATAAAGGTGGAGATAGATGGATTCATATCTGGTACATATGAAAGTATGTTTATCAAATATGCTTGTAAATACCAGATCTTGATCTCATAATATTAACATTGATTTTATTTGGTGCAATCAGTACAAACTGACATTTGTCTCCTAGTTTGATCTCATTATCAATCACAAAGTTTTTCCAGGCATCAGCGAAATATCCATTTTCTGGTTTCTTGATGTAGTTTACTTGCCAAGAATGGAAGAATTTGCCCTAGACAACAAATGTTATGTTGGTTGATTCTGGAGGCATGCATTTCTCATTAAATTCGTTTGGTATTTCTTGCAGGAAAACATAGATTATATCAAATATGTGAAGAGAGGTGTTTAATTGTGTAGGGTCTGAGAATTACTAGAATATAAGAATATTGAGTATTCTGGTTGGTCATTTTTGTTGTAAAGAGGGGTGGGTTATTTTCTGGCAGGCATTGAATCTCATCGTTGAAAATCACGAAGTAGTTTGGTTTTTCTTCTTCTTCATCTGATTCCTCAGAGGATGGAATTGTTAGAATTCCAGATTGGAGGATTTCTCGAAATTTTTCTGGTATTGCTGTTAGAGATTGAAACGGAAAAACAAAAGAAAGGATAATAAAGTGATTGAAAATCAATAGTCATATTTATAATAGGTATTGTTTAAGTGTGAAGGATGGGCTTTAAAAAAAAAAGTAACAGAAAAATAAAAGATTCTAAGTTTGTATTTGCTATAATTTACTTACCTTTTCTTGCTTTAATTAGATCAAGAGTGAGAGGATTCCGGGCTTGATCATATGGTGAGACAGTGAATGTAAGATTTCCATTGTACCGAAAGAGTAGTAAGTCTCCGGTTTTGATAGCATTAGTGGTCGTGAATTTTTGCTAGCCATCGGTAAGGTATAGGTTTTGATTTTTGCTTTCAAGAAGGATCTAGAAAGTTTTGGCATATATGATCTGAAAATACAATATGTTGGTGTTGTGACAGCAGCAAAGAAAAGTCGAACAAATGGTTCTGGGAAAACCTGCTGGCGGAAATACCAGAGAGTAGTTTTAGTTTGTGAAAGGAAAAATAATTATATATATAAGTTAATTTTTCATGTCTGTTTTTATTGGTATTTAGTCAGGTAGAGTGGGTCTAGGAAAAAAACAGTATTTATCTTATTGAATTGTAGAACGTTTTCGTTGTAATCAGAGAAGTGTAAAGGGAAAAAAAAGTTATTGATTAGGTGGTAAAAAAAGGATGGTATATCAGAAGAATGGTAGGGTTTTGTTAGGTAAGGGATATGAGCAAGTGAGAATACAGAGCATATTTTGTTGGGAACAAGTAACAAAACAGAAAGGGAGGAGGTTGTTTGTTTACCAGACTTTGTTGTTGGTCTTCATCGGCGATTAGAACCTCAAAGTATTGGGGTAGATGATGTTCAGAGGTAAATGCCATGGAAATGTAACGGGAAAATGACTTGTCTTTTTGAGAGAATGTAGTCAAAGTGTTATTCCTTGGGTATATATATTGAGGAAATATGATATTTAGGAAGGGGTATGATTTTTGGAATCGAGGAGTTGTAATTTGCAATCGAACAGTTGTATGGGGATTTTGAAAAGGTGGATTTCAATAGTTGTATTTAGTAATGTATTTAATTGAGATTGTGCGTTGATTCGTTTTTTTTTTTGTTCAGATGCATGGATTTGTTGACGGATAAAAAATGGGGTGTGATATCTAGTTTTTGAAGGTGGTATATCTATATATATATATATATTTATTAGCTGTGTAGGTTATAGGGTTAGCTTTTGTTTTTGAAGGTGGTATATTTATTATCTGTGCAAGTTATAGGTGGTAAAATGTCATTTTAGTTAGGAATTAATTAGGGGTAAAGAGCTATGGTATTTGCAGGGAAGCGTTATTTTTTTTGTTATGTGTTTATGTGAGAATCGGAGTGTATTCCATTAATTGGTAAATGTGATTCAAAGAAGTGACTGTGAGGAGAAGAAAAGAAAAGAAAGTAATAGGTGATTAAACATGAAGTTTTTTTTTGTTATATTACATAGAACTTAAAGAGCTAAAGCTGATAGAAAGTAAAATGTTCGGTGCAAGCAAAACTCAAAAAAAAGTGTTCCTGATAAACAGTTCGGAACAGAACATGAAAAATTACAGACTTCTTGATAGGCCTATTCTGATTGCAAATCACGGAAGGATATCACATGAATTCGAAGAGGCCTTTTCTGCATCGATAAATTGATACTTGGAAGAGGTTGGTTTCAATCAAAGCGAATTCACAGTGGTCTCCAACCCTGATGTTATTATCAAGAACAAACTTTTTCCAACCTCCTGAAAAGACTTTGTTCTTCTTTGAATAAATATACTGGACAGTCCAAATTTGGCTGTTTTTTGGTAGGCATAACTTGAGAGCAGTTCTTTTCTTTGGCAAGCAAGTTTCATAAAATTGTCGCGGGATGTGCTGCCAGGAAAATCAAAATATTTGTTTGGTAAAAAACAAAGCGTTATATATATATATATATGCGTTTATATGTGTATATATATATGTATATTAAAAGGCTATTGGTTAATAGATTGTTACCAGCACAATTGATGTTTCAACGTTTTTCCTTGTCATTGTACATGCAAATGTTGGAGGAGTTGAATCTGGGCAAGAAATTGGTTCGGTTCCAAAGCCTATATAGTAATGGTCTGGTTCATCGTCATCTTGAGATATATATGGGTCATCCAGACTTGAATTGTTGCCAGCTAAGGAAAAGCAATGGAACAAAGAAAAATGAATCAGGTTAAAAATCAAAGGGACTTACACGAAGTATAGAGTAGTGGTTTTCAGTAATAAGAATTGTTCTGGGGAGAACTAATTTGCATTGATTAGAATTTGGCAAAAGATATTACCTTTTCTTGATGTAATTTGTTCCATAGTGAGTAAAGTTGTTGTCTTGATGTAGATGAATGCGCTGAAACTGGTTTGATTATCCAATCGAATTGCTATTAGGTCGCCAAATTGTAGTTCATGATCTTTGACAAACGTTGACCATCCCTGAGTAAAGCATAGTTGTTCATTTGTTTGTATCAGTTGGACCATGTAAGTTTCTGGCAAGATTCCTTTCAATGTGCAATACAAGGATCCTTGGATATGGGGGAAATATTCATTTCGAAACCAAATTGGTAATGCCTGCAGTGAAAGGAACAATATTATCAGCAGTAATTTAATTTTTTTTTTGTATCGGTTCATATTCAGGAAGCAAGGTATGTATGCTAACCGGGAAAATGCAGAATAAATATCAGGTATCAGTACTAATAGAAGATCAAATCGGTTTTCATATTTGTAAATAAGAGATTGAATTTTTGTGCGAAACAAATGCAGAAATGGTTGCAGATATACACATGTATTAATTGATATTTATCAGAGCCATGTTTTCATAAGTACAGTTTATGGAATGACATGTTAGTTTCAAAATATATCAAGTTAGATGTAGAATTGTGGTTTAAACAGTTATTTCAAGTTATGTATGCTGGTGTTTATCATTGAAGATTCCATAAATGATCAGCTATGTTCTAATGTTGGATCTGGTTTTCTATCAGCCATTGTAAGGTACAACGAGAGAAAATTAGAAAGTGTCAGTGGCATCTAGAAAAGTCATTTTTTTGGGCTATTTGACTATGAGGTATTGGAATGGATCAGTTTTTTTATCTGTAAATGTAAAATATTTATGATTTATAGATTTTCATATAGAAAACGGAAACATAACAGATAATTTGAAGTTATTATATGGAAAAAAAGTGAGGAATTTTTTTTGTTTACCACTATGGTCTTCTGGTTTTCATTCTCCAAGTAGACGTTGAAGAATCGAGGCGGCAGATGTGGGTTGTTGCTTGTCATAGTTGATTGTGTTAGTGATCGGTATTAAGTCTGGGAGTGGAGTGATGATAACCAGATAGAGGAACGGAATTTGGGAGGTTAAAGAAGAGAAGTGTTTCGGGTAAGTTTCTAGCTTGGGGAAATAAAGGGAAGAAGAGTTGATAAGAAGAAAGATGGGCCAGTGATGAAAATTTATTGTGTCCAATGGTTGTTGTCAGGTTTGGAATCCGTAGTGTAGCAGGAAGGGGAAGTAATGGTATACAAAGGGTCGGCTGTGTAGTTGTTCAAAGAAAAGAAAGTGATGTGACAGGAGAATAGAATAGGATTTTTTCATGATTGTAAAAGCTGAATGTAGATTTGGGTTAATCTTTTTAAAGATATTAAATTGAATTTAGGTATTAAATTTTATTATATAATAATAAAGATATTATCAATTTAATTTAATTAAAGATAATTATTGATTCTAGAGGTAATAATATTTCTTCTATTGTATAGATCGTTGTGTAAAAATTTATTCGTTGAATCGATTGGAATATCATTGTGTAGTCAGTAAGTAAACAATGTGTATTGATGAATTGGTCCTAATCGTCGATGAAAGACAAATGTTTGTCAATCGAGAGCAATGTGATCTTAAATGTTGTAAATAAAGAAGTTTGGAGAATTAGCGGGCATTGATAATCATAGGATTGGATGTAATGAATCCAAACTTGTTCTGAGAGAATCAAAGAAAATAACCATGAATTTTGTAAAAGTTAAATCCAGTGTGTTTGTTTGGTAATATAGTGTTTTCAAACATAGCATTAGTCCATATAACAAAATGGGGAAAATAAATAATTGATAATTGATAGTTATAAATTATGGTAAAATATAGGTCGATCCTCTCTGGTGGAAAGGATGGTGGTCAAGGTGTTTTGTTGAGAAAAAATAAATTTTGCTTTGGATTTGAAGGAATATCTTACCAGATATTTCCATGCATTTGATCTTGAGTTATAACCAGTCAGAAGCTGGGATGTGGTTTTGAATTCATCTGGTCGATAATGGTTGATAATCAGGAGTGTAGAAGAAAAAGCACAGTGTGGATGGAAGATGATGAAATTGGTTTTGTCCTTTTTTTTTTCCGGTTCTTGTCCTTGTTTTTTGATGTAGAAATAAAGTTTATTGGGAAAGTAAAGGAGAAGAGGGTTCAAACTGTGTTGTCATTATTAACTGGTAGGATAAGGAGTGTTTTGAAGTACATGGAAAGACAATGGAAAAGATACTTATCTGTGCAAAAAAAAAATTTATGGTCTTGTTCTGGTGTTGGTTGTATATTTATTATTGTGTATCAGAATATTTATGAGGGAGATATGCAAGGGGAATGGAGCCGGGAAATCAATAAATTTATTTATATCTTTGCTAATTTAGTTAGATATATAGATGTTTGTATTGATTTATATGCATAGCTAAAGGTTCTTTTGTCCAGAAATTAACAGTTTATTATTTTTGTGTAGTTAAGTGCGGTAAATTAAGGTTTGTATTAGTAGATGTTATTTGGTAATTCCAAAAGGTAAAGACCAAATGTTACAAATAAAGGAAAAAATATGAAATTTTAACTGAAGATAAAATTTATAAAAAATTAAATTGATAAGAACATATTGGTTGATACATATTTACTTTGGTCCATATTTACTAGATAGGAAAAAATTAAGCAAGGGTAAAAAACATAAATGTGGTTGGTTTGTAATAAAATTTGTTTCCAAATTTAACTAACAAAATAAATGATTCGGGTAAGCCATTGGTGAAAAATTAAAAAAATAAAAATTAATTGTTTAGTTAGGGAGAATTATATACAAATATATAATATTATTGATTATAAGGTCTTGATATATATATATATATATTTATATATATATATATATATATATATATATATCGAAATTAAGTATTA
This sequence comes from Heritiera fomes, assembly GCA_032173925.1. Classification (NCBI taxonomy): domain Eukaryota; kingdom Viridiplantae; phylum Streptophyta; class Magnoliopsida; order Malvales; family Malvaceae; genus Heritiera; species Heritiera fomes. The sequence continues at coordinate 9,489,362 of JAPDPM010000014.1, read as the reverse complement.
AGTAGGGTAGGAATGTAAAAGAAATATGTTGACAAGTTAGAAACACAAATTTAAAAAGTAAATATAGACCATACTGATTGTTTATATAGAAAAAACTATTAGACAACTGTTTTTGCATATAATAATATACCATAGTTCGATATTTATCCAGATATAAGTCATTAATGCGGAGTGACAGCAGACATATAAGATTGGTAAGAGCAAAAGTTTTAAACAGTCTAGTTAATTATCTTATAAGGTTTTTAAGACAGGAGAGGAAAAGAAACAACAAAAAGTTCATAAAGTGTTCATGATGAGAAACCAAACAGAAACTATATAGATTCTGTTTAGCATTCATCAAAAGAGCGTAAAGATTATAATCTTTGCTAGAAACATGGTTGTTTGCTAAGCTAGTTTAAACAGAAGAGAGATTGCATGATGATGTCCATAGGATGATCATATTTTTCGTTTCCCTTTGTCCCTGGAGAGGAAAAAAAAGGAGAATATAAATCAGTAATAAATAGGTGGACAGACAGGATTAAAGACCAGGATAAAGAGTTTGTATTGTCAGGAAAAGATAAGAGGCAAAATCATAAAAAAAGTGTCATGTATGTGTCAAATAGGAAAATAAGGTTTATAATAATTGTTATTGAACGTGTAGTGAAGAGAACTATTTCTTTGATAAATATAAAAAGGATTATTGCCTTGGTAAATCCATAGATTGGGCATCAGGAGAAGTACGAATATTGATCAACCAAGTAATCAGATGGGTTTTGCAAGTATGGTAAAATGTGATTATCATATTTGTAATATAGCAAATAACCATCAGGGGAAAAGATCTATTTTTTTTGCTTGGACAGGATGGGGAACTGGGAGTAAAAGTAGACAATAGCGATAAAATCATTGAACAATATTTAAAAAAATGAATTGGATAAGCAACAGGAAAAGGAAAATATTAAAAATATGTAGTGATAAGTTTTATACCTAGATTTTAACTGTTTTAAGGGTATGTTATACATAGATGTGTCATCTTCTGTATCAGTTTGGGATCCAGATATTTCCTTTTCTTTTTCACTGCAGACAAATAAGAAATCTTATAGTTAACATAGAAAAGGATCAGTAAGAAGAACAAATTATAAGGCACATGGTTAAATTATATTGTTGTTATTGTCGAAACATTTACCTGAACAGTTTTCTTTTGGCTGAGGCAGAGGAGACTGTTTGCTGAGTTTTGGATGATTGTTGAGTTGGTTCTTCAATTCTAGGAAAGCAGATTGGAAAGACAAATATATTAGTCTTCAGGAGAATAGCATGGCATTTATTTTTACTGTATTCTTTTTCCCAGCTATGATTTACAGAACATGAATAAATAGGAGTACACATAGTGGACAAAATAAATATATACATAAGAATTAGTGTTGAGGAACAGAGTTTGATACTGTTATTATTAATAAAATGGTTTTGGTTTTGTTCTATTTTTATGTGAAGAGTTGGGATAACGGAGGAAACAAACCTGATTCCCTTTTGAGGAGTAGGAGTTTGAGAAGCAAATAAATCCTTTAGTAAATCAGTTTCAGGTTCTGGAGATGGGTGTGTTTGGTCAACATTTGGTATGAATGTTTCAGATGAATATGTATCAATAGGTGTAACAGGAAGGGAACTTTGTTCAACAACAATAGGAATATCATCGTTAGTCACAGCACAAGTTCTGAAAACAACAAAGATAGGTATACCAGAATCAAAAGATTGTTTTGCAAGATTGATTTTGAAGATTCTTTCTTGATTAGTTAAATCCTTGACAAATTCAGGCAAAACTTGTTGGTCAAGTGTTTGTTCCTTAAGTATGTCTTCCATAGGTTTTTGAATAAGTTCCTCTGTAGCTCTACCAAAAACCTTAAAGTCAGCCTCACTGGTGTCATCTTGCACATTGATACAAAGTTTGAAGCTGGTTGTTGCGAAACCATAGATAAAGGCATAGTTAGAAACAAGGGAGGAGTAAATATGTGATTCAGCAAGATATCAAGTTATAATACCAAGGACAAAAATGGGTAGAGGTAAAAAAGTATCTGAAATTATCTCACCATGGCTTTGGTTCTTGTTCACCATGTCCATCAGTTGGGCAACATAATTTGTTCTCGATTATCCTCAGTCTTTTGTTGCAGATCTTGCAACATTTGTAAAACCAGCCAGCAGAAAGATCAAATCTTATTATTTTTGCTTTGTAGGTAAAGAATATATTCTGCACCAGACAGGTATGATAGAAAATAGCATGGTTTATTAAAATCATCAAATGCAAAACGTGGTAACTGGATAAATATTTATCCTTTATTCTGCACAGACTATAAATAAACCTTTGATTGCAGAATATCAATCTTTAATAACTCAGCTATTTTCATTTTGTTTTCATGCATGTTATGTTGTCCTTCCTTTCTTATCCAGGTTTGTTCAGGGACAAGAGTGACTGCCAGTGGCTGATCATCATATCTAATAGAAATAAAGAGATAAATGTAGATATGAATATTCATGGAATAATTAGTGGATAAATATAGTCCAAACAAATTATAACTAGAAACCTGTCTTTCAACGGCTTAGCTTCTGGTATGTCAAAGTCTAAATAGACTTTGGTAGCTGTTGAACTTGTTAATGTACAACGACCTATAAATGTTAGATAAGATGATTAATGTGGAATGTAGATGGGAAAAAACAAAAGTTACCAAAATAAGGGTACAGGTCTGGTATTTACTCAAAAAGGTACGGACTATCATTCTAGATAAAACAATTGGTACAGTTATCCTTGAAAAAAGATCTTGTCGATCATCAAAAACATGAGCTGATGTAGACCATAGTGTAGCTTCAAGGATTTCCCCGCTGAAAGAAAAAGGCAAACAGATAAAAAGTAGTCAAGGGGAAAAGATTATTTATTAATGAGCATAAGCCAAAGATATTTCAGAAATGGTTTTGGTGTATGTACTGCTCATCTTGTATTCGAATATTTCTTGTCCACAGGATCCGGGCTATATTTGGTGTATCCATCAATGATATGGCTAACAGATGTGAGCAAACCAATAACATCTAGTATATAACCCTTTTTGTGTTAGATCAGGTATGATGGGAAGGAAAAAAAAACAGAAGGAATAAATATGGAATAAATAATAATGAAGCAACATAGAATAACAGTGATAGACCATAGGGAAGAAATGAAAGAATAAACAAGGATAATGATTAAGAAAAATAAAATAAAACCTGTGAAACGTTCTTTAGAACCAACTCGAGCTTCAAGCAAGTGGAATGGTTGGAGTTCAAAGTAATATAAAGGGAGTGGTTTTTGTGGATTCTAAATCTCAGTTAATTTGGTTGTACGAGCAAAGTTGATCACTGCTTTTTAGGTAATTGCTTTATAAAAATTCTTGGGTTTTCCAACAAAGAAATTTGTAATGTCATAGACAGTGCCTTCTTTGATAAATGACTTGAAAACCCGTTCATCCTTTTTTTGTATCATGACCTGCATTGCATTTCCTTGTTCAAATACAAGACAAAAAAAGAAGTAAACATCATATTAAATAAGGATGTCTAGCAAATTTTATAAAGAAGATATATAAAATTATCCAAAATTCCTTTTTCATCAACAACCAGCATATCTACAGACAAAAATATCTTTTCAATTCTTGGTAAGATTGTGTCCCAAATCTTGAGAACTCGAACTCGAACTTTCTCAACAGGTTTCAAAGGATTTAACTCGTTTAGGAATTGGTAGGCCATAGGGGTCCGAAAGAACAAAAAAAATGAAAACACTGCAGGGAAACCAAAAGCATATATACAGTATTAAAATAAGAGGAAAAATTTAATTTTGAAATGGTAAAAACAATAGGATGGGAAAAGACCAATCAGTGAAGAGGAAAAGTATTTGATCAAATAGAGGCAATTTACAGGCAGCGAGGAAAAAAATTAAATTATTTAAGCAAAAAAGGTATATTACCAAGGTAGTTACCAATAGTTGCCTGGAAAGAAGTATTTATAAAAAAATCATGAAAAAAAATAGATTTGTTATATCAAGCAGGATTAGCTGCACCAAATAAACAGGGAAAAACAATAGGACAAACATATTTGATAGCAATATGAAAACAAACAGCTTTTAAGAAAGAGATGTACCAAGGAAAAAAAAAGGCAAAAAAGAAAGGGAGGGGAGCAAACAATAAAATCTCTTCTATTCATAGTAATATATCATTATATTATATATTATATAAAAATATAATTTATAGAAATATATAATGAAACATATATAACAAAAACAAAAAAGGAAAAGAATGGAAGAATAGCAAGAGAGAACCTGAAGGCAAATCATCAAATATCTCAGAATAAACAATATTTTTTGTGATAAAAGAACAATGAGGAGCATCATGAGGAATCAGAATTTTTAAGCCTGTTCTTTTTGTGACTTTTGAAATTGCAACATATAATTGACCATGACAGAATACAGGTTTTGGTAAATATAGACCAACAAATTCAAGAGTTTGTCCTTGGTTTTTATTGATTGTCATAACATATGATAAACGAAGAGGAAACTGTTTTCTTTTCAAAACAAAGGGCCACTTTTGATCTTTAAGGACAAAACATATTCTAGGAATGAATACTTTATTCCCAATATGGCTTCCAATTATGATTTCAGCTTCAATAACATTTGAAACTAATCTGGTAACTATAAGTCTGGTTCCATTGCACAAACAAGATGTTTGATTGATATTTCTTAGCAACATGACCACACAACCTAATTTCAATGAAAGTTCATGGTTTGGAGCATTCGGGTATTTCAGTGAGTTCAAGAATTCCTGAGGATACATGATATCTTGATCAGCTAAATTTCCCTATGTTTGAAATTGAATCAAAGCTGAGATATCTTTTTTCTTCTCCTGGAATCATTAACAGTGCTTCAGAGTTTATAAGATCAACTGTTTCGTTGAATGGTGTGATAATTGCACGATGTCTGAGATATACTGAATCAAGAAACTGGTTTTCCAAATTTGGATAAACAGCTTTAATTATTGCCAGGATAGGCATTCCTTCATAAGGGAGCAATAAATCTGCAGGGATCTGGATCCATGTTTGGTTAATATCAAAATCAACAATAGCAGGGTTTATTTTGCCATTTCCAACATCCAAAATCCAATTTGCAAACTCTTCTGTTTGTTTTCTTGTTTCATCATTGAATAAACCATGTTGAAGTCTCATGTTTATGTTCAGAGTAAATACGTGGCAGTATTTCCAGAGGGTAGATCTGCTAATAGATGCATTGACAATTTGAGATCTTGTGCCGCCTGTTATGACAGGCAAGATTTGCCTGAAATCACCACCAAGCAATATTGTCTTGCCTCCAAATTTTAGCTGGTTGTTGACCAAAAGGAGAGAACATAATGTCAGACAAAGTTCTTTCAAATGCTTCAAAACAGTGCCTATGCATCATGGAAGCTTCATCCCAGACAACCAAGCTTGCAATCAAAATTAGTCTACTAAGTTCTGAGTTGCGCTTTATTTGAAAAGTTGATATTTCATCAACATTTAATGGGATTTTGAACCGAGAGTGAGCAGTCCTACCTCCAGGTAACAATAAAGAAGCTATGCTAGAAGATGCAACAGCCAAGACCACTTTTCGTGTTGATCGTAGGGCTGCAATTATAGTTTTCCAAAGGAAAGTTTTACCTGTTCCTCCATGGCCATAAACAAAAAACATTTTGCCTTCATCTTGGGTAACAGATTGGAGAACAGCTTGATAAATAGATTTCTGGTCATCGTTCAACATGAAAACAAGGTGTATGTGTTCTCTTTCCAGCTCATGAATATCATAATTCATCTCCTCTTGAATAAGCCTATCTTGCAACATATGTAATGAAACAGGTACAGGAAAAGGCAGATCATAATTTGACAGTGAGAATCCATGTTTATTAAAAAGGTTGTTAGCTTTAAATTGACATATATATTTTGAAATGACAAAAACTTAAGTAAGCTTTAATGTTTGAATTCATATTGTAAATTTGTCTTATCACACATGATTTTCTCAATCCATTTTCAAGTGATCATATCAAACATTAAGACCATGATTTAATGATGCATACTCTTATTAGTCTTAATACTTTATAAATGTTTTGAATATTTTAGAAAATTACTTGATGAATATTTATACTATGTTTTCATTTGAGAAAGTCAAGAAAAACTCCCACAAAAATGCCAAAATGTTTTGGGTTGAATTAGGATCAAAGACCACATCATTTCTAACCCAAAAAGTGCAGGAAATAGCTTTCTGGAGGCATGGGATCGATCCCCTAAGAGAAGGGATCGATCCCCTAGTGGCAGTAAGCTTTTTGGTGCAAAAAAAGGTCCCTCAGCCCAGAAAAATCAATTCTGGAAAGAAGGGATCGATCCCCTAAGGGAAGGGATCGATCCCCTAAAGGCAGAATGGCTTCCAACGGCTAGAAAAGGTCCCTCAGCCCAGAAGATTCAGATCTTGAATGAAGGGATCGATCCCATATGGGAAGGGATCGATCCCTTTGCCCGAAAATAGCCTATAACGGCTAGTTTTTGTGAGACAACGGTCATATTCAAGTTTTGGCTCCACCCAACGGCTAGAATACATCCAAGGGACTATAAATAGAGGCTTAGAAGCTAAAGAAAGAAACAGGAACTACTCAGCAACTCCAAAACACATATTCCTCAAATCCTCAAGCCTCAAACAACAAATCAAGAGCTCCAAAGTCTTCATCTTCTATCATTCACTTATCTCTTGTATTGTTTAGTTCTTGTAAACACAAAGATTCCTTGTAAAAGGGGAGGTTTCTCTTTAGCCTAAGAAAAAGAGGGAGGTTTCTCTTTAGCCTAGAAAAAGAGGGAGAGGAGGTTTCTCTTGAGCCTAGAAAAAGAGGGAGGTTACTCTTGAGCCTAAGAAAAAGAGGGATTGTAATCACAAATTCAAGATAGTGGATTTGAAGAAAATCCTTGAGAGCGTATCAAGGTAGAGGATGTATGCAAGGTTGCCGAACCTCTATAAATCGCTTGCGTACATTTCTCTATCCTTACTCTCTTTACTTATTTGCAATTATATTGTGCTCATTGAATTGAATTTATATTGCATGATTGAATAGCCTAGAGAACTTAGAAAATATTCATATAAGCTAGAGAATTTAGAAGAATCGAAAAACGGGCTTAAGGCTAGCTAAGAACCGATTCACCCCCCTCCCGGTATTGCCTATAAGAGCCAACAATTAGTATCAGAGCTTGGGCTCGAGATCGATTTAGACTAACCTCTATCGAGCAAAACGATCATAAATGGCTCTAGGTGATGATTTTGAGACTAGCTCACAAACTTTAGAGGAATATTCATTTGATGAGCTTCAAGATGCATTTAATGAGCTAAGTGATGAATATAAATCAATGCATGTAAAATATAACAAAAAGTTAAATAAATTTAGAAAAGAGAATGAAATTTTGATGAATACTAATGTTGAGTTAGAGGAGAAAATAAAAGATTTAGGCTCAAGGAATGATGAACTCAACAAGGTGAAATTAGAGCTAGAAAAGAAATTAGAAGTCATTAAAGATAAATTGGCAAATCCTAGCTCTTTGACTATTGAGGATGAAAAGGAGAAAGCTAGCTCTAGTGAATGTAATGACCATTCTTATGATGATTTACAAAATGCTTTTGATGAGCTAGCTAGTGAATTTGAATGCATGAACTCAAAATACAAGAAAATGATTACAAAATTAAAAATGGAAAATGATGAGTTATTGGATGCTAAGTTAGAATTGCAAAAGAAATTAAAAGAAGCTAACCTAGAAATAAATGAGTTGAATGAAAAGAATACAAATTTGCATAACTCATTTTCTAGGTTCTATATGGGTAAAAAAAATTAGATCACATGTTAGAGACCCTAAGAGCCTTCTTTGACAAAGATGGGTTAGGATATAATGCAAATAAAAAGGAAACTCATCTTAAGAATTTTTTCATAGAATTTTCTTGTATGCAAAAATTCTGTGCATAACATTTCACTTACATTTTCACTATGCAATAGGATAGGCCACACCTCACAAGCATGCACATATAGAAAAACTACATTTAGAGGAAGAGTTGTTAGGAAAATGTGGGTACCAAAGCATGCTATAAACAATGATGAATTGTGTTTGAAATGGATCCCTAAGGGATCTAAAATTGTGAACACTAACTCTCATGGACCCAAGAAAATTTGGGTACCAAAGCATGCTTGAATTTGTTTGTTATAGGAGTGTTGGAGCATGGGAATATAATGAAACAATGTAGTTTAAATGCTCAACACATCCTCATGGAGTTTGATTGTGCAAATGAGAAAAAGGAAAAGCTTGAGGATCCATCTCTGACAAGATCACAACAATTCTTCAAAGGATAGCTCAAGGTGAACTCAAAAATTCAAGGCAAAGCACTCTCATGCAAAGGAGTTTTGTAAGCTTAATTTCTTATTCCTTGAAGTTTTTATTTAATTAAATTATTTGTGCTTAGATGAGAAATTTGGTTGATAATCTTTAATGCATTGTGAGTTGAATGATAGAACAAAAGGCATGATGAATGATTGTTGAATGTTTGATGAATAGTACTTGATGTATTGAATGAAAAGCATGATTTTCAAATAATTATTGGATTTCTGCAGTTTGAGCAAGTTTGATATGTTTAGATAATATATTTAGTTGCTCAAAAATTGTCAAATATGTCACATATGCAAAATACCATGTCACGTGCATTAATGAAGAACTTGTATGTTGGAAATCAAGGCATAATGTTCACAAGTATGATGATTTGATGATATATGTGCTTAAAACCTATGTGAACAAGTTTGTTTTGACATATTTGTGGTTTCCAATGCCTGAGTTTTGTCAAAATATGCTTAACTCTCAAAATAACATCCTTTGAGGCCAAAAATACATTTTATTATGTAAATTCTTCCAAAATTGCAAAATCTTTTGTAAAATGGTTTTTCATTCATGTTTTCCATTCATACAAGTCCAAAATCATGTTTTACAAATGTTTAAACCCTTACTTGGACTTAAAATACTCAAAAACGAAGTTTTGGTACCTCAAAGGTTGGATTTTCTGTCAAAAACTACAGAAACAGGATGAGAGATCGATCCCTCAACAAGCAGGATCGATCCCCCCTTGAACAGAATGCAAAATCTATATTCTGGAGTTAAGGGATCGATCCCCCTCCTCAAGGGATCGATCCCCCCCAGGCCAGAAGGGCTTTCCTGCATGTTTTCAACCGAAATTGAGAAGAATTTTTCATTGTTTTGATACTTTCTCTCTTCTCAACTTAAAATTCATTGTTTTAACTTTTTTTTGATGAACTTTAAAATATGAAAATTCATTTTTCATTGATATCATGCCTCAACTCAATTAATTTGTATCATTCCCAATAAATGGTATTACTTTCAACAATCAATATCATTTTTCTTGAGCTCACAAGTGCAAAATCAGTTTTCTTATTAAAGATGGTCCTAAATTACATAAATCTTGAAATAATCTTGAAATATATTTTCAATGAATGCTTAAACATAATTTTTAAGATTTATTTCAATGATTTATGGATATATTTGAGAATTTGATGAACTTGTGCATAATGAATATTTTTCATTCTTTTTGTTATTCATCTTAGTCAAGCATGCTTATAGGATTATGTTTCTTAGCTTGACTCAACTACTCCACTCTAGGTTACATGATTATTATACATCTAGTGGAAGAATAATTAAAACTTGACCTTAAGGATTGACTTCAAATGTAAATTCAACAATTGGTATAAGGTCATAATTATTCTTGGCTTATAATTAGTGATGATAAATGAATCCTAAATGTTGAGTTACATGAAAATTTATCATCCATGAAATTAATTCTTTATGGCCAAATTATTATGGAACTTGAGCATTAATGACAACACAAACATTTGATACACATGCATAGACTCTTGATTGTTTTGATGATGAACATGCATGTTTGCTTAAGTTGAATCAATAATCATGCCTATCAGATGAGAATAGTTATTTCATGATATTATGTGCTTAATCTCACTCATAGCATATGGATTTTGATGATAAAATACATTTTAGCTTGATAATATTGATTCACTTAGGTGAAGCCATTTTAGTTAAAATAACATATACCCTCTAGAACGTTAAATAATGATAACAACTAGGGATATGGCTCTTAATTGATTAAAATGGTAATTTTGAATCTTTCCTTGCTCATAATTGGTTAAGGACTTGAATTGAAAATGAGCATAGGATTTTTGTGCTTGAAACCATGGAAGAAAATGTGTTTGCTTGAATACATTAGTGTTGAATCTTCCATATGGTATAACTTTGTGCATATGAATATGGATTAATACTTTATGATTGTATGCTTATGTTTAATTAATCCATATGCATATTTGATGATGTGTGATTGTGTTCTTACATATTTAGAATGATTATTTTCTTGACATGAACACACTACACATAGATATTGGAATCATGCAAAATGCCTAAGTCAACCATTAGTAACAATTGGCATTTAGATTGAAATAACAATTAGTATCATTGGCAACCATATTTTCAACAATTGGTAAGCCAAAACTAAATTGACAATTCTTCTTGTGCTCTTTAGTTTGAAATGACAAATATAGAAGAATCCATTTAGGATATTTTTGCATGAAACTCTTATGTGCTAGAATTTGTAATTAATTGCTATATGTCTTAATTCTATGCACACTCTTGTTTGAAAATGATTTATGAGCTCATGTATATGATATTTCATCTAATTTCAGCTCATAATCATGATGTATTACCATGCACTTTAGTTGGACCTTAGAAAACAATTAATATACTTAGGTGCTTGCTTAATTTCTTACCAATTGGAAACTTCTTGCGAAATTATTTATAAACAATTGGTATAGGATCATAAGTCATATTCTTTGCATGAATATTTCATACTCTTTGTGGATATTGACTTATTTATTTGTGCTATGAGTCTCATGTACTAACATGTTTCTTGTTGGATGGAGCATATTTATCTCTTCTCACATAGCCATGATTTTAGGAGGAGCATTTTTTTTATTATTTTTCCTTCTTTTTGCTATGACAAAAAGGGGGAGAGATAGATATTAAAAGGGAGAGATATTAAGGGGGAGAGATAATGTGGGAGAAATAGTTTGAAAATTCATTTTCAAAACCCATGCTTATATTAAGGGGGAGCTTTATAAAATCCTGCTTTATTTGAGGAGGAGTATTTTATTAAAGAACTTTCAAAGCAAATTTACATTAGGTTTTGTCATATCAAAAAGAGAGAGATTGTTAGCTTTAAATTGACATATATATTTTGAAATGACAAAAACTTAAGTAAGCTTTAATGTTTGAATTCATATTGTCAATTTGCCTTATCACACATGATTTTCTCAATCCATTTTCAAGTGATCATATCAAACATTAAGACCATGATTTAATGATGCATACTCTTATTAGTCTTAATACTTTATAAATGTTTTGAATATTTTAGAAAATTACTTGATGAATATTTAGACTATGTTTTCATTTGAGAAAGTCAAGAAAAACTCCCACAAAAATGCCAAAATGTTTTGGGTTGAATTAGGATCAAAGACCACATCATTTCTAACCCAAAAAGTGCAGGAAATAGCTTTCTGGAGGCATGGGATCGATCCCCTAAGAGAAGGGATCGATCCCCTAGTGGTAGAAGCTTTTTGGTGTAAAAAAAGGTCCCTCAGCCCAGAAAAATCAATTCTGGAAAGAAGGGATCGATCCCCTAAGGGAAGGGATCGATCCCCTAAAGGCGGAATGGCTCCCAACAGCTAGAAAAGGTCCCTCAGCCCAGAAGATTCAGATCTGGAATGAAGGGATCGATCCCCTATGGGAAGGGATCGATCCCTTTGCCCGAAAATAGCCTATAACGGCTAGTTTTTGTGAGACAACGGTCATATTCAAGTTTTGGCTCCACCCAACGGCTAGAATACATCCAAGGGACTATAAATAGAGGCTTAGAAGCTAAAGAAAGAAACAGGAACTACTCAGCAACTCCAAAACACATATTCCTCAAATCCTCAAGCCTCAAACAACAAATCAAGATCTCCAAAGTCTTCATCTTCTATCATTCACTTATCTCTTGTATTGTTTAGCACAAATATTGTATAGGCTTTTCATTGCGCCTAATTTCTGTAATCACTTGCCTACCTAGAGGCCTTTCTTTGATTACATTTCTTGTAAACACAAAGATTCCTTGTAAAAGGGGAGGTTTCTCTTTAGCCTAAGAAAAAGAGGGAGGTTTCTCTTTAGCCTAGAAAAAAAGGGAGAGGACGTTTCTCTTGAGCCTAGAAAAAGAGGGAGGTTACTCTTGAGCCTAAGAAAAAGAGGGATTGTAATCACAAATTCAAGATAGTGGATTTGGAGAAAATCTTTGGGAGCGTCTCAAGGTAGAGGACGTAGGCAAGGTTGCCAAACCTCTATAAATTGCTTGCATACATTTATCTATCCTTACTCTCTTTACTTATTTGCAATTATATTGTGCTCATTGAATTGAATTTATATTGCATGATTGAATAGCCTAGAGAACTTAGAAAATATTCATATAAGCTAGAGAATTTAGAAGAATCGAAAAACGGGCTTAAGGTTAGCTAAGAACCGATTCACCCCCTCTCTGTATTGCCTATAAGAGCCAACAAAGGTCTTCAAGGAGGAGCAAAATTTGGTTTTTCCAATCTTGCTCTGTCAACAAACAAATATTGGTTGGAAGATTATGGGTTAGTCGACAGTTGATATCTTCTCCCAAAAGATTCCAGTGCTAAGTCCATAACTGTAAAGGATCCTGAACCTCACAGAAAATGATAATGGTAAGAAAGAGTTGTCTTAATTTAGGTTTTGTTGCCCAACATGATGCTTGTTCTAAAGCATGATCCCATTCTTTGTCATCACCAAGAAGTCCCGGAGCACGACATGCTGATTGAAAAGTTGTATGTAAACAACCATCAATAGTCCTAAGATCTTCAAAGGTTGTTGCACCCTTAATATCATTCAACAATAATCTGAGAAAATATAGCTCACCAACAGCAGGGTTAACAAAATTTACTCATCTGATTGCTCGACCTCTTTGTCTTTGTTTCCAACTCTTATTTTTTTGAGACCAAACCCATTGAGTAGGAAAATTTTTATATGTCAAATCCCGAGCAGATGGATACAATTTGTTTGCTTGCATCCATTTGGTAAACATGGTGTTTTCAATCATTGGCTGTTGCAAAACATTCGACAGATGTGCATTGTCAGAAAAAGCAATATAATGCTGATTTGGCAAATGAACAGAAAGTCGAATCACTGCAGGATCTTTATGGTGAACTTCAAAACCAAACAGCCTCTAACATGCTTCATGAGATGAGATATATCTACAATCCAAGAAAGATTTAATCTCGTCAATTTGGATTGAGTCATGGCGGTTACCATTATGGTCCATCATTGGAATTTCTTCAATAATTGCCTGTGTTCTATCTGCACCTTTGTTTACATACTTGAACAGATACTTTACCAATTTTGTTTTCACACAGATCTCAACATTCAAGTGAGCTTGATGCCGAACAAGCAAATCCACATTATATGGAACGACAAATCTTGTATCAAGCATTATACCATTTTTTTCAACTATCATTTCTTCATTTCTTGGAGTTCTTCTTCTGTACAAAACAGGAGAATTTTCACTGATAACAGTATGAGATTGATATGGCTTAGGAAAATACTTTGAGCATTTACCATTTTTCATGCATGCAGCTTTGGTATTAACTGGACCATAAGGACTATGGATCATAAAGTTTGAAACGGCTTCATAAGCCATTGGATCCTTTGCTTTATTTGGAATCTCAGCAGATATAATTCTATCAATATCTTCTGATGTTGAATATCTATCCTCAGGATGTAGCCATAACAGGATATAAGAATGTGGTAAACCACGTTTTTGAAACTCAATAGTATATACAACTGCAAGGCAAAAAAAAAGATCGAGGAAAAAGAATGGTAGGACCAAGGTAAAAGGTAAAAATAAATGTTAAGGACAAGTCAAGGAAAAAGGGGAAAAAATGTTAAAGACAAGAGAAAAAAAAATAACCTGCTAGTGTCCGACCAAAATGTCTTTTATTGACCAAATCATTCATCAGAGCTTTTAGCCTTAGCTTAAATAGCCTTGTTAATATATCTGGCCTATCTTGTATTTTTTGTCCGAGAATCATTGACAGTGCAAGATCAATCTCTGGCCATTTTGGATTAGATGTGAAAGTTATGAACAGATCTGGTTCACCAAATTGCCTGCAAATAGCCATAGCATCTTGGTAGTTCTGGAACATGAATCGAGGGCTGTTGACAAAGGGTGATGGTAAAATAATGCATTTACCAATCGCATGGCTGTTTACATCACCCCTGGTGACTGCATCATGAACCCCTTGATAAATTTCTGATCTTAATTGTTGTTGATTGTCACGGATCCATTGTAATCTCATACGTTCAACACATAAATAAGCATCGACAACAAACTGCTGAAACAACTTTCCTCCCCTAAGTATAGTATGCTCGGTTGATAAACATTGCTGTATAGGGTATGCATAGTATTCCATCATCGTGACATTTTTTCGTTCTTTTCTGGTTTGTTGATTCAAATTTCTGTATTTGATACCTAAATGGAATCCATTATCACCAAAAGGAAAAAGTATTGGATATTGTATGGCCACAAAAGCAGGGTGAAGTTCATTGATACGTTTCAACCCATCAAACTTTTGATCAATAATAATATCCTTGTCATTTTGAGGACCTTCTTCCTCACCAAAAATTAAACCAGCAACTTCTGAAGCCGAAGGGAATTCATATTGTCGATCATGATGGTTTATTGCACCAATCAGCCTTAATTGAACAGGAACATATGCTTCTTCAGTAAATCGATCTCTTGCCATCCTAAATAACTTGACAATTGCATTAACTTGATCAAATATCTTGATCAAGGCTTTGACAATATCAATATCAATCGAGCAAGAGGTCTCAGAACGTTGTAAAACTTTCATACGATTTGTTGCTTCATTTTGTGTGTCACATATATATAGCTGTGCAAATTTAAGAGGTTTACCAACAAGCGGTAATAAAGACCCAATTCGATGATGAACTTGACCTCCAATCTTGAAAACATAAGGCCCACGTCGGTCATTAATATGATTATCAACTTTCCCACCTATGAAAGTAAACTGGAATACTGAATTATAAGCTCTGATATTTTCTCTGAAAATTCTAGCTCTTCGTCCACCTCTATGGTTCAATAAGTTATCAAGAAAGGGTGGAGTTATTCTTAGTGATGGAAGAGCGATTGTACCCTGCTTGCAGCACAAACTAAAAGTAGGGAATTGACTGATTCTACATTTGTTGATCCTCTCATCATACCACATTTTGGCACAACAGTATGGGCATTCATAGTCAAGACCACCAAGATTCAAAGGCTTAAAATATTTTCCTGATAGAAAAGGGAAAAAATAAGAACAAAAGTTTGGCAAATATATGATCTGGACGGGTAAAGAAAAGAAAAACAAAAAAAAAAGGAAGAAAGAACAGTATTAACAAAAGAAATTATAGGATAGGCCAAGATAAAGAACTAACGATTTCGATATTCTGAACCAGATTTATCAGTATCATAACCTGACAAAATTAAACAAAGGAAATAATGAGGAAACTATAGAAAAGAACAGGAATACAAAGACAAAAAATAAAAAAAAGAAGAAAAAGGCAGATTTAAAGGGACAAGGAAAAACACAAAGAGCGGGAAATAAAAGTGCAAAAATAATTTTGTTTTGAGAACAAAGAGAGAAAGAAAAATTACCGTGACTCAGAGAAGTAACCAAACTGAGATTAGAACTTTGAATGACAGATGATGTAGAAGGTTTAAACGCTGGATTAATTTGAGGAACAGATTCCTGAGATTTGTTCGATCCACTTGTAGAACCGATGTGATACAGAGAAGCAACAGATGGAGAACACTGAGCAAAACAATCATCAAATCTGACAGATGACACAGTATCACCAAAGGAGACAGTTTCTAAATCACCAATATTAACTCTGGAATGTAAAGTGATAGAACTGGCAAATTTCTTGTTATTCAAAAGGCTTTCATGACTGACAAATCTTGAAGATACAGGCAAAGATTGATCTAATTTATTGTCTGTTCTTAGATCTGCAATGAACAAATACAAATAAATTAAGATAATAGCATAACAGGAGGGAAAAAAAAAGAAAGCCAAACATGGGAACGAAACAACAATAAAAAAATAAAGACATAAATAAAAAAATGAATAAAAAAAGAGGGAGAAAGGTTAAATCACAAAGAGAATATAGCGACATTTTTCTTGAAAATCATGTTCAATATCACAAGCAGAGAAAACAGAATCCATTAAAAAAAAAGCATGTGCAGGGAGCAAATCAATAATAAAATTCACCGGAGAAGGGATTGAAATGGGGAAAAAAAAGGGAACAAAGGGATTCCACCATTTTTATTATAAAGAAAATAAGATTACTAACCAACAACAACTGAACAATCCTGCAATTGATTCAAATCCAGGTCAGTTGGTTTGGCAAGTCTAAAAAAAAGGGTTAAAAACATGAAACACAAACAAAACTAACAATATTTAATAATTTTAAAGAGAAAAACGTCTACATTACCTACGTCGCTTTTGTTTGATAAATTCAGAACGACTTAATCTTTTTGCCTTGGCCACATCTGAGAAAAAATCAGAAAATATAAATGATAAATAATGGTGTTTAAAAAAGATAAATTCAGAAAACATAAACAATAAGGAAAAAAAATCAGCACCCTAAAAAAAGATAAAAGGCCAAAGAAAAGCAAAAAAAAAAAAGGGAAAACATGAGGTAAACAATTGACAAAATACAGACCTCCTTTGTTCTGTTGAAGAAGACCTGGATAACAGAAGGAGCAAATCAGAAATGCAAAAAAGATTAAACCCCCCTCAAAAAAAAAAAAAGAAAGGCATAAAATATACCATGTATCATTAGTGGGGATGAAACATTAGTTTTATCTTGCCTGTCGAACTAATAATCAAAAACAGGACGAACAACATTCAAGCAAGGAGCAGAAAATGGGCGTTGCTCTAAGGAATCAATATTTGACAAAGAAACATTTGAATCTATATTCTTGTGCCGAACGTCAAAAGGAACGCAAGCCGATTGAATCATATCAGACTGACAAACATTAATACTCTGATGACGAGCATTATGATGTCCAGATAAATTCTGACCTGGTATCACCTGAGATTGTCGACTATAACCATCCCTGCAATCTTTACGTTTCTTATCCTTAACATATTGACAGCGTTTTAGTCTGTTCCACTCACTTGACTCTCTATCGACCATTTTAATTGATTTCACAAGCAGTCTAAGACAAAAGAACAAGAAGAAAAAACAAACGATGCAGACAAAAAGAAAACTTAGCTGCTCCGGATAAACCATATTGTAGTGAAAGAGAAAAACCATAGACAAAAATATTTGATTATCGACCAAAAGAGAACAGAAAAAATGTATCAAACACAAAAAAAAGGAAGCTATGAACGAAACAAAAAAGAACAAAGCACGAGGAACAGGCAAAAAAAAACCACACAGAAAATATAATGCCAAATAAAGCAAAAAAAAAAGAAAAAGCAAAAAAGAAAACACAAGAATAACTTCTCGAAACACAAAAAAAAGGGAAAAAGCAAAGACAAACTAGGGCAACCAAGCAAAAGAACCAAGAGGAACAAGCATCCAATGGCAAAACCAAAACACAAAACCAAAAAAAGCAGGAACAGGGGAAAAAAAAGAGAGAGAAACCTCCAAGGAAAAGAGAAAAACAAAGGAAAACCAGATAAGAAAACCAAGGAAAAACCAGGTAAACATTATTAAAGTACCGGGAGAGCAAACTAACCAACGAAGGAATGATCACTCAACCGATAAGCAGCAACCTACAAGGGATAAAAAAAAGTCATAAGCAGAAAACAAGAAATAGAATCAGGATAGAATGACCAAAAGGTAACAATAACGTAGTTTGTACAAAAGAGGGAAAGACATAGCAAGAATGAGGCAGGGGAAAAAAGTAAGAGAACAAAGCGAACGAGAAAAAGATACAAAAACAGAAAGCATCAGATACAAAACAGAGCAAAAATAGATATGTAAAACATAACGGGCAAAAAAAAAGCACAGGCGGGAAAATAAAAGGAAGCAAAAAGAAAAAGTAATCACAAATGGAAACAGAAGGGGATCCAATATAAACAAAATAAGGAAAGGTAGGAAAAATTCAATTAAAGCGGCAACAACAAAACATAGAAGTTTTAAATGCGAACTAATAGCTACCAAGGCTACATCGTTGGGAGAAGAAAGCCAAAAAACTTATAAAAAGCGAGGAAAATCGAGGGATACACAAAGGATTAAAGAGATACGAAGCAATGAATACACCCAAACCACATACATAAAAAAAGAAAGGGCAACACAACGGCAATAGAACCAGACAAAAGAGGCAGGAAAACAAAGGGAATAACAAAGAACAGAAAACAGACGCAGGGAAAAATAAAACGTGCCTAAGGACAAAGGAAAACAATAGAAGAACAACCAGGCAAATTCAAGGAGAAAAACACAAAGAATGAGAAGGAACAAACCGATCAAAGTCTGACAACGAACTGATAAAGAAGAATATAATTACCAGGAAACAAAAGGAAAACCAAGGGAAACAACGGGAAAACCAGAGCAAAAAAAAAGCCCCGGAAAAGCAAAGGAAAAAACAGAGCAATCAGCAAAACAACATCCCAAATTAACACCTTAATAATCCACGTGTCCAACCAGGTAAGGTCCCAAAACAAGATTACAGCAGAAACGGGAAAAGAAGAAACCTTCATAAAGGACAAGCAAAACTGGCGGCAAGACACACAATCATCAAACACTGGGAAAAAAGGACACATAAAAATGGCCCCAAAGAAAACCAACCAGAGAACATTGAATGCAAAACCTAGAAATCTAAGCGTATATCCCACAAAACAAGATACACGATATCCAAAACATAGCTAAGTACGACTCCGGGAAAATTGAAAAACACCAGGCAAAAGACAATCAAACCAGGAACTCACAAAAGAATGACAACAAAACCAGCCTAGCAATTTTCAATGGAAGACAACGAAGAGAGGGACAAACACGAGAACAAAGAGACAGCCAAACCAAGAAAATGGCAGGAAAACCAAAAGCAACAGAACCGCATTTAATGCAGCAAAAGAAAGATGTAGGGGAAAAAAACCAGAGAGAAAAGAAAAGAAAAAGAAAGCAACGAAATGCAAAATGAAAACAACGACAAGAGCTAAAAAGCAACGAAAATAACATGCGGCAACTAAACAAAATGAAAACGCGTTCAACGGAAAAGGCAAGAACATGGCTTCACCAGGGGTGAGAAAAACGACCAACTTTAATCTATTCTATAATTGTCTTGGTAAATATTGTTTTTATTTTTTTCACAATTTTTATATGATTTTGGTTTGATAAAAAGCATGCCATAGCATGAGTTAAAATACTGGCGGGTATAAAAATTATTCATTAATAAATGGATGGCTGTCATATAGCACTTCATTACATTTTTAGATGCAATTTTTTTGTTTCTAAATTTATAATTAGTTTTAATTTTTTCTTAAAATTAAAATATTAAAAATAAATTTAGTAGTTTTTAGTTTCATTTGTGATGTTTTTTAATTGAAATAAAAAAATATCTATTTTTAAATTTTTTTAATGTTAAAATAGTAAAACTACAAAAAAAATGAACTTACTATAAAGAGAAGAGAGAGATAATGAAAAGTTCAAACAAAAAAATTGAAAAGAATTAAATCAAATATTCATAAATTTTTTCTTTTATAAATACTATTATTATTTTCCTAAAGTTAAAATAAAAAAAAGAATCAAAAGATATGAAAAGTGGAGAGAGAACAAATATTAAAATTTAAAGAATTTTTTTAAAAACACTAAACCAAATATTCATCCTAAAAAAACAAATATTAAAAAACATGTATTAAAATTTTTTAAAAATTCAAATCAATACCCAAAAAATTTGGTTTTCAAAAATTTGAATAAAATACTAAAAATATTACAAACAATATAAAAATTCAAAAAGATGATAGAATTATAGTATAAAACAAAAAATTCCAAAAATAAATTTTTGAAACTTAAACACAAATAAACACAAAAAAATCAAAAAATAAATCTAAAAATCAAAAAACTTTCAAAAATTCTTGAAATATGAAAATTGAGGGCTATAAAAGGAGAAATAAAGTAATAAATAAATAATTTTAATATTAAACACCGAGAGATTACAACAAATAAAAAGAAAAAGTGATGATAGAGATTAATCTAATCTAAATTTATCTTGAACAAACAAATTAGGGTCAATCTGAATAAAAATTTGAATATTTTATAAGCTTTTTTTATTGTGGTTTATTTAATTTTCTAACTTTGTGTTAGATTTTTATTTTATTAAAAAAATAAGATGATTAATTGATAAATTAAATATTATCACTTTCATTTAATAAGTCAATATTTTTAAAATAATTATCTTGATTTATTATTATTTTAATACTATTTATAATATATAATTTTTTAACTGTGACTAAACCTGAAACAAATTAGTTTCAAATTGTTAAAACGAATGAGGATATCTATAATTTACATCAAAAATTAATATATAATTTTTTTAAAAAAAAGTTCCATGCGAAGCAAAGATATCATTCGAATTTTTAATAAAAGTTAAATTTTAAAATATAAAATATTAATCATTAAAATCAATCAATTATGTATAATAAACAAATTAATAAAAAACATTGTTGTCAAAGATTAAATGTAACCGAACTCATTTTGTACCATTATACATACGACAAAGATGATAAATGAAGTCGGGAGTCTGATTTTGACGGTTAAGAAAAACAATATGAGGTGCAAGAAAATTTTATTAAAATATCTTTGAAGGATATATATATATATATATATATATATATATATATATATATATATATATATATATGAGATACATTGATAATATATAATCTTCATATATTATTAATACACCAAAGGTTGATACATTATCAATAAATCATTATGAGTAAATTAAAAAATTTTATCTGTATATATTTTTAAGGGCTTGATTTTTTTTAATCTGCATATTGATGAGATGTCAATTTTTAGTACATGAAAAGCATATAAAGATTATATATTGTTAGTACATCGCATACAAATCCATCTTTTAAATGTTCAAAATTGCCATATTTTAAAATCGTGTCCATATTATATGGACCCGTTTAAGTAGAGTTAGGGTAGTGTATAATCAGGTTCGAATATGGTTTGAGTAATGAAATTACTACCTATCACGGGTTCGAGTTGTTATCTTAAAGTATCCGGTATCTAAATCCAATTATAAATAATAATTAATTAATATGGTATTTATTTTTTGTATATAAATTATTTATTATTAATGTTTTATTTAATTAAATTAATTCATTAAATATTATAATAATGATTTTAACTTTATTTATTTTTATGAGTTAAATTAAATTTATTAATTTAATTTTTAATTAAGTTATTTCAAAATTGATTTTAAATTTAAATTTGAAAACCAAACTTTAACTTAATAAATAAGTAGTTAACGAATTTGGATAGTTAAAAGAGTATTTCCTATTTTATAAAGTTAGAATTTAAATAACATAAATTAAAATAATTAGATAATTAATCTGTTGGATTATGCCCTTAGAACCATTCATTAGATGATTGACTTTGGCATTTTTTTATGTATCATGACATTTTATTTATCATAGTTCATTATTATATTTGTCTTATAACTGCGTAATATAATCTTATATGATAATGTCCTTAGAATAGTAATAACACACTATTCTTAAAATATCCCTAGTCAAGTATTATTGTGAACAAGGATAACAATGATACGATAAGACTAGTATGTGGTTGACTGATGACCATTGTCATGGATATAGGATATCAAGTCATCACATAGGTACATGTTAGAGAACTATGTACTGGATCGACCCTCCATGAGAACGCTACATGGATTGTTATATGAGTGTCATAAGCAATTCTCATAGTGATGATGGTGTATGTGATCCTTTGACTTGAGATCATTAGAGATCCCAACATAGAGAATTGCATACTTTAATGCTGCTAGATGTCATTCGTAACAGGATGGACTATAAAGGTAGTAATTGGGTATGCCTTGATCTATGTAGAGGGATGTTGAGTGATCAAGATAGGATTTATCCCTCTTATATAACAAGAGTGATGTCTTGGGCCCTTTGATAGAGTGAGACTAAAAATGCATGGCCGTGCTCGAATAAGTCAATATGAGATATTGATTTTATTTGTTTAATTAGTCTACTCAGGAATCAAGAAACGTTGATTAGACTATACAAGTGTGACACATTCCATGACTTGTGTCTAATCGAGACATCAAAGGATAAAGGGATTAGACTACACGGTAACATCTATCACGAGTAAGGTTATGTCGAGTCATTGACATTCTCGTTACATGGGTAGCAATGATGTGTTGCTAGATACCGCTCATTGCCTATGACAATTTTGTTATTGCCATTGTTTTGAGAACCTATTGGGTCGCACACTTAGAACGGATCAATGAGGAGCTTAATTAATCCTATTCTGAATTGGATTAAGGATATATCTAATCCTATTCTGAATTGGATTAAGGATATATCTAATCCTATTCTAAGTAGGATTAGAGTTCTGTTTGGCAGTAAATTTTAGGGTAAAATTTACTGCCTATAAAAAGGATGTTTTTCTAAAACATAGCCGCACTTTTTTAAAACAGAAAAAAAAAACGTTCCTTTTAATCGAAGCTAGTAGTTCGGTTATAAGGAATCAAAACGCTCTTCAAGGCTTCTGATCGTGAGACGTTCAAGAGTCGTGAGATCCGTTCGTGTGGATACCATAGAGGCAGGAACGAAAAGTTGCTGCTTGTGACTCGACCAACGACAAAAAATTCAGAGAAAACGTTAGGTAATATCTCGAAACCCTAATCAGGCAACTCTCCGAATCGATCTTGGTGGAGGCCGAATGATTTAAATTCCGTTGCGTGTTGTTTCGGTTTCCTTCATAATCATATTCGAATATTATAAAAACTAATCGAGTTCGAATTCATATGTCTCAAATGTAATGGATATTTGACTCGTTTATATTCCTATCTCTATGTATAGACCAGGCAATTCGTGTTTTTAATTTGTTTTCGTATCATATAAAATAATGTTCGTATCTTGTAAAATATAAAAATTTCGTGTCAAAATTCGTATTGACACTGAAAACATAAAATCCTATTTTTAGCTTTTACAATATTGATATACAATTTTTATTTAATTGTAATCTGTATCATCTCGTATCTTATATTTATATTATTTTTGTGTCGTATAATTATATTGTGTCTAAAATTTTCAGATGTATCTACCTGCGTATGGTGATAATAAATGAAGCGTTTTTTTTTCCTAAGTTGCAAATTCATGGCTATTATTTATTTGGGTTTTTACATAGGTACAGCTGCACTTGTCAGTTGTCACTGTCTTCCACATTATTTTCAATCCTAATACTATTATGTATTACGTTTTTGCACAAATATAATTCGTAGCGTATATAATAATCCTATATATTAAAGAAGAAATGATAAATATTAGTATTCTGTTTATTTGAGAGAGAACAATTTTTTTATAATGAAAAAATGCGGATACTTATTATGTCTCAAAGTTTAAATTGTCAATGAGAAGACCAAATAGACACCCTAATGTATATGCTTTTAAGTTATAATAACATATCAACCATATCTTTAATATAGGTTGGCAAAAAATATAAAAAAAATTAGCATTAATTTTATGATAAAAGTTATATACATACATATAATATACATATTATTTCACACATTCAGATAGAATATAAGTTTTCAAAAGTTTATTATAATTGTAACCAAAAAAAAGTTTATTATAATCCATAAAATTTTTAAATTTAATATTTTTACTTAAAATTTTAAAGTTAAAAATAGATATATAAATTTATTATTTAAATATAATATTTTAATGCATATAACACTGTCTAATTTTATTAATAAAATCCAACCCTAGTCATATTCCACATCCCAAGCTAATATAAAGTTCGTTTATGCCTTGAAAGTCATAACCGCAAAGGCGCAAACAATGCAAATCAAATAATCAGATCAATTTCTTCAATGATTTTCACAACAGTGTGACAATTAAGTTTTGGTATATCTTAAAAGTTTTGTTAAGAAACTATTTTAAGAAAAACTATATCATCACTTAAACGCTATTGATAGTCATATTACATTCGATCTAATAAATCTATACGCTATAGGTGAAAATTTTGTATTTTTTATAGAGTATTCCTACGTTCTCCAATTCTTTGTTTTTCTTTATTTTTATGCATATTAAAGAAAAAATATATATATTTTTTAGTTTTTAATATAAAAATAAAAAATATTTTTAAATATAAAACAACAAAAAAATTATACATGCCAAAATCGAAATTGAAAAATTCCGTCCATATGCGCGCACACACACCTATTACAAATCCTCACACAACAACACTGCAAAATTTTCACATGTAGCACGAAAATTGATATCAATATTGTTGAATAGCTTGTAATAAATACAAGGGAACAAGTTCCCACATTGCTTGTAAAAGTGTAAAGTGATATATTTATAAAGGGAAATCAACTCTTAAGAGTAATTTGGAGTCAAAGGGGAATTGGCTTTGACCATTTGGCTTGAGCTTGCTTGGCTTGGGCTTGAGCTTGCTTGGCTAGAGCTTGGCCTATTTTAAAAGTCAAAGATGGGCACTTGGGCACTTGGCTCTTTGATTTAATCCGAATATTTTTAATTTTGCCAGAAATATTTTAAATTCTTTTTTGAATTTAAAATTGTTTTAAACTGTTTCAACAGACATATTTTCAGTTATATGTCTGGAACAGTTATGTCTGAAAAATGAATGGTTGTTGTTTAACAGACAATCACAACCATTCATTTAAGCCTCTTCACATTCTATATAAGTGTTGATTTCCAGAAACTCTTTACTTTTACATTCTGACTTTTCACAATATTCTGAAGGCTTTGTTGTATCCTGGGGTAACTTGCTTTTGTGTGAGGCAATATTACACTCAAGAAAGTATAATTCTACACGCCTCAAAGCCATACACTCTGATTATTTATCTAACAAATATACCATTCAGAATATTTTATTTTCATCAAAACATATGTCGAGTTACTATTCATTACATACAGTTCTCAATACAGTCCTAATATTTACATATCAATCTATTTAAACCGTGTATACAAAAGGAATCTCAAATGTGATTGAGTTTTGGGCCATCATGGCCAAGGCAACAAAAAAGAAAGATCTGTTTCAGGTTTCCATTGGATGGACCCCGACTACTTACAATTTTGATAAACTGAATTTCGATGGATCAGCCTCAGCTTATAATGGAAAAGCTGGTGCTAGGGGCATTTTTCGAGACCATACGAGAAGATGGCTATGTAGCTACTCCCGAAATATTGGCTTGGCCTGCAGCTTGTGTGTTGAGCTTTAGGGTCTTAGGGACAGCCTAAGAATTGCGTCCAGCAAGGGTTTTAACAATCACTTAGTTGAAGTGGACTCTCAGTTAGTGGCAAGCATTGTCTCCAATGGTTTGGTTCTTCACATATTTTCTATGCGTTAGTTAATGATTGCAGGGGTTGTTGCAAAGATTGAGGAACGTCAGATTACCCACATCTACAGTGAAGCAAATGAATGCACGAATATCCTGGCCAAGATGGGTGCTGATCAGGATGACGTAGGAAATTCATACATATAAATATACCCAAGATCTCATGTTCATCGTCAAGGAAAGATTAATACGGAAGCGTACCTGAATCTATTGAATTGATTTTTTGGGATTACACTATGTTTGGATTGGAGGTAGGGAATGGAAAGGAAAGGAAAACAAGGGGAGGTTGAAAACCTTTCCTTTGTTTGGGAAAAAAATTAATTTAGGGAAAGGAAAGGGAGGGAAAGTGAATATCCCTTACTTTCCCTTGACTTACTCAGTTTTTCAATACCCCAAATTAGGATAAACAGAGAGGAAAGGAAACGTGAAAAAAATTTAATAATGTAAAATATTAATTTTAACCTTTTTATATCTATATTGTTTAACCTAGCTGAACATATTATTTTCAAAGAAAAAGAGGAGATTGTTGCATAGTACCTGCCTACAAAGAAAAAAAAGATTGTTCTTATCATCATCAAGTTTTATCTCTATCAATGAAACTTTTACCTCTATGTAATTATTTTAATATTATATATTTTGTCTTTTTTATTTTTTTTATTTACTCTTTGCATGCAATTTATGATGTTTTGTTTAGTCAAATCGAGCTGTAGTGCATAGCTATAACAGGTATGTTTCGTTGATGTTTTTTAAGCCATAATACATAGGCTATTGTCCCTTACAAAGGCCGCCCAATGAGTTCTTTTTCTTTTTTGGTTATGTTTTCTAAGAATTACCTAGAAACCGTTGAGTTCTTTTTTTGCGATGGTTCCAGTTGGTTCCAGTTAGTTCCAGTTAGTTTTTTATTTTTTTTTGTTATGTTTTCGTTGAAACCGTAGCTTTTTAGCTCCAAAGTAAAAGCCAAAATATGCTCAGGTTCTAGCTTCTAGGGTTTGGTCTTGCTGATAGCAATTCACCAATTCTCCTTTGTTTTATTTTTTTTCCTTTATTTTTTATCTTAAAAAATTAATAAATGAATTAGATCTAATGATTACAAAATCAATAAAAAAACTCAAAATTAGTGTTGAAACTTGAAAGTTCTCTTCTGACTTAATTATTGTACAAATCGTAAACGTAAAAGAAGGGTTAAGAAATTGTGTGAAACATATGAGATTAGATAATCAAGATAATAAGCATCTAAGAATATTAAAAGTATCATGTCGGCCAATGAGATTGATTGAAGATATATACATGATTCAAACGCAAGTGCAATCTTTGACAGATGTGTGATTCATGTTTATGATTCAATTTCAGGTTGACTGAATATATATACATATATAGTGGATGAATATTCCCCTTAACATGAAAGTTGATTTCTCTTTTCACCCGGCACTGAAATTTGAAAACTTTGCTCTTAAAAGGCCGACATCAATTACGAATACAAAAATTATTGGATCTAAAATTGAAATTTCTCTCTTAGAATGTAGGCTAATTATCTGACATGTGGGAAAAAAATAATATTTATATATGAATATATTATTAATTTCGATATTGATTTATTAAAATATTAGGATAGAGTTATTTTAAACCTAAACATTTCTTATCAAACCTTTCTTTTTACTTCCACTCAGTTTGGTGAGTTATTTTAGCCTTTTGCTCATATCCGAAGAAAACTCTCATTTGGCTATAATGATTAGTGGTCAAATTGTTGAGATTTCTAAGTATTATATTTGTATCATTAATTTTACATTTAATTTTTATTAATATTATTAATCATTTATCATAGATGGATAAAGAAATAAATGAGACAATGGTTGAGTATTTGTGGAGAGAAAATCGTCGAAGAGCAGTTGTCTACATTATGTGTTTAGCTGTTTACTAGTACATGCGACAAAAACGACCACGAAGAGAAGTTATTGATCGTTGCATGAGCCTAGAAAGAGATAGGGTTAGAGATGAAATAATGAATCAAATTGTTAGTACTGAGAGAAGCCGCAATATTGTAAGAATGAGACCTAGAGCTTTTCTTGATTTATGTGCAATGCTAAAAAGATATGGTGGTCTAGAACCAACAAGACGAGTCAGTGTGGAAGAGCAAGTTGCTAAAACCCTTTATATATTGTCACATCATGCAACAAGTAAAGAAATACAATTTTGGTTTAGACGTTTGAGAGATACAACTAGTCGTCATTTACATCGTGTTTTAAGAGCTATACTAGAGTTGGAGGAGAGATTCCTTAAACAACCAAATGGCTCATGTATTCCAGTCGAGATACTTGAAAGCAATAGATTCTACCCTTATTTTAAGATAAAAAATGTTAGTTACTTTAATTTAATCAAAAGTTTGTTAATATTTAGATAAATATTAATAGATAAAATCAACATCAGGATTGTGTAGGAGCTATTGATGGAACACATATTAGAGTCAAGGTTTCAAATGCAGATGCTCCGAAATATTGTGGCAGAAAAGAGTACCCAACACAAAATGTTTTAGCAGCATGTTCATTTGATTTAAAATTCACTTATGTATTACCTGGATGGGAAGGTACTGCATCTGACTCAAGAATTATTAAAAATGCACTGTCAAGGGAAGATAAGCTTATTATTCCAGAAGGTAATGACTATAATTATAAACTTCAAAATAGTGATATAGTTATAATTTTGAATAGGTAAATATTATCTTGTTGATGCTGGAATTATGTTGAGAAGCGGATTGATTGCACCATACAGAGGAGTGCGCTACCATTTAAAAGAATATTCAAATAATCCACCAAGAAATTCTCAAGAATTATTCAATCTTAGGCATGCATCTTTGCGTAATGCAATTGAGAGAGCCTTTGGTGTTTTGTAAAAAAGATTTCCTATTATAGCAAGCGCAAATATACCAACATATGGAATTCAGACCCAAAAAGTAATAATTTTAGCATGTTGTATTCTACATAATTATCTAATGACTGTAGATCCTGATGATTCTCTTATTGATGAGGTTGATCGTGAACTAAATGTTGGACCTGTTGAACAAGAGTATTGTACTCCTAGAAATGATAATGAAGATACTGCTCGAGGAGAACAAATAAGAGATTCTATAGCTAATGCTATGTGGATAGATTATAGAAATTAAATAGTTATCAATGTTTGTAGGTTTTCGTGAATTTATATTTGTTTTGTTAAAGAGACTTCATGAAGTTCTTTGATTATCTAAATATTGTTATTTCATTTGAACAATTAAAGTACTTATTTTCAATGATTATATATGTTATTTTTATTTTAATTTTTTTCATATTTCATGTGAATATGTAGATTTAACTATGCCGAGAAAGAAAAAAAATGGTTACTACTAATGAAAGTAACAAAAGCACAAATAAGGATGATGTTTTGACATGGACACCAATGATGGATGATGCTCTTGTTGATGCATTTTTACATCAACACAATTCGGGAAACAGGGTAAATGGAACTTTCACTACACATGCTTATGATAATATAGTCATTGAGCTAAAAGAAAAATGTGGGAGAGACATAGAAAAGGAAAAAGTGAAAAATCGTTGGAAGACTATAAAAACCACTTTCTCAAAATGTTATGACCTATTCAAGCAAGGCATGAGTGCATTTTCTTGGAATCCAGTTACCAAGTTATGGGGTGCTGAACCTGAAGTTTGGCAGAGATTGATTGAGGTAAATTTTAGTAAAACTAAATTTTAAAAATTATAAATTTAACTGTTATTTTAATATTTATTTTCTTACAATACATTACTTATAAATATTTTAAGCACCTCCTCAGGCCCAGGAGTGGATGACTAAACCCATTCCAAATTATGATAAGATGATGGTTCTTTATGGAAATGATTGAGCCACTGGAGAGCATGCTGAGACTGCAACAGAAGTGAGAAAACGAAAACAGTCTTCTGGGATAAATGAGGAGCTAAAAGAGAATATTGATGAAATTGATAATTTGATCTCTCATAATGAGGTAACATTGGAGAATTTTGATGCTTTAGGTGATGAGTTCATTGATATCATAACGTCCCCTAGGGCTCCTACTGGAACTCCTATCGATATTCCGAGTAGTTCAACGAATAAAAAAGCTAAAAAATCAAAAGATGACAAAGACAGTGAACTTATTCATGAGGGGTTTGAAATGGTTGCTAAGGCACTTGTTGCTGGAAATGCTATGTATGAAAAGATCAACAGTCGTGCTGTTCCAATGTCAGAGAATGAAATTTGGAATCTTTTGGAGAAGATAGGAATTAACTCACAATTAATCACCAATGCATACCTTTACTTTATCGATAATCTTGAGAAAGTAAAAGCAATACTTGGATGCCCATGGGAGAAAAGAAAGGAAGTAGTTGAAAAGTTGGTTTTTGGTTCCTCAAGCCATTGAAGACATTGAGAATATTTTTGCTAAATAAGTTTTAATTTGTTGAAATAAATTATTTTTATCAAGATGAAATATTAGTGGTTTTTTTTATCTTGATAGAAAAAGTTTGTGTTGGACAAAATAAATTTATTTTATTGATCTACGTACTATTTAATTATGAATTATAATTGATAGCTTATTATGTTTTATTATGAACAAATTTGGTGCTTGTTATAATTTTTTAAAAAATTTATTATAACATTCTTGAGCATGTTATAATGTTGTCATGCAAGATTTCAATAAAGGTTTCAGGTTGACATGTTCTAATGTTATCATTTTTGCTGACAAACAAATTTTGATATATTTTATTTATTCACTATTCATACGATGTGACAAGCCAAAATATCTTTGTTATAGTACACTTCTCAAAGTCGGTCAACATATAGCAACCTTTGTTTTATGAGTTAACATGTTCTCTAGATAAAACACACACACATACACACACACACACACACACACACATATATATATATATATATATATATATATATATATATATAGTCCAATCTATTATAAACAAAAGGTTATAATTGAAAAAAACCATTATAATTAATCATTTCTTTTACTTTTCACTGCTTAACCAAACAAGGTTTCTTAATATTACTTTCCTTTCCTTTCTCTTATTAATTTTTAGCTATCCAAACAAAGGATACATGTACCCTTTCTTTTCCTTTCCTTTCCTTTACTTTACATTCCTTTCCTTTCCTTTACTAATATCTATCCAAACATAGGGTTAGAGTCTTCCGCATCTAAATCTTTTTTGAAAGAATTTGTATCTCACTCAATGATGAGATTTGAGAATGAGAATTATGTAATGTTTAGACTGGGGACCATAACCTGTTTATACTTGAAGTATATTTTATTTTATTTTGGCCTATCATTAAAATAAAATAAAATATTGGGTCTCTACACATTATAAAACCCATACTAATTGAGATGTCTTAAAGTCCAATAACTTAAACTTTAGTTGATCACTTTTAAGTGGACTAAATACATTAGATAGCCTGTAATGTACAATTAATTGATATATGTAGGCCTACTAAAGAATTTCTCAACAATCTCCCACTTGGGCTACATATGTCACTTAATAATTGTTCATTTTAAAATAACTTTAAGAGCTCTAAACTTGTTATCTTTACAAGGAAACATTTCTAAACAACCTGGTCCATCAATTATATTAACATAAGATCAAAGCGATGTTCTTTACATATATTCCATAACTAGATCCATCAATGGTCACATATGTTAATATAATTAACGACATAGATCAAGTATGGATGTGTAGCATGAAAATTACATGTAACGTGATCCCTTAAACATGTCTATTTCCAACTGGTCTTACTTTCAAAACTTTATGCTCAATTGCAATTTGAGAGAATAATACTTTATTTCAGAGTTTCAGTAATAACAACAATACTTTATTCTGATTAGAAAAATGTCTCAATAACAAATAAATATAAATAAAACAAACTCCTACTATACAAGCATATAATCAAAGTGAACCACACCCATACGAGCTACATGCTTATGAAACACCTTAGGTGGTACACCTTTAATAAGCGGATCCGCAATCGTAGAGTTTGTATTGATATATTCAATAGATATCTGAAGACTCTGAACTGTCTCTTTAACAACAAGAAACTAGATGTCAATATGCTTTGACTTTGACGAGCTTCTATTGTTCTTAGAGTATAATTCTGCAGCTTTATTATCACAATAAATCTACAATGGCCTCTCAATACCATCGACAACGCATAGCCTAGTGATAAAATTTCGCAACCATATTGCCTGGTTCGATGCCTCATAGCAAGTTATAAACTCTACTTCCATAGTGGAAGAAGCTATGAGTGACTGCTTTACACTCTTCCAAGACACAGCTCCTCCAGCTAACGTAAAAACATAACAAAAAGTGGATCTTCTATTATCAAAGCAACCAACAAAATCGGAGTCTGAATAACCAACGATCTCTAAATGATCTGACCTCTGATATGTGAGCATGTAATCTTTAGTTCTCTGTAGATATCTTATAACTCTTTTTACTGCTTTCCAATGATCCATTCCAGGGTTACTTAAATATCTACCAAGCATCCCAATTATGTACACAATATTTGAATGCCTACAAACTTGAGCAGACATGAGAGTCCCTACCGCTGAAGCATAAGGAATCTTCTGCAACTTTTCCTTTTCAATATTATTTCTTGGGCATTGAAGCAAACTGAATTTATGACCCTTAGCAATAGGTGTGTCTCCTGATGCACAATTTTTCATGCCAAATTTACTAAGCACCTTATCGATATATGCCTTTTGTGATAAGCCAAGTATTCCTCGAGAACGATCTTGATGGATCTGTATACCTAACATAAAAGATGCATTCCCAAGATCTTTCATCTCAAATTTATTTGAAAGAAATCTCTTGGTTTCATGCAATAGGCCTATATCGCTACTTGCCAGCAGGATATCCTCAAAATATAACACCAGAAGAATAAACTTGCTCCCACTGATCTTATGATAAATACATTGAACAACAATGTTCTCCTTAAAACCAAAAGAGGTGATCACTTGATCAAATTTTTGATACCATTGACGGGATGCTTACTTTAAACCATAGATGGATTTCTTTAATTTGCATACCAGATGTTTCAATTCATCTGACATGAAATTTTCTGGTTGCACCATATAAATTCTTTCTTCAGTGTCACCATTGAGAAATGTTGTCTTTACATCCATTTGATGTAGCTCCAAGCATAATGAGCTACAAGTGCCATAATGATTCTAAAAGAGTCTTTCGATGAAATCGGAGAGAAAATCTCTTTATAATCAATGCCTTCCTTTTGAGTGAAACCTTTGGCAATTAGACATGCTTTATATATTTCGATATTGCCTTTCAAATCCCTCTTGGTTTTGAAAATCTATTAACAGCTAATTGGTTTCGCTCCTTTAGGGAATTCGACAAGATCCTAAACGTCATTGTCCTCTATTGATTTCATCTCATCTTTCATGGCCTCAATCCATTTATGAGAGTGAACACTTTGTTTGGCTTCACTAAAAGATTTTGGATCATCTTCTAGTCCTATATCAAACTCGTGTTCTTAGAGATATACGATATACGATATAATCATCTAGAATCGCCAATCTCCTCTCTCTTGAGGATCTCCTTAATGACACTTCTAATTGAGGTTGTTGTTGCTCTTCAATATGAGGAGGAGGTAACCCATGAGTGTCTTGATAGTCTGGATTTGCATCTTGAACAATGTCAAACATAATTGTCTGATTATTTTCAATTACAATAGTAGGAACAATAATATGTTCTTCCTCAAAGAAAAAGTTCTTGAGTTTGGCACCCCCATCATAATCAACATCCTCAATAAACTTAGCATTCCCTGTTTCGAAAAAAGATCTATTTAAGGGATCATAAAATTTGAAACTCTTCGATCTTTCTGAGTATCCAACAAAATAGCAACTTATTGTTCTTGAGTCCAATTTCCTTTTATTAGGCTTGTATGGCCCAGGTTTAGCTAGACAACCCCAAATATGTAAATGTCTAATACTAGGCTTCTTTTCTGTCCATAATTCATATGGGGTTTAGCTACTGCTTTGCTTGGAACTCGATTAAGAATATACACTGCGATCTTTAAGGCTTCTCCCCAAAGTGACTTTGGCAAAGAAGAATGATTAATCATACTTCTAACCATATCCTTTAAGGTCCGATTTCGTCTCTTAGCTACACCATTTTGACTTAGAGTCCCTGGCATGGTATATTGAGGAACGATGCCACATTCTGCTAAATACTTTACAAAAGGGCCTGGAATTTGTTCACCTGATCCGTCGTATCTACCGTAATATTAACCGCCACATTCAAATTTAACAGCTTTAATTTTCCTACCAAGTTAATTTTCAACTTTAGCTTTATAGGTTTTGAAAATGTCTAGTGCCTGAGACTTCTCATGAATCAAGTATAGGTACCCATAACGAGAATAATCATTAATAAAAGTAATAAAATATTGTTGATCATTCCAATAAGCTATAGGGAATGGACCACAAATATTAGTATGAATTAAATTGAAGACGTTTAAACTCCTGTTAGCACCCGTTTTCTTGATATTTGTTTGTTTTCCTTTAATACACTCAACACAGATTTTGAAATATGAAAAATCAAGGGAATAGAGAATTCCTTCTAACACAAGCCTCTTTATTCTTTGTTCAGAAATATCTACTAGACACATGTGCCATAACATGAAAGAATTCTCATTAATTAATTTGCGCTTTGTACCACAATTATATGTATGAAAGGATTCATTAATGTGTGATGCATGAAAATCCAATTTATATAAATTATCAACTAAGGAACCTATGCCAATAAGATTTTCCATTTCCAAATGAACAAGAATATCTTGATTTATCCAAATAAAAAATAGAAATTAAATTTCATCTAAATGATGGTACATAAAAAGTCTCTTTCAAATCTAAATAGCAACCAGATTCTAACTTTAATCTAAATAAACAAATAGCCTCAACAGGAGCTCTTTCGCCATTTCCTATGTAGATGAATCTTTCGGCATCAGTTGACTTTTTGCTCCTTAGACCCTGCATAGTCACACTTATGTGAGTAGTTGCACCCACATCTATCCATCAAGTGTGATTAGGTACTAAAGCCAAATTAACTTCAGAACAACAAAGTTGAGAAGTTTACCCTTTTTGGTAAGTCATTTACCATACTTGGAACAATCCTTCTTCACATGACCACCTTTACGGAAAAAGAAACAAGTGATCACCTTATCTTGTTTCTATTGCCCCTTAGGCTGTGAGGTTCCAGTATTTGCAATGCCTTTTCCTGTGTTCTTTTTTCTCTTTTTATTGGCAACATTGTCATTGGAAGAAGATGCTAAGTGAGCACTTTCTATCTTTTCTTGTTTCAACCTCTCTTCCTCTTGCAGACACTGAGCAATGAGCTCATTAAGAGTCCATTTCTCCTTTTGAGTGTTATAACTTATTTTAAAAGAACTAAATTGTGCAGGAAGAGATATTAAGACCAAGTGCACGAGAATGTCCTCAGACAACTCTAACTTTACTGCCTTTAGTCTTGTAACAAGATTAGACATTTCCATAATATATTCCCTTATATTTCTTTTGCCATTATACCTCATTGAAACAAGCTTGATATGATGGTACTTGTTTTGACCTTTTTATTTGCAGTAAATCTGTCTGCAATCTGCTGTAGAAAACTTTTAGCATTTTCTTCCTCAGGCATTGCGCCCTTGATGGTATCCAGAATTGAGTGCTTCATGATCATCAAACTCATGCAGTTTAAACGCTCCCATTTTTCATAAAGTACCCTTTCCGTAGCTGTACTATTATCAGTAGGGGCGGGAGGTTTGTCACACCTGATCGCATAGTTTAGATCCATACACCTAAGCACAATGGTAACATGCTCCTTCCATTTCTCAAAGTTAGTGTCGTTAAGCACTAAGATATTATTCAAATTGGCAGATATAGAAGAAATATTTACTGTAAACAGAAAAACAACAATGATAAGCTCACAATTAACAAATAATAATTTTGAGCCATATAAGATACCAAGCACAACATTAAAATTCAGTCTTTGGACAAAATTTTTAATTTGTAAGCGGTACTCTTAAACTTTATTAGTAAATATTGATAATCAAATTCTACCAACAATATGCCTTCCTTTGGGCTGACATATTGCATGCATGGTAAAAAAATAATTTTATCACATATTTACTACCTTATTGTGTTTGTAACCTAGCCAAAAAATAACCTTCCTTTGGGTCAATTATTTTCTGCAGGGATTAAAAACACAGTCATTTAAATTCTTAAATGACAGCTTTAATTTTTAAAATAAATAAATTAACATAAAAGAGGTCACTTTTGTGGCATTTTATATTAATTTAATTTATTTTGAACTTTATTTTTAACACATTACGCACATATACAAAATATTAAGAGTACACAAATTTATTTACATCAATAGGAAGAGTGAGTACTGTCAATAATCTCAAAATATTGTAAGACAACTTATCATGAAATAAAACTTCAAGAAACAAGTGCATAATATATCAAAACACCGAAATTACAATGAATATTAAATAATAAATACCTAACAGTTTCAAAAAATTCCATAAAAATCACCAAAAAACTGGAAATAAAAAAATATTTCAGACTAGAGAAATCGGTGGCTCGTGGACCTCACGAGCCACTGCCGCGAGTGTGGAAGGGATCTTAGTCGGGATCCCCTTTCTTCAACCTTTAGCTAGGTCGACTTGACCCGGCTGGATCTAGAACAGACCTGATCGGGTCTGTTCGTTCCTTTTCTTTAATTCGACCATTTTTCTTGAATTTTTTTACCGAAATTGAAGATTAAATCATGAAATTAAGTATTTTATCTTCAAAAACCCATGCGAACACTGATAACAAACAATGATTGATGATGAAACGGATCAAGAAAAAATTTAAGAAAACTCCATGAAAATCCGAATCTTTTTCTTGATTTCTTTGAACCAAAACAAAAAATTTATTGAAATTGTGACTGTGTTTCAACTATATAAGTCACAAGAAATAATTATCATTAATCAATTTGAATTACAACACATAAAATATAATTGTTTTTGGTTAAATTTTAATTTCAGGATTTAAAAATTTAAGAATAAAATTCATGAAACATGAAACAAAATTTCAGAATATTGTTCACATGATTTTAATCCTTGTTCCATAAAGAATAAAAGCCCTAAGGTTGCAAAGATAAATTTTTAATTCTCAATGATCAAACATGAATAGGCTCTTGATACCACTTATAAGAAATTCATACATATAAACATACCCAGGATCTCATGTTCAATCATCAAGAAAAGAATAATACGGAAACGTACTTGAATCCATTGGAATTTATTTCTTGGTGTTAGAGTCTTCCACATCTAAACCTTTTTTGAGAGAATTTGTATCTCACTCAATGATGGGATTTGAGAATGAGAATTATGTAATATTTAGACTGGGGACCATAACCTATTTATACTTAAGTATATTTCATTTTATTTTGGCCTATCATTAAAATAAAATAAAATATTGGGTCTCTACACATTGCAAAGCCCATACTAATTGAGATGTCCTAAAGTCTAATAACTTAAACTTCATTTGATCACTTCTAAGTGGACTAAACACATTAGATAGCATGTAATGTACAATTAATTGATATATGTAGGCACACTAAAGAATTTCTATCACATCATGTATCCACATTTTTCACGTTTTTTCACACATTTTATATGGTTAGGCTGTCTACGATGCTTTACTTTCCAGCTGCAAAATATTTCCACAAAAAATTATCGTTAATTTTCCTCTTATTTTTAGACTACTAACTTTCACTAAATGTAGCCACATATGATATTGCTTATGCCTAACCAATGTAAATTACACCGGTAGTAAAACTTAACATTCTCGTTTTAGCTCCAATTTCAGATCTGATTTCACCAGTCTTCTTCTCTTAATTTCTATAGTAATTTGGCATATCAAATACATGAAATGCAGCACAATAACACCCTTAAAAGGGGCTTGGCCGAAACCTCCCTTATACCTCCCCTAATGATTTTCATCCAATTTCAACAGTCTAACTTTCCTACCTTTAAATCCATGTTCACTATGTCATTTTCTACCATTTTCTTGCAAGGAATTACATGGTTTCCATATGTTCCCATGCACACCGAACCCTCCTTTAATGGTGGATTTTTATTGAGCCAAAATAAATTAAATCTAATGGTAAAAATGAAATCTACACCTTTAAATTAGTCAAAATATAACTTTAGAATTAATTGAAACATTAAAAATTTGTAAATCCATACCTTGACCAAGCCACTCTACCCTTCTTCTCTCCTTGTATTCTTCCTCTTTTGATGAAATATTGGTGTCAATAGAGAAAGGAAAGTGTGTACATGATTTTCCTGGAAACAACTTGGATGAGAAAGTCAAGCTTTAATTAAATTTTGTTGACTTTCTTTTCTTTATCTTCTTTTCTTTCTTTTTTTTTTTTTCGTGCTGTGGAGTCTTGGGTAGGGATGATGAATAGTGTTTTCCAGCTGCTGACTGACTTTTAAAGATAATTCTGGAATTTTGCAAAATGACCAAAATACCCCTAGTTATGAAATTTTGGACAGTTTTGCCCTTACAGTCCCGCTGGCGTAAAAACCATGCAAATGTACTCCAAATTTTTGGATTCTAGTTCCAAATAGTCATATGTATCATAACTTGAAGACTGGAAGTGGTTTCGTTGACGCGAGATGCATGTATAGTGAAAAATTACGATTTTACTCCTGCGACCCGCCAGCAAATTTTTTTGTTTTTATGACTGTTTCGAAGAATTTGTTGACACTATGTTGAAGTACTTTTCATATAGAATAACATGATATTTTTACTTCATCCCAATTCATTTTAGTTTGGGAGAAATTTAGGAAAATACCCTTAGGACGTATCCATCATTTCGGGTTTGTTTGCCAACAATCCCAAATATTGAAAATAATATAATTTTGGGTCTCTAAAATTTCCTCATTATAATTATTTCATCATTTGTACACTGTTTCCATATTTGTACTTTCATCTGGGCGTGAAAATTTCAAGTAGGGTCCACATCTTTTTACATTTACAATTTATAAAATCTTTAGAAATAAATCATTTATTAATAAATAAATGAATAATTGTATATGTATAATACAAAATAATTGGGTCTCACAATTTTCCAATAGATGATATTTTTAAACTTTTAAATGTGCCCATTAAATGTTTGAGGCTTGCTCTGTTTTCAGACTTGTGGGAACAACAGCTCCTAAGAACCTCTGTAATATGCATGTTTTTTAACTTTTAATGGAAGTACCTTTTCCACAAAAAAAAAAAAAGTGATGTTATTGTTCCCTTAAATTTTTATTTGTGAAGTTTGTTTTTTCATGAAACAATTATAATGAAATGATTTTGTTGCCCATTCAAATTTCTTTCATCATAACGCAAATTTTAATAAAATATAAAATATTAATAACTAAAATCAATTTATTATCTTTTTTATTTGAAAATTTAAATTTTGTTAGAAAAAAGTTACATCTAAACTATTAAATCAAAGTTTTAGTAAATTTCTAATTTAGCAAGATAGCTTGTAAAATAATTCACTTCCTTGTACACGCGTACAAAGGAGGTATCCTGAAAAATCAATAAATTATCCATAACAGCCAAATTAAAAGAAAACGTTGTTGTCAAAGATTAAATTTAACCGAACTCATTTTGTACCAATTTACATACGACAAAGATGATAAATGAAGTTGGGAGTCTGATTTTGACGGTTAAGAAAAGCAATATGAGGAACCAAATATTTATCTTATATATAGTGCATTATTAAAATATCTTTTAAATGTCCCAAATTGTCTTATTTTAAAACCATTTACTTTTGTGTGTGGTGATTGTAAATGAGGCCAGAGGTGGTGTCACTACATTTTTGGCTGAGTTACAATTCATGGTCACTATTTATTTGGGTTTTTATATAGGCATAGCAGCACTTGTCAGTTATCACTGTCTTCCTCATTATTTTGAATCCTAATACTATTATGCATTATGTTTTTGCACATTCTTAGCATATATGTAGTAATCCTATTATGGATATGGATGTATCTAGGAAGAATTGATAAATATTAGTATTCCGTTTATTTGAGAGAAAACAATTTTTTTACAACGAAAAATGCGGATACTTATTATGTTTCAAAGTTTAAATTGACAATAAGAAGGCCTAATAGACAGCCTAATGTATATGCTTCTAAGTTCTAATAACATATATTTTATATAGGTTGGCCAAAACATATATAAACTTAGGATTAATTTTGTGATAAAAGTGATATTCAGACATATAATATACATATTTCACACATCCAGATAAAATATAAGTTTTCAAAATTTTATTATAACTCGTAAAAATTTTTAAATTATAATATTTTCACTTAAATTTTTAAAGTTAAAAATAGATATATGGAAAATTATCCTATACACTGTCAGTGGAGTTTTTTAACTTCACAAGCAGGGTTAGGATGATGACATGTGGCCCATTTTATTTATTTTTTATTTTTTTTAATATTTTTAAAGAACACATGTCATCATCCTAATCCTGCTTGTGTAGTTAAAAAACTTCCACTAACAGTGGATAGGATAATAATCCTAGATATATAAATATATTATTTAAATATAATATTCTAATGCATATAACACTATCTAATTTTATTAGTAAAATCCAACTCCACATCCCAAGCTAATGTAAAATTCGTCCAGTCATGACCGCAAAGATGTAGACTATGCAAATCAAATCATCAGATCAATTTCTTCAATGATTTTCACAACAGTGTGAAAATTAAGGGTTGATTCGGTATTGTTTTCTTTTTTTATTTTTTGTTTTTGTTTTCAGTTTTATTGGAAACAGCAACATGAAATATATTTAATAATATGTTTTTGTTTTAAAAAAAATTTTAAATAGTTGGAAACAAGAATTTGATGTTTTTATTGTTTTTAAAAACATGTTTTCATTTTTGATACTGTTCATAAGTAATTGAACAGTGTTTACATATTAATATAATATTAATATTTTTCATAATAAAAAATATAAAATAAAATTAAAATTTTTAAATAAAATAATATTAAAATTTAATATAAAATTTTAATTAATTAAAATATAAATATTTTAAAAATAATATATTTATTTAATATAGAAAAGTTGAAAATGTAAAAATCAATTAAATATAAATTATATTAAACTATAATATTATAATATTATTTAATTTAAATTTGTATAATAATTTATTGAATATATTATATTTTTTAAATAATATAATTTATTATAATTTTGATGCGTTAATAATTAATATTATTGCTAAGTACTATTATCTAATATAAATAATTATTATTTACTATTATATTCTTTAAATTAAATTTAAAATATATCATTACTACTATCAAATAATTTAATATTATTAAATAAGTGAACACATAACATTAAATAATGTTATTTATATTAAATAAAATATATTTTAATAACTATTTAATTTATTATAAATTATTAGTTAAATATATTATTTAATATTATTTGAATTGAATTATTTTATTTAATATTATATTTAATTATAATATTATTTAAATTATATTAAATTTTAATAAAAAAATTAAAATATTTAATATTAGTATTAAATAGTATAAAATAATATTATTTAATATTTATGTAAATAATATTTAATAAATATATTATTTTTATTTATTTTTTAAAATTTTATATTGTGAACTGAATTATGGGTTTGTATATAATGCATTGACAGTGTATAATTTCTATACACTGTCAATGCATAAGAGGTTGACACCTTATCAATTGGCAAATTAAAAAATATGTCAAGCCCTTAAAAATAAATATAAATAAAATTTTTATTTTACTCATAAGAGCTTATTAATGAGGTGTCAACCTCTGCTGCATTGACAGTGTATAAAAACTATATACTGTCAGTGCATTATATATACATCCATGAATTATTATATCTAAATCAGTTTAATATTTGTTTTCAATATGTAACAATACTAAACATGTTTTCTGTTTTCAAAATTTAAAAACAAAAAAAAACAAAAACAAAATTTTCAAAAATATAAAATAGAAAACAAGAAACAATTCCAAACGATCTCTAAGTATTTGGTATATCTTAAGAGTTTTGTTAAGAAACTACTTTAAGAAAAAATATATCATCTCTTAAACGCTATTGATAGTCATATTATATTCGATCCAATAAATATATATCCTATATGTGAAAATTTTGTATTTTATTTTTATATAGTATTCCTACAGTTTCCAATTCTTTGTTTTTCTTTATTTTTATGCATATTAAAGAAAAAATATATTTTTTATATTTTTAGTTTTTAATATAAAATAAAAAATTTTGAAATATAAAACAATAAATAGAGAATCTCATTTTAAAACATTGAAGAAAAAACAAAGCCAAACCTTCCTAGTATTAAGCATATTTATAGTAGTGAAAATTTTTACTTAATTGAAATGAAAATGTAAGTTGATCTAAGAAACAAAACAAACCTCCAATAATAATATTTCTCGAAATATAAACAATTATTTAGATTGGAGAATCAAATTAAACTGCTGCCATTGTCTTGTCCTTAAGCCTCTGATAAGGATTTATCATACAGCAGTAGGATAAAGAAACAAAGTCCCGATGCAAACATACAAAAGCCTTAAATTTCAAAAGCGCCACCGCAAACGTCACATTTTCAATCTGCAATCACTAAAACTGCTGTATAAAATCCTTCACTGCTCTCTATAATTTCATCATACACAAACAAAGTCCATAGCTCAAAGCTGAAACCCTCGCTTCTATTGCATGGCTCAACCCCAAATCCTCTTAGTAACATTTCCTGCACAAGGCCACATCAACCCTTCTCTTCAATTCGCCAAGAAACTAATAGCCAATGGCGTCCGTGTTACTTTTATGACTGCCATCAATGCCGTCAACCGCATGAACAAAACCAAGTCCCCTCCTATGGGCTTATCCTATGCGACGTTCTCCGATGGTTACGAACAAGGGTTTAACTTAAGCACCGATGATGTCAACCATTATATGGTTGAGATTAGGCGTTGCGGTTCTCAGAGCTTAAGAGAATTCATTGCTCAAAGTATCGATCAAGGCACACGGTTCGCTTGTATTGTTTATTGCACTCTTCTTCCTTGGGTGGCTGCGGTGGCTCGTGAGTTTCACATCCCGACCACATTCCTTTGGAACCAACCTGCTAGTGTTTTCAGCACCTATTATCATTACTTCAAAGGCTATGATGATGTCATTGAAAATGGTATCATCAACGAGGGATCTTCTGTGATAGAACTTCCCGGTTTGCCATTGCTTGCTCTCCATGATTTGCCTTCCTTTTTTATTCCCTCGAATCCTTATGATTTCATGCTCCTGGAATTTAAAGAGCAAATAGAGATTCTTGACCAAGAAACGAACCCTAGAGTTCTGGTCAATACAGTTGATGCATTAGAAGCTGAAGTTATGACAGCTATAGACAAGTATAATATAGTAGGAATCGGACCTTTAATCCCATCTGCTTTTCTGGGTGGGAGAAACCCTTCTGAAACCTGCTTTGGGGGTGACCTTTTCAAGGTTGACAAGGAGTATAAAGAAATGGAATGGCTTAACTCTAAGCCTGAAAGATCAGTTATTTATGTATCGTTTGGAAGCCTTTTTGTGTTGGCAAAACCACAGATGGAAGAACTAGCAAAAGGGTT
Organism: Heritiera fomes; assembly: GCA_032173925.1. NCBI lineage: Eukaryota > Viridiplantae > Streptophyta > Magnoliopsida > Malvales > Malvaceae > Heritiera > Heritiera fomes. Next base: position 9,445,832 of record JAPDPM010000014.1, on the reverse strand, counting down.
GCTTGAAACTGGCCGTCCATTTTTGTGGGTGATAAGAGAAAGTGGAGGAGAACAGAAAGAAGAGGACCAGGAGGGATTGAGTTGTCAGAAAGAATTGGCAAAGCAAGGGATGATAGTGCCATGGTGTTCACAAGTAGAAGTTCTTTCCCATCCATCTGTTGGATGTTTCCTGACGCATTGCGGATGGAACTCAACGTTTGAAAGCTTGGTTTCTGGGGTTCCAACGGTGACATTTCCTCAGTGGACAGATCAACCAACCAATGCAAAGCTTGTCCAGGATGTGTGGAAAACCGGAGTCAAAGTGAGAAAGAATGAAGAAGGAATAGTTGAAAGTTGCGAGATAAAGCGATGCCTGGAATTGGTGATGGGAGCTGGAGGGGGAGGAGAAGAAATGAGAAGGAATGCCAAGAGATGGAAACACTTGGTGAGAGAAGCTGCCAAGGAAAATGGATCAGCGGATAAGAACGTCAAAGATTTCGTGGATGGGCTTACTGTTTGCTAAACTTGGTTGTTATATGATCAATAGCTCTTTTCCATTTGTCTCTTTTCTATTTGTCTTTTTTTTTTCTAGGGGGGTGTGTTGGGTGGGGGTAGGGGTGTAAATGATACATTGGTGCTCGCAAGCTACTTGGGCTCGACTCGATCAAAACTCGAATTCGGCTCGATTTTTGTCGAGCCGAGCTCGAGCTCGAGCTACTCGAGCCATCGATCGAGCCGAGTTCGAGTATCAAGATACCCGGCTCGAGTAGCTCGCGAGCTTAATCGAGCTTATGATTATTTTAATATATTTTTATATATTATTATTTATTTATATTTTATTTATAATTAAAAAATTATGAAAATATATATTGGAAACCCTAAAATTATTTTACCTTTTACCTTTTGAAACATCTTCTACTCCTGCAACCGCAAGACCTCATCTGGCCATCGCCATCCGGCCATCCCCTTGACCTTAAGCCTTGACTCGTCGATCCTCGATCCCTCACAGCTTCACCTTTCAGATCACATCCGGCGACCGACGACACCCAACTCTGAGTCTAACAGTGAGGTGAAATGAGGGCGAGAGCGAGACTCAACTTTTAGACCACAACCACATCTCAGATCTGAGTTACAGTGAGGCAAGGGTGAGTGCGAGGCTCGAGATCTAGATTCCAGAGTCCAGATCTGCTTCACTTTCCGGCGACACCCAGATTTGAGTCTAACAGTGAGGTGAGATGAGGGCGAGACTCAAATTTCAGACCACATCTCAGATCTGAGTTACAGTGAGGCAAGGGTGAGTGCGAGGCTCGAGATCCAGATTGCAGAGTCCAGATCTGCTTCACTTTCCGGCGACACCTCTCATACGACGTCCGACAACCGGCGCGACCCAGACCATCTTATCTTTAGCTCTCCGGCGACGTCTCACTCCTCACGTTGGTAAAACCCTCTTCCTTTAACTCTGTTCTTTGCTCTGTATTTAGCTGTTTTCTTCTTCCCTTTTCAATTTGTCTGGATGAATATAGTTCAATATTTACCCAAACCAGTCAAATTAACCGTTCAATTTGAAATGAAATACCTTTAAGCTTTCGTAGCTGTACCTTATTTATACTTAAAGAATCAAGCCAACTTCTTAGCTTGTTTAGCAGCAGACTCCATCTCAGAACACAGAGTTTTGTCTTTCATATTGGAAATCTTCTTGATTTCTTCATGAGCTCTCTTGTAACAACCAAGGAGATAATTAAAAGGAGATTCGGAATTGGGAAATTCACCAAAAAGACGATCAATTAATACCATCTCCATTAAATCATGTGAGAGTAAAAGACTTTTTCCTTCACTTAAGATCTCAGCTGCAGTCATCTTAAGATAAACAATTCTTGGATCATAAGTAGAAGAGTTTTCTAGATTTTCTTTGAGGGTTACAAGGAAGATTTTTCTAAGGATTACATCCTCTATTTCTTCTGGGGTTCTTTGGAGTTTTAGGGTAGCCATATTTTTGAACGAAAAAAGAGATAATATTTGGTTTTTCCTTTTTTTTCTATTGAGAAACAAACAGGGTTTTTTTTTCCTGGGAAAGACTTGAGCTTTGAAATCTGCAGAAAAAAAAAGAGTTCGAGGATGTTGAAAGAAAGGGTAGAGTTCACCTATCACCCACACCCTTCTATATTGATTCGACTTAGGTCCTTACCTCGCGTTGTTTCATTTTAATTCCAAACATTTCTAAGCTGCTTTCATCGTGATCTATGTTTATGTTAAAACTTATAGATTATGTCCACAATTATTGAAGAAAAAAAATTTGCCTTTCCATCAAAGACATTTGATTTTCATTTGTCATATAATTAAGCAAGCAAATTGACTTGTCAGCTTCATAAGTAGTACTACTGATTATTAGTTGAGTTTTCAAAAAATATTAATGAGGCTGAGGCCAATCGATTGATAATGAAAAAGAAATGAGTGTAGAAAAGCATGCATGATCTCTGTTGCTTTTTATCCTTTTGTATCATTTTCATCAAAAAGATTTAGAAAAGAAAATTAATTGATAAGATAGCACACTCAATTGTGTATGTAGTATTTCAAAGTTACATTTCAATTATGTACTCTTTCGGTCAGCTGCTCTAATCATGGCCTTTTTTTTTAACATGAATGAATTTTTTAAAGTATCTCACTTTATGGAGAATTAAATCTTTAATTTCAGCTTTACGACTAATAATTAACACTGCCAATTGACTTCGAAATCAGATTGATTTTGAATCTGACTTGTTATTTCATGAAAAGAATGAAGAAAAATTCAAAAGTCAGTTTCTGTCTTTTATGCTCAATTATTTTGTCTCTCTGACATATAAAGAAAAGTCACTTGAACAGAAGTAAAGAGTTACCACATTTTAGATTGTCACTCATGACTCTTGTTTTTTATTTTCTTTTCTGGTTTTTATACTTTGTTTTCTATTTTCTTTTCTGGTTTTTATACTTTGTTGTATGCACTTGGAATTAGATCAGTTCTGTCCTCTGCTTTGTGTGATTGTAAATGTTGCTTGCTTCGAAGTATGTTCTTAAATCTCTAAATGTTGATTTTTTTTTTGTGATAGGAAACTAGACATGTCCAGTACACCAGATGTCTCCTCTACACCATTTCAGCCTACATTGGGTTCAGTTGGAAGTCGAATTGAGTTAGATGATGATGTGGATGAAAATGTAGATGTTAACACAAATACAATGCCAACCACTGATAGTGGTGATAAGGAAGGTGGCGATGTTAATCCTCAAAAGGTGAGGAAGAAGAAGGGGAAGGTAATGAGAAAAAAAGGCAAAAAACATCTGCAGTTTGGTTAGAGTTCAAGGAAGTTAGTCTTCCTGATGGTTCTAAAAAAGGTGAATGTGTCCATTGCAAGAGGAGGTTAGCTATAAGTTCAAGTAAAAGTACAACTCAATTTAATAGGCACTTGAAAACATGTTTGAAGAGAAAAATCTATCAGCGCCAACAACAAAGGATCAATTTCCAGCCAGTTGAAACAAGTGTTGATGCACAAATGGTACCAGCTCTCACAGATGGCAAGTTTGATATGGCAAAAATGAGAGAGGCAGCTGCGCACTGGATACTTATGCATGAGCATCCCTTCTCGATTGTGGAAGAAGAAGGATTTAACATGATGCAAAAATGTGGGATGCTTGAATGGGAGAAGGTATCACGCAATACTATTAAGAAGGACTGCATGCAAGTTTATGAAGCAGAAAAGAAGAAATTAAAGACATTGTTGAAAACCATCAACAAGATTAGTTTGACGACAGATTTGTGGAAGTCAAGCAATCAGAAGATTGAGTACATGGTTCTTACAGCACACTTTGTAGATGCTAATTGGAGACTTCAAAAGCGTGTTCTCAGCTTTGTCCACATACCTCCTCCTCGTCGTGGTGTTGAGATTTCTGATAGTATTTTTAAGTGTTTGAAAGAATGGGGGATTGAAAGCAAGGTGTTCACGCTCTCTGTGGATAATGCTTCAAGCAATGATGCGGCAATTAGAATTCTTAAGGACACCTTTTCGAGAAATAGGAGATTGATTTGTGGAGGTCAACTTTTTCATGTTCGATGTTGTGCACACATCTTAAATCTCATGGTCCAAGATGGTCTTTCTAAGATCAAGTATGTGATTGAAGATGTTCATGAGAGTGTTAGTTTTATTAATCAAAATGAGGCAAGACTTAACTCATTTTCTGAGATAGCACAACAGTTACAATTGCCTGATAGGAAACTTATTCTCGAATGTAAGACACGTTGGAATTCAACATTTGAGATGTTGTCAACTGCAATCAAATTCAAAGAAGTGTTTCCAAGATTCAAAGATCGAGAACCTCACTACCATTGTTGTCCAAGTGAAGAAGATTGGGAAAAGGTGGAGAAAGTTTGTGCGATTTTAGAGGTTTTTAATTCAGCCACTAAAATCATCTCTGGGAGCAATTATCCGACTTCAAACTTATTTTTGAATGAAGTGTATCGTGTGAAAGTGTTGTTGGATAAAAAGGCACAAGTTGAAGATGAGTTTGTTCAGGCAATGGTTCGTAAGATGAAGAGTAAATTTGATAAGTATTGGGGAGAATGCAATTTGTTAATGGCTATAGCAGCTGTCTTGGATCCAAGGTGCAAAATGAGGGTGATTGACTTTTGTTTTCCTCGTATGTACCCTGAAAGAGAAGCAAGAGAAAATATTATTCGAGTTCGGGATGCTCTATATGAGATTTATGAGGAATATGCTCGTGAGTATCAATTTTTCAATGAGCAAAGTGCTGAAACTCAAGTGCTTGATGGTGTTAGTGGTGGGAGTGTGGAAACTTCTTCTTCAGGTTGGTCTGAATTTGCAAGTTATGTGATGTCAGTTGAGACTGTTCAACCACAACAATCTGATCTAGATAGTTACTTAGCCGAGGGTTGCTTTATTTGTAATGGAGATTCTAATACATTTGATGCTTTGGATTGGTGGAAAGCAAGCACTTTAAAGTACCGCATTCTATCCAAGATGGCTCGTGATATATTCGCTATTCCTATCACTACAGTGGCTTCATAGGCTACCTTTAGTGCGGGAAGTAGAGTTATTGATACTTATCGTGCCTCATTAGCTCCTGACACAGTGCAAGCATTACTTTGTGGAGGAGATTGGTGTCGGAATCTTCATGGAGTGAAGAAGAAGAGCAAAGTAAGTTTATTCATTTTCTTTATCTTTGTTATTTCATGATTGTCTTTAATTTGACTTTTAACTTTTGTTTTCTTTTATTTTGTCTATATAGATTGAGAAGAAACCAATTGAAATTGCGCTTAAATTCCCGTAAACCAATTGAGATGGAGTACTCTTTATCAAGGTAATTGATTTTTATTGTACTTAGTCAATTTAATCATTGTGGTATGTTGTTTATTTGGCTGTTGTATGAGTGTCTGTGCTTTGCTGTGTGATAAATTTATAAGGTTGTTGTGTGATATTTCCTGTTGTATATGAATTATATAGTTGTTGTTGTATATGAATCATTGTGCTTTTATTCATGGTAATTATATAGCTGCTGTTGTGTGATATTTTCTATTCATGGAAATTATTTGCTGCTGTATCTTTAAAAGGGACTTTAGTAGACAAGCTGCAAGAATTCTAATGCCCAGGCAATGCTTTACTTGTCTTCTGATTTTAGAACTTCAGGAGTTGCAAATGAATTATGAATGAATAGGAGGTTTTTTTCTAAAGTAAGGCATTTAAAAATTTTTATTCTTTAATAAAAGTAGTTTTAGACTTATTTCTCTAAATAAGTGTTTGTGCTTGTCGTGTGATAAATTTATAAGGTTGTTGTTGTGATATTTGCTGTTGTATATGAATTATATAGCTGCTGTTGTATATGAATCATTGTGCTTTTATTCATGGAAATTATATAGCTGCTGTTGTGTGATATTTTCTATTCATGGAAATTATTTGCTGTTGTATCTTTAAATGGGACTTTAGTAGACAAGCTGCAAGAATTCTAATGCCCAGGCAATGCTTTCCTTGTCTTCTGATTTTAGAACTTTAGGAGTTGCAAATGAATTATGAATGAATAGGAGGTTTTTTTCTAAAGTAAGGCATTTAAAAATTTTTATTCTTTAATAAAAGTAGTTTTAGACTTATTTCTCTAAATAAGGTATTTTAATGCAGAACTTCTTCTTCAAATCTTTTTCTGGTTTTTTTCCTAATATTACTGTATGAAGATGTCTGAAGTTGACAAAGAGGATGATAAATTAAATTAATAGCATTAATTTAGTAATTAAGAATGATTTATAAAAATTAATTAAAAATGTAAAAAATCTAAGGAATTGGGGGAGAAGCACATGGAGCAGGGGTTATATAAGCAGACATAAGGTGACCCAGGAAATGCAAGAGAGCAAACACCAAAGTGAGGCTACACAAAAAATAAAAATAAAAATTGAGAGTTTTGAGGTTTTGCAAGAGTCTGGTCTTCAGTTTTCTTCTAATCTACTTCCCCTTTTTTCTGCAATTCCCGCTTCTTTGAATCCCTTTCTGTCATCGTCTGTCACTCTGTCTTTCAAGCTGAAAACTTTGTGAAAAACCAAAGGTAACAAGAAGCCTACCATTTTCATAATTTTGAAAGCCAGGTGATCCAGAATAGAGATCCAGGTTTCTGTTTTGTTTCCTTCATAACAAAGTTTTAATCTTTATTTTCATCATCTAAGAGGGCTTATTTTTGGTCCCTCAAAGTTGGTTTTGCCTGTTCTTCTAGTTTTGGTTAAGAAACAGGTTATTTTTCTACCAAAAAAAAAAAGAGGCTTTATGTTTTTAACTAGCTAGTTTTTGGATATGGCAGCAGCTATAGGTATGTATAATAACAGCAGCAGCTCAGTTTTCTCATTTTCTTATGAATTATGCTTATTAAACCAGTTAATCATAGTTCTTTTTTTCCTTGATCTTTCAATTAACACTTGCCTTAACTTATATCAGAACTATGATTAGTAATAATGGATTAATCAAGCATTGGCAATTTTGTTTCAGGGAGAAATTATACATGTTCTCTATAAAGCATCAGGGAGTACATCTTTTTGGTACTCCATCAAGGGAGCTTTAGCGCATATCAATGTTGTCTTCTTACTCAGCTTATGGTATTGATTTTGCTGCCTTAGCAAACTGGAGTACATATAAGAATTGTTTTAGAAACTCTAAGAATTCTTAATGAATCGATTAAGAACTTTCCTTTATATTGTCGAACAATTTGATTCCTTAAATTGTTGATTTTGTTTGCTGTTACAGGTGTTGTAGAGGGTGCTGCAGCTGCTAAATGTTTCACTTCTATGATGTTACTATATTTGTTTATTTTTATAATTCCAAATTAATGTAAGACTTTGTAATTTTTATTTTTGTTGGTGTAATTTGTGTGGTACTTTTATTTATGTAGATGTTTTAGCTACTAATGTTGTTGACTTATTGTATTTTTTAAAATTTGATGTTTTATTATATTTATTTAATAATATTTTGTGTATAAAATTAAATTCGAGCTCGAGTTCGAGCATAAGACTCGAGCTCGAATTCGAGCATGAGACTTTAGCTCGAAGAATCGAGCCTAATCGAGCGAGCTCGAGTAGCTCGAGTTCGATCTCGAGTCGAGCTCGAGTTTAAAATTCAAGGCTCGACCGAGTTCGAGCCGAGTATCGAGTACCGAATATACGAGTCGAGCTCGAGCTCGAGCACTTCACTGTATCGGCTCGGCTCGATTACACCCCTAGGTGGGGGGTCGGGGTGTTTTCTTTTTCTTTTTTTGTTAATCTACTTTTTCGTTCGGGCAAGATGTACATGGTATGAAAAAATGCTTGATACCCACGAGCACGTAGATCAGTTGGTAGGGGGCTGTTTTAGCTTAATCAGAGGTCTCGAGTTCGAGTTCTTGGGTATGCAGCTGTGTTAAAACTCTTGAGGGAGAGCTTTGCCGCCCTTTGGGTCCTGCCCGGCTCGAATCCGGATTAGTCTTATACTAAAGGTATGGGGATACCGGATGGTCTAGACAAAAAAAAATGCTTGATCGTAGAATGTTGATTCAAAGTTCAATCTGACCATATGTATTAAAAGAGCCGTTAGAATTCTCTCTAAAATCCTCTGGTTTTAACTAAACAGTAACCATGCAACCTTCACTGGAAGGTTCTCCAATCTCTTCTGAAATCGATGATCAAAAGATTAGGAGTGTAAAGAGGACGAAAAATGGGGATATAAAGCAACAAGAAATGAGTGGTGTCCACAGAAACCAAGCAAGCTTCTCCTACAAAGAATCACTGTTGGGTAGTAACGACTCATCTTGCTTCTCCATGATCAGTAAACCCCATTACATGGATGAAGACTCTGATCAAGAAATGGAGGAAATATATGATATCCCGACTATCATTCTATCCAAAGAAGAAAAGAACAGAATTAGAAGCCCCTGGCACAATGCAATTATTGTCAAGACATTTGGAAGATCTGTGGGTTATAATTTTCTTCTTCCAAGAGTCAGAGAATAATGGAAACCCAGTGGGATGATGAATTGCATTGATTTGAGTAATGGGTTTTTCTTATTTAGATTTAAACAGACGGAAGATTTCCACAAAGTGATTTACAGTGGCCCATGGTTCGTAGGTCCGTACTACCTTACGATGCGTCTATGGGAACCTGGTTTTATTCCACAAGCATCCACTGCATTCTCTACCACAGCAGTGTGGGTAAGACTTCCAGACCTTCCAATCGAGTTTTTTGCCCGTCGTATACTTCAGAGAATTGGAAATCAAATTGGAAAACTACTTAAGATTGATACAAACACAGAACAAAATTCCAGAGGAAGATACGCAAGAATGTGTGTGCAAGTGGATTTGGATAAGCCTCTTATACCCAAAATTCATATTGGAAAAATGATCCAAAATGTCATATATGAAGGAGTAAATCTGTGTTTTAAGTGTGGCATAATTGGCCATAGGAAAGAACACTGTGATAATGATAAAAAAGCTGATATGGTAGTGGAGTCTGCTGAGTCACCTACGACCTTTGAAGCTGATCAAAATATTGAAAAAATAAATGCTAATGATTAGATTGCAGAAAAAGAAGGTTATGGACCGTGGATGGTGGCATCAAGAAAGAAAAACAAATAGGGAAGGGGACAGAAAGCGGGTAAAGATGACCCGATCCGGAACCCATTTTCCAAAACAGAAAAAGGACATGAAAAAGGGGAACGCCACGTGAAGTCGCCAGTTCAACGGTCAATCACTTAACCTTTTTTCTTTACGGGGCAAAGTTCTAGAAATAACTCTGAGATGACAGCAAAAGCCGATGAAGTAAAACAACACAAGAGTAATAGTAAAGGGAAAGAAAAGATTGTTAATTTAACAAAGGAACCTATTGCAGAAGTAGTAAAAAATCATAAACTAGGGGGAATAAAGATTTTGGAAAATCAAAATTCTATCTTTTCCCCAAGCTTCACTAGTCCCAAGGAAGATGGAAAACATCTAAGAAATCTACCAAAAGCTAAGCACGATGTTCCTAGTGCTGGGAGGAAGAACAATCAACATGTGCCGAGTAGTGGAAGTGTAGCTAAGCAACGACAGCCAAACGGAAGAGTGGAGCAAAGAGGACATAAGGAATGCGTGGAACAATGCGGTGCTGACAGTGCAGGTACCAGACCCTCAACCATATCTTCACTTACTCCATAACCAACAGACTCCATTTGTACCCAGACAAGAGGAAACTCTCCCTGCCATTCAACAATGCAAGTTGAAACAAATCCTTTTGGATTCGATACACTGGTCGGAGATGAATGTACATGAGGCCATAGCTATATTTGTTTCGATTCCATCAATGACAAACCCTACCACCATTGTTGTCAAATAGAGGAAGATAGAAGAGGAAGAAATGATAATCAAATGTCTTTGGATGCCACAAAATCATCTGAGACCAAACATGTTATGCAAGAAGAAATTCGGGGAAGTACAAGCCATCCCGGAAATTACCAATTGGTTGTTGAACCAAACCAACAATGACTCTGCTCCAATGCTTGCTCTTCTCTGGAACGCTAGAGGGGCGGGCAGCCCTTCATTTCAAAGATCCTTTATGGAATTGATTAAGATCAACAATCCAAGTATGATTATAATCACGCAGACAAGAATTTCAGGTGATAAAGCTGAAGAGGTCTCAAAGTCACTGGGCTTTAATAGGGTGTTTAGAGTAGATGCAGAAGGTTTTGCGAGAGGAATTTGGCTGCTGTGGAATCCTTTGGAGGTCTCAATCAACATTCTTTTTTCCTCTCCCCAAGCCATCCATGCGTCGGTTCATGAAAATGAAACTAAACCCACTCTGTCAAATTCTGAATTTTTGAATAATTTTCCTACATGGATTATCTCTGCCATTTATGCTAGACCAAAATTTGCAATTAGACGCAAACTTTGGGAAGAACTTTCGGAGTTTGCAAATTTTCATTCTTTACCATGGTTGTTAATGGGAGATTCTAATGAATTAATTAAAGGATCAGAGAAATGTGGTGGTAGACCTATTAACCAGTATAAGGCCAAACTTTATCAAGATTGCCAATGGTAGACTTGGGGTTTGTTGGACAACAATTTACATGGACAAACAAGAACCATTTTGGCCAAATCATTAGAGAAAGGATTGATAGATCTTGGGCAAATGGTGATTGGATTAATTTGTTCCCAAATTCAAAAGTATTTCATCTTACAAGGATACATTCCGACCACAACCCTATTCTTCTAGATATTAAACCCCATAATCCCCATTTTGGCCCGAGACCATTTAGGTTTGAAACCATATGGTTTTCTCACCTAGAGTTTAAACAGGTAGTTAAAAGTACGTGGGAACTAGCTCAGAACTCTATCCTTGAGGCTATTCCTAACTTTAGAGAAGAGATTACTAATTGGAACAAAACTACCTTTGGAAACATTATTTCAAAGAAAAAGGTGTTTAGAGCTAGAATTGAAGAAATTCGGAAAGTCGTTAGTAATGCTCCAAATCCATGGTTACAAGATCTTGAGGAGAGACTCCAAGAGGAATATCAACATGTATTAAAACTTAAGGAAGAACTATGGGCTCTCAAAGCTAGAGTTAACTGGATTAGCGATGAAGATAGAAACATGAGGTTCTATCACCTTAGTACGATCCAGCATAGAAGTAAGAACAAAATTCTTGCACTTAAAGATTCTGTGGGAAATTGGAAGAATGGTGCTACTGAAATTAAAAACATTATCTCTCAACATTTCTCAGAGCTTTGCAAGTCGTCTTTTACACAAAGTGAAAGATCAGCTACACTTAATGTCAGATTAAGCAATCCAGTTTTGCAAGAAGAAAAGGAAAAATTATGTAGCCCTATCTCCAAGCAGGAAGTTTTTAAAGCTTTTTTCGACATGAAACCTTTAAAGGCTCCTGGTCCTGATGGTCTTCACCCGATATTCTACCAAAAATGTTGGGATGTGGTAGGTAACTCAGTTTATAAATTTTTTGAACAAGTTTTTTCAAAATGGGAAATCCCGAAGGTAATAAATGAGTGCTTTATCTGTTTGATCCCAAAAAGCCCAAATGCTGAGACTATTAATCAATTCAGACCTATTGGGCTTTGCAACACCCTTTACAAAGCAATCTCCAAAGTTATAGTGAATAGAATTAGACCTATACTATTGTGCATAATCAACCCTCTTCAAGCAAGCTTCATTGCAGGAAGGAAAGCACAAGACAACGCCATCATAGCACAGGAAATAGTCCACACCTTCAATAAAAAGAAAAGAAAAAACAGCCTTATGATTGCAAAAATTGATTTAGAAAAGGCTTATGATAAAATGGAGTGGAGCTTCATTTTCAAAGTCCTCAAGTTCTTTGAGTTTCCATCAGATTTGATTAAACTCATTATGTCCTGTGTGACTACTGTTAACATGACTATGCTGGTTAATAGAGAACAGAGCATAAAGATCACTCCTTCACGTGGAATTAGGCAAGGTGACCCGTTATCACCTTATCTATTCATTTTGTGTATGGAATACCTATCCATAAAAATACAAGAAGCTTGTGATGATGGATCATGGGAGCAAATACAATTGTCTAGGAGAGGTCCTAAGTTTCCCATTTGTTCTATGCGGACGACCTTATGTTACGTGGAAAAGCAAGTAAAAAGACATGCAAGGCCATGAAAAAAATTCTCTTGGATTTTTGTGAGATTTCAGAACAATCTGTTAATTTTAACAAATCATCTCTATTATTTTCCCAGAATGTCTCTGATTTAATCAAGGATGAATTAAGAAATGTCTTGGGGATTGATTATGCTGAAAATTTAGGGAGATACTTGGGTTTTTACTTTTCCAAAAATAGGAAAACTTCAGACCTTAGATTTATAGTGGAGAAAGTCAAACAAAAACTTTCAGGCTGGAAAGCTAGTCTTCTATCTTTGGCCAGGAGATCTACTCTTATCAAATCAGTTATGGGATCTATTCCTATGTACTTTATGCAAGGAACCCATTTACCTAAAAGTATTTGTGATGAATTAAATAGGATTTTCAAAAAATTTCTTTGGGGTACTAACTCAGAACATAAGAAAATCCATCTAGTAAAATGGGAAATGGCTACAAGATCAAAGTTGAATGGAGGTTTAGGAATTAGGGACATGAAAAATTTCAATAAAGTCAATATGGCAAAACTTGGGTGGAGATTTCTCATGGAAGAGGACAGCAATTGGGTTAAAATTCTTAGAGCTAAGTACTTCAATAATGGAGAATTTAGAACTAAAGCTTGCTCTTCATTTTGGAATGGCATGAGGAAAGGTCATTCAGTCATTCAAAAAGGAATTTGATGGATCATTAGATCTGGCTCACAAGTTCGATTTTGGTCTGATAATTAGACAGGTTTTGGTCCATTGGATACTATTATATACGGACCTTGGTTACCCCATGATAATGAACTGTTGGTTAAAAGCTTCATATCTCAAAATGGAGAATGGGATTTTAATTGCTTGAATAACACCATTCCGGATGAGATTAAACAAAAGATTCTAGCAATTCCTATCCATTCGGAAAGGGATGTTAATGATATAATGGGGTGGAATGGTACCTGTGATGGAAAATTCTCCATTAGCTCAGCATATGATATGGCAATTAATTCTGATAAAAGAGGACTGAACTTTAATTGGAATGTGATCTGGAAACTAAACACACTACCGAAAATCCTTTATTTTCTTTGGTTGTGTGCTCATAGGAAAGTAGCCACTAGATCTTCTTTGGCTCGCCGTGGCATGGACATTAATCCATTATGCCCAAGATGTAATGAAGAAGAAGAAACCTTAAATCATTGTCTTAGAGACTGCAACAAAGTAAAAGAAATGTGGCAGGTAGTGAATATGACAGACAATGCCCTTAACTCTTTCAACCTTGAATGGTAACAATGGATCATGGCAAATTGTAATTCTAAGGAAGGCTGGAGTTATCAAACATATATTTTTTGGAATGTCGTATTTTCTTTCTTTGTTTGGAATCTCCGGATTGAGAGAAATAAAACAGTTTTCAATAATATCATTGTGTCTACTGATGTTTGGCTACATAACACCAACAAAAACATACAGGAATTCTGGGCGGTCATGAACCTAGATAAACCTGCTAGGAGAATGGTTCAGATAAATGTCGGATGGAACCCCCTCCCCCTTCTTTTATTAAACTTAACACTAATGGAGCTGCTAGAGGCAACCTAGGAAAGGCAGGATCAGGTGGCATTTTCAGAGATGCCATGGGTAACTGGATATGTGGATACTCCAGGAGCATTGGTATTTCATTCAGTGTCAATGCTGAGCTGTGGGGTCTTCGAGATGGACTTTTGTTGGCTGCAACAAAAGGTTTCTCAAACATAATGGTGGAAATGGACTCTCAAGTGGCAATCAGGTATGTAAATGAAGGAATAAATTCCACACACACTCATTCTACTATTGTTTTTGAATGCAGGAAACTGATGCAGTAACTGGGAGTGGACAAGGTGCATCACATCTTCCGTAAAGCTAATTACTGTGCAGATGCTTTGGCCAAACGAGGAGCAAACACTTGCACTGTTGACAATTCTTCATATTTTGTTGTTTTTGAAGAATTACCTGATAACATAAAGCTCTCTTTTGCTTCTGATTTCATGGGGACTCTGTTCACGTGAGATCTTCTGTATTAAGTCTATTTTGTTATAATGATAATGCGTATTATTCACCAAAAAAAATGCATGATCGTAGTCTAATACCTTAATTTACTATTTTTAAAATTATAAAAGGTTTTTTGTGCCATAGAAATGTATTATAAAAAAGATTTTATGATTGTGATAGTATAAAAAATGTAATTTTGTATTTTTTTTAAGGCTCTAACTCTATTTGTATAAAAATAATAGTTTAATCACTATTAATAAAAAACCTTATAGATTACGATTATGTAAAAATATCAACTCTGATTACAAAAAGCGTAAGCAGTCTAATGTTTTTAGCTAAAATTTTTAAATTCTATAACCATTATTGCCTGTTTACATCAATGAATTTAAATGTTGTAGGAATCTTAATCTTCACGCTAGCCTGCTTCCAAGAACTTTGTAAGAAAGAAGACGATCAAAGGGATGTAGGGACTTTTCCCTGCTCACGCACTCAAATGCATAAGTCAAAAAAATTTCAATAGAGTTTCTATAAGCAAATAGAGCTTAGAGTATAAAGATGATATTTGTGCCCTATTTATAGGAGTTATTTGGAACATAATTACGGTTAAAACTCACAACTTAAATGATAACCTAGTAGATCTTTTATGACCCCTCTGAGTCCTCTTTCTTCTTAAGTTCAGACTACCTTTAGGACCAATTTTTTTAGCTTGACTTATATCAAGACGCAATAACCTTTCGTATGACTCTCATCAATTGCTCCCCACTCTTTCGTAGAGTATACCTTGTGGAAGAGTATATACGAGTTTTTTTTTTCAAAATCATTTTCGGTCCATAGATTTTTTGGATTCTCTCATGACTGCCTTTCTTGGAATTATTACAAGCGACTCTTTATCATCACTCGTGGGCTCAACTAGTGGGCTTCACCATGGTTTGTAATAGGAGTGGCATTATGCCGTTGAGTGCCTTTTTCAAGGTTCTTGGATTTTCTAGATCAGTACCTTAGTCTATCCAGAGGGTCTTCAATGGAGTATTCATAGGTAGATATCGTCTAAGGATTGGATTTTCTCAATCTTGAGGAGGTTGTACGGCCAGTAAATTGATCGGTTATGTTTTAGAAAAGAGATTTATAAAGAGAACATCCTAGCTATTGGTTGAGGTGTGGTAGACACTCTTGCAAATCCTTTTCCTGCTCCCATAGGTCCTCCTTTAGAGCTCGATGGTTTATTAGCAGAAGAGTCTTCCTTAAGAGATGAATGAAAGGAAGCCTTAGATAAAAATGATACCTCTAAGGGAGGTTTTGATTGGGGTTTAGGAGAAGCATTCCTTAGGCTTTTCATGACCCTTCTTTCAAAGGAATTCTTAGCCAACATTGAGTCTCTTTAGTAGTCTTTTGAGCCTCCTAATGGTAACTTTCAATTTAAAGTTTATAGAGTTATTTTCATTATTCAATCATTTTAACATTCTTTATTTCTTCTCATGTAAATATGGATTTTGTTAGGCGTGCTTTTGCAAGAGGGAGACTATTGAGAGCTTTTCTAGCTACCGAGCGGAAATTCCTCATCCTTAGAAAATGGTTTACCTCAAATTGGTAGTTCCAAAACACATTAGATCTCATACTCTTCTTCATGCTCATTATGATGGATTTAGCTCCTCTCGATCCCCCAACCATGGAAGGGGCAAGTCTGTCACTCGTGAATCAACAATGATAAGTTGTAGTGAACAAGAGGAACTAGAAGAGTTACATGAGTAGAATTGGATCGAGTGCAATATATTTAAGCACCTTATGAAAGATAGGAGGCAACTATTCATAGAGCCATCAATGAGAGACATGTTTGTGCTCCCTTAATCACTCCTCTTAACATTCATTGCTTCATAGTAGATGGAGTGAGTGCCATTCACAGGTAGAATTTTTAAGGTCTACCTAGGGGTTAATGACTTCATAAAAGACCCAGGGTTGCTTTCTATTTGGGTTGGTCCACCATTCTTCCTCATGATGAGGCTGAGTTATTTAGGAGCTTCTCGGAATGTGAAGACTACGCTGCATTGCTCAGTATCGAGCTTATAAAGTGTTGGCTGAGAAAAAATTTCAGTAAATGTGTACAGAGAAGGTCGAACATTTCACAGAAAAGAAATGATGGTGCCAACTCTTGAAAGAATGTTGACGATCTTAACAGAGATAATGAGGAGTTGAATCTTGAGTTGATTCAGCTTAAAACTGAATTAGTAGTGAAAAAAGCGAGGAAAGCTTTGCTTGAGCAGTATAAGGAGGCATTTGATAACAGCTTCTATCGAGTTTAACTTCCTATTATCTGAACACCAATCTCCTTGGTTAGAGTATAACACTCTTTATGTGGATTAATAAAATTCTTGCTGAAGTGTGAGATCACGGGTCTACATTGTTAACCATAACCTTGTTCTATTAGCCAACAAGAGCAGGTTAATTACCATGTTGAGGTAGTGAAAGAATAGTGCTTGTCTAAGATGGTCTACAATCCTTCCTCCTGATGAGATTGGAATATTTAGGAACTTCCCCAAAGGCGAAGACAACTAACTTAAAAGTGATGAGGATAAGTTTCGAATCCTCTGACTCACATTCATATGAATATCTTGTGAGTTTACCAGCTTGTTTTACTCGTTTGTAAGCTACGCAATAAGTAATTGCTATTAATGCTCAGCACTGATTGTTTAAGGCACAAGCCCTAAGAGAACTAGAGCGACTAGAGCTGCTTCGTCTTAAAGACGATTTTGAGATAAAGAAGGCCAATACTACCTCCTTAGAGCACTACTAGGATTTGTTTTCCTCCACTTCAACTAAGCTGAATGCTCTTTAGGTGGAGCATGCAACTTTTCTCTCCGTGTGCAAGGTCCTAGTTAACTGAAACTAAGAGCTAGAGGGAGAAATTAAAAGATTGCAGAGCCAAACAAAGCCTTCTCTTAGATAAGAGGAGCAAGACCAAATCAGAGCTGAGGTTGTGAAGGTGTACCGTCTTGCTGAGAAGTGCCTCCACCCCGTGCCCCCCCTCCAAAAAAAAGGTCATATTCTTAATTGGTTTACATAGTATGCGCTCCCCAATTCTTTGTGAAAAAGCTCAATTTTTTATAAAGAACTCTTCAGCAATTACACATTTACCTTGCATTTATTTAAAACTCTTCTTATGTAACAATCAAACGTACCTCGTGCACTTTTCGCTTCAAGTCCTTATATTTCATGCGCGTGGTCAATTCAAGCCTTTGCACTTTCTTGTCTCTCATGTGCGTGGCTTACATCGCACATTTTTTGCATCAAGCCCGTGCACTTTCTCGTCTTTCACGTGCGTGGCTTAAGTCGCACATTTTTCACTTCAAGCCCATTCATTTTTGTTTCCGTGGCTTACTTTTCGTATTTTTCGCTTCAAGCCCTTTTTCTTCATGCATGACTTATTTTGTGCAATTTTTGCTTCAAGTCCATGCGTAGCCTACTTCGTGCACTTTTCGCTTAAGGCTTTTTTATTCACATGCGTGGCTTACCTTGTGTATTTTTCGCTTCATGCCCATTTTCTTCAAACATGACTTACTTAGAGCACTTTTCATTTTAGGCTTCTTTCTTTGCATGTGTGGCTTACCTCACGTATTTTTCACTTCAAGCCCGTGCACTTTGTCTTCATGGCTTACCTTGCACACTTTCGCTTCAAGCCCTTTTTCTTCATACATGACTTGCACACTTTCGCTTCAAGCCCTTTTTCTTCATACATGACTTACTTTGCTCACTTTTTACTTCAAGTCCATGCATAGCCTACTTTGTGCACTTTTCCATTCAGGCTCTTTACTTTATATGCATGGCTTACCTCATGCATTTTTTGCTTCAAACCCTTTTTCTTCACACATGAGTTACTTTACTCACTTTTTGCTTCAAGCCTATGCGTAGCCTACTCCGCACATTTTTCAATTTAGGCTCTTTTCTTCGTATGCATGGCTTACCTCGAACATTTTTCGCTTCAAGTCCATGGACTTTTGTCTTCACGCATGACTTATCGCACACACTTTTCGCTTCAAGTCCATGTGTAACCTACTTCGTGCACTTTTCACTTCAAGCCTTTTTTATGTATTTTTTGCTTAAGCTCGTGCAATTTTTATGTTTTGGCTTTTTTCATGTTGTGTTGAGTTACTCATTCTTTTTTTCTATCTCCCCTAAGATGATCCAACTACAATTTATGTGAGGGTTGTGAGCGAAAAGGATGAATATACTATAGTAAAGACTTGTCCAGCAATTCTTGGTTCAAGATTAGTCATTGGTTCTAGCTTTACATCCTGTGTGTGGGCCCTGTCACCCGAGGTTACCACAAGTGTGGGTCCATCGCTCAAAGTGGTCGAATGTATGGGCCCTGTCGGCCCGAATTGGCGGGTGTGTGAGCCACGTCGACTCGAGGTGGTTTGGAGTGCGGGCCTTATCAACCCAAGGTAGATCGGAGTGTGGGACCCATCAACTTAGGTGATCGAGTGTATGGGCCCCGTCGACCGAGGTGTTTGGGAGTGCGAGCCTTGTTGCCCGGGTGGTCGAGAGTACGGGGACCATAGTGTTGTAGTGTGCCTTAGCACTAATTCAAGTATAATTGAAGTCTGTTTATATAACGAGGAGATTCATGGCTTGATTATGGGGCACTTGCTTGTAAACGTTGGTGGCCTCAATTTAAATTGGTGCTCGTGCAAATAATTTTGCAATTATTGTCGGCTTGCATGTGGCATGGCGCTCAATAGAGTGCCAATTACTGTGAGAGGAGGTCTGTCGCTTCTACTTGGTGAGACCTTTGTGCGACAGACCGTTTGAGTGAGAATTAATTTTTTTTTATCATTTTTTAAAACTAAAATTAAGGCCAAAGTGTGGTAAGAGATGTTAAAGATGTGGTGTGCGGGAGAACGGTGTGCGAGAGAGTCCTGTGCATGGGCTTTGGTGGTAGATCAGTGTGTGGGGGACTAGTGTGTAGGAGAGTGGTGCGAGCACAAGCCTTGGTGGGAGACCTCTGTGCAGGAGATCGTTGCATGGGAGAGTGGTTCGAGTGTAAGCCTTGGTGGGAGATCGCTGTGCAGGAGACTGGTGTGTGGGAGAGTGGCGGGAGTGTGGCAAGAGAGTACACTGTCTTTCACTCTACTTTACACTTTCCTTTCATTCTACCTCTCCACTCTACGGTTCCACTTTGTGACACATACACTTCGTCGCCTAGGACTTTGTCGCTCGTGACCCTACTGCTGAGACTCTAATTTTGCTGTACAGTGTTTCCGTAGTCTACCATAGACCCTAAGTCTATTGCATAGTGTTGTAGTGCCTTTTATTTGCCATCCTTGTCATTTGTCTAAGGTTAACTAGGCTTTTTTATCAGATTCTCACAAATGGCGCCAATTGTTTTTGCTTGTTCATAACACTGAATTTAGACATTGTAGCAACCTCAATCTTCATACAAGTTTGTTTCCAAAAACTCTACAAGAAAAAAAACAATCAGAGGGGTGCAGGGGCTTTTCTTTGCGCACGCACTTCGATGCTTAAGTCAGAAAGGATTTCGACAGAGTTTCAGTAAGCAAATAAGGCTTAGAGTGTAAAGATGATACCTATTTTTTTTCATTGCCAGTTATAAGTAGATTTAAGGTTTACTGCTAACTTTTCAAAGCCTTCTCTCAGACTACCATATTCTTTCTCTCTATCTCGCTTTGCCTAATAAAAAATTTTTTGTAACTTAACATCATTTTGAATAAAAACCATTTCATCAAATGATAACCTAACCTAGGTGTTGTTTACTCTACAAACCATTTTCAGTGCAATCTCATTTTGAACAAAAAAAACCTCATAAATATTCATTTTCATTTCTAGATCAACTTTTACAATAGATAAAACATCATAAAATAGATATAGTAGCAGTGATTAACCGTTTTCATTTAAAAATAATGTAATGTATCCATTTTTCAATGTCTAGGTTTTATTCGTTTTCTTTTATTTTTTTCTCACTAATAGAAAAAAAAGCAGAGACTGCGACTACATAAAAGAGTTAATTGCACCTATGGTCCCTATAATTTGGACCTCATAACAAATTAATTCCTAAACTTTAAAACATAATAAATTGATTCCTAAAATCATATTGTTGTGACAAATAGATCATTTCGTCTTTAAAACCGTCACTATAATCGTTAAATGCCAATTAAACTACACATGAATAACATATGTGCCCAACTAGCTCCCACTGAAATGCTAACATGTTCAGGGAATTTTAAAAAATAAAAGTTAACTTTATTGTTATATTAATTTTTTTCGATATCTTCTTTCTTTCCCTATTTCTTTTCTTTCTTATTTGTTTTCTTTCTCACCTAAACAATATTCTATGCCTTCTCTCTTGTTCTCAACCCAAAATCCATAAAATGCTACTACCTCTTGTGCAGTGCCAAGACTGCTGCTTATCGTGCTTTTCCCTTTCTCCAATGACTTTCATTGTTGTCTTCTCTCTTTTCATTATTGTCTTCTCTCTTTTTTTTTACTACCTCCTTCCTTTTTAATCTGCTTTTATTTGAATGGATTGCGTTTTTGAGCTGATTTGGTATATTGTTGGTGTTTACTATTTTGATGGTTGAATTTTGCTTAAGATGGGTTTGAGCTGATCTCAAATTTAGGTTTAGGGATAGGGCTGTAAACGAACCGAACACGAACAAACGAACTGATGTTTCTATTCGTTCATTTGTTTTTCAGTGCCGTTCGTGTTCATTCGTGTTCGTTCGTTTGTTTGGTAAGGATTGTTCGTTAATGTTTGCGAACATGTAAACAAACGCGTTCACGAACACGTTCGCGAACATATGTTCATGAACAAATTGCATAAGAACAAACTAAATATTAAATATTAAAAATCTTACATAAAGATTAAATTTCACATGTAAATTGAAATCATCTAATACAAAATCTTAAATACAACTTAAGTCAACAATGTTTTATTAAAATTGATAATTACTATTTTAAGTACAATTTATATTATACACATATACATATATTAATGTATCATATATATGTGTGTGTATACACAAATATGTGTAACATACATATATGTAAATGATCAATGGATAAGCTCATATGAATGAAATCTTAACTTATTATGAAACTTTTATTAATTTTATTTCAGTACATTATGTTTAAAAATTTTTAAAAAATAATTATTTTAAGTATAATTAACTAATTTAATTTTATAATTATATTATAATTATATTTTATTAATTTTTTAAACCAACAAAGTTATATTGTATAAATATATTTAAAAATTAGGTACTAATTTTTTAGGTTAATGTCTTAAAAATAGGGTATATATTATATAACTTAATATAAGTAATTTTAGTATTTTAATAAATAACAAACGAACAATAAACGAACATAAACGAACGAACAATAAACGAACAACAAATGATACTTTAAATAAACGAACAACAAATGATACTTTAAACAAACGAACAATAAATGAACATAAACGAACGAACAATAAACGAACAACAAATGATACTTTAAACAAACGAACAATAAATGAACATAAACGAACGAACAACGAACGAACAATAAACGAACAATAAATGATACTTTAAACGAACAAACAATAAACGAACATAAATGAGCCTGTTCACAAACAAAAACGAACGAACCATATCTCTGTTCATGTTCGGTTCGTTTAACAAACGAACACTAAAATGTTGTTCGTGTTCGTTTGTTAAGCTTAGTAAACGAACAGAAACCGAACGAGTTCATGAACGGTTCGTCGAACGTTCTGTTCGTTTACACCCCTATTTAGGGATTGGTCTTTAAAAAGATTTATGGCTTTTGTTTGTTTGAATTTCAGCTTTGGGTTTCTTAGGTGCTTGAATTGGTTTTTGCGAATTTCTAAAAATTGGTGGTTAGGTTTTAGTTTTCAATTCATGGGTGTTAAATTAAGGTTTGAAAAGGGTTTAGGGCTCTGCTAATTGGAGGTGCAAGGTAGCTTATTGAGTAGCTGGGTTTCTTGGGAGAGTTAGGGTTAAATTATATTTGGTTAAACTCAATTTTGGCTAATTCCGGGTTATGGGTTTTTTTCTTGGATTGATTTTTGGGATTGGGATGAATCCTAATTGAATTCTTCATTGTAGTGGCTCGAATTTCTACCGGGTAATTTAGCTTTTGGTTTAAGGTTTTTTGGGGATTCTTCATCGAATTTCTAGTTTAAGGGAATTTGGGCTGGGTATTATTTTCGGCTTCAATAAATTTATTGGATGTTGCTTGTGATTGATATAGTTTTAGGATTAAACTTGGAATTGAATCGAATAAATTGTGTGAACTTGACCCGTTGGTGTGTGAATGGATTTTTGAGGATAAAGGTGGAATGTTTTTGGGAATCAAGGTGCTTGCCTAATTTAAGTTTGGTTTATTTGGTTGATCTCAGCTTGGTTTTGTATGGTTTGCAGGAATCAATTATAATTTTTTTTTTAACTTTTAACGCGTAGAGAGAACATTATATAAGAACAATATAAAAAGGTAATTTTAATTTTTTTGAATCCCCTAAATATATACGTAGATATCTTATTTTGTTCGAGATTTTAACTTGTAAATATAATTAATTGGGTTAGATAACATAGTATTTTTAACTTAATTTGACAACTTAGATTAGGATAATTATTTAATATTAGAATTATTTAAAATTAGGTTAGAATTAAATTAGGATTTTATTTTTTAGATTTAAAATTAACATTAATTAGAATAAATTTAAAATTAAGATGAAAATCGGATTTAGGAATAATTAATAAATATAATAAAAAATAAAAAAATAGAATTAGCTTGGGATTAATCTAATTAAAATAATTTTTAGATTAGAGTTATTCTTAGAATAAAATTAGACTTTTTAGAATTAGAGTTAGATAGTTTAAGAATTAGATAAAATAAGAAAAAAAAAAGATAATTGATAGAAAGTAAAGTTATATTAGGACTTAATTAGATTTTTTACTATAAAAAGAGCTAAAACCCCATCGTTGGAGGACGAACAATTTCACCGCCTCCTTGCCATTCATCACCATCTTCACTTTTAGCCATTATCACTGTCGCTTCTTGCTACACCGCTAAGCACTTCACCCTTACACAGCTCGTTTCTTTCTGCTTGCAAATTACCTCCAGTTTCTTTTCATCACCTTAACTAAGTTATTAGCCAGCAATCCCAGCCTTTTCATCCTTGCAAAGCCATGCCGAACTAGCCAGGAAGCCACCACCCGCTTTTGTCCCTTACACCGCCTATCATTCTTGCATCGACGTTAAACTAGTTGTTTCCTCACAATTGCTGCCATCACCACAGTTTTGCCTTGTGTCCTCACCGCAAGCTTTTTGCCAGTCCTTTCGAGTTGTATGTGCAGCAACTGCTCCATCATTGTTTTCTGTCCATTGGTTGCTGTTTTGGTATCATCATCACCTGCTCCATTATCATCGCTGTTCGCCGGAAGAATTGCGACCAAGAGTTGCTGCTGTTAAAAAACGTTGGAACAAGAGCTGTGATCGTGGGTAGCTAGCTAACTTGATGTGAAGAGCAGTAAGAATTTGCTACAGGCCACGTGAAGCTAGAAAGAAAAGTGAAAGAAAGTTTTAAAGAAAAAGGAAGAAAGAAGGTGAGAAAAGGTAGAAGACAATGTTTTTTTGTTTATTTTTCGTTTAGGGACTTATTTGTGTCCGTCTTGTATATCTTCTTGCTTAGGGACTTATTTTTGTCCGTCTTGCGTATTTTTCGTTTAGGGACTTATTTGTGCCCGTCTCGTGCATTCTTCGTTTAGGGACTTATTTTTGTCCGTCTCGCACATTTTTCGCTTAGGGACTTATTTGTGCCCGTCTCTTTGGCCAGCTTCCATCTTTTCTTCTTCTATTCTGCAACATGTCTATCAAACATGGAGGATTACCATAATACAGATAAAAATAACTAGCCTTTCGTTTCATAATGTAGTATTTTCAATTAAATGGAGTAAGTAACAATATAATTGCAGCAAATGTTAAAACAATATATAGCAAATGTTTACCACCAGTACAATTTCAAGTCTTTGTTTTTGTAAAATCTGTAAAGTACGAGTGCTAGAATGTTCTACTGTCAACCATGGATTGTGCACTAAGTCGTGCTTCGGTACCAGCAATCTACCTTCACGAGCTTACTACAAGTTGTTTTCGATCCAACTATATCGAACCAAACTCTTCCTGGCTTGCTGCCTTACACAACAATGGCTAGTGCATGCCTCGGACACCTGCCTAATTCAATCACAACTGTTATAGTGGACAAGAAAATCGAAAACATCATATGAGAGTAACTCAAATCTGGCTACCAGTTGTATGTCAGGGTTTGGTCGATGAAGATTATAACAATGTGTAACGGACTTCGTTAACCTTGTATCCAATCTGGCTACCACCCATATGTCAGGGTTTGGTCGATGAAGATTATAATAATGTGTAAGGGACTTCGTTAACCTTGTATCCAAGCAATTGGCCGCGTGCTCTCTTTTTTTTATTTTTATTTTTGATCTTCTATGTTTTGACAACACTGACAATTCCCCTACACTCGTGTGCGTCTCTGCTTGAGTGTGCTTGTAATTTTCGCTGTGCCAAGCACTCACTTGTATTGATACTCAAGAATGCTATGTACAGCCTTGATCTCGACACTCTAAGCTGGCACATCCTTATCTTGCTTAAAGGGCTCACAAAGCTGACACACCCTTTATATAGACAAACCCTCTTTCACATGTGTAGTTGTCAATAGGCCAAGTGTGTGGCTCTTAAGCCAGTTCTAGAGGGTTGCTAGAGTAGTTCTTGGAAGCTTCTGTGTCAGACGATCGACAGATGGGCCGAAGGAAGCTTTTGGACACTCTGTCGTATTAGTTTGCGCACTAGGTCTAGAAGATTCTAGATCATTCCGCTCAGATTGGACACTTGGGCGTGCACTTGGATCGTCAAATTTAAATGTGCTCGCCAAAGTTTTTTCTAATGGGCGAACCAGTAGTTTGGATTCTGTGCTCGCCAGCGTTGCTAGCCATTGCCGAAAGGCATGACTCGGGTGTTCTTTGCTCGCCTGCATTGTGCTAACAGGGAATCTTACCTATGTGTGTTGTGTTCACCTAATTTTCTTTGCTGTCATTTTATTAAAGTGGAGAGCTTGTCGCATTTCTTCTTTATTGGGCGTTCAGCCAGATCACCAATCGAGCTCTGCTGTGTTCATGGAGAGCTTTTGCGGCTGGGCTTGCCATAATCTCGCTTGCGAATCGAAGGCTAGGCTGTGGCGTTGGTTATGCAATCGCCACATGCCCCTCAATCACTGAAAGTGTCTGCTACAGTGGTCTTGTGCTCGCCACATGACATTGCATTCGTCAGCATTGCTTCACGCCTTCTATGTTGGAGGCTAGGCTCACGGGAGCCATTTGCTCGCCTAGAATGCCTGCAGTGTGACTTTTTCTCACCTGCACGATTGTTGCACAGAACGAACCGCTTTATCGTAATATAACCTGTCGAATGTACTCACCATTACCTTTTACCTATTGGGCAAGAATGTAGCTTAGGATCAATGCTCGTGTATTTGCACTACCGCTTTGCGTACGATGGATTGACCTGTTGTAGTAAGAGCCCTTTTGTTGTGGCAGTGCCTGCCGTATGTTAGCTGTTTTTTCGATCTTTTACTCTACAGGCCGTGCTTGCCATCATCTCTTTACTACCCAAGACTGTCATATATGTGCGGTGCTCGCCATCGTGGCTTACTCTTTTGCCAAAACTCGTGCCGCGTTTAACTGTGCTTGCCTATTTTGGCTGTCGATAGGCGAGCCACTGTGATAACCGCAAATTTTCTATATTTTGGAAATTAATATTTAAGAAAATAGATAAGAGGAAATAAATAAATTAAAGTAAATAAATAAAATTTATTTACGAGATGGGAATATCGTTGAAATTCCCAAAATTGATTAAGCGAAGAAGTAGAGAAAATTTATTTGGATAAAATTGAGGAAATTTAATTTGGATAAATGGAAATCCAAATTAAATAAGAAATAAAAAGGAAAATTAAATTGGAATAAGAAATGAAGAAGGAAATTAAATGAAAATAAAAATAAAGTCAGAGTCACGGAAAATAAGGAAAAGAGGAATTTAATTTGAATAAATGGAAATCCAAATTAAATAAGAAATGAAAATAGGTATAAATAAATTGGATATTAAGAAAATCTAAAATGTAATGAATAAAAATGCGAGTATCTATATATTTATATAATTTTATTATATAAATATATTTTTAAATATATTCTATATGTTTTTATAAATACATGTGTATATATGAAATATGGTATCTATTATAAAAAGAATATATACTATATTATATTAAATGAATACATGTATACATTATAAAAATATATTTTTGTATATAGAAATAAATATATAAGTGTATATATATATACATATGAAATATATATTATTATTTCAAATAAAAGTATATATATATATATATATATATATATATATATGAGAAATATATATATATTATTGTACATTAAAGTATATAGATATATATATTTATATATATTTAATATGGAAAGTATATATATAATTATATTAATAGAATTATATATTATATATATTATGAAAAAAAATAAATAAACAGAAACGGGGTCGGGATATAACCCGACCCCTATTATTTTTCTGTCTCAGGAAACAGAAACAGAAGGGAAACGTGGAGGAGAGGCCGGCCACTGTCGGTTGGCCAACCAAAGGAAGAAGGAGAGGAACGAAGCTGTCGGCGATGCGAAGAAGAGGCGACCGGCAACCAACGACGAGGAAAACGAAAAACGGGAAGCGAAACCGAGGGAAGCCGGGAAGAAAAAGGAAAAATGGTAGATGGCGGTGCCGGCAGATCCAGGCACCGCCACTGCCATCGAAGCATCGTCGGAGGGAGAGGAAGAGGATGGAGGCCACCCGAGGCGCGGTGAACGGCGGAGGAGGGCCGGCGAAGAGGCGGAAGAAATCGAAGGTAAATCAACTCGATCCGCCGCCGTGCCGTCGATCCAGGCCGAACGGAGACCACCAGGGGACTCACCGTGCCGTCGGCCAGCTGAAGGGCGCCTGAACCTTCGGAGAACCGGCCGCCGGCAAGGAACCGGCGAGGAAGGAAGCTAAACCGGTCTGACGGGAAAGGATAAGGAAAAAGGAAAAGAAAAAGAAAAGAAAAAGGAAAAAGAAAAAGAAAAAGAAAAGAAAGAGAAAGGAATGAAAAGAGAAAAAGGAAGAAAAGAGGAAAAGAAGAAAAAGAGAGGAAAAAAAGGAGAATTTCGGAAATTATAGGAAATCCCGAGAATTCGAAAACCCGAGAATTACGGGAATCGGTAAGAAATCCCGAAAAGTGATAAATTATTTAAATAATTTATTTATTTAAATAATTATAGAAAAATTCTAAATTTTAGAATTTTAATTCCAAAAAATTCCCTCGATGACCGAGCCGATGGAATCGGGCGAGATGAACACGGTCGCGACCTTCGAGAGTCAGTCGCCGATTCGAAATAGGTAAGGGATGCATGTGCAGCATTGTAAGGATATTCAGTCTGCATGTTTTAATTATGAAATATTTTATGAAAATATTTTATGAAATGATTATGATGAATGATTGGTTGGAATTTGGAATGAAGTACTGGTTGGAAATTATAAACTGTATTTTTCGTGCAGGAGGCTAGCCAATCGACAGCTGTTATACTGCCAAAAAATTATCGAAAATTATCAAAAATTTCTAGAAAATTTATAAAATCATACTAAATAATTTTATTTCACAAGAAACGATTTTCAACCACAAAAATAGAGAAAATGATTATTTTTCATAAAATATGAATATAACAAAATTCATTTTAAAATATTCATGTTGTCGAAATTGGTGATAATGAGATCACCGAAAATTCTCTCGACATATGAATTATATGTGATATGAAATGGAAAATGAAAAAGGGATAAAGAGAATATTTTATAAAAGTTTTCTAAATATTCTCTCGATATATGAATTATATAAAGAGAATATTTTATAAAAGTTTTCTAAATATTCTCTCGATATATGAATTATATGTGATATGAAATGAAAGATGAAAAATGGATAAAGTGAATATTTTATAAATATTTTCTTAAATATTCATTTGATTTATTATATAACATTTATGGTTTTAATTATGAAATTACATATTTTTATAAATTCCATAAAGGTTTATTGATGATGAAAAATATGGTTTTGAGACTAGATGGCATCCTATCATGCTGATATGTGATATGTGATATGTAACATGTAATATGTGATATTTGATATGTAGTCCCGGCCGACACCTGATCAGTGATCCGCCGAGGACAATTATAGACTATAGCCATAGATCTAACATGATGATTTTATACCCTTCGGGGTCTATAGCATGATATGAGTAACGACCTAGTGGACATGTTGGGCGTGCGTGCCTAAGTCTCCATATATGAAAATGTTTTATATGATATGTGATATGTGAAATGTAAATGTTTTAAATGATATGTGAAATGTAAATGTTTTACATGATATGGGATAAATTAAATGAAAGTGATTTACAGCATTTTACATAATGCTTATTTTAGTACTGATTTTAGTACTACGAGATGATCTTCATATGACATGTGATATGAATATGTAATATGTTTTCAAAAGGAAAAAGGAGTTTATAAGTCTAATATTCTTACTATGATTTTTAATTGAATATTAGACTATATGTGACATGAATATGTGATATGTTTTCCAAAAAGGAAAGAGAAGGAAAAATAAATCTAATATTCTTATTTTGAAATTTAAACTGAATATTAGATTTTAATGATATATATGTTATACGAAAAGGATTTAATAGCTGATTTTGCTATTTAAAGTATTGTATTAATTATGGTTGTACAGTAAAACATGAAATGAGTTTTAAATGAGAATGATGAGAATTTAACTAATATTCTTTTCAAAGAATATATGAATATTAGTTATTTTATTTAAATGCTTTATTTTATAAAAGCATTATTTTGAAAAGAATATGAGAATGTTATGGAATAAAAAGGTAAAAAGGATTAAAATTCCAAACGAAAAGAAAATTATTCTCTACAGTTGCTTCTAGGTTCCGGGACAAGATAGGTGTTTCAAAATACCTACCTTACTCCATTCGGATCCCTAGCCGACTGTAGTATCCTTCCTACATGCGAGCTTAGAGCCCCATAGGAAAAATGAAAAAGATTTTCAGCATATAGGAAGCTGAATATCAAGTATGCATATAATTCCCTTACTGAGCCGTGGTTTGCTCACCCCTTAATTTTAACATTTCAAGTTTTCGAAGATTGAGATTCTAACACTTAAAGGATTTCGGCTGCGCATTTGGGGACGATGCGACAGCTCGACTTATGACATGAGGTATGATCATTTATTTTTCGTATTTAGACATTTTCACAGTACTATTTTCTTATGAAGTAAGATAGGGGATGTATTTCATATTATAATTTAATATGAAATTGTTAATATGTAAAAGAAAAGTAAAGTATCGCAGACAGCCCAACCATATAAGATGTATAGAATAAGGTGAAAAATAGGGTCACAGGCTGTGACAGCCACAATCTCTCATCAAAGGCCTGCGATGCAACATGCTTGCCACATTCACGTCTGCGTGTGCTCTTTGTGCGGCACTCTACCTCCCTTGCATGCGTGAGTTGTTATCTCTCGCCAAAGGGTCCTACCGTATGGTCCTACTCGCCCATATTTCGCCCCCTGTGCGACCCAATGTAACAGTTCTTTGTTCGTCACCACCAAACAAGCATTTCTAGTTAGGCTTTGTTTGCACGCATGCGTTGTTCTACCGAGGCACCTGCAGCACGTGCCACTCTCGACAAAGCGGATGCCGAGCGCGGGAGCCCCTTCTCTCGCTGTTCATGTGCGGGAGACCCTCTCTCGCCATTTGCATCCGAGAGCCCCTCTCTTACAATTTGCGTGCGGGAGACTCTTCTCACCCAAGGGGAATGTCGCGTGCGAGAATCATTGCTTGCCCGGTTTAGCTATCGCACAAGCGAGCCACACTCTTGCCATGAAGCCTGTCGTGTTGCTTGTCGCGTGAGTTGCTCTGTCACGTGAAACCTTGCGTGCGACAGACTTTATGGCCAAAACTGTAATATCCTTGTCTTCTGGTAATTTTTTTTTAGGAAACTAAG
Source organism: Heritiera fomes (assembly GCA_032173925.1). Taxonomy (NCBI): domain Eukaryota; kingdom Viridiplantae; phylum Streptophyta; class Magnoliopsida; order Malvales; family Malvaceae; genus Heritiera; species Heritiera fomes. The sequence continues at coordinate 9,415,532 of JAPDPM010000014.1, read as the reverse complement.
TTTCTTTGCTAAGCTCAACAAGGAGAAGTAGAAAATATGGTCTCTATCTTCCATTCCGTATCTATCAATCATGGCCTTTGAGATCGTTTTTTCGAATCCGTCCTTGGCCGAATTCGCCACACCCCTAGAAGGCCACATTCGGCTTAAGAGAAGCAAAGGAAAGATCCGAGTCGGCATAAGCATAAGAGGTCTTGGAGTCGGCATTCGCCCCGTTGTTGGAGGTCTTGCCAGAGCCTACTAGTAGGCAGTGGTGAGGTGGGCCCCTTCAACAAGCTTGAAAGCATCCTACTTCTTTCTTAATCTACATGATTATGAATGATATTATACGTATTTCTAATTCTTTTCAGGGCAGTTCAAAGGCACGAGAGATAAGGAAAACGGAAAAGGTTATTGTTCCCTCACTACCACAGATCCATATGCTTAGTAAAAAATAGGGTAGACAGAGTCTTTGTCTAAAGCATCCGATTTAGTCCATGAGGAGGAAGAAAAAATAACGGTGTCGATATGCCACTACCTGCTGCATGGCTATAGAAATGTTTTAAAGCACAAGACGATTTCCTTCTTGCAACATTTGTATTCTTTTTATGAATTTTTTCCCTTTAGTTCTTAATACTTGAAGGAGAAAGATAAGCTTTTGCTGATAGCTTTATAATTGGCATGGTTTTCATACACACCTTGAAGACAAACGACTACACTGCAATTCCTCAACAACTCAAAGATCAGCTGACTGAGAGGTACCCAGGTGCAAGGCGAGCATATCTGAAAACAGGAGGTGATTTCCCATTTCTTTTCCGCCTAGATGAAGTCAACCTACATCTTCAGGTAAATAATGTGTATATAAATCAACACAAGAACTTATATCATAATGATAGTACTATCAATACGTCGAGAAGACTGTTTTTTTAACTGGTTTATGAAACATGCCAGCTGCACCTAAGACGAGTTGGAGTAGAAGCTCAGCCAGATTTGGTTCGGAGCATCCTAAAAGATGGCACTGGTGGGAGTCCTAGCAAAGAAAATGATGAAACAAAAGATCGTGACGACAAACTAATAGATAATGGGCGCAACCCTAAAGTACTTCCCAAGAAAGTCAGTTATTTCTAGCTCCGGAAAGCTCAGAATCTCACGGCTTAGATGATCGGCTACTTAGCAATGCAAAAATTTGTTCCATCGGTCATGAAGATTCAATTGTATTGATGCATTCTGCTTTGTTGAAGAATCAACACACGGTAGCCACTAGAATCCTTCTTCAATCAACATGGGAGTTGTTTATTTTCTTTTTGTTTCCCTTCTATCTGGAGTCATTGCACATTACTTCTAATAATGCTTGGAAATTCAGACAACTGGTGTAAAGTAGAACATAAATCAGCAGTTTCTTCTCAGTGTTGTTGCTCACACAAGCAGTTGTTTAAGTATGACGTTGCAGCTATATTTTTCATTTTCAACTTGAGAAACTCCATTTCGCTCTGTGACTGCCACTGAAAGAACATCAAAACTGCGGTCATCCACACCAGAACATCCCTTAGCAAAGTCATACTTAAACATGTGAGGCTCTCTACTGCATGCAACTAAAACTCCATTTTGCGTCCAGGTTGACTTTGACAGTTGATTCTGCTTCAGTTGTACCTCTTCTACTTTCAGATTCATTTATTACTATAATGGATGGTGAAAAAAGGCCTCAGAAACTCACTTTCATGGTTGTGCACTCAAACTTATTTTCAGTATTCAATTTTTTTTATATTTTATTGGTGTTGTTGATATGTTTCCAGATGCTAAGCGTTTGATCGGTAGAAGATTCAGCGATCCTTTCGTCCAAAGTGACTTGAAACCATGGCCATTCAAGGTCATTCCTGGGCTTGGAGACAAGCCTATGATCATTGTCAACTCGGTTCCACCATAAAGAATGTGGTTGTCACAGTCCCCACGTACTTCAATGATTCCCAACGTCAAGCCACGAAAGACAAGGTGTCATTTCTGGCCTGGTGTTGTGCCCAGCTTTCTCCTATTTTCATGTTGCTATAATTCCTTGCCTGTCATGCACAGGAAGTGCTCTCGCCTAAGCATGTCGCGCACGGGAGGTGCTCTCGCCTAAGCCTGTCGCGCACGAGAGCTGCTCTTGCCTAAGCTTGTCGCGCACGAAGGTGCTCTCACCTCTACCTTTCGTCGAGAGCCAGTCTCTCTTTTTATGCCAATCGCACATGGGAGGTTTTAACGTTGTGTTGCAGTTTCGGTTGTTGGCGATGAAAACAACGGGTAGTGCAGTGCAGCAATGATGAGACTTGCGAGGGCAACAGGGGCGATATGCGAGGCACAGATGAACAGCTCTGAACGGTTCGGTGCAGGGCAGACACTGGCGAGGATGATGATGGTCTCAGCTTGGGGTGATGAAAGCTGGAGGAAGGTGATGGTGATGAGGGTGCTTGGTATTAGCTGCAGCTCCGGTGGCTGGTGACTAAGAGTGGAAATCAGAGGTTAAGGTGCTTGGTTGTGTGGAGCGGATAAACTTTCATTTGCCCCAGCACCAATATATTGTTCATCATGTGGTGGTCGTATCAGACGCAGTGCAATCTATTACAGCACACTTGAAGAAAATGTCATCAGGCATTGTCTTTGTACCTCATGCTATAAGGCATCTCGGCTTATGTTTACCACATCTTCTGGGATTGCTCTTTCCAAGTCAAAGCTGGTTAAAAAGAAGGATGATGAGGAAGCAGGAGAATCGTGGGTTTAGTGTGATAAATTTGAAGGCTGGCAACACCAGATATGTGCACTCTATAATGATAAAAATGATATGGAAGGAAAATCTCAGTTCATCTGCCTAAAATGCTGCTTAAAAGAAATTCAAAATGGAGAACGCATGCCCCCACTAGTGAGTACTGTTTTTAGTGCAAAAGATCTCCCACGAACCATGCTCAGTGACCACATAGAGCAAAGACTGTTTAGGCATCTTCAGAGAGAAAGAGAAAAGAAAGCAAGGGTTACAGGAAAGAGCATTGAGGAGGTTCTTGAAGCAGAAGGCCTTGTTGTCAAAGTTGTGTTATCTGTTGACAAACTTGTAAAAGTGAAGAAGCAGCTTTTAAATATGCTTCATAATCAAAATTACTCTGCTGAATTTCCATACAAGTCAAAGGTTATTCTTTTGTTCCAGAAGATTGAAGGGGGTAGATGTATGCCTTTTTAGCATGTATGTCAGGAGTATGGTTCAAAATGTGGTCAACCAAATCAACGTTGTGTTTATATCTCATATCTTTTCTAGATGTTCATTATTTTATATGTAGGGTTTCCGTTGCATTTGTACTTGTGCATGTATGTCCAGGAGCATGGCTCAGAATGTGGTCAACCAAATCAACGCTGTGTTTATATCTCATATCTTTTCTAGATGTTCATTATTTTATATGTAGGGTTTCCGTTGCATTTGTACTGTCTGTTACTTGACAGGCTTTTTGCTTACTTTTTTTTAAAAATTAACTATAGTTGTAATTGAGGAGATAGTGGATGAATAGAAACCGAATTTCCAAAATGAAAAATTCAACGTGCGACAGGCTTGTGCGACAGGCTTATGCGATAGCTTGTGCGACAGGCTAGCTACTCTTTCGCCCATGTTGTCTCATGCGGAAGTCATTCTCTTATCCAAGGCCTGTCGCGTGTGTGAGCTTATCTCTCACCCAAGGCCTGTCACATGGACTATGCTCGCCCGCAGCAGAGTCTTCTGCACTCACTCGCTAATGGCCTATCACATGTACCTATTCTCGCCGATTGTTTTACCTGGCGTGTCTCGTATGCAGTGTCCCTCGCTTACCCAAGGGCTTGCCTCGTGGGCTTGTGCTCTCTTGCATAACCTGTACGCCCTGCCACAACCTACGTTTTCTATCTTCTGCGAATCGTCTTTTCACCATCTTTTACTCATGGCTTTTTTGTTTGTTTCCCACAGACGGTGCCAATTGTTGTTGCTCAAAACACAATAAATGCTTGCTGACGTCGATATTGTCTTCTTTCTCCATGTGTCTCTAGAAAAGTTCTGCAAAATAGGAAAAGTAAGAGGGCGCAGGGGTTTTCCTTTGCACACGCACTCCGATGCTTAAGTCAGACAGGATCCAGACAGGGTTTTCATAAGTAAATAGAGCTCAGGGTTTAAGAATGATACCTGTGACCTATTTATAGGAGTTGTTTTGCGCGTAATTACCTTTAAGACCTACAGCTTAAATGATAACCCAGTAGATCATTTATGGGCCTTCTGAGGCCTTTTTCTTCTTAGACTTAAACTATCATTTGGCCCAATGTTCTTCAGCTTAACTTATAGAAAAGTTCAGTAATCTTTAACCTGACCCACATCAGTTAGTTTTATATCTATAATTAGATTGGTAGTTTTAATTAATATTAGGGATAGTTAAATTTAAATTAGGAAATTTTATTAAACTAGGTAGATTGATTAATTTATTAAATTAATTTATTTAGGTTAGTAAATTAGTGTAATAAATTTATGGAAAATGTTTAAATAAATTTATTTGGTTAAAATAATAGATAAGGAAACTAAATTTTAAAATGAAACAATTAGTTTTTTTTTAGAAATAAAATTGTAAATAGTAAAAAAATAAAATTTATAAAAAAATTGTCCAAATAATTAACAATTAAATAGAGTAAACAATATAAAAAAATAAATTTAAATAATAAATGTGGATTATGCCCATGATGAAATTGTGATAAAGTCGATTAGTACTCTTTGGAATTTCTAAGCGAGATAATTCTTCTTGAGTTGAGTTAGATTGATGGAATACTTAAGGAGGAATTTTCAAGAAAACATAATTCATGTTCATTTTAAGTATAATGATAATAAAAAAAATAAAGAACATAAAATAATACAATAATGTAAGAATCACAATTTTATAAGTATACAAATGATATGGATTAAGCAAACAATGAAAAGATGCTTAATCGAAAAATTTCGGTTTCAAGTGGTTACGTTTGAATTTTAGTACGAACAAGTTGGTGGGCCCCATGGGAGTGCGCACGTAACTTCAGACGTATGGATCATCATATGATGATGATCTATAGTCTCAGGTAAATCAATTTAAAGTTTTTATAGCGATTTAAGCTTAATTCGTAATTTTAGCAAAAAAGACTAAAAAAGGCTAAATTGGGCTGAAAACCCTATAAAGCTTTATCATGGTCAATCAAAATATTTATTTTATCCTACATATGTGTGGAATTAATTTAATTCTCTCTTACCAAGCCAAAAGCCACCAATGAGAAAATAAAGAAATAAAGGAAATATAAGAAATTAAGTGAAAAAGTCAAATAATTAGGACATTTAGTCTTTAGCCATAAGAGATAAGCATGAGAAAAATTATATTATTTATTTTCACCTCTCAAGTGGCCGGCCAACCACTTTGTAGACCAAGAAAAAGAAACAAAGTCAAAGAAAAGAAAAATATGTAAGAAAGAAATATGGTAAACTAAGATATTTTGGTTGCAAAGCTTATAGAATAAGCTTCAGTCTTCTTTAATTTTTTTATTTATTTCCTTCCCTCATTAAGTGACCAGCCAACTCATTATTTTAGCCACATTTTTCAGTCATTTGAAAGCCAAAACAGAAAGAAAAGAGAAAAATAAAAAACGTGAGAGCTTGGAAAGAAGGTAGAAATCGTGAGCTACCTAAACAGCAACAAGATTTTGTTGCCAATTTTTATCCTACTTCCGTCAGTTTTAGCCTTTCCTCCCTCATGAAAGTTGTTCCAATTTCTTTCCTCTAAAACATATCCGAATTTCATCTCAAATGGAGTTTGTTTGGTTGGTGAAAAATTTGTTGGAAGCCATATTTGTCAAGTTGTCTTGTTTCAGCGAGATTGAGAGATTCATCTTGTGGGGTAGAAACGACCAAGAAAAAGACCTCTTTTAAAAAGGGCTAAGAAGGACCAATTGAGGCCCTACCTCTTCTCTATCCCATATCCAAAAATTAGCTCAAACAGACGACGTTTGATAGGGGAAATCTGTTTTGGAAATTTCTGCTGCACAAGGTAAGTAGTGCTGAAATTTTTTGTTCTTTCTAAACTGGATGTAGGTTGCATTTCTAATTTTTCTAAGCTTCTAGTGTTATAATGGTGTAAAACTAACCCTAAAGAAGTGTTTTAAGTCTTGGCCAAATGGGTTTCCATAAGAAAAGTGTAAGGAGACAAGGGTGATTGTATTGTTGATAGTGTAAATCATGCTAATGAACATGAGTTAAATGTAATGGAAGCTTTAAAGTGAAATTTGGACTTGTATCTGGAAAGATAAGCTTTTGGCCTAACGAAGGGCAATGTAGTAAATTAACCCTTAAAGTGAAATGACACTGGTAAATGAGAAGTAGATGAGTACTACTGTGAATGGTGCAATTAGAACAATCGAAAAGATCAAATAGTGACTTTTGTCACATTACAGCTAAAGTGCAGCTAAGAAAGAGCAATGAGTAGTTAGTGGTAAATAGCTATGTGTAAATGTAAGTGTAAGGTGGTAAATGACATTGTCTATATGTGCTTGTAGTTTTAACGACGCAGTTTGGTGGTGTATAGTATGCAGATTGCCAAGCTTGAATGAACGAGCTTAATCTTTGCTTTTGGTAAATTTACTATATAAGCTACGAGTAGTAGCTTAGAAGGTAAGTGCCCTACATAAGCTACAAATAATGATTTATAGAATAAATGAAAGGTTTATGAAGTAAATGAATTGATTTGGATGTGAATTTTGAGATGTGTTCTTATTTGGGACATAAATTGTTTTTCTTTACAGGCTGGGTAATGATATATCCTAACCCCGTCTTATTTTAGAAATTTTGAAAAATTATTAAAAGTTGGATATAGATCTCTATGTCTGCATCACGCTACTGCATCTTTATGCATAATTGGTTTTATAAGAGTCAAGCTTACACGAAGTTTATAGAAACGTATGAAAGTTTTTACATCTCGTTACATTATGTTTTGAAGTATATGAATGATATGACTTTATAGCATATTCATATAAGTTTTTGGATTGAGCATGCATTGCTTGTACATCCTATTGATATGAGACTTTAAAACATGAGATGATTTCTAGTTTACAGACTTTTACAGCATCCCATCGTACTATGAGACTAATAGAGCATTATGGAAAATACCCGAGAAGTTGATACTCTTATATGGGCAATATGTGGCTTGTCTGACATTGTCGTTGACAGGTTCCAATTCTGGCTGATCACTAGGATTGGAGATGACGAGGATCTATGGCCATAGGTAACACCCTAGTTCTGAGGTAACGAGGACTGCTTGCTAATAGCTACAATAGGTTAAGATTTTATTAGTTGAATTACTGGATTTGCCTAACAAGAAATATTTTATGAACATGGCATATGAGATTACATGATATGTGATTGACCTTTACAAAGCATTATTTTTATTATAATTACATGGTTTGACTAAACCGACTTTGCATCGTTTTACATGGATTACATCAGTTTTACCATAAAGGCATTGTGATATTGAGTTAGATGAGATATGAAGTTTAAATGAGTTATTGATATGTGATTTTATACGAAACACATGTTACATGCATTAGTAGTGCTATATTCTGTTTGTTACTATCTTTGTACTTGTGTAGTAGCTTACTGAACTTTCCTCAAAGCTCACCCTTTCATTCTCCTCCACAGGTTAAGTTGAGATAGCAACGTTTGATAAGAGCCGTACCTCGTTTTGACGTTTCAAGCTAGACGTCAGACCTCAGTTCATAGCTCGGTATATAAGTTTACTATTCATATGTACTTGGAATTTGATGATTTTGTATAGTAATGTAGTGTGAGATGTGATAAGTATGAATATGTGATTACTTTCAAAAATCGAGTTAAAATGGGATGTAAACAGGTGTTTGTTGAATGTTGATGTGAATAGTGTTATAATAATTTTTGGTTGAGAAATTTTTTAACGACCTTCGGATTATTCGAAAATTATGAAACTTTTTCAAATGTTCCATTGGACTGTATGAGAGTGTGATAGGCCATTTAAGGCCAAAGATATTAGGAAATGAATAGTATTTTGCTTTGTTATTTGGATTATGTTGTAGGGGGTATTCTGTAGTTAAGTGAAAATATTGTCGAAATTTAGTCTTGAGTGATTTTAAGTTATGAAATGAACTGGAACCTAAGAAAATCAACCTTGAACCGTGATCGGGTAAATAGTAAACCGAAATTGAAAGAGTAAGACTACTCGCTACACAAATCATAGTAAAAGTAAAAGAAAAAAGTTAATCCCAAAATCCGTTCTTTCGCTATTTCGTTATTGAAAATGTCTTGTTTTTCGGGACATGACAAATAATAAGGTAATAGGATAATAATATATGTTAAATAAAAGAAGTAAATATGAAATACGCGAATGATGAAACTCCAAGAAAGTCAATTGGTATTCTTTGAAATTTCTAGGTGAAAGGATTCTTTTTGAGTTGATCTAGATTGATGAGATATTTAAGAAGAATTTTCAATAACCCATATTTCACGTTTATTTTTCAAGATATAAAGTAAAGTAATAAATTAGGGAAAACAAAATAAAGATAAGATAAGAAATAAAAAAAGATAAGAATTTTAAAAAGATTAGAAATTATTAAAGATAGGAATTTCACAATATACTTAATCAATCCGATGATGAAGTTCAAGAAAGTCGATTGGTACTTCTTGAACATCTTGAGGTGAGAAAATTTTCTAAGATTGAAGCCAGATTGATGGAAAAATCTTAGAAAATTTTCCAATATTTAATTATCAAAACTAATACAAACATAAAGGCAAATTTAGAATGAACTTAAGACTAAGTGGTATTATTTTAGGATGGGCATTGTGGGGGTGCTAATCTTTCTCCACACATAACCGTACTCCCGAACCCTAGATTCTTTGAACGCAGACCAAACCTTATCCTTAATTTGAATAGGTAACCAATCATTCCTAGGCTAAAATGGTTGGTGGCGACTCATTAAATTTAAGTCTAGCGAGTTAGATTTTAGGACCTAACACATTACAACAAAGTCAGCATTTAATAATATTTAACTAGAGACACAAGTTGTCCATGTGTAGCTCAACTGACATTTAATGGTTGCAATGATGGTTTGAGTAACGAAAGGACCTATTTGTTACAACAATATGACTTTAAGGACCAATTTGTTACGTTTTGAAGTCTAGGGGCTAATTTGTTAGGAGGCCCTAACTATAGGGACCACGGGTGAAATTAACTTTACATAAAATTATTAACTACGGTTACTAAAAGTGCACACAATCTAATATCTTTAACTATGATTTTTATTCTTAATTGCATTTTCAACATTCAAACATCATAAATCTAATTGTGGTATAAATATAAACATAGTCTTAGTTTATATTTATTTTCCCTCATTTTTTCAATCGCGTTTTCTAAAACTAGATCTATTGTATATAGACTATATTTATGTCTTTAACCGTCATCTACTTTTATTTAAATAGACATTTCCTTATGCTAAAGAATACGGTTAATACTAAATCGTAGTTTATAATTTATACAGTTATTGAAAAAACAAGTAGTCTAATTTCATTAACTACGATTTTAAATTTTTTATAACTTTTTGGATTTTAGGTGCCAAGATTCAATGTTTTCTCTTAACAGATTTAAGTACAAATAGATTACAGGTTTTAGTTTCAAACATAGTCTTTTGGGGGCTCAATGCTTAATATTTTATCTTCCAAGAATCAAAGTATATAAATAGAATATGTTTTATTTTTGTCTCAAACGTAGTCTATTGTGGCTTAAGGCTCAATTTTTCATTTTCCAAGATTGGAAAATCATTTTAGTTTCATGCTTTATTGCTAAGACCTTTATGAAAAGATATTTTTCTGTTCGAATAAATTTAACTACGATTTTTATTTATTAACAGACTACGATTATTGTGTTTAAATGTAGCATTTTGTAGCTCAATGTTTCCTCCTCTAAAATTCATGTACATTCGCAATGATTTGTCATTCATGATATGCATTTGCTGTTTGAACAAATTATAGTTTATGGTTTGAAATGTATTGTTTTGTGTCTAGTGTTTCATCTTTCATTATTCAAGTACGATAATTAAAGACTACAAGTTTTATCCTAAGGGTATTCTAATTTCTAAATAAACCACAGTCTTTATATTATACGTAGTCATTTTATGTATTATTACATTAAATTACTATTACAAAAGACTATGATTTTAAATGGTAATCGTTGTCTTTTTTTATTTATAATTTATAAGCGAACTTAAAGATCACTCCTTACTTTTCAAATCCTTACCTCATTCTAAAGACTACCATTTTTCTCTCTTTATTTGGCTTTGCTTTAGAAAAAATCATTTTCAACTTAACTTCATTTTGAACAGAAAACTACTTTCAAAAAATGATAACCTACACCAAGCATTGTATAGTTTATAAATCATTTTCAATGTAACCTCATTTTGAACAAAAAACCCATAAAAAATCATTTTTATTTTTAGATTGACTTTGCAATAGATGAAACACCATAAAACAACTATAATAAGATGATTAATCATTTCCATTTATACGCAGTGAGATCCCTATTCCACTACCTATTATTTATTTTTTGTTATTTTTTATTTTATTATTTTGATTCTTAACAATTATTATGTTTTTTCACTTGTTTATATAGAATTGAAAGACATTTTTCTTTTTGTTTGATTTGGTTCCTACACAAAGAGGTTTGCTTTCCAAAATCCCTTTTTTTCTATTTTTAAGGTTTAACCTTCGCTAATTTTTAGTTTTAGCGTTTTTTTTCTATTAACATTGTTTAGTTTGACATTTTTTTCTAGATTTGAAGGTAATTTTTATTTATATGTCATCTAGCTGGAAGTTCTCTTATTCCTTTGTTGTTGCACATTAGCTTTTTGACTAGAAATTTAATGTTTAAATTATTGTAGAATGATTTCAGAAACACTATTGGCAGCAAATATTTCATCTCAAGTTTCGTGATGTTAGGGTTCTTTTTCATTATTTTCTTTAATTTAGGTTGTTTATGCGAGTGACATTTTTAACTAAACAAATTTTACTATAATTTGCTTTTAATTAACATGATTATTTGAATTTATTAGATTTCAATACCTAGAGTTAAAACATCTTAATTAAGGTGTGGATGGCTGGAGAAGCTTATACATAGTGGATGCTCTGTCATTTTACTCGAAAGAAAGGTCATCAAATTAATAGACCAAGTTTTCAATGGAATGCATGCATTAAACTAGCAAATTATTCATTATATGACATTGTCTATGTAAATCTAATTCGCTTTCAAAATGTTGCATTGTTTTTAATGATTTTTTGATCTGTTTTAATTTGTAAAAATTATAATTTGTGAGTTAAAGTGATGCAAGTTAGATTAACAGATCTTGAACTTGATTATTTGTGAGAGTTCTTATTCAGAAGAAATTTTGACTACCTTCAAGAAAATATTAAATTTCATCATAATCAAATTATGCTTCAATACATTCTTAAAATCATTCAAAATTTCTTCTGTACAAGAACTCCCTTAGGGATGGCAATGGGTACCCGTTACTACTCACGCCAATTAAATAAGATTAGGATACAGATGTCAACAGAATGGGTACCCGTTAATTTTGAAGTACTCGAACACAATTATGATTTAGATTACCCGAATCCGATTAATTATCCGAATATTTTGATTTTTACTACCTGAACCTTACCCATTTAATATACAAAATACTCGTTAACTACTCGAACCTAATTAATTACCCATTTATTAAGTCAAAGTTTGACTTTCAAATTTAAATTTAAAATCAATTTTAATACATTTTATTAAGAAAAATTAAATTAATATATTTAAATAAACCTATAAAAATAAATTAATGTTAAAAATCATAATTAAATAATATTTAATGAATTAATTTGATTAAGTATTATATTAAAAATACATAATTTATACATAATTTATAAATAAAAATGTATATTATAATATTTTAAAATATTATTTATAATCGGGTTTGATTACTACTGTTGGCTCTTATAGGCAATACCTAGAGGGGGTGAATCGGTTTTTAACTAACCATAAGCTCGTTTTTCGATTCTTCTAAATTCTCTAGCCTATATGAATATTTTCTATGTTCTCTAGACTATTCAATCATGCAATATAAATTCAATTCAATAAGCCCAATATAATTGCAAGTAAATAAAGAGTAGGGAGAGAGAGATTTACACAATCGATTTATAGAGGTTCGGCTACCTTGCCTACGTCCTCTACCTTGAGATGCTCTCAAGGATTTTCCCCAAATTCACTATCTTTGAATTTTGTCTTTACAATTCCTCTTTTCAAGGCTCAAGAGAAATCTCTCTCTTTTTCTAGGCTCAAGAGAAACCTCCTTCTTTTTCTAAGACTAAAGAGAAACCTCCCCTTTACAAGGAATGATGGGTTACAAATAATGTAATCAAAGAAAGGCCTCTAGGTAGGCAAGTGATTACAGAAATTAAGCACAATGAAAACCTATACAAGATTTGTGCTAAGCAATACAAGAGATATGTGAATGATGGAAGATGAAGACTTTATAGCTCTTGATTTGTTGTTTGAGGCTTGAGGATTTAAGGAATATGAGTTTTGGAGTTGCTGAGTAGTTCCTCTTAGTTGCTTCAGCTTCTAAGCCTCTATTTATAGTCCCTTGGATGGTTTGTGGACGTTGGTTGGAGTCAAAACAGAAACTAGCCATTGTATCTCATAGAAACTAGCCGTTGGGGACTTTCTGGTGTAAAGGGATCGATCCTTTCACCGAAGGGATCGATCCTTTCCTTCATTTCACGCATTGGAGTGCTTCTGCCAAAAAGGGATCGATCCTTTTCCCTATGGGATCGATCCTTTTCTTCTAGAGGGCATTTTTCCTGCACTTTTGGGTTAGAAATGATATGGCTTTTGATTTTAATTCAACCCAAAACATTTATAAGCTTTAAGGGAGTTTTTCTTGACTTTCTCAAATGAGAATATTGTCCAAAAACTTATAAGTAATTTTCTAAACTTAGGTTCAATAATTCTTGATAAAATTACTTAATATTGAAAACCATTTTATAAAGTATTAAGACCAATATGAATATATCATTAAATCATGGTCTTAATGTTTGATATGAACACTTAAAATGGATTGAGAAAATCATGTGTGATAAGGCAAATTTACAATATTAATTTAAACATTAAAGCTTACTTAAGTTTTTGTCATTTCAAAATATATATATATATATATATATATATATATATGGCAATTTAAAGCTAACAATCTCCCCCTTTTTGATATGACAAAACTTAATGTAAATTTGCTTTGAAAATTCTTTGATAAAATACTCCCCCTCAAATAAAGTAGGATTTTATAAAGCTCCCTCTTAATATAAGCATGGGTTTTGAAAAAAAAAACTATTTCTCCCCCATTATCTCTCCCCCTTAATATCTCTCCCTTTTAATAGCTATCTCTCCCCCTTTTTGTCGTAGCAAAAAGAAGGAAAAATAATAAAAAAATATGCTCCCCTTAAAATCATGGCTATGTGAGAAGAGATAAAAAAATATGCTCTATCCAACAAGAAACATGTTAGTACATGAGACTCATAGCACAAATAAATAAGTCAATATTCACAAAGAGTATGAAATATTCATGCAACGAATATGACTTATAATCTTATACCAATTGTTTATAAATAATTTTGCAAGAAGTTCCCAATTGGTAAATAATGAAGCAAGTTGTATATAAATATCTACTAAGGTCTATGACTTGCTCATTTCAATCCTATTAAGCACCTAAGTATATCAATTGTTCTTTAAAGTCCAACTAAGGTGCATGGCAATACATCATGATTATGAGCTGAAATTATATAACATATCATATGCATAAGCTCATAAATCACGTTCAAGCAAGAGAGTGCATAGAATCAAACCATATATCAATTAATCACAAATTCTAGCACAAAAGAGTTCATGCAAAAGTGGCTTATGTGTATTCTTCCCTATTTGTCATTTCAATCTAAGGAGCATGAGAAGAATTATCAATTTAAAGCTCATACCAATTGGCAATTTAGTTTTGGCTTACCAATTATTGAAAATATGGTTGCCAATGATACTAATTGTTATTTCAATCTAAATACCAATTGTTACTAATGGTTGACTTAGTCATTTTGCATGAATCCAATATCTATGTGTAGTGTGTTCATGTCAAGAAAATAATCATTCTAAATATGCAAGAACACAATCACACATCATCAAATATGCATATGGATTAATTAAACATTAGCATACTATCATACAGTATTAATCCATATTCATATTCACAAAGTTATACCATATGGAAGATTCATAAAATCAAAGTATTCAAGCAAACACATTTTCTTCCATGTTTTCAAGCACAAAAATCCTATGCTCATTTTCCAATTCAAGTCCCTAACCAATTATGAGCAAGGAAAGATTCATTAAAGCCCAAGTTCTTTAATAATTTGGCCATAAGAAAAATTTAAGTACATGGATGATAAAGTTTCATGCATTTAAACATTTAGGATCCATTTACCATCACAAATTATAGGCCAATGACCATTACCAATTGTTGAATTTACATTTGGAATCAATCCACTAGATGTATAATTATCTTAAACCTAGTGTGGAATTGATAAGTCAAGCTAAGAGACATAATCCTATAAGCATGCTTGACTAAGATGAACAAAAGGAATAAAGAATATTCATTATGCACAAGTTCATCAAATTCTCAAATCATTGAAATAAATCTCAAAATTATGTTTAAGCATTCATTGAAAATATATTTCAAGATTATTTCAAGATTCATGCAATTCATGAGCATCTTTAATGAGAAACTAATTTTGCACTTGTGAGCGCAAGAAAAATGATATTGATTTTTGAAAGTGATACCATTTGTTGGAAATAACACAAGTTGATGGAGTTGAGGCATGATATCAATGAAAAATGATTTTTCATGGTTTAAAGATCATCAAAAAGAAGTTAAAATACTGGATTTTAAGTTGAGAAGAAAGAAGATATCAAGAAAGTGAACAATCCTTCTCAAATTCGGTTGAAAAAATGCAGGGAAGGCATTTTGCCTTGGGAGGATCGATCCCTATAGGAGGGGGATCGATCCCTCATATGTTTTCTGCAGTTTTTGGCCTTTCTGGCTTGGGGGGATCGATCCTTATAGGAGGGGAATCGATCCCTCATACGTTTTCTACAGTTTTTGACAGAAAATTCAAGTCGTGAGGTACCAAAACTTTGTTTTTGAGTATTTTAAGTCCAAGTAAGGGTTTAAACATTTGTAAAACATGATTTTGGACTTGTATGAATGAAAAAACCATTTTACAAAAGATTTTGCAATTTTGGAAGAATTTACACAATAAAATGCATTTTTGGTCTTAAAGGATGTCATTTTAAGAGTTAAGCACATTTTGACACAACCAAAGCATTAGAAACCACAAATATGCCAAAATAGACTTGTTTACATCGATTTTAAGCATATATAACATCAAATCATCATACTTGTGAACATTATGCCATGATTTCCAACATATAAGTTCTTCATTAATGCACATGACATGGCATTTTGCATATATGACATATTTGGCAATTTGAGGCAAGTAAATACATTATCAACACATAGAAAACTTGCTCAAAATGCAGAAATCCAATAATCATTTCAAAATAACTAAACATGCTTTTCATCCAATCATCTAATGCCTCAAGAACTATCCATTAACCAATCAAAAATCATTAAACATGCTTTTTCTTTATTCATTCAACTCATAAAGATTATCAACCACATTTCTCATCAAAGCATAAATAATCAAGTAAAAGTTTTAAGGAGTAAAGAATTAAGCTTACAAAAACTCCTTTGCTTGAGAGTGCTTTGCCTTGATGTGTTGGATCCACCATTAGCCATTCTTTGAGAAATTGTTGTCACCTTGCTAAGGATGGATTTCCAAGCTCTTCCTTTTTCTCATTGGCATAAGCAATCTCCATGGGGGGTGTGTAGAGCATTTGAACTCCATTGTTTCTTTGTATTCTCATGCTCTAACACTCCTACATCAAGCAATTTCAAACATGCTTTGGTACCCAAATTTTCTTGGGTCCATGAGAGTTAGTGCAAATAATTTTTGATCCTTTTGGGATCCATTTCAAGCACAAATCATCATTATTTATTGCATGCTTTGGCACCCATATTTTTCTAACAACTCTTCCTCTAAATGTAGTTTTTCTATAAGTGCATGCTTGTGAAGAATGTCCTATTCTATTATATAGTGAGCATGTAAGAGATAAATCATGCATAGTATTTTTGCTCACTAGGAAATTCTTTAGATGAGTTTCTTTTTGTATTGCATTATATCCTAACCCATCTTTGTCAAAGAAAGCTCTTTGGGTATCAAGCATGTGATCTAATTTTTGTTTACCCATATAGAACCTAGAGAATGAGTTATGCAAATTTGTATTCTTTTTATTTAACTCATTTATTTCTAAGTTGGCATCTTCTAGTTTCTTCTCTAATTCTAGCTTAACATTGGTCAAAGTTTCCTTTTCTATTTTCAAATTAGCAATGATTTTCTTATATTTAGAATTCATGCATTGAAATTCATTTGCTAAATCATTAAAGGCATTTTGTAGTTCACTAAAGGTATAATCATTATCTTCACTAGAACTACAACTACCTTCATTATCACTAATGGCCATAAAGCATGAGTAGGCTACCTCTTCATCTACATTTTCCTCATCGGAGCTATCACTATCACTCCATGCAGCCACAAATGCTTTCTTCTTAGGTTTCCTATCCTTTTCCTTCCTAAGTATTGGGCAATCTAGCTTAGTGTGACCCGGTTCATTACATTCATAACACACTAAGTGGTCTTTTTCTCTTCTACTTGACTCTCCCCTATGATGTCTCCTATTTTGCTCTCTCTCATTCATTCTCATGAACCTATTGAATCTTTTGGCAAACATTGCCATTTCCTTTTCTTCCTCATTTCCACTCTCATCACTATCATCTTCAATGTCCTTATGAGTGGAAGACTTAAGTGCTACCCCTACTTTCTTTGAAGGCACTTCATTTCTTTTAATTTTCATTTCATATGTAAGTAAGGAGCCCATAAGCTCATCTAGAGACAAGGTATTTGGATCCTTAGACTCTTCTATTGCGGTTACCTTTGCCTCCCATGACTTAGTTAAGCTATTCAAAATTTTCTTTACCATTTCAACATTGGAATAAGCCTTGCCTAGAGCCTTAAGTCCATTAATTATATCATTAAACCTAGTGAACATTTCGCTAATGGACTCAGTTTCTTTCATCCTAAATAGCTCATAATCATGTGTGAGCATTCCTACTTTGGTCTCTCTAACTTGATTTGTCCCTTCATGTGTGATGGCTAGTTTATCCCATATTTGTTTAGCATTCTCACATAAGGATACTCTATTATACTCATTGGGACCTAATGCACAAAAAAGGGTGTGCATAGCCTTAGCATTCAATTGTGCCAATCTCATGTCATTGGTGTCCCACTCATCTTCACTCTTAGGGACATCTTTTCCATCTACTTTCTTTATTGGGATACTAGGGCCATTAACTATTACTCTCCACACTTCATAATCATTGGATTGCACAAATAACATCATCCTAATTTTCCAATAAGAGTAATTTTCACCATTGAAGAGTGGAGGTCTAACTAATGAGTGTCCCTCTTCTCTTAGGGGTGTGCCTATATTCAAGTGAGCCATTTAAGATCGTTTTGCTCGATAGAGGTTAGTTTAAATCAATCTCGAGCCCAAGCTCTTATACCAATTGTTGGCTCTTATAGGCAATACCGAGAGGGGGGGTGAATCGGTTTTTAACTAACCATAAGCTCGTTTTTCGATTCTTCTAAATTCTCTAGCCTATATGAATATTTTCTATGTTCTCTAGACTATTCCATCATGCAATATAAATTCAATTCAATAAGCCCAATATAATTGCAAGTAAATAAAGAGTAGGGAGAGAGAGATTTACACAATCAATTTATAGAGGTTCGGTTACCTTGCCTACGTCCTCTACCTTGAGATGCTCCCAAGGATTTTCCGCAAATTCACTATCTTTGAATTTGTCTTTACAATCCCTCTTTTCAAGGCTCAAGAGAAACCTCCCTCTTTTTCTAAGGCTCAAGAGAAACCTCCCCTTTACAAGGAATGATGCGTTACAAATAATGTAATCAAAGGAAAGCCTCTAGGTAGGCAAGTGATTACAGAAATTAAGCACAATGAAAACCTATACAAGATTTGTGCTAAGCAATACAAGAGATATGTGAATGATGGAAGATGAAGACTTTGTAGCTCTTGATTTGTTATTTGAGGCTTGAGGATTTGAGGAATATGAGTTTTGGAGTTGCTGAGTAGTTCTTCTTAGTTGCTTCAGCTTCTAAGCCTCTCTTTATAGTCCCTTGGATGGTTTGTGGACGTTGGTTGGAGCCAAAACAGAAACTAGCCGTTGTATCTCACAGAAACTAGCCGTTGGGGACTTTCTGGTGTAAAGGGATCGATCCTTTCACCAAAGGGATCGATCCTTTCCTTCATTTCACGCATTGGAGTGCTTTTGCCAAAAAGGGATCGATCCCTTTCCCTATGGGATCGATCCTTTTCTTCCAGAGGGCATTTTTCCTGCACTTTTGGGTTAGAAATGATATGGCTTTTGATTTTAATTCAACCCAAAACATTTATAAGCTTTAAGGGAGTTTTTCTTGACTTTCTCAAATGAGAATATTGTCCAAAAACTTATAAGTAATTTTCTAAACTTATGTTCAATAATTCTTGAGAAAATTACTTAATATTGAAAACCATTTTATAAAGTATTAAAACCAATAAGAATATATCATTAAATCATGGTCTTAATGTTTGATATGAACACTTAAAATGGATTGAGAAAATCATGTGTGATAAGGCAAATTTACAATATTAATTAAAACATTAAAGCTTACTTAAGTTTTCATTTCAAAATATATATGCCAATTTAAAGCTAACAACTACCTATCATGCGTTTGAGTAGGGTTCGGGTAGTTATCTTAGGGTACTTACTAACTGAACTTGATTATAAATAATAATTGATTAATATGATATTTATATTTTTTACATATAGATTATTTATTATGTTTAATTAAATTAATTCATTAAATATGACAATTATGATTTTTAACTTTAATTTATTTTTTGAATTAAATTACATTTATTTATTTAATTTTTTAATAAATTATTCTAAAATTCTTTTTAAATTTAAATTTAAAAGTCAAACTTTAACTTAATAAACGGATATTTAACAGGTTCAAGTAGTTAACTCGTATTTTTTATATTATTGGGTAAGGGTTCGTTAACATAAATCAAAATAATCGAGTAGTTAATCGGGTTAGGGTATTATGAAAACTAATCGGGTTTGGGTACCCCAAAATTAGTGGGTACTTGACCCGTTTACATTCCTAATCCATCACCATTAAGAACTTGGTATATTAATTTGATAACCTACCTTTTCGAGTAAAATGATAGTTAAAGGTGACACAAGTTAGGTTGTTAACAGACTAGCAAAAGAAAGAGAGAAATTTAGCACTATGCTCATTGTGAGAGCAAAATCTTCATATATATATTTTGTACAGAAGTCTTGAAGAAATTCTTTTCTTAGTAGAAGTCCTAAAGTATGGTGTAAGAATAAATTATAGTAATTACTTTGTAATACTTTGTTTAATAAAATAAAACAACACAGTTTATCCAAAGTAATAGAAAAAACTTTATTTTCAATGCCATATAATTTACATAAATGTATTGCTTAATAGTATATGCATTATGCGATTGTTCTAATATATCTAAAAATAAAATGCGTTTTTGCATTCATCAATCTTCATCTATCCAATGGTAAGTTATAACAAGATAACTTAAACCGTTATCACTAGTCCAAATATCAATATTTA
Source organism: Heritiera fomes (assembly GCA_032173925.1). NCBI lineage: Eukaryota > Viridiplantae > Streptophyta > Magnoliopsida > Malvales > Malvaceae > Heritiera > Heritiera fomes. Next base: position 9,395,587 of record JAPDPM010000014.1, on the reverse strand, counting down.
AACTAACTCTAGATGAAATATTAGTAATTTTATGTGTTAAAACTTCCCTATATTCTTTAAACATTTCCATGCAATCATTTTTCAATGTATGTCTAGAAATTGATTGAGATGCATGTTGTAAATATTTACAAATAAAATATCCAACTTTTTCACATATTGTGAATGATTGTTCGCAGCTAACTACAAATCTAACTAAACCACACCTAACTTGGTCATTTCTACAAACCATGTACTTTCACTGTCTTTTACATTAATTTGAGATTGTTTCCCTACCTAATTTCTAGTTATACCATGTGTTGATCAAATTTATGTCTACTAATTAAATGTCTTTTATACGTACATGTATCTCTACCACTTCTAGTGAGGCTATAACTATAGTCCATTTTACATATTACACAAATAGTAGAAAATTGGTTGCTACCTTCTTTTTATACAATTTTTTAAAAACTTCCATACCTTACTCTTCTTCACGAGGGTCTTTGATCTTGATGTTGTAGTTGTAGCAACAGTGGTGGCAACTGATGATTATGTTTGACCACCATGTGTCAGTGCTAGAGGAAGCTTCTCTTTTAGATGAATATCGGGTTCGAATTCATTGAAAGATTCGTCACGTAAATTGGAGATTTGAGTAGAACTCAAAGGACATGAGATGAAGCATAAACGAAGAAACAAATTCGGCATTTTTATTGTTTTAAATAAATATATTGGAGATTTGAAATTTGAAACAAATAAATGGAAAAATATACTTTGGAATTTGAAAGAAATAAATGAAGGAATAAATATTGAAAGTATGGATTAAAATTTGTAAAATTTAAAAAAAAGAAGGGAATTGGAGAAATTTGTATTTAAGTTGAGAATTAAAGAAAATCATGTAATTAAATTTTTGACTTTTAGAGAGAAAGAATAAAATAGGAATTTAGAATTGGAAAAAATTTAAGAGAATTGGTAGAGGAAATGTAAAAAAAAAATGAAAGGGTGTGCATTTATAAAAGGAAATTTTGAAAAAAATTAAAAAAAAAGGGGGGGGGGGGGGGGGGGGGGGGGGAAGGCAACGACTAATTTCCTTCTCCATGCTGGCAACAACTAGTAGGGCAACAAGTATATAGTTGTTGCCTTGGGCAAGATCGGCTCTAGCCTAAAATTAGACTGGACTCGGTTAAGGCAAGATCGGCTCTAGCCTAAAATTAGACCGGACTCGGTTAAGGTTAAGTGGCCTAATTCGGCCTGGTTTCATTGATTCCAATTACAGACAATGCTATTCCAAGCCAATTCTGGACTAGTTCTGGGTCGGTCCGTCCCGTTTATCAGGTTTAGTTCTGGTTGTTACTCCAAGAAAAATTGGGATGACTTTTCTAACCCAAATTGTATGTATTTGGAAACAGATCATTTCTAACATGTGGGTTACGAGAATTTATCGTATTGGCTTGCTCAACAAATTCTAGAAAATTTTCACTAGGACACAAATTAATAACATAACCATGAATCCCACAAATTTCACATACCTCATTAGAAACTGGCTGTCTTTGACCCATCAACATAGTTCACATAGTTTTCATTTGCTTGGTTAATTCTGACGCTTTCATAGCTAACTCAATGTTAGTATTGATCTCATAAGGAACTTTAGACTTAGCTCTAACACTCTTTTGTTATGAATTAGATTCAAAACTTTTCATATAGCTCATAGGTATCCTATGTAGTCTTCTCTCCTATAGCACCTATGATATCATTATTGACCATGGCTTAATAGCTTTGAGTTAGTCCATCATGTAAAATTTGGTTTTTGCTACTCCAACGGGTATCGATAATGCGAACCCTGAATTAATAGCAATTTATAATGTTTCCCAGCCTTATGAAACGCCTTACTATCCAATTGTGTGAATGTTGTAATCTTACCCTTTTATTTAGTGGATCTGGCATGCGAATAAATTTTTCCTATAAACTTATTGTACACCACATCCCATGTATAAAGTGAAGCTAAGGTTATAGACATAAACATGTCTTTGCAACATCCTCAAGTGTGTAGAGGAAACACCTTATTCGCAACTGATCTTTAATTAATCTTGCAATTTGAATATCATCATCATTATAGCCTTTATCCCTAGAGATAATCCTGCAATTTAAATAATTGCATAAAAATCACGAATAAATGTTTAAGGATCATCAACAACAGTACCATGAAAAGATACCAAAATGAATATTTTTAAGCTTATAGTTCATAGTCATATCGTTGAGAATAATGCATGATGGCGATGTTCCAATGATAGAACATGCAAACTCCTTTATAGGACAATCAGCAAGTTGTAGCTCCATATTAGATGCAGCTAATTTGCTTTATTGTGCTTTCTTTTTCTTGTCAATTTTATTAATTTGATTGCTTGCTAGCAATATCTCTTGACCAAGCGATCGTTGACCTAGCATTTACTACCTAAAAAAAATAAATTTAAACCCAATGGTTGTGGCTCAGTTGGCAATGCAGGCTGAGTTTGTGAGAAGAGCTTTTGAGTTCGACTCTCACTAAACACATCTTTGGGGAGGGGTGAAGACCCTTAACTGTGACTAAACCCTGAACAGAATTAGTCTCAGACAGTTAAAACGGATGAGGATACATGTGGTCTACACCAAAAAAAAATTTAATGAACTAATGAAAAATAAAAAGAAAATTAAACAACTCAAATAACAGATAGCTAAATAAAATTGAATAAATTTAAAGGCAATTCCTCGACGACAGTGCCAAAAACTTAATGAACAAAAATTTAATCTCACAAATGCACGAATCAATTACTAGTATAATGTGCAAGTGTGAGAGTCAATCCCACAAATATTTGTAATATTTATTCAATTGAATTTAACTACACTATGTCCTAAAAATTTATGAAAATCGGTGAAAAGGAGTTTCCTACAATTATCTAAGTGAAGAAATTAACTAATTAAAACAATTAAACTAATGCAAAAATAAATTAAACCTATAAATTGATCTCTAAATAAAAGCCTAGGAATTTGATTTAACCAATACATTGCAATTCTATGTTTTCGATTCTACAAGTCTCAATTCAATTCTAGAGTTCGTTCTTCCTAATTTATGATTACTCTGTTAGGTGTCCGGTTATAATCTAGTATTTTTAATCATTAAATTAGCTATGGTGTCCAGTATAATCAATGATTAAAAATCCATTAAGATCATAAAAACATACATCACTAACAAAATAGATGTTTTAGCTTGGTGTCTACATCAAACAACTATTTATTCATTCATGAGAGTTATTCATGGCTCTGACATATGCTGTCTAACCCTATCATGTCCCATACAATCAATTTCCTTATCTTAAAGATGGCCAATAAATAACATTATTAAAAGATTGAATTAATCACAATGAATGAAACTAGATTAATAATTGATCTAAGCAATAATTCTGAAAAGACAAAATATTCATGTAGATTACGTTGAATACCTAGCAAAGAAAATTAGTTCATGTTTAACATAGCACAAAACATCCAATTAATTTGAGAATTTATGCTTTGATAAAACAATAAGCCAATTCAAAAATATAATTGTAACAATGCAAATATATTGAATTAAAGCAAAAGGTGGTAGCCCCTTAAAACTAAGGTTTCCCGTGCAATTAGACAGCAAATTGCATTATCCTTCTAACACGTTCCAGCCCTTGTTGACACCTCAAGGAACTCATGGTTGTTGGAAGTAATATTTTAATAGTAAAATATATAACGTTTAAAGCTTTAATCTATAGTAACTGTTGCTTCTAATGCTAGTCAGTTTTCATTGTATTGATTGTTATGTTTTAATTCTGCCTTTAAATTAGTGGTCGGTTATCATTGTATTCATCATTATTATTTTAGAGTAAGTTACAAATGTGTGGAGATATAAATAGAGCCCCTAAACCTCCAACAAAGAAGACACCAATTCAAACATAATTTTATTCTCTGACAAAAAAAAGGTGTTTGGTTTTAGAGTTTTTTATTCTACAAGTTAGTGTAGAACTGTAGAGTGTACAACAAAGATATGTTGGGCTGTTGTGTCCTAGAAGCGACACACTTTGAGTTTCTGCTGCACCGGTGATATAATTCCTACAGAGGCGTGAATTGTCTTAATGAGTGTGAGATATCCGTGCCTTAGTCCAACTCTTCATGATCAGTAAAATAATTCTAATTTATACTTTCTTATATTATTTTGATTACTTACAATTTTCTCTTGTTTCAATTCTAACACCAACAATTTTGACAAAATCTAACAATTTGAAGATGATTCAATAGTCCTGAAAAAATATTTTTGACTTAAGAAAATAAGGATTTCTCTCCTCGGTAAAATATTAGTGAGATCATATTTCTTACTTAACTAGCGATTTGTTCCTAGGAAAAGACAAATCTTGAAATAGTTAAGCACTAAAGAAATGTTATCATAATTTAGCTAATATTATTGTTTTAACCTTTAGAAGAAGAAGAAGAAGAAGAAGAAGAAGAAGAATACAGAGAATAATTTGCTTTAATGTTATTATGATGCAAACGTTTAGTTACATAAAGGTTCAATATTGTAATTAATTAGCATTTCAAACAAATTGAAAGAAACATATGCCTGTAAAGAGTCATTAACATATAATACCATTAATGATTTAATTATTTTATTAAATTACTTTATTCTTTAATGAAAAATAATCTTCACATAAATTGCTTTGCTGTGTAATTCGCTAATAAAGTTTGAATGTTGTTATAATGATAACGTTTAAACTTCATAATAAAGTTTTTTATTGGCTCTGGAAATTCAATAAATTCTCTAGAAGTTATTTCTAGTTAAAAATGGTTCTTATTAAAAAAAAAGTGTGTAATATGTCTAATTGGGAATCTGCTGCAATCTACCTTCTAATTTTTTTAAGGTGTCCTTTTGCACTGACAAAAAATTAACTAAGATAATTAGTTCAAGGCTTAATAGATCCGTTTAACTTTTGATAAATCATACATATTGCTTGATTGCATGCAACTTGTTGTGGCATGTAAATGTATCAATTTCATTTATTTGGATAAAAAGTTCATTTTGAAGCTACTAAACTGTCTTCTTCTTTATTAAGCATTGATTTTCTGTTGCTATCTAATTATGGAGTGAAATAACTCATGGAAATCAAATTTGCAGCATGTTTAACTATTGCGTTATTTTGGTATTCTTGATAAAAGCATATTGGTATAACTTATTCCCTTTATTCTTTGAAAGGAAGTTGAGATTTTTGTTGGATAGTTTTGGTACAAGAGCTGCGATTTACTGTGGTGTTCCTTGCTAAAGGTATGAGCTCTTGATTTTGCATTCTAATATGGTGGTATTAAAATTTGTGCATTATGTCATATAAAAAAATTCATTATTTTGAATTTTTAATGGTGTTGATTGGCATATAATGATGCATTTTGAGTTGCATTTTAAATTGAAGATTCTTTGTAAAACAAGCTACTTGATAAGGAGAACTAAAAAGAGGATTTACGTGACGTTGATCATGTGGATGAAACTAGGTTACTGGTCACAATAAATTTTTGATTCCTAATAGTGTCACTTTTGACGTTTGATAAAATTAGACTACTAGTCACAATAAAAAATTGTGATTCCTAGTAGTATATTTTTGTGCTATGTACGAGCATGAAAATGCTATAAGCCTTACTATAAAAACGTAGTTGTGGCAAGAAAGTTGGATATATCATTTGTGTAGTTGTTTTATTGTCTTATATCTAAATCATGTGACAAATACTTGTGATAGCACTACTATAATTGATAGAGTGCATAACCATTGTTATAATGTAAATCCAAATCAATTAGAAGGAAATACCCAATGGTGAGATCCTATATGAATAATGGGATTATAAGTGTGAATTACATAATAAAGGCCTTTGCTCAAGATAGGATTCGGTATACATGAAGAGGGATGGAATGTTTGCCCAAATAATCTAGAATCTCCTATGAAGATACCCAACCTAATGATTAAAGATTCTAAGAGTTAGGTTCAATGGGAAGAACGAATCATAGAGAGGTCGTTAAAAGATACACACTAAGAAGCTTTAAGCTTATTTGTCCATCTATATGGTGTAGTGTATCTATCCTGTAACGTTGGAGAGTTGATTCTTTAATAATCTTAATGAAATCTATAGCTCTTTATGAGTGGGATGTAATAGATATAGGAACACTCTTGACAGATTTCACCTATGTGAGTATTGGAGTGAGGTCGCTCCTATGAAGCTTGGTTGGGCAAGTTTTTAGATTACTCACTAAGTCTGGGATGAAGCATAGGGTCAAAATGTGCTAACTTAAAAAGAAACTCGCAAACACCTGAATTGTTATATGTGTATTGCAAACTCTTGTCTTCCTTATACAGTCAGAGTTCAGTGCATATGGCACACTATTGGGTTAGGAACAAGATTTGCTACTATACTAAGTAAAGGTTCAATGCGGTTGCACACCTTTATTATGCATAATAATTCATCTTTGTCCAAGTTAATAAAATGATTAAAGTTTTTAAATTATTATTTTATTATTAAAATGAAGAGAAAATTGTTGGAACTAATATTTTAATAATAAAATATATAACGTGTAAAGCTTTAATGTTTAGTAAATGTTGCTTTTAATGCTATTCAGTTTTCATTGTATTGATTGTTATGTTTTAATTCTTCATTTAAATTAGTGGCCGGTTATCATTGTATTAATATAAATTGTTCATTATTATTTTAGAGTAAGTTACAAATATGTAGGGCTATAAATGGAACCCCTAGACCTCTAACAAAGTAGACACCAATTCAAACATAATCTTATTCTTAGACAAAAGAAAGACGTTTGCTTTTAGAGCTTTTTACCTTACAAGTTAGCATAGAATTGTAAAGTGTACATCAAAGATATGTTAGGTTGTTATATCCTGGAGTCGAAACTTTGAGTTTCTGTTGCATCGGTGATATAATTTTCATAGAGGCGTGAATTGTCTTAAAGAGAGTAAGATATCTATTCCTCAGTCCAATTCTTCTTGATCAGTAAAATAATTTTAATTTATACTTTTTTATATTATTTTGATTACTAACAATTTTCTTTTGTTTCAATTCTAATACCAACAATTTTGAGATAAGATCTAACAATGGTTCTATCTCACTTTCAGTTTTGCTTTGTCTTCCAGCTACAGCTTTTGATTCTCACAAATCCAAGCAGATCTACACCATGTTTTTGAACAACTCTCTCGATTTGTTACTGCTTCTTGTACAGCTCTCTCGTTCTAAGCAGCTAAGAAGAATAAAAAGATGAAACTAATTTTTCACCTTTGTTCCTTTCTCTGCTTACCACCCCCATTTATAATTTTATTTTTGTTTTTACGTTTTAAAACTCTAGGGCTTCTATATAGCTAGCTTGTAACATCTCTAAAAAAATCTCTACCCTTGGATTAAATCTTGGCCCTCCATTTATTGAGTTGTTTCTTACTCGCATGGCAACAGTAAACCCATGTTGCAACGCAATTTTTGCCCTCAAAATGATAGAACTGGCTCAAGTCATGAACTTGAAAGTTGTAGCCCTATCTCTTAGATTTCTGTATCATCAAGAATCACATCAATCCAATATATATTGAGAGAGTTATGCCCAAAATACAACAAGGTGTCCAAACATTGAAATTTTTTGTGCAAGGGAGAAATAATTATAAATAAGGTTGCAAGCAATACATGCCTCCTATTTTAGGGCTACCCACAAGAATAATTGCATGAATTCATGTCATAATCTCTAAAATTAATCCTAAAGTCAATTTCCTACTAATCACTTCACCAAACACATTAAACAATCAATTTAACACAAAAACACAGTATAGAATATAAGAATTAGAATATAAATAATATCACAAATATAATGTTATCAAATGTAGCTAGGGGTGCAATCCAACCAAGTCCAGATGATCAAATACGAATCTCGAGCTCAATTTGATTCAAACACTTGAGACTCAATTCTTGGCTTGAGCTTGATCGAGCCTAATTTTTGAAACTCGAGCTCAAATTGAGAAAATATTTGAGCAGCTCAAGTTTGATTTAATAAATTCGAATTCAACTTGATGGATTTGATTTGTCATTTTTCAATCACATATTATAAGAGTAAAATAACAAAGTAATAATAAAATATAAATATATATTAAAAAAACTCGATTAGGTTCACGATTCACGTGGATTGAGTATTGATATATTCAAACTCGGTTTGATTTGTTACTCAAGAAGTTCGAGCTCGACTAAAAAATAAATGAATTAAATTTTGATAATTATCAAGTCAAACTCAAATAACTCACAAATAATTTGACTCATTTACACCTTTAAGTATGACTATCTTAACTTATGTAATAGCATTTGAATTAGTCTTTTTATTGAAAGCAGTTGTTCTTGTTTTTCATCTATTTCCTTCAAACTAAGATTTTATGTTGTTATTTTGATTTACTTTCGTGCTATTATTTTGATTTTTTTAATCTTGACTTACTGTAGGCTATGATTTCACAAATTCGAATATTGTTTTCGTTGTACTAAGACCTATTTATAGGCTGAAGATCAAAGATTATTGGAATAAGATATGCCATTTTTATCTTAATTCAATAAATTTTTTAATGCAATTTATCAAACATGCTAGGTCATTACATTCTAACATTCTATCTACTTGTTTGAAGCACTTAAATAAATACAAATATTTTTTTGGTATAAATCATAGGTATTCTCATCCGTTTTAACGATCTAAAACTAATCCTGCTCAAGGCTTAATCACAGTTAAGACTCTTCACCCCTCCCCAAAGGTGTGTTTAGTGTAAATAAATACAAATATTAAAACTTTCAAAGTTGTAATTAAAGAGTTTATATCCAATGTATTCATAGTGTATAATAAATTTATACATCATGAACCAATCACAAAGTGATACATTATTAATGAGTAAAATTAAAAATAAATTAAAATCTTAATTAATATTTATTTTATGGATCTATGTATTTTTTTTAACATTGCTTATTGAAAAGATGATACTTTGTGGTTGACTAATAATATATAACTATTATACACTATCACTATTAAATATAAATCAATTAATTTGGTAAAATTTTATCTAGCTCAAAATTGATCATTTAAATTACTAAATTTTCATAAGATGTAAATAATGAGAATTTTTTTTGTTAATTCAATTTGACTTGCAACTGTATTTTTTTTGTTTGGTTGCAAAAATTTTCATTTAATTATTAATAAATAGGAATGTAATTAATCGAATGTGAACAAATTTTCAGGCTAGTTAAAATTTAAATTATGTGTTTACAAAGGGCAAATGTAATTCAAATTTCGAATATAAAAAAAAAAATTGTAATTCAAATTTGGACACAATTGGCCCATCTTATTTCAAAAAGGCCAAACTTAAAGCCCGTTAGACCAGCCCTAAACCCAAAACTTAACCCTAAGAATTTCCACGATATATTCTTCTCAAACACCACTTCATTTTTTCTACCCAAAAACCCTAGCCTACCACACTCCCAGTGCCACTTTCCCCGCCCAAAAATGGCTGCAGCAGCCGTCCGCCCACTCGTTAATGTCCAACCCTTGGAAGGAGACATGGCTACCGACGCCGCCCCAACTGCCCCTCTTCCCGACGTCATGAAGGCCGCCATCCGCCCCGACGTTGTCAGCCACGTCCACGACAATATCTCCAAAAACAAACGCCAACCATACGCTGTCTCCAAACGTGCCGGTCACCAGACCTCTGCCGAGTCTTGGGGAACTGGCCGTGCCGTCTCACGTATTCCACGTGTCCCTGGCGGTGGTACCCACAGAGCCGGCCAAGGTGCTTTCGGTAACATGTGTCGTGGTGGTCGCATGTTTGCTCCAACTAAGATCTGGCGCCGCTGGCACCGTAAAATCAATGTTAACCTTAAGCGATATGCCGTCGTTTCAGCCATTTCCGCTTCGGCTATTCCTTCTCTTGTGATGGCGCGTGGCCACCGTATCGAGTCTGTTCCGGAACTTCCGCTTGTGATTTCGGATTCCGCTGAGAGCTTTGAGAAGACTTCCACTGCTATTAAGGTCTTGAAGCAGATCGGGGCTTATGCTGACGTTGAGAAGGCGAAAGATAGCCAGGCGATTCGTCCCGGAAAGGGAAAAATGAGGAACCGTCGCTATATTTCTCGAAAGGGCCCATTGATTGTTTACGGGACTGAGGGAGCTAAACTCGTGAAGGCATTCAGGAACATTCCTGGTGTGGAAATAGCCAATGTGGACAGGCTGAATTTGCTCAAGCTAGCTCCCGGTGGACATTTGGGGCGTTTTGTAATCTGGACTAAATCGGCTTTTGAGAAGCTTGATTCGATCTATGGGACTTTTGATAAGTCTTCCGAGAAGAAGAAAGGGTACGTGCTGCCCCGTCCCAAGATGGTTAATGCTGATTTGGCTCGGATTATTAACTCTGATGAGGTCCAATCGGTTGTGAAGCCAATTAAGAAGGACGTCAAGAGAGCACCGCTGAAGAAGAATCCTCTTAAGAATTTGAATGCCATGATGAAGCTTAACCCATATGCTACAACTGCTAGGAGAATGTCTCTTTTGGCTGAGGCTCAACGAGTCAAGGCCAAGAAGGAGAAGCTTGACAAGAAAAGAAAACCCATCTCTAAGGTATTTGACTCTCTTTATTTTTTCTTGCCCTATTTGTATTGCATTTAGTTTACATCCTTGTTCGTATAATTATTTGCGTTAAGTTTTTGTGAGTTGTGACCTATGTTGCTTTTCAATTTGCTTAACATTTTTGCATCACTTGTGGTTGTAACCGATTTAGTATATGCAATCTTATTTTATGAAGCCTTCTCTTAGTAGTTGTTTCACTAAGTTGCTTATTTTATCTTTTCCCAAATTGATGTGTATCCGTTTAACATTGCACTAATAATTTTTATTAGTCTTAAAACTGTGAATAGATTTTCATCTAGTTCGACTACAAATTTTTTGGGTTGTTATCGGAATTGGGTGTAGCTTACAACTCTTTTTCCATCAAATTATCTTTTTATGAATGATATACCTCTGAACTTTGTTGTCATTCTTTTGTGAAAGATAGCCTTGTGCATATAAGGTGGCCCTGAAAGTTTGAAAGAGTGGTTCTATACATATCTATTAAAATATCTGATTGCAATGAACTGTTTAAATGTTCTAGTTCCCTTCAACAGCTCTGGTTTGTCATGGTTTGCTTCCTGAATTTTTTAGACCTCTGGAGTGACATTTTTTTCTTATTGTTTCTCTTTCTCCTTTGAACCTTTCAGGAATACAAGCTATATGAAGTTATTTTGACCCTAAAATTTTGAAAGAGTTGTTCTATATATATGTATCTGATTGTGATAAATTTTTACAGTGTTTTAGTTCCCCTAAACAATTGTAGTTTATCTTGGATTGGTTCCTGAATATGTTTAAACCTCTTATTATTATTTAAGATGTTGGATTGATCTTATTCTTATTGTCTCCGTTTCCCTTTCCCTTGGAAACTTTCAGGAGGAGGCAGCAGCAATCAAGTCAGCAGGAAAGGCATGGTACCAGACAATGATCTCTGACAGTGACTACACAGAGTTCGAGAACTTCACTAAGTGGCTCGGTGTATCACAGTAATTTAGTACTATTTGTTTTAGAAATCCCCTGGGACCATATTCTGTTAATTGGTTTTGTTTTGGTATCGAATTTTGTATCTTTGCTGTTTGAGTTATGGATGAGTGGAAGGCATTATTTCTCTTTTTCTTGTCCATTTTCCTGGCTTCGGTGGAACAATATCCATTACAATGAGAACAAGCATTAAACAGGTTCCTTTTTTGGCAATTGGTCTTTTGCAAGTATTACAAAGATTTAATTTACAGTTTATTTGATTCCATTGGTATGCCCTAGTCATTAGTAAGCTTTGTGGTATGTTACAAACTTTTATGAATTAGGGTTCCGGAGTTTTACCACTGCATGTTAATGTTGATGGTTGAATATGCGATTCCATTAGTTCATTGAAAGTTTATAGTTTTGTAATCCTATGAATGGGCTATTTCGGTTTCTCAACTTACAATCTACATGAAGTTTTATTTCATTTCAGTTCTCATGTACTCAAAAAAATGATTGTATGAAACCTTATCCCTAAATTTGGTGCATTAGAGATATCTCTTTTGTGATTTTGCCATGCCGTCCCGTCCCATGCTTGTATTGATTTGCATGGATAATTAATTCATACAATTATACATATAGCGTCGGTGGAGTTTTTTTTAGTTCATTGATTGTCAAGAGTTTGATCAAGGTCGATACGCCCAATACTAGATAGATCGATAGATCGGTGCTGATCTAGTTAGTCGAATGCAGATTGCCCAGCCAACTGATCTTATTCCTTTCCTTCTCTTTCTCGTTTTTCTTTCCTTCTCCCTCTTACCCCTCTCTCTCCTTATGCCCTTACTCCTTTTTTTTTTTATGTTTTTTCATTTTTTAATTTGAAAATATTAGTTTGAAAATTTTCAGATTTTTAATTCATCTTTTATTTTATTGACCTCGATTATAGAAGGAAAGATGACATGGATTCTTTTACATATGGCACACTCTTATTGGATATTAATGCCACAACATTTTTTTTTAACAAGGTTAGGCCTTAGGTATAATTATGCAATGGAATTAGAGGTGACAAGTGGGTGGGTCGGATCGGATTTGAGTTGGGTTATTCTAGATTGGATCATTTTGGGCTAAAGAAAAATTAGATCATTTTGAGTTTGGACTATTTCGGAGTCAGGTCAGGTCGGGCTTGAGTCAAGAAAAATCGGTTTATTTCGGGTTTGGATCATTTCGAGGTCGGATAAAGTTGGATTTTGGCCAATTTGAATTCAGATTAATTTGGGTTCGAATTAATTCGAATTTGGATTAGGTAGAGTTCGGTCGTTTACTTTTTTAGTCAATCCGAGTTGGTTGGATTTGGATTCGGGTTAAGTGGACAGGTTTTTCGGGTTAAGCCTTGGTCATCTTGATGTAATTTGTCTGATATGAAAATAAACTGAAATTATACTTCTAAGAATCACAAAACTCATGAAAAATTTTTCTTCTTTCATGACCTATAATAAAATTGGGATTAAAATAATCAAAATATTTAATAATCTGTATGATAGTTTTCTTTATAATATTATTATTAATATTCAAAATTAATTAGATTTTTTTCATTTTATTTTTATTATCTATAATAATTAATAACTTTATGAATCAAAGTGATTTAATAATCCTTACTAAATATCACAATATACTATTATACATCTTTTTAATTTCTCTTTATTTTTTATAGAATAATTAGAGACATTAAGTGTAGGTGATATAACTTCTGTTCTCTATTATAGGTTAGTTATTAAATATTATATATTAAGTTCAAATGAATATAATATAAAAGTGAATACTTAAGTTTAACTAGATTCAAAAAAATATAACACTTGTATTATTGAAAAAAATTATATTTTTACTACAGTAAAATACTTTGATCATTAATTTTAACATTTAAATATTTATTGATAATATTAAATTTAAGTTTGAATCTTTTTGGGTTTGGGTTAATTTGGATTTGGATCAATTTGAGTTCGTGTTAATTTGGGTTCAGATCACGTCGGGTTCAGATCACGTCGGTTTCGAATTAATGTGAATTTAGATAAATTTGGTTTCAGATCAATTCAAATTCAGATTGGGTTGGTTTTGGGTTGTTGATTTTTTTAATTAAATCAAATCAGTCGAGTTTGGTTTTGGGTTAAATCAGATTGGTTTTTTGGGTCGGATCAATTTTTGTCACTTCTAGATGGAATTAAAGTCTATGTATCATATTGCCAACTTTCATTCTCTAGGTACTAACATGAGAAAAGGTGTATAGTTCAAGGCTGTGACTTTAACCGTATGAATAATCAATAGGACCAGATTAATAAAATATCGAAACTATATCTGTTGGGGATAACGACATTAAGTTATGGATGGTCAGAAGAGTTTTGTCAAATTTAGTGTACGGACATCACAATTTTCATTTATCTACATTAGGTTGGTCTTTATTCATGTTTACTAGGCATTCTGCTTGCACATTGCAGTGGGTTTTAATTTTTATTGTTATCTATTTTGTCAAAATTAAGAGAAGTAGGTGTAAATAGAAACTAAGTTAATAATTTTAAAATAGAAAGTGGCAATTGTGTTAACAAAAAAGCAACATATAGTTGTCCAAAAACTTTGGAAAGCCATGGTGCTGGTAGTTCAGATCAAGAGTTGTGTTGAATGCTAACTTGAAAGGAAGTTAATACCATTTGCTATAAAAAAAAAAGTGTTACAACAATTTATAAAATGAAAATATATAAATAAGACAGTATATCATTCTTATTATACATAGCCCAAATAATGAATACAATAAACATGATAATCCCAATAAGCTCAACAATAGAAAAAACCCCAAATGGTCTTCCTCCTATAAACAATCAAAGTTTCACATAGCAAGCCAATCTCTGTGTATTTGGCAAGCTACAAACCATATAGCTAGACTTAAGAAAGGAATATGAGTGAAAAGTGGAGCAATTTTACTTGACATGTTCATCCAAATGGAAGATGTTGATACATACCATAAGAAAACCAAATTCTTAAAACCCCAAGGCAGACAGAGCAAGTAGGGGAATAGTAGACAAAGGACTTAAGAACCTGGAAAAGCATTGAAACATATAAAAACCAACAAAACAACTATAAGAGAGATATAAAAGGAACTAAAATTAATCTTCAATCAAACAATTTTATAATTGAGTTTGGGACCAAATATGTGGGCATTTATAGAATAATTTGGACATGTCAATTAAATAGAGCAATCTCCAAAGCCCCCTCTCCAATTATATTGTTATAGGGTTCAACACTCTTTCTAGGGTTCAATATGAGCACGAAAGCCTGCTTCTGGATGCAAAAGCTGGACGAACAAAATAACACTAAGATTATATCGAACAAAGCTTGATATCGAAAGTCTTACTTTTCCATTATCTCAGAAAATCCAATAAATTAATTAAAAAGCATTATTAAAAATAAGTAACATTAATGGAATATATAATTATAAAATATACTTAAGGACATGAAAAAAAAATAGATTAAAAAAACTTAATTGATGAAAAGCATACTGACATCTATAAATTAATTCTCTTGAAATGTAAGTATCCTGATTGTATCATCATGTATGCAAGTTTGCTCAAATTTCACCAAAAAAATGAAAATAAATAATTAAAAAGCTATAAAATCTGCTATAACATAAATTAGGATTTCAAGTAATCAAGCAAATCAAATAATCAAATAATAAATTAAACAGAACAAATTGTATAGTAAAATCAGATTAAACAATTTTCAATATTCTTCCGCAACACTGCCAATTCATACAGACAAATGACCAACCTATTATTACATACAAATGAACGAATCTCATGACTATTGGTTTCTAACAATCGCTCATGCTTTTATATCAGTAATTCATATCTAAATTCTGCCAAATTAAAAAAAAAACATATGAATCTTTCAAAATGTTCAATAAACAAAGTAAAAGACAGGAAATGGAAAGATTCTATCACTTAGAGAAATAGTACCTTCCCAGGAACAATAATGATAGGAGCAGATTCTAAATTATCTAGTAAAGAAAACAAAATTTTCACACATCCAAAGTTCTCATTCCACAAAACCTTGAAACTTCTTTGTTTCAAGGTAACTTGTGATCTACACATAGGAATGACTGAAAGATGTGAAAAAACAAATCAACATTCACTTAAATAAAGTTATATGTTTTACAGGATATAGTAAATCTCAAACTAATTTTGAACATCTCAAGGATACTTCTATAAATTTCAATTGGTGCCAAGACTAATACCAATTCAAAGTTTTCAGTTTCTGTTTTAAACATTTATTGACAAACTTTACCAAAAATTCAGACAAAAAATTTGCAAACCACCTTAATTTTAACTAATATAAGATAATAATTTTAAAAGAAAGATTTAAATTCTGAAGTATTATAAGATATCAAACATAACTAAATTATTAAAATAGAAACCAAGATAATAGAAAAGATTAGCCATGTTCTCACTTACAAATTTTGCATTTTCATTTAAAATTAATAGAGATAAGTGTCGTAATGATTTCGTTCGAATACTCGACCACTCGACGACTTTGAAAACATGAAAAATAGAGGAGTCCCCATAATTTTTTTTGTTAGGTGTGATTGGCCATCTAAAAGTATTTATTTTTTTTACAAAATCTCAAAATTAATTAAGCTTTATTAAAAAGACAATTTTTGGTCCGTGAAAACAAAATCGAGTTCGAGAGTGCGGTTACGCATGGAGAAGGTTTAGCACCCCCACAATGCCTGTTTAAAAACAGTACCTTCTTAATTACATGTTATCTTTTAATCTTAATGAAATGATCTTAACTTAACATTTAAAAATAATTTCCTTTTTATTGTAACCAATTTTATTTTTTTTAAAATCATTTTTTTATAAAAAAACTAAAGTTTACTTTTTTTAAGTGAATATGACCCTTGTTGTATTGAAAAATTAAATCGAATACTCCAATACTTTTGGTAATATTTGAAATAAAATTATCACCTAAAGATTTCTTAAGAATTGTTACTTGTGATTTCTATAGAATCTCATCATCGGAAAATTCACACTTGCTTCGAAAATTATCATAAATGCAAATGATGCAAACAGATAATGAATGATGCACGTGTATTTTTTATAAAATTTTTTTTATAAATTTTTTTTTATTTATTTATTTGAAATAAAAATCAATATTATTGAAGAATCACATTAAGCATTCTAATACTCTGGTAATATTTAGTGGCTCTTCTCACCTAGAGATCAATTAAAAATCACTACTTGTGAATTTTGTAATATCTTATCAACAGAAAATTGTTTACTTAAATTTAAATTTTATTATTAATTTTCTTTTTTTAAAAAAACCTTATTTAATTTTCATTTTTAACAAAAATTTAAATTTTTGAAAAATCGCACTAAATGCTCCAATACACTAGTAATATTTGGTGGACTCCTCTTACCTAGGGATCAGCTAGGAATCACTACATGTGACTTCCATAACATCCCATCATCGAACAAATTTACATAAATTTAAACTTTATTATTAAATTAAAAAACCCATTCATTTTAATTTTTAACAAAAATTTCAATTATTGAAAAATTATATTGAATATCCCAATACGCTGATAATATTTAGTAGACTCTTCTCACCTAGGAATTAGTTAGAAATCATTACTTTTGATTTTCGTAACATCCCATCATCGGAAAAATTCATATTTAATTTTTGTAATCAAATATAAATGCATATGATGCAATGATGCATATGGATTTTTATTATCATTTTCCTTTTTTTTTAAAAGAAAAACCTGTTCATTTATTTTAAAACAAAAAGTGTTATTGAAAAATTACACTAAATATTCCAATATTCTGGTAACATTTAGCAGATCTTTCTTACTTAGGAATCAGTTAAGAATCAGTACTTGTGATTTCCATAACATCCCATCATTGGGCACAAAATTTTCATTTCATTTTTAAAATTTAAATGGGTGTGTATGGTGCAAGCATATAATATATTATGCACATGAATTCTTACTTATGTCTTTTTAACTTTTTTTTTTTAAAATTATTTGCATTTGTTTTTAAAGATAAGTAAATAAAAATTCGTATATTGAAAAATCACACTAAATATTCCAATATTTTTGGTAACATTTAGATGATTTCTCTCACTTAGAGATTTTCGAAGAATCGCTACTTGCGATTTCTATGAAATCTCATCATTGGATAATATTTATTTAAATTTAAAATTATTTTTGTTTCAATTTTGTAAATATAACAAATTTAGTAATTACTTAAAGCATGTTATTTTCCAAAACGTGATAAGTGATAAATAACCAGTTAAAAATAAATTTGCCAAAGAACAAACTAACAACAACTTACACGTACAAACAACAAAACAAATAACTATTTGACTGGTCAACATATAAAACTCATGAACAAAACGAACCAATATCAAGCAAATAGATAAAGGCACACTACATGTACACCCGGTACACAAATAACAAATATTTAACTAAGTCAACTAAAACAATCCAATAGTAAACAAAGAGATAAAATAATAAAAAAATGTAGATAAACCTTTATCAGCGAAAAACCTCCCGTGTTTCTTTTTCCTCCTCGTTTTAAACCCATTCTCGCCAGATTTTCCAAGCTCCACCGAGCTTATCCTCTGTCAAATGTCGTTGCAGCTCCTTCCTCAACCTCACCTCAAGCCGACCGTAAGCAATAGTCTTCTCCTTCTCGTTGGTGATGTCGTACATCTTCCCTTTAAACAACCTTTTTCTCCTCCTTTACATTTTTTCTCTCAACCCAATCCCATTTAAAATCCAAAAAAATGACTAGAAATCTCTCTTGCAATATATTTGTTGACTTTCTTTTTATCGTGTTGCTTGAGGACGAAGTTTAGTTATTGTGTAGTTTCTTGGATTTTTTAAGTAGAAGGAACCTTTTTTTTTAGTCTCGGGTATTTAGACTTTGGTTTTGGTGGTTGTGTTGTAGGATTTGAAAGTGATTCTTTTTTTTAGATGCTTCGAATAAAGAATGGTGGATGTTAAGGCTGTGAATTTTTTGAGTAAAGGTGATGAATCATAGAGGTTTTTGGTGGAGGTGATGGTGGTGGCCAAATGGTGGTGCTGGGGTTATGGTGTTATGAGGGTGGATCAAAGGCTGGGTGTCATGCGCCAACCTTGTATAGGGCCATGACCGGGTAGGATGTCATGAGCCAACCTTGTATAAGGCCATGATCGGGTAGAGAGGCTTTAGGGAAAACAGAATCCATGGACTTAGGAAAATAGAATCCATGGAATTAGGAAAAGTATCCCCATTTCAAACATTTTAATGGTTACTAGTAGCATAGTTATAAAAGCTCTTTAGCTCTTTAGGAGGGGTGAGCAGTCGGCAGGTTGTTGGGCTGTCTCACTAGTAAAGGTATGTGCAAGCACACCTATCTAGGGCTGCCCTCCTTGGTCTCGATGATGGTGTGGAAGTCTTAACTCTTTTGTAATCTTTGTACTATCCTCATTAGCAATAAAAACACTTTTTTCCTTTGGAGACACCTGTGGTTATGATGGTATGCTTTAATTATGCCTCGCTATTTTGTCGCGTGCCTTGTAGTGACTTATTGTTGGCTTATTACTTACTCAGATTATCGAGATAATTGGCTGACTTGTGTGGACGAGACCATCCGAGTGCCGCACGGCCTATCGCTTTATTGTGAGAAAGCTTAGTCTGTGACAGCTGGTATCCAAGCTAGGCAAGTGGGCTAGCAAGTGAAAGGAAAATGGTGACAACTCGAGGAGGGTCTGATGATCGAGTGAGAATTGAGGAGCTTGAGGCCGTGAAAGCTCACATGGTTACTAATGACCGATTGGGAGAAATTGAGACAGCCCAGCGGGAGCTGTCTGACTCGTTAGCCAACTTGGGCAAGGAGACTAGAGATGCATTGAGAATTATCCAAAAAGAGTTCAAAGAACTCAAGGCTCAGATCAGTGTGCTTCAACTAGCTGTGGGTAGGGCAAGTTCTAGCACAACGGATAAGGGGAAAAGAGCTAAGGTGCCGGAGCCGCGCCGTTACGAAGGGGCAAGTGATGCAAAAGAGCTTGAGAATTTCTTGTTTGACATTGAACAATATTTTCGGGCAGTGCGCACAGAATCGGAGGAGGAAAAGGTTGCAATGGCCTCAATGTATCTTGCTGGAGTTGCCAAGTTATGGTGGCGTTCAAAGTTTGTTGGCTCTATAGGCTATACCGAGAGGGGAGGTGAATCGGTTTTTTACTAACCTTAGGTTCGTTTTTCGGTTTCTCTAAATTCTCTAGCCTATATTGATATTTTCGAAGTTCTCTTAGCTAGGCAATTATACAATATAAATTCAATGCAATAAACACAAATATAATTGCAAGAAAGTAAAGAGAGAAAGGATAGAGAAATGTACACAAGTGATTTATAGAGGTTCGGCAACCTTGCCTACGTCCTCTACCTTGAGACGCTCTCAAGGATTTTCCCAAATTCACTATCCTTGAATTTGTTACACTCCCTCTTTTCAAAACTCAAGAGAAACTTCTCTCTTTTCTAGGCTCAAGAGTAACCTCCCTCTTTTTCCTAGGCTAAAGAGTAACCTCCCTCTTTTTCAAGGCTCAAGAGAAACCTCCCCTTTACAAGAAATGAAATGAGTTTACAAATGAGTAATCAAAGAAAGCCTCTAGATAGGCAAGTGATTACATAAATTCAATGCAATAAACACAAATATAATTGCAAGAAAGTAAAGAGAGAAAGGATAGAGAAATGTACACAAGTGATTTATAGAGGTTCGGCAACCTTGCTTATGTCCTCTACCTTGAGACGCTCTCAAGGATTTTCCCAAATTCACTATCCTTGAATTTGTTACACTCCCTCTTTTCAAAACTCAAGAGAAACCTCTCTCTTTTCTAGGCTCAAGAGTAACCTCCCTCTTTTTCCTAGGCTAAAGAGTAACCTCCCTCTTTTTCAAGGCTCAAGAGAAACCTCCCCTTTACAAGAAATGAAATGAGTTTACAAATGAGTAATCAAAGAAAGCCTCTAGATAGGCAAGTGATTACAGAAATTAAGCACAATGAAAAGCCTATACAATATTTGTGCTTTTCTATACAAGGAATATGAGAGTGATAGAAGATATTGAATTCTAGCTCTTGAATTGTTGTTGAGGCTTGAGGATTTGAGGACAATGAGTATTGGAGTTGATTGAGTAGTTCCTCTTGCTTCCTTTAGCTTTTAAGCCTATATTTATAGTCCCTTTGATGTATTCTAGCCGTTCGGTGGAGCCAAATCTCGGATATTACCGTTGTCTCACAAAAACTAGCCGTTATAGGCTATTTTCGAGCAAAGGGATCGATCCTGCTACAGTGGGGATCGATCCCTTTTGTCCAGAATCTTGATTCTAGGCTTCAGGGACCTTGAGAAGACTTTCTGCCAAAAAGGGATCGATCCTGCTACAGTGGGGATCGATCCTTTTCTTCCAAAGGGCATTTTTCCTGCACTTTTGGGTTAGAAATGATATGACCTTTGATCCAAATTCAACCCAAAACATTTGTAAGCCTTAAAGGAGTTTTTCTTGACTTTCTTAAATGAAAATATTGTCCAAGAAATCATCAAGTGATTTTCTAAAATATTCAAAACATTTATAAAGTGTTAAGACCAATAAGAATATGCATCATTAAATCATGGTCTTAATGTTTGATATGATCACTTAAAATGTATTGAGAAAATCATGTGTGATAAGGCAAATTTACAATATGAATTAAAACATTAAAGCTTACTTAAGTTTTTGTCATTTCAAAATATATATTGCAATTTAAAGCTAAAAATCTCCCCCTTTTTGATATGACAAAACTTAATGTAAATTTGCTTTAAAAATTCTTTGAAAAAAATACTCCCCCTCAAATAAAGCAGGATTTTATAAAGCTCCCCCTTAATATAAGCATGGGTTTTGAAAATGAATTTTCCTTCATTATCTCTCCCCCTTAATATCTCTCCCTATATCTATCTCTCCCCCTTTTTGTCATAGCAAAAAGAAGGAAAAATAATAAAAAATATGCTCCCCTAAAATCATGGCTATGTGAGAACAAATAAAAATGCTCCATCCAACAAGAAACATGTTAGTACATGGGACTTATAGCACAAATAAATAAGTCAATATTCTCAAAGAGTATGAAATATTTATGCAATGAATATGACTTATGATCTTATACCAATTGTTTATAAATAATTTTGATACTAATTTTTGATAAGTAATTTTGCAAGAAGGTTCCAATTGGTAAGAAATTTGCACCTAAGTATATCAATTGTTCTCTAAGGTCCAACTAAGGTGCATGGTAATACATCATGATTATGAGCTAAAATTAGATAATATATCATATGCATGTCCTCATAAATCATTTTCAAGAAATATTGTGCTTAGAATTAAGATATATAGCAATTAACTACAAATTCTAGCACACAAGAGTTTCATGCAAAAATATCCTAAGAGAATTCTTCTCTATTTGTCATTTCAATCTAGGGAGCATGAGAAGAGTTGTCAATTTAAAGCTCATACCAATTGACAATTTAGATTTGGCTTACCAATTATTGAAAATATGGTTCCCAATGATACTAATTGTTATTTCAATCTAAATACCAATTGTTACTAATGGTTGACTAAGGCATTTTGCATGAATCCAATATCTATGTGTAGTGTGTTCATGTCAAGAAAATAATCATTCCAAATATGCAAGAACACAACATACATCATCAAATATGCATATGGATTAATTATACATAACCATACAATCATAAAGTAGTAATCCATATTCATATTCACAACATTATACCACATGGAAGATACAAAATGTCAAGATATTCAAGCAAACACATTTTCTTCCATGTTTTCAATCACAAAAATCCTATGCTCATATTCAACTTAAGTTCTTAACCAATTATGAGCAAGGAAAAATCCAATATGACCATTTTAATCAATTAATAGCCATATCTCTAGTTGTTATTATCATTTAATGTTCTAGAGGGTATATGCTATTTTAATTAAAATGGCTTCACCTAAGTGAATCAATATTATCAAGCTAAAATATATTTTATCATTAAAATCCATAAACTATGAGTGAGGTTAAGCACATAATATCATGAAAACAACTATTCTCGTCTCATAGGCATGATTATTGATTCAACTCAAGCAAGCATGTAAGTTCAACATCAAAACAATCAAGAATAAATGCATGGATATCAATCAAGGTACATTTGTTCAAGTTTGCATTTATCTTTGAATGTTGGTGTTGTCATTAAAGCCCAAGTTCTTTACTAATTTGGCCATAAGAAAAATTTAAGTACATGGATGATAAAGTTTCATGCTTTTGAACATTTAGGATCCATTTACCATCACAAATTATAGACCAATGACTATTACCAATTTGTTGAATTTACATTTGGAATCAATCCACAAGGTCAAGTTTCAATCATTTTATCATTAAAGTATATGACCTTAACTATTCAACTTCCACTAAGAATTATATCATGATGCTCAATGGGAATATGTGAGTCAAGCTATAAGATAAAATTCTCTAAGCATGCTTGACTAAGATGAAGATTATGAATGTTTGCAACAAGAAAAATGATTTTGCACTTGTGAGCTCAAGAAAAATGGTATTGATTGTTGAAAGTGATACCATTTGTTGGAAATGATATTAATTGATGGAGTTGAGGCATGTTATCAATGAAGAATGAGTTTTCATATATTACAGATCATCAAAAAGAAGTTAAAACAATGAATTTTAAGTTGAGAAGAGAGAAAATATCAAAACAATGAAAAGTTCTTCTCAATTTCGGTTGAAAACATGCAGGAGTGCCTTTTCTGGCCTGCGGGGATCGATCCTGCTACAGTGGGGATCGATCCCTCATAGTTTCCTGCAAATTTTGCAGTTGTTTTGACAGAAAATTCAACTTGTGAGGTACCAAAACTTCGTTTTTGAGTAAGTTAAGCCCAAGTAAAGGTTTAAACATTTGTAAAACATGATTTTGGACTTGTATGCATGAAAAACATGAATGAAAAACCATTTAACAATAGATTTTGCAATTTTGGTAGGATTTTCACCAATAAGAGCATTTTTGGCCTCAAAGGGGGTCATTTTGAGATTTAAGCATGTTTTGACCAAACCAATGCATTGAATTACATAAATATGTCAAAACAAACTTGTTCACATAGATTTTAAGCATATATAACATCAAATCATCATACTTGTGAACAACATGCCATGATTGTCAACATGCATATTCTTCATTAAGGCTCATGACAAGGCATTTTGCATAAATGACATATTTGACAATTTGAGGCAAGTAAATACATTATCAACACATAGAAGACTTGCTCAAAATGCAGAAATCCAAAAATCATTTCAAAATCATAAATCATGCCTTTCATTCAGCCATCAAGAATTGTCCATCAAACACTCAACAATCATTTATCATGCCTTTTGCTCAATCACAATGCAACAAGAATCATTAACTAAGTGTCTCATTAAATCAAACAAATAATTTTAATATATATGAGTTTTGAAGAGATATGATTTAAGCTTACAAAACTCCTTTGCTAGAGAATGCTTTGCCTTGAATAGTTGAGTCCACCTTGAGCTATCATTTGAAGAATTGTTGTGATTTGTCAAAGATGGATCCTCAAGCTTTTCCTTTTTCTCATTGGCATATGCAAACTCCATAAGGATGTGTTGAGCATTTAAACTCCATTGTTTCATTGTATTCCCATGCTCTAACACTCCTACAACAAATAAATTCAAGCATGCTTTGGTACCCAAATTTTCTTGGGTCCTTGAGAGTTAGTGCTCACAATTTTTGATCCTTTTGGGATCCATTTCAAGCTCAAATCATCATTATTTATTGCATGCTTTGGCACCCACATTTTCTTAACTACTCTTCCTTTAAATGTAGTTTTTCTATAAGTGCATGCTTGTGAAGAGTGTCCTATTCTATTGCATAGTGAGCATGTAAGAGATAGATCATGCATAGTATTTTTGCTCAATAGGAAATTCTTAAGATGAGTTTCTTTTTGTATTTCATTATAACCTAACCCATCTTTGTCAAAGAAAGCTCCTTGGGTCTCTAACATGTGATCTAGCTTTTGTTGACCCATATAAAACCTAGAAAATGAGTTATGCAAATTTGTGTTCGTTTTATTTAACTCATTTATTTCTAAGTTGGCCTCTTCTAGTTTCTTTTCAAATTCTATCTTAGCACTTGTCAAGGCTTCATTTTCTATTTTTAATTTAGCAATGATTTTCTTATATTTAGAATTCATGCATTGAAATTCATTTGCTAAATCATCAAAGGCATTTTGTAGTTCACTAAAGGTATAATCATTATCTTTACTAGAACTACTACTAGCCTCATCATCACTAATGGCCATAAAGCATGAGTAGGCTACCTTATTATCTACATTTTCCTCATCAGAGCTATCACTATCGCTCCATGCAGCCACAAATGCTTTCTTCCTAGGTTTCCTATCCTTTTCTCTTCTAAGTAAGGGGCAATCTAACTTAGTGTGACCCGGTTCATTACATTCATAGCACACTAAGGGGTCTTTTTCTCTTCTACTTGACTCTCTCCTATGATGTCTCTTATTACGCTCTCTCTCTCTTTCATTCTCATAAATCGATTGAATCTTTTGGCAAACATTGCCATTTCCTTTTCTTCCTCATTTCCACTCTCATCACTATCATCCTCATGAGTGGAAGACTTAAGTGCTACCCCTACTTTCTTTGAAGGCTCTTCATTTCTTTTTAATTTCATCTCATATGTAAGTAGGGACCCCATAAGCTCATCTAGAGACAAGGTATTTGGATCCTTAGACTCTTCTATTGCGGTTACCTTTGCCTCCCAAGACTTAGGCAAGCTATTTAAAATTTTCATTACCATTTCAACATTGGAATAAGCCTTGCCTAGAGCCTTAAGTCCATTAATTATATCATTAAATCTAGTGAACATTTCGCTAATGGACTCATTTTCTTTCATCCTAAATAGCTCATAATCATGTGTGAACATTCCTACTTTGGTTTCCCTAACTTGATTGGTCCCTTCATGGGTGATGGCTAGTTTGTCCCATATTTATTTGGCATTCTCACACAAGGAGACTCTATTATATTCATTGGGACCTAAAGCACAAAAGAGAGTGTGCATAGCCTTGGCATTCAATTATGCCACTCTCATGTCATTTGTGTCCCACTCATCCTCACTCTTAGGGACATCTATTCCATCTATTTTCTTCATGGGAATTCTAGGACCATTCACTATAATTCTCCACACTTCATAATCATTTGATTGTACAAACAACATAATTCTAGTTTTCCAATATGAATAATTTTAACCATTGAAGAGTGGAGGTCTAACTAATGATTGTCCTTCTTCTCCTAGGAGTGTGCCTATATTCAAGTGAGTCATTTAAGATCGTTTTGCTCGATAGAGGTTAGTCTAAATCGATCTCGAGCCCAAGCTCTGATACCAATTGTTGGCTCTATAGGCTATACCGAGAGGGGGGGAGAATCGGTTTTTTACTAACCTTAGGTTCGTTTTTCGGTTTCTCTAAATTCTCTAGCCTATATTGATATTTTCTAAGTTCTCTTAGCTAGGCAATTATACAATATAAATTCAATGCAATAAACACAAATATAATTGCAATAAAGTAAAGAGAGAAAGGATAGAGAAATGTACACAAGTGATTTATAGAGGTTCGGCAACCTTGCCTACGTCCTCTACCTTGAGACGCTCCCAAGGATTTTCCCAAATTCACTATCCTTGAATTTGTTACAGTCCCTCTTTTCAAGACTCAAGAGAAACCTCTCTCTTTTCTAGGCTCAAGAGTAACCTCCCTCTTTTTCCTAGGCTAAAGAGTAACCTCCCTCTTTTTCAAGGCTCAAGAGAAACCTCCCCTTTACAAGGAATGAAATGAGTTTACAAATGAGTAATCAAAGAAAGCCTCTAGATAGGCAAGTGATTACAGAAATTAAGCACAATGAAAAGCCTATATAATATTTGTGCTTTTCTATACAAGGAATATGAGAGTGATAGAAGATATTGAATTCTAGCTCTTGAATTGTTGTTGAGGCTTGAGGATTTGAGGACAATGAGTATTGGAGTTGATTGAGTAGTTCCTCTTGCTTCCTTTAGCTTCTAAGCCTCTATTTATAATCCCTTGGATGTATTCTAGTCGTTGGGTGGAGCCAAATCTCGGATATTATCGTTGTCTCACAAAAACTAGCCGTTATAGGCTATTTTCGAGCAAAGGGATCGATCCTGCTACAGTGGGGATCGATCCCTTTTTGTCCAGAATCTTGATTCTGGGCTTCAGGGACCTTGGGAAGACTTTCTGCCAAAAAGGGATTGATCCTGCTACAGTGAGGATCGATCCTTTTCTTCCAGAGGGCATTTTTCCTGCACTTTTGGGTTAGAAATGATATGACCTTTGATCCTAATTCAACCCAAAACATTTGTAAGCTTTAAGGGAGTTTTTCTTGACTTTCTTAAATGAAAATATTGTCCAGGAAATCATCAAGTGATTTTCTAAAATATTCAAAACATTTATAAAGTGTTAAGACCAATAAGAATATGCATCATTAAATCATGGTCTTAATGTTTGATATGATCACTTAAAATGTATTGAGAAAATCATGTGTGATAAGGCAAATTTACAATATGAATTAAAACATTAAAGCTTACTTAAGTTTTTGTCATTTCAAAATATATATTGCAATTTAAAGCTAAAAATCTCCCCCTTTTTGATATGACAAAACTTAATGTAAATTTACTTTAAAAATTCTTTGAAAAAAATACTCCCCCTCAAATAAAGCAGGATTTTATAAAGCTCCCCCTTAATATAAGCATTGGTTTTGAAAATGAATTTTTCCTCATTATCTCTCCCCCTTAATATCTCTCCCTATATCTATCTCTCCCCCTTTTTGTCATAGCAAAAAGAAGGAAAAATAATAAAAAATATGCTCCCCTAAAATCATGGCTATGTGAGAACAAATAAAAATGCTCCATCCAACAAGAAACATGTTAGTACATGGGACTTATAGCACAAATAAATAAGTCAATATTCTCAAAGAGTATGAAATATTTATGCAATGAATATGACTTATGATCCTATACCAATTGTTTATAAATAATTTTGATACTAATTGTTGATAAGTAATTTTGCAAGAAGGTTCCAATTGGTAAGAAATTTGCACCTAAGTATATCAATTGTTCTCTAAGGTCCAACTAAGGTGCATGGTAATACATCATGATTATGAGCTAAAATTAGATAACATATCATATGCATGTGCTCATAAATCATTTTCAAGAAATATTATGCTTAGAATTAAGATATATAGCAATTAACTACAAATTCTAGCACACAAGAGTTTCATGCAAAAATATCCTAAGAGAATTCTTCTCTATTTGTCATTTCAATCTAGGGAGCATGAGAAGAGTTGTCAATTTAAAGCTCATACCAATTGGCAATTTAGATTTGGCTTACCAATTATTGAAAATATGGTTCCCAATGATACTAATTGTTATTTCAATCTAAATACCAATTGTTACTAATGGTTGACTAAGGCATTTTGCATGAATCCAATATCTATGTGTAGTGTGTTCATGTCAAGAAAATAATCATTCCAAATATGCAAGAACACAACATACATCATCAAATATGCATATGGATTAATTATACATAACCATACAATCATAAAGTAGTAATCCATATTCATATTTACAACATTCTACCACATGGAAGATACAAAATGTCAAGATATTCAAGCAAACACATTTTCTTCCATGTTTTCAATCACAAAAATCCTATGCTCATATTCAACTTAAGTTCTTAACCAATTATGAGCAAGGAAAAATCCAATATGACCATTTTAATCAATTAATAGTCATATCCCTAGTTGTTATTATCATTTAATGTTCTAGAGGGTATATGCTATTTTAATTAAAATGGCTTCACCTAAGTGAATCAATATTATCAAGCTAAAATATATTTTATCATTAAAATCCATAAACTATGAGTGAGGTTAAGCACATAATATCATGAAAACAACTATTCTCGTCTCATAGGCATGATTATTGATTCAACTCAAGCAAGCATGTAAGTTCAACATCAAAACAATCAAGAATAAATGCATGGATATCAATCAAGGTACATTTGTTCAAGTTTGCATTTATCTTTGAATGTTGGTGTTGTCATTAAAGCCCAAGTTCTTTACTAATTTGGCCATAAGAAAAATTTAAGTACATGGATGATAAAGTTTCATGCTTTTGAACATTTAGGATCCATTTACCATCACAAATTATAGACCAATGACTATTAACAATTTGTTGAATTTACATTTGGAATCAATCCACAAGGTCAAGTTTCAATCATTTTATCATTAAAGTATATGACCTTAACTATTCAACTTCCACTAAGAATTATATCATGATGCTCAATGGGAATATGTGAGTCAAGCTATAAGATAAAATTCTCTAAGCATGCTTGACTAAGATGAAGATTATGAATGTTTGCAACAAGAAAAATGATTTTGCACTTGTGAGCTCAAGAAAAATGGTATTGATTGTTGAAAGTGATACCATTTGCTGGAAATGATATTAATTGATGGAGTTGAGGCATGATATCAATGAAGAATGAGTTTTCATATATTACAGATCATCAAAAAGAAGTTAAAACAATGAATTTTAAGTTGAGAAGAGAGAAAATATCAAAACAATGAAAAGTTCTTCTCAATTTCGGTTGAACACATGCAGGAGTGCCTTTTCTGGCCTGCGGGGATCGATCCTGCTACAGTGGGGATCGATCCCTCATAGTTTCCTGCAAATTTTGCAGTTGTTTTGACAGAAAATTCAACTTGTGAGGTACCAAAACTTCGTTTTTGAGTAAGTTAAGCCCAAGTAAAGGTTTAAACATTTGTAAAACATGATTTTGGACTTGTATGCATGAAAAACATGAATGAAAAACCATTTAACAATAGATTTTGCAATTTTGGTAGGATTTTCACCAATAAGAGCATTTTTGGCCTCAAAGGGGGTCATTTTGAGATTTAAGCATGTTTTGACCAAACCAATGCATTGAATTACATAAATATGTCAAAACAAACTTGTTCACATAGATTTTAAGCATATATAACATCAAATCATCATACTTGTGAACAACATGCCATGATTGTCAACATGCATATTCTTCATTAAGGCTCATGACAAGGCATTTTGCATAAATGACATATTTGACAATTTGAGGCAAGTAAATACATTATCAACACATAGAAGACTTGCTCAAAATGCAGAAATCCAAAAATCATTTCAAAATCATAAATCATGCCTTTCATTCAGCCATCAAGAATTGTCCATCAAACACTCAACAATCATTTATCATGCCTTTTGCTCAATCACAATGCAACAAGAATCATTAACTAAGTGTCTCATTAAATCAAGCAAATAATTTTAATATATATGAGTTTTGAAGAGATATGATTTAAGCTTACAAAACTCCTTTGCTAGAGAATGCTTTGCCTTGAATAGTTGAGTCCACCTTGAGCTATCATTTGAAGAATTGTTGTGATTTGTCAAAGATGGATCCTCAAGCTTTTCCTTTTTCTCATTGGCATATGCAAACTCCATGAGGATGTGTTGAGCATTTAAACTCCATTGTTTCATTGTATTCCCATGCTCTAACACTCCTACAACAAATAAATTCAAGCATGCTTTGGTACCCAAATTTTCTTGGGTCCTTGAGAGTTAGTGCTCACAATTTTTGATCCTTTTGGGATCCATTTCAAGCTCAAATCATCATTATTTATTGCATGCTTTGGCACCCACATTTTCTTAACTACTCTTCCTCTAAATGTAGTTTTTCTATAAGTGCATGCTTGTGAAGAGTGTCCTATTCTATTGCATAGTGAGCATGTAAGAGATAGATCATGCATAGTATTTTTGCTCAATAGGAAATTCTTAAGATGAGTTTCTTTTTGTATTTCATTATAACCTAACCCATCTTTGTCAAAGAAAGCTCTTTGGGTCTCTAACATGTGATCTAGCTTTTGTTGACCCATATAAAACCTAGAAAATGAGTTATGCAAATTTGTGTTCTTTTTATTTAACTCATTTATTTCTAAGTTGGCCTCTTCTAGTTTCTTTTCAAATTCTATCTTAGCACTTGTCAAGGCTTCATTTTCTATTTTTAATTTAGCAATGATTTTCTTATATTTAGAATTCATGCATTGAAATTCATTTGCTAAATCATCAAAGGCATTTTGTAATTCACTAAAGGTATAATCATTATCTTCACTAGAACTACTACTAGCCTCATCATCACTAATGGCCATAAAGCATGAGTAGGCTACCTTATTATCTACATTTTCCTCATCGGAGCTATCACTATCGCTCCATGCAGCCACAAATGCTTTCTTCCTAGGTTTCCTATCCTTTTCTCTTCTAAGTAAGGGGCAATCTAACTTAGTGTGACCCGGTTCATTACATTCATAGCACACTAAGGGGTCTTTTTCTCTTATACTTGACTCTCCCCTATGATGTCTCCTATTACGCTCTCTCTCTTTCATTCTCATAAATCAATTGAATCTTTTGGCAAACATTGCCATTTCCTTTTCTTCCTCATTTCCACTCTCATCACTATCATCCTCATGAGTGGAAGACTTAAGTGCTACCCCTACTTTCTTTGAAGGCTCTTCATTTCTTTTTAATTTCATCTCATATGTAAGTAGGGACCCCATAAGCTCATCTAGAGACAAGGTATTTGGATCCTTAGACTCTTCTATTGCGGTTACCTTTGCCTCCCAAGACTTAGGCAAGCTATTTAAAATTTTCTTTACCATTTCAACATTGGAATAAGCCTTGCCTAGAGCCTTAAGTCCATTAATTATATCATTAAATCTAGTGAACATTTCGCTAATGGACTCATTTTCTTTCATCCTAAATAGCTCATAATCATGTGTGAACATTCCTACTTTGGTTTCCCTAACTTGATTGGTCCCTTCATGGGTGATGGCTAGTTTGTCCCATATTTGTTTGGCATTCTCACACAAGGAGACTCTATTATATTCATTGGGACCTAAAGCACAAAAGAGAGTGTGCATAGCCTTGCCATTCAATTATGCCACTCTCATGTCATTTGTGTCCCACTCATCCTCACTCTTAGGGACATCTATTCCATCTATTTTCTTCATGGGAATTCTAGGACCATTCACTATAATTCTCCACACTTCATAATCATTTGATTGTACAAACAACATAATTCTAGTTTTCCAATATGAATAATTTTCACCATTGAAGAGTGGAGGTCTAACTAATGATTGTCCTTCTTCTCCTAGGGGTGTGCCTATATTCAAGTGAGCCATTTAAGATCGTTTTGCTCGATAGAGGTTAGTCTAAATCGATCTCGAGCCCAAGCTCTGATACCAATTGTTGGCTCTATAGGCTATACCGAGAGGGGGGTGAATCGGTTTTTTACAAACCTTAGGTTCTTTTTTCGGTTTCTCTAAATTCTCTAGCCTATATTGATATTTTCTAAGTTCTCTTAGCTAGGCAATTATACAATATAAATTCAATGCAATAAACACAAATATAATTGCAAGAAAGTAAAGAGAGAAAGGATAGAGAAATGTACACAAGTGATTTATAAAGGTTCGGCAACCTTGCCTACGTCCTCTACCTTGAGACGCTCCCAAGGATTTTCCCAAATTCACTATCCTTGAATTTGTTACACTCCCTCTTTTCAAGACTCAAGAGAAACCTCTATCTTTTCTAGGCTCAAGAGTAACCTCCCTCTTTTTCCTAGGCTAAAGAGTAACCTCCCTCTTTTTCAAGGCTCAAGAGAAACCTCCTCTTTACAAGGAATGAAATGAGTTTACAAATAAGTAATCAAAGAAAGCCTCTAGATAGGCAAGTGATTACAAAAATTAAGCACAATGAAAAGCCTATACAATATTTGTGCTTTTCTATACAAGGAATATGAGAGTGATAGAAGATATTGAATTCTAGCTCTTGAATTGTTGTTGAGGCTTGAGGATTTGAGGATAATGAGTATTGGAGTTGATTGAGTAGTTCCTCTTGCTTCCTTTAGCTTCTAAGCCTCTATTTATAGTCCCTTGGATGTATTCTAGCCGTTGGGTGGAGCCAAATCTCGGATATTACCGTTGTCTCACAAAAACTAGCCGTTATAGGCTATTTTCGAGCAAAGGGATCGATCCTGCTACCGTGGGGATCAATCCCTTTTGTCCAGAATCTTGATTCTGGGCTTCAGGGACCTTGGGAAGACTTTCTGCCAAAAAGGGATCGATCCTGCTACAGTGGGGATCGATCCTTTTCCTCCAGAGGGCATTTTTCCTGCACTTTTGGGTTAGAAATGATATGACCTTTGATCCTAATTCAACCCAAAACATTTGTTAGCTTTAAGGGAGTTTTTCTTGACTTTCTCAAATGAAAATATTGTCCAAGAAATCATCAAGTGATTTTCTAAAATATTCAAAACATTTATAAAGTGTTAAGACCAATAAGAATATGCATCATTAAATCATGGTCTTAATGTTTGATATGATCACTTAAAATGTATTGAGAAAATCATATGTGATAAGGAAAATTTACAATATGAATTAAAACATTAAAGCTTACTTAAGTTTTTGTCATTTCAAAATATATATTGCAATTTAAAGCTAACAAAGTTTATTGGCGATGAGTGCCCCATCAAAACATGGAGGGATCTAAAGCAACAGTTGAAGAACCAATTCTTCCCTGAGAATGTAGAATACTTGGCCTGAAGAAAGTTGAGGGAATTGGTCCAAATAGGAACAATGCGAAAGTTTGTCAGGAGCTTCTCTACCCTGATGTTAGATATTAGGGACATGTCTGAAAAAGACAAGATGTTTTATTTTCTTGAGGGACTTAAGCCTTAGGCCAGGACAGAAATTCAAAGGCAGAAGGTACAAGATGTAGCCACAACAGCTATGGCTACCGTCGAACACCTAAACGACTACAATGACAGCTCAAGCAAACATAAGATCCCTCATTCAGCTGGTAGTAACTCCAATTATGGGAATGGGGGAAAGGTGGCCAGAGTAGATAAATCATCAAGTGGGGGAGCAGACAGGAGGTCGTCCACCCGAGAAACACCCCAATCCAAGACAAACAACGCCCAAAGCTTCAAGCCAAGACAACCATTAGCTTGCTTCCTTTGTTAGGGACCGCATCGAGTTGTTGAGTGTCCATATAGAGGTGCCTTTAGTGCCCTCAAGACTACTTCTCAAGAGACATCTTAACCACAACAAACTACTGAGGATGATGTAAATGAACATGCGAGGATGGGCTCAATTCGATTTCTAAATGCGCTTCATTCTCAATTGAGCATGATGAAGAAGGAACCTGAGAAAGACCTAATGTATGTAAAGTTAGAGATAAATAAGAAGAAAACAAAGGCCATGGTGGACACAAGCGCGATTGACACTTTCATCACCCCAAACGAGGCCAAGAGGTGTGGTCTGAAAGTAAATAAGGATTGTGGGCAAATGAAAGCGGTAAACTCACCAGCTGCCGCCATTAGTGGGAGCTCCAAGAACGTGATGACCAAAGTTGGACCTTGGGAAGGAGGCGTGAACTTCACTGTTTCCACCATGGATGACTTTGACGTCGTTTTGGGATTGGACTTCATGATGGTGGCTCAGGCAATCCCGGTTCCTGCTGCTAGTTGCTTGCTATTCTTAGGGGAACACCCTTGTGTAGTGCCGACCACAATTCTCCCTAGAAATGGAAATATCATCTCAGCTCTACAGTTTAAGAAAGGGATCAAGAGGGAAGAGCCCTCATATATAGCCCTGCCAATCTAGAAGGAATAGAGTCAGAGTTGGTGCCAGATGAGATCAACCCAGTTTTAGAAGAGTTTAAAGAGGTGATGCCGGACCAATTACCCAAGGTATTACCATCGCACCGTGCCATAGATCATGAGATTGATCTACTCCTTGGAGTCAAGCCTCCTGCAAAGGGACCCTATCGTATGGCTCTTCCAGAATTGGCTGAGTTAAGAAAGCAATTAGATGAGTTGTTGCAAACTGGGTTCATTAGATCATCTAAGGCCCCATTTGGTGCACCAGTATTATTCCAAAGAAAAGAAGATGGAAGTTTGCGACTATGTGTCGATTATAGGGCCTTGAATAAGGTAACAGTGAGGAACAAGTACCTAATCCCCTTGATTGCAGACCTCTTTGATCAGTTAAGCCAAGCCAAGTACTTCTCCAAACTCAACCTTCAGTCTGAGTACCATCAGCTCAGAATCATCGAAGGAGATGAACCGATGACCACATGTGTAACCTGATATGGTACATTTGAATTTTTAGTTATGCCTTTTGGACTAAGCAATGCTCTTGCCACATTTTGCACTCTAATGAACCAGGTATTCCATGACTGTCTTGATAAGTTCGTGGTCATCTACTTAGACGACATCTTGGTTTTTAGTTCAACCTTAAAGGAACATCAGGAACACTTGAGACTTGTATTCAAGAGGCTCCGAGAAAATCAGCTGTATGTGAAAAGAGGGAAATGCTGTTTTACCCAAACTCGAATCCATTTCTTAGGGCACATTGTGGAACAAGGCCAGATTCGGATGGATATGGAGAAAGTCAAAGCCATCAAGGAATGGACGGTCCCGAAGAATGTCAAAGAACTGCACTCCTTTCTTGGGTTAGCTAACTACTACAGAAAGTTTGTAGAGGGATATTCCCGAAGAATAACGGCCCTCATCGAATTACTGAAGAAGGATAAGAGGTGGTCGTGGACATTAGAGTGCCAAAAAGCCTTCGAGGGTCTAAAAGTAGTTTTGATGAAAGATCCCAT
Source organism: Heritiera fomes (assembly GCA_032173925.1). NCBI lineage: Eukaryota > Viridiplantae > Streptophyta > Magnoliopsida > Malvales > Malvaceae > Heritiera > Heritiera fomes. The sequence continues at coordinate 9,360,115 of JAPDPM010000014.1, read as the reverse complement.
CTTAATCCTTCCTGATCTTGGAAAACCCTTTGAAGTACAAACATATGCTTCAGATTTTGCTATTAGGGGAGTACTATTGCAAGAGAGGCACCTGGTCGCTTTTGAGAGTCGCAAGCTAAATAAGACAAAAAGAAGATACACCACACAAGAGAAGGAGCTCTTAGCAGTAATTCATTGCTTAAGGATATGGCGACATTACCTGCTTGGGTCAAAGTTTGTTGTCAAGATATATAACACTGCAGTTAGCCATTTCCTTACTCAGCCTAAGCTCACGGCCAAACAGGTGAGATGGCAAGAGTTCTTAGCCGAATTTGATTTTTCTTTTAAGTATAAGATGGGGAGCTCTAATCAAGTAACGGATGCCTTAAGAAGTCGAGCGGAATTGGCAGGACTAAGGAGAATAGCTCTAATGTCGGCTACCAGGCTAACCACAGACATTCGCAAGCTAATTGAAGAGAACCTGACTAAAGACCCTCAAGCCAAGTCCATAATGAAGATGGTGGAAGATGGGAAGTCCAAGTACTTTTGGGTGGAGAATAGAACATTGTTGACAAAAGGCCCCAAGTTATCTGTACCAAGAGCAGGAAATTTGAGATAGATGTTGATGCGGGAGTACCATGATACCCCTTGGGCCGGTCATCCGAGTTGGCAGCGCACCTTTGCTTTGCTAAGACAGGGCTACTATTGGCCACATATGAGACAGGATGTAATGGACTACACGAAGACGTGCCTTGTTTGCCAGCAAGATAAAGTCAAAAGAAAGAAGCAAGCTAGGTTACTTGAACCATTACCGGTACCAACCAGGCCTTGGGAAAACATTTCTTTTGATTTCATAACTGTCTCCCTAGAGTTGGTGATCTTGGGTCGATTTTGGTGGTAATTGATCGTTTTTCGAAGTATGCCACTTTCATTCCAGCTCAAAAGTATTGTATAGTAGAAGACACTGCTCGTCTCATCTTTAAACATGTAGTGAAAAATTGGGGTATTCCATAGAACATCACTAGTGATAGGGATCCGAGATTCACGGGGTCGTTTTGGCGAGAGCTCTTCAACATATTGGGGTCCTAACTTAATATCTCATCTAGTTACCATCCTCAAACTGATGGACAAACGGAGCGCTTCGATGGGTTGTTAGAGGAATATCTAAGACACTTTGTACAAGCTAACCAAGAGAATTGGCTGCTGCTATTGGATGTAGCACAACTGTGCTTCAATGCTCAAAAGAGCTCAGCCACCAACAAGAGTCCATTTGAAGTGGTCATGGGACAACAACCACGATTACCCCACACATCTATTGAGCCATACAAAGGGAAGAACCTCCGAGCCTTTAACTTTACCAAAGAGTGGAAACAGAACACTGAGATCGCTCGGGCTTACTTGGAGAAGGTGTCGAAGCGTATGAAGAAGTGGGCCGACAAGGATCGGAGAGCACAATAGTTTAGTGTTGGTGATTTGGTCTTGGTGAGATTGGTGCCTGAACTGCTTAGATTCTTATGAAAGCGAGATCGTCGGTTGGTACGCAACTATGATGGTCCAGTGACAATTCTTGACAAGGTTTGATAGTCCTCCTACAAAATCGACCCTCCGAAATGGATGAAAGTACATCCCGTGTTCCATGTGAGTAACTTAAAACCATTTCACTTAGATCCAACAGATCCAAGCAGAAGCAAATCAACCAGGGCGGCCATCAGCATGAAACCACCTTCAGAGCGTCGCGTTGAAGAGATTTTAGCAGATAGACATTCTGTGGTGTCAAGAAGACCAATCCATGAGTACCTAGTAAAATGGGAGGGCCTAGGACCGGAAGAAGTCAATTGGGAAGGAGAATATGACCTGAGAGCTTTCAAGCAGAAGATCGAAGAGTTCCAAGCAACCAAGTCAACAAGGACGTCGACAGATTGAGTAGGGGAGAATGTCATGAGCCAACCTTGTATAGGGCCATGACCGAGTAGAGAGGCTTCGGGAAAAATAGAATCCATGGAATTAAGAAAAGTGTCCCCGTTTCAAACATTTTAATGGTTACTAATAGCATAGCTATAAAAGCTCTTTAGCTCTTTAGGAGGGGTGAGCAATCAGCAGGTTGTTGGGTTGTCTCACTGGTAAAGGTATGTGCAAGCACACCTATCTAGGGCTGCCTTCCTTGGTCCCGACGATGGTGTGGAAGTCTTAACTTTTTTGTAATCTTTGGAATATCTTCATCATCAATAAAAACACTTTTTTCCATATGGAGACACCTGTGGTTATGATAGTATGCTTTAATTATGCCCCGCTATTTTGTCGTGTGCCTTGTAGTGACTTATTGTTGGCTTATTACTTACCCAGATTATCAAGATAATTGGCTGACTTATGTGGACGAGACCATCCAAGTGCTGCACGGCTTGTCGCTTTATTATGAGAAAGCTTAGTCCGTGACACTGGGTGTGTGGGTTTGTGGAAGATGGTTGTTGTGGAAACTAGTTCAAAAATGGGATTTTTTTTTGCGAGATCAAGTGGAGAAGAAAGATTTTAAAAATCCCCTGCCAGTAAGCTTGTGTTCATTTTTAATCAAATTAAGACCCATCTCTTAATCTTATTCTTGGTTTTTGTCCATAAGATTTTTAAGGTCAAAGTTTGGGCATGAAAGTGTTTGTTATTGGAATGGGGTTTGAGTGATTGGCTTTCATGGGAATGAGAGAATGGTAAACCAGACAACGACAGATGGCTAGGGTTGTGAGAGGGTGGAGGAGTTGGTGCCATGCTCGGCACCCACTCTTTCTATTTTTGGTGCCTCTCTTTTTTTATTGTTTTTTCTTTTTTATATTATTTATATTTTTTATTAATCAATTTACAGGATTATTAAAAAAGGAAAATTAAAAATATTAAAATATAATCAACAATCAACAAAAATACATGATCCATTTGGAGTTGGGCTTTCAAGCCGACACATTTTATTGGATTTTGAATTGGATTTGATCAATTAATCCCAAATTTAAAATTAATAAATAAAAATTTTAAATTACTTCAATTTAAATTAAACTCAATCACTTATCCATTCAAGTCTAAAATAAATTTAATTGAGCTTAATAATAAAAATGTCTAACAAATGTTAACAAATTGTAAAAATCGATTAATATTAAATATATAGACTCTAACAAAATTAGATGTTTACAATAAGCATTTGCTAATAATTGAGCTTTGTATTTGCTAATTTGTCAGTGCCCGAAATCATAAAAGTACTGTTCAAGAGATATCGAAGGTCAATTATAATCACATTTACAATTTGATGATGATGATAATAATAATAAAAGACAACACGTCTTTCCCAACCTAAAAGAGAGAAGCAAAAGTAATACCTGAACTGAAAGGGCTTTCCTCTTCAACCACTTTTAGTCCTTAAAAGGGCTTCAACACAAAGAGCATTTCCGGTTTTGAGTTGGTGAAGCGTTTTCAAATTATCTCAGGTGAGAGGAAATAAGAGTTTCCAATGGAATGTTTTAGAAGATTCTATAAAAAATAGAGAAGAAGGGACCTCAGTTCCTCTTATTTCATAATATAGAAGGGAAATAATCGTCGGAACAATTCTTTGTAATAATATAGAAGATTCCGAGTCATTATTTGGTAACAGAAAAACCAATGTCCCATATAATTAAGCATGAAAATAAAAAATAAAAAAAACAGAGAAATCATAATTAGATCTATGCAACTTAAAACCTAGACCTTTGTTTTAAAAAGGAACAACAAAATATTATTGATAATATAAGAGGAAATAAAGATGACGATTCCAAAGATCAATTAGAGAAAAAAAACACACAAAACAATTCATCCGAGAAACAACGACGCTAGGGACAAAATTTATAAATTAAAAAAAAAAGAAAAAAAGAAACAAGGAGAGATCTTTGGAGGATTGCAGAGGCAATGTTGACATGAAGGCTTTCGTGAAAGAAACAAAAACAAATAGAAAAGGAAGGCCTCAGTTTTATAGTAGTAATAATAAAATAAAACATTGATTTGGTGGGTTTTGAAGTAACCCACTTGAATCCGTGAATTGGGTTCATCTCTATTGTTTTCTTTGAAGAGAGAGTTTTCTAGAAGGTGAGGATTTTGGAAGAGAAAAGAATAGAAGAGGAGAAGATTGATTACATCTGTCAAACTTGTCAAGCAATCCGGAGAAGGGAAAGCTCTTTTGCTGCCACCTGTTCAACAATACAAAATATGCCAACACATGTCTTGAAATGTGTCGCTTTCTGATTGCATTTTTTTAGGAACTCAAAAAAGACAAAATGACCTCAGTTACCCTTAAAATTAACATGAATCTCTTATCTACGTGTCAATCAATTAAACACAAATTAAAGCTCAATTAAACAAAAAAAAAACCTAACTTTAATATTATGTTATTGATATTTTATATTACAATGCTATCTATGTGCATCTAATTGTTTTATTTGACATATTTTGTTAAAGATTTTTTGTCTAGTCGGTTTTTCTAATAATCTAAGATTACAGATCATGCTTAAACTTGAACTCAAATCTAATCATTATATGCAAGAGTTCTAATGTAAATGTCGTCATGAAACTATTCAATTTCCTCAAAATTTATTAAGTACATCTACACTAATAGTTTCATGGTAGTATTTAAAATGTCTTTACTATAAGTATTCTCAAATCATAAGGTTAGACTTGAGTTTTAAGTTGATTTTCACCTTAAATTAAAGTTTCTTTTTGAAAAAAAACCAACCAAACAAAAGATCCTTAACAATGATTAATGATTGCCGAATAAGACGAATTAGATATACATAATAGAATTGTAATATAATAAAATATTATTAATACCTCATCTAGTATAGATGAATTAAAACTGCGATCTTTGTCTATTAATTTGACGAGTAGCAATTGTGTTCAAGCTGTTTATCCATTCATAATTTAGGCTGGATAGTTACGACCGAGTTGCAACATTTAAGAAACAGTAAATAAATTGGCAAACTATAACATTATCTCAACTTCAGTTAGAGTAAGTTTACATTAAAAGATACATACAACCCATAGATTCAAAGGATTGAAACCAATATAATAACATTTCTTAAGTTCAAAGGAAAATCACAAAAATAACGAAAAAACCATGTGATTTTGAACAGCAGAGTGGAAATAGAATGAAAGGGCATATTATACAGCGAACCTCCTTTCTGTAGGATCTAGATAAGACAAGCTAAAAATCTCCTTAAAATCTCCAAACATAAGTGACAATAATAAAGTAAAAATATTAGAAAATAAACAAAAATGGAAAACAACAAATTTGATGCAAAATGATTTTGAGCAATACAGAGGAAATGAAATGAGAGGATTTTTGGACAGCGAACCGATTTCGTGCAAGAACCAGATGAGGAAATTAGGGTATAATCTCCTTCAAATTTATAAACACAAGTGATAAACTAAACAAGTTATATTATAAGAATATAAAACAATAAAAACAAGAGTAGAAAATTTGATAAACTAAACAAGTTATATTATAAGAATATAAAACAATAAAAACAAGAGTAGAAAATAAACTCTAGACGTGAAAATAGTACTTACAAATATGGGATAAAACAAATATTATAGAAAATTAAAACCAATCTAAAAGAAAATAATTTGCTTTAGGTTTTAATAAAATACGAAGAGTAGACAATGCAAAGAGAAGGGCAAGGTGAGACATAGAGAAAAAAAAGGGCAAAGACTAGAATCAGTGAGATTGAGTTTTGACTTGAAAAAAATTGTTTAAAAACCAAATAAGATGATATGAAGACTATAGTTTAAATATAATCGTAGTTAAAACATTATAAAATGAGAAGAAAGTCTACATTTACTGTAAAAATTGAAATTTAAAATAAAGTATAATTTAACTCTAAAAAGTAAGAGAAATTACACTTATTTCATAAAAAACTTAGTTCATAATGTATGGACTATGTTTACGAAAAGAAATGTAGTCATTTTTATACTAAAGAACTATGGTTTTCAAAGATATTAGACTACAATTATTTCAAAAAAATGCAGCCTTTGATTATATTTGATGGCAGAAATATATTACGCTTCTATTAATAAATGTAGTTTAATCATTAAGTACAAGTACAAACCTAAAAATAGTTTATTTAGTAAAAAGACTCTTTTTTTTTCATAAAACTGTAGTGTTTAACATATATAAACTACATACTTTATAATAAGAGTACCATTTTCTTAGAGGACTATGGTTTCATTTTTTTATTAGATTACCTTTTTTAAAAACCACGATCTTTTATTTGACCACAGTTTCATATTTATCGATATTGGTCTAGTTCCAGGGATATAGTGAATCTCAAATTCAATTTCTCATTCAAGGGTAGGCCAAGTAAGTCTTCTGAAAAATGTTAAGCAACTCCCTAACAATCGGAATATCTTCTAATCTTGAGCCTACATATAATTGGGTATCCTTCACATATGCGAGGTAGCCTTGACAACCTTTATTTAAGCATTGCATAGCATTAAAAATTGATACTACCCGGAATGGAGAACTAACATGGCTACCTTTATACACAAATTCAAGTTGTCTTGGAAAACGGAACATTGCTATTTTTCCATGGCAATCAATAAATGCGTGATGCACAGATAGCTAATTCATCCCTAAGATCACATCAAATTCTTGCATGTTTAACTTTACTAAGTCAACTAGTAGTTTATAAACATTTAGGTGCACAACATAATCCTTATAAACAGTATCAACACACACAATTTTTCCAATAAGAGTGGCCACGTATAAGGGTTCATTCAACTTCTCAGGTACAACATTCAAGGATGTAGCAAACTTGACAGATACAAAGTTATGAGAGGTATTAAAATCAAATAAAACATTGGTATTGATGTGATTAATAGGAACAATACCTGTCACCACATTGTCACTTACATCAGCATCTTGTCAAATCAAGGCGAAAACCCGAGCATTGCTCTTTTGTGTTTGCTCCATAGGTTTAACCTTAACAACCTCACTGTTCTTGTTAGGGCAGTCTCGTGCAATATACCAATATTTTCCCCATTCAAAGCAAACTCCAGCCTTATTCAAACATGGACTAGAATGAAACCAACTATAGTATCCACACTTCTCAAGCTCAAGAGGCTTCACCCCTATCTCCTATTGTCATTCTCCTTTACATTATTTTGACGATTACTTTGATCTCCTTTAAACTTTGGGTGTTTCTTATCACCCTTCTATTGCTCATATTGCTTTAGGTCATCCTCAATCTTTATTGCTTGCTGCAACACCTCCTTATAACTGTCAATAATGTGGGAAGACAACTAAGACCAATCCATGTTCTTAAGCCCTTGTTTTTCTCTGAGTTGATGATGCAAGTGCAGAGGCATCCCAACTCATTAAACTTGTCAACATACTCCATCACAATCATATCAGGCTTTTGTTGCAATTGTAGAAACTCATTCTTTTCTCAACTTTCATTGACTTTGGAAAATATTGATAAAAGAACAATCTTTAAATTTCTTCTAAGCCAAAGGTTTGTCTGAACCTTCAAATGTGCGGTTTATAGTATCCGAACAATATTCATCATTTCCTCTAATTGAGTGATAGCCAGGCTGAACTTTAAATCTTCAAAAATTCGCATCGCCTTAAAGAGTTTTTCTAGCTCTTTAATCCAAGCCTTTGCAACCAAAGGATCAGGCTTACCTTTAAATCGAGGTGGTTTCGCTCTCCGAAATTGTTCATAAGTTGTTTCAAAATGTTTCACACTTTCTTATGATTGCTACTGTTGTTGCAATAAATTAAACACCACTTGACGTGCTCCATCCAAATCATTTTTGTGTCACAAGAGCATTGGATTGCTTTGCCTGAACATTACTAGTTTGAAACCCATTCCTCCTCCTATCATTCATCTTCCTCCCACCAATAAGGTTCACCAGCGTCTCCCTTCCACTACTTATCTATATTTAATATCAAAGAAAGTGGCTCACAAGTGATTAAAATGAATTAAACTAATCTTAAGTGCTTACAATAGTAAGAATATTTATTCAAACTCTTAAACCTTGTATTTGTACAAAATTCTAACATATGGACATGATAAGTGATAGTCTCCATTAAACATTATTCAATAACTTTCATATTGCACCCTAACTATAAGCTATAATCACTAAATGAGTATATCGTCCGTTTCAATTCATAACACTTCAAAATAAACACTTAATGATCAAACTTTGGTAGATTATGTTTGGAATATCAAATTCTTGTCATCAAGTTTAAATATTATTCACGCAAATTATGACCTTACCTAATTAAATGAATATCCATATACTTATCATAATTTTAATTTACCACCAATGAAAGTTTAAAAATAAATCTTCTTTAGGTAATGTCTACAAATATCAACATCAAGAGTATCTCAAAATTTCAAATATCATTTCTAGCCAACTCCAACATTTCATATTTTAAATCTCAACAATGTACTATGTTGGCTCTACCGAGAGGGGGGTGAATCGGTTTTTCTGCTAATTTTTGGTTTTTCTAACACTTAATGCATAAATAAAGCAAATAAGGCTACAATAAAATAAATACAATAAATAAGTAAGGGAAAGAGAAGCAAACACAGATTTTTAGAGGTTCGGCCAATCTCTTGCCTACGTCCTCTCTCCTTGATCCTCTTGTTAAGGTATCGATTCCACTCTTCCCTTGGAATTCTTACAAACCACTTCAAGGTGTGGTGATACCTCTTACAATTTTTCTTGAAGACTTAGAAATAATCTTCTAAGCCTCTCCCCTTGTAATACTACCCACACAACAATTTTTACAAGGCTAACACACCTCTTGAATATCAGAAGTTTGAGTCAATGGGTGATGTACAATGAGAATTCACACAAATGGAGTTACAAAGAATGAATTTTCAGATTTGATTTTGTCTTTTGAAGCTTGGAGAATTTTTGAGTGCTTGTTCTGCCTCCAATCTTCATAAATTCCTTTATTTATAGGCCACCAACTGATTGAAACGGTTGGTGAAACATTTAATGCTAATCCTCCCATTGAAACCCTCAAAAACTAGCCGTTGGGCTTAGTTTTCGTTCAAAGGGATCGATCCATTTATAAACGGATCGATTCTTTTTCTTCAGAATGCATGGTTCTTACTCGAGGACCCTTTTCAGGCTTTGTAAACCATTCTACCACTTAGGGATCGATCCCTTGTCAGAGGGGATCGATCCCTCATGTCGAACCTACATACTTGTGAACAATTTTGGGATGGTTTGATGGGTTTTTGTGATTTTAAGTCAGTTCAAAGTATTCTATCACTTTTATAAAAGTATTTACTAACTTTTCAAATTAAAATCACAGTTCAATCTTTTGTTTAAAAGATTTTCAATCATAAGTTCATTTTGCGCAAATTTACATTGAGATCATTTTGAGCTTTCTTAAGTTTTTTTGTCATTTCAAAACACTTATCAATTTAAAGCTAATATTCTCCCCCTTTTTGATATGACAAAACTTAAGGTAAATTTGCTTATATGTTTGAAAAATAAGGTTGCTTAAATTTTTGAAAAATGATGCTCCCCCTCAATTTAATCATGAAAAGTATTTTGCTCCCCCTTAATTTAAGCATAAAAGATTATAGAAATTTACCACATTAATTCTCCCCCTTTTTGGTAATAGCAATAAAAAAAATGATAACTAAGATGTATAGATACTCCCCCTTAATAATAGAAATAAACAACATGGAGAAATGGTCAGAGGTAAAAGCAATTTAAAGCAACAATCCAAGGATAGAAATTCAATGATATAAATAGATTAAGTCAAAGTGATAAACCAATCCAATATAAAGATAGATCAAGCCAATATCATCTATATATAAATATATATATATATATATATATATATATATATATAAAGTCATAAGTCATACCATAGAAACATAAAGTGCAAAGAGTCAAACATCAGAACACACTAGTCATAGTCACAAACATAAGGCTAAAACACCATAAGCATACTAGGAAGTGCAACAACAAACTAATAAGCATAAGGTCCGAAATCATAACAAGCTAAAGGCTCAGCCCACACAAGAATCATAGTCAACGCCTAGGAAACGTCTTATGGTACTGCTCAACGAAGTCCTCTTGCTGCATGCGAATGTCTTGGACTTCATTGAACAGGGCAGCCAATGTCTCCTCCATATTGTCGAGACGAACATTGAGCTGACCAAAGTGATCATCGAGCTGATCAAAATGCTGAGTGAAGGTCTGCTGGAAATTTTGAAGTGTCAGCATGATCTGGTCATTAGATGCTGACCCCGATGGTGCGGAAGAAGAAGGTTCGACAGGGGCTTCGTCCTCGTCATCATGTTCGGGAGAGGCAGGGGGACCATGACTCTTCTCCCATATCGTAGTATCACCCCGCTGACGTGCATACCACCCAAGGTTATGTAGTGTAGCGAGATTGATGGTGGTACTTGGTTCCGGAAGGACACCAACCTTACAGGAACAATCGATGCCTTGATCAAGTAGATAAAAGGCAAGCGGCTGAGGAAAGACAATTGTTTTGACCTTGCCAATCTTCACCCAATCTTGGAGAATAAAATGAAGAAGGTTTGGTCAATCTCCATCAGGTGAATGAATTTGGTCGAGCCAAAAGCGATTAAGTCACCGGAGTTGAGAGTATTTGGTGCCAAAGGGTCGAAGATTCTAGGAGATTATGATGTGAAGAAGTCGTGCAAAGACGGGAAAGTCACCCGCATGGTCATTGACTATGTTAAACTCTAATGGAACTTCGATAGTTTCAAACATAAGACCATCGATGGGAATGCGAAAGGCATGCGAGAGAGATTGCTCGGTGATTTCAATATCTTTGCCCATGACAAATGATTGAATTCCCACCACTTTGCATGGATCATTTGGAGACATGATAAGTTCGGCATTTGAAAAGAATGCTCTAATGATGTTGGGAGGAACCAGAGTGTTGATTTTTAGAAAATGAGTCCAATGAAAGGCATCAAATTTGGCCAAATAAGGAAAGTTAATCGATTCCAAGAAACCGAAATCAATTGGACGACAATGCTTAATGCGCATATTGGCAAATTGTGCATGGTAACGATTTTTCTTTTTCGCATTTGGAAAGCACTGATTGAAGGCTGTTGGAACGGAAGAGGAGGAAGAAAAATGAGCTCTTTTCCTTGTGACACAATGTTTGGTTTTAGGAGCCATTTGGCGTGAAGGTTGAGTTCAAGAAATGAAGTAAAGTTCTAGGAGGAATTTAGTCGAACAGTTGGTGAGCACAAGTTTGGGTGATGATGGATGAGTGTATGAGAGAGGGAAGGCCTAACCAACAACAGGAAACCACAAAGCAATGTTCAAGCTACAATTTTGATGAAGGAATGATGCTGAAATCCTATCTAGATTCTGAGTTATAAACCTTAGAAATTAGACAAATGCATGGGCTATATGTGATATGAAAACCTAGATGGAATGAAGATATATGCAAGAAATGCAAATGGGTTGACAAAAGATGATGAAATAAACGAGAAATGCAAGAAAAATTGATGAAAATTAGTGAAGAACACTTACAATTGAAATATTAGGCGTGAATAGTGATGAACAAAAGGAAGAAGAAAGAAAATCAAGAATGATGAGGTTTTGATGTGAAAGGATGATGAGTGGTGAAAGAGATGAAGAAAATATGAAGAATGGTGAAGGAATGAAGCGATTTGGTGAAGAAATGAAGTAGATCTTGAAGTTTTGGTGAAAGAGAATGGAGGAAGGATGGTTCTGTAGATGGGAAAGATGAATAGTGAACAAGAGAGGGGAGGCCGACACTTTTTAAAAGCCACGAATTGTGATTTGGCCCGAGGGGATCGATCCCTTTTTGGCCGAATTCCCCTCCTGGCCATTCTGGAACTATGGGATCGTTCCCATGATGAAAAGGAGTGATCCCTTATAGTAGAAACCTAGATTTTTAGGCCTAAATGACCCGGGAATCAATCCAATTCTCAGATGAATTGACCCCTTAGTCCATTGCCTCAGTTTTGATGCAGAAAAATGATTTGAAAATTAAAGAACTTGTGCATTTTCATTATTTAAAATCAAAATCAGGTTAGTGCCACTTGGAAATGAAGATGTGTGACTTGAAAAATGTTGAAAAATGCAGAAAAGCATTAAAAATATGCAGAAAAACATCAGAGACCATTTTGGCATGATTGTGTGGAAGTTATAAGCATGAAAAGTGAGTTTTAGTTGATGAAGCTGAATGACAAAGAATTTACATGATCAAACACACATATTTCAACAATTTATCCTAAGAACTAGCATCAATATGGCAAGTTAAAGTCATAAATAGCAAGTGGTCAATACATTCTCTAAATTTCTGACTTGCAATTATCACAACCAACTTAATCCATTCATTTAAAATCAATTTAATTCAAGGAGCATTCATGAGATCTAGTTCACCTCTAAGTGTGCAAAATCACTCCTTATCTAAAGGTTTTGTAAAGATATCAGCTAATTGGTGCAAAGTACCTACATACTCTAGAACTATATCACCTTTTTGCACATGATCTCTTATAAAATGATGTCTAATCTCAATATGCTTAGTTTTAGAGTGTTGGATGGGATTTTTGGTAAGATTGATAGCACTAGTGTTGTCACATTTGATGGGAACTTGATTCATTTCTATTCCATAGTCACTCATTTATTGTTTAATCCATAATACTTGAGCACAACAACTTCCGGAAGCAATATATTCAGCTTCGGTTGTGGATTGAGCTACACTATTTTGTTTCTTAGAGAACCATGAAATGAGTTTATTTCCTAAGAATTGACAAGTTCCTGATGTGCTTTTCCTATCAACTTTGCATCTACCAAAATCTGCATCGAAATAAGCATAGAGAGCAAAAGTAGAATCTTTAGGATACCAAAGTCCTAGGGAAGAAGTGTCTTTAAGGTATCTAAGGATTCTTTTTATAGCTTGTAAGTGTGATTCTCTAGGCGATGATTGAAATCTAGCACACAAGCACACATTAAACATTATATCGAGTCCAATAGCAGTGAAATAAAGCAATGAACCAATTATAGACCTATATAGTTTAGTGTCTAAACATTTTCCTCCTTCATCCTTATCAAGCTTCATATTTGTGCTCATTGGAGTGGAGTAATGTTTAGACTCATCCATTCCAAATCTTTTGAGCAAGTCTTTAGTATACTTAGCTTGATTTATAAAAATACCCTCTTTGTATTATTTAACTTGAAGTCCTAGAAAGAAGGTTAGCTCTTCCATCATACTCATCTCAAATTCACCTTGCATTAATTTTGAAAAATCTTTACACAATGACTCACCTGTAGATCCAAAAATGATATCATCCACATAAATTTGAACTACTAATAGGTCACTACCCTTAGATTGGATAAACAAGGTTGTGTCTACTTTGGCTTTTGATAATTTGAAAACATGGTTAGGTAACTTCGGATTTTCAAAACCGGGAGGTTGCTCAACATAAACCTCTTCATTTATGTAACCATTTAAGAAAGCACTTTTAACATCTATTTGATATAGTTTAAAATCCTTGTAGCATGCAAAGGCAAGTAGCATCCCAAAGTCTTCTAATCTAGCTACCGGAGCATATGTTTCATCATAGTCTATCCCCTCTTCTTGCCTATATCCTTGAGCCACTAGTCTAGCTTTGTTTCTAACAATTATGTTATTCTCATCTATGTTATTCTTAAATATCCATTTAGTTCCAATAATTGGATAATCCTTAGGTCTTTCCACTAATGTCCATACTTTGCTTCTTTCAAATTGATTTAATTCTTCTTGCATGACTATAATCCAATTTTCATCTTTCAAGGCCTCATGCACATTCTTTGGTTCAAATTGTGACACAAAGGCCACATGTTGACATATGTTTCTATAGGTTGACCTAGTTCTAACAACAATATTTGGATCTCCAACAATATCATTATCCTTCACATATCTAAGTTCTTTAGGACACCTATATTCTTTTTCAATTATATTTTATTCCATGGACTCCTTATTCTTATTAATATCAAGATCTTCTAATTGTTCTCTAACATCCTTATCTTGAGATGGATCAATTATAGGTTCATAAAAAATCTCTACTTCATCATCAATATTGGTTTTACTAGAGGTATTTGATTCATCAAATATCACATGAATTGACTCTTTTACAACAAGTGTTCTTTTATTGAAAATTCTATATGCCTTAGAATTTGAAGAATAACAAAGAAAAATGCCTTCATCACTTTTTGCATCAAATTTTCCTAAGTTATCTTTTCCTTTATTCAAAACAAAACATTTACATCCAAATGGATGAAAATAGCTTATGTTAGGCCTTTTTCTTTTATAAAGTTCATAGGGAGTTTTTTTTAAAATAGGCCTAATCATAGCTTTATTTATAACATAACAAGCAGTGTTTATGGCTTCCCAAAAATATTTTGGTAAATTATTTTCACAAAGCATGGTTCTAGCCATTTCTTCTAAGGTTCTATTTCTCCTTTCAACTACCCCATTTTGTTGAGGAGTTCTAGGAGCTGAAAAGTTATGACAAATACCACTTTCATTACAATATGTATCAAAACCAAGATTTTCAAATTCTTTTCCATGATCACTCCTAATGCTTGTAATAGAGTAACCTTTTTCATTTTGAACAAACTTCGAAAAAATAATGAATTTATCTAAGGCTTCATTTTCCACACTTAAAAAGAACACCCAAGTAAACCTAGTATAATCATCAACTATGACAAATCCATAGTGTTTCCCTCCTAAACTAGTGGTTCTAGTTGGTCTAAAGAGATCTAAGTGGAGAAGTTGAAGTGACCTAGAGGTTGTAACACACTTCTTAGATTTAAATGATATTCTCTTGTGTTTTCCTCTTACACATACCTCACAAACTTTATCATTTTCAAATTGAAGTTTAGGCAAACCTACCACTAAATCTCCTTTGACTAATTTAGATAAAACATGCATGCTAGCATGACCTAGTCTTTTATGCCATAACCAAGGTTTATCTTCTCTAGTGGCCATAAAGCATACATTTTTGCTATTTAGTTCATCTAAATTAACAATATAATGTTTCCTTGTCTATGTCCAGTAAAGAGAATTTGATTAGTTTTAGCATTAACAACATTGCAACATAAAATGTCAAACACAACTTTAAAAACCTTATCACACAATTGACTAATACTAAGCAAATTATATTTTAAACCTCTAACATACAAAACATTCTCAATAGTCGAAGAAGAGTTACCAATGGAGCCAATTCCTTCAATTTGTCCTTTGGAGCTGTCTCCAAATGTGACTTCCCCACCACTTTTGGGCTTTAAGAACTTGAATTAGCTTTTGTCACTGGTCATATATCTTGAGCATCTACTATCAAGATATCAATACTCCTTGAACTTAGCCTTGTAGCAATGCTCTTCCTCCTACACACAAATACATCAAATTTTTATCTTAGGTACCCAAATTTTCTTCGGTCCTCGAGTCCAAGCTCTGATACCAATTGTTGGCTCTACCGAGAGGGGAGGTGAATCGATTTTTCTAACATTTAATGCACAAATAAAATAAATAAGGCTACAATAAAATAAATGCAGTAAATAAGTAAGGGAAAGAGAAGCAAACACAGATTTATAGAGGTTCGATCAATCTTTTACCTACGTCCTCTCTCCTTGATCCTCTTGTCAAGATATCGATTCCACTCTTCATTTGGAATTCTTACAAACCACTTCAAGGTGTGGTGATACCTCTTACAATTTCTCTTGAAGACTTAGAAATAATCTTTTAAGCCTCTCCCCTTGTAATACTACCCATACTCTTATAATAACAATTCTTACAAGGCTAACACACCCCTTGAATATCAGAAGTTTGAGTGAATGGGTGATGTACAGTGAGAATTCACACAAATGGAGTTACAAAGAATGAATTTTCAGATTTGATTTTGTCTCTTGAAGCTTGGAGAATTTCTGAGTGCTTGTTTTGCCTCCAATCTTCATAAATGCCTCTATTTATAGTCCACCAACTGATTGAAATGGTTGGTGAAGCATTTAATGCTAATCCTCCCGTTGAAACCCTCAAAAACCAGCTATTGGGCTCAGCTTTCGTTCAAAGGGATCAATCCATTTACAAACAGATCGATTCCTTTTCTCCAGAATGCTTGGTTCTTGCTCGAGGACCCTTTTCAAGCTTTGAAAAACCATTCTACCACTTAGGGATAGATCCCTTGTCAGAGAAGATCGATCCCTCATGTCCAACCTACATACTTGTGAACAATTTTGGGATGGTTTGATGGGTTTTTGTGATTTTAAGTCAGTTCAAAGTATTCTATCACTTTTATAAAAGTATTTACTGACTTTTCAAATTGAAATCACAGTCCAATATTTTGTTTAAAAAATTTTCAATCATGAGTTCATTTTGAGCAAATTTACATTGAGATCATTTTGAGCTTTCTTAAGTTTTTTTGTCATTTCAAAATACTTGTCAATTTAAAGCTAGCATACTACCTAAAAAAAATTCATACTCCATGATTGAGGAATTACTCAACACACATCAATAACTTCAAAATCTCATTAGATCGAACATCTTTCCTCAAACCCATAGGACCACTAATGATTAGTCATTCTTTTTAATATGTATATATTTAGCTCGTGATATAAGTCTCTTATAAGTCGGATAAGAATCTCCTCACTCATAGCACAATATTATGACAAAATAATCTAGACTTTCTCTTCAGTATAAAATTCTAATACACATATATATATATATATCAATTGAACTAATTATAACTGTTCCAAATTTCTCAAATCATTTACCTATGCTCTTTTGCGCAATCAATAGATAATACCTTAAACTCAAGCTCTTTAAAAATCTCTACAAAATCCAAGGATCATGACCTAAGTTCAAACTCTTATCAATCATTACATTATTTAAAGGTAATAATCTAAACTTAGAGAAGACTCACGATTAGCCATCTTTTTAAACCTACAGGCCATAACATAGGTTCTGATAGTATTTTGTGTCATGCTCCAAAACCCAAACATAACACGACCATATTAGGCTCTGTTTGGTTGATGAATTTCATTTTCCAGAAATTATTTTCATCATTTTCCTGTGTTTGCTAGACCAAAAATGATTTCAGTCAACCTAAAAAATAGCCTTTTATTTTGTAAAATGTCTTCCCCTTTTGAAAAGGGGAAGACAAAATCCAAGCTCACTTTTCTCAACAAAACACCCGACTCTCACCTTCAACCTTGCTGGTGCAACCTTCATCTCACCATTACCGGCACCATCGAAGCTTTTTCTGGCGTCCTTTAGCACTTGTCTTACCAAAACAGATCACTCACCTTACATCTCCCTCGTCATTGCACTTTGAAATCGTAAAACCCCAAATCAGTGAAGAGCTGAAATCTAGGTAATGATCTAACACTTTTGTTCTTATTTATTTGAGGAAATAGATTTTAAAGTTTGGGTTTGGTTTGTTTTGGTTTGGTTTGGATTGGTCATAACCATATAATGGGAGTTGATCCCAATGACTCAATTAATCAAGGATCACTTGATGAAATCGAGTTTTAACTGTAAGATCAACTCTTACAGTGTGAGAAGAGAGAGAAGAAACTAGAGAATGGACTACCAAGAGGGAGGAAATTGCACAAGCTATATGGAATGACTATATAACTAGAACCGATTAGTGTAGACTTGAAATTTTCAATGTTATGTTGTTATGTTTGAAGAATTTCTTATGTCTTTTTATTCAGATTGGATTGAACTTATTTGACATTTGAGTTAAGTAGGTATATTATTGAAATTATTATTTCATTCATATATTTTGTTTAGTATTAATGTTTCTTTATATGCTTTGGGGTTTATTGTTTTTTATGTGTTGTTTATGTTTGTTTAATACAATTATTATTGTAAAAATGAATAAGTCAAAGAAAGAAAGGACATTGAAGCAATTTAGGTGGACAAAGCCGATGCAACGAATTTTTTTGGAAATACTTGCTGAGGAGGCTCAAAAAGGAAATAAGCCATCTAACACTTTCAAGCCACATGCACTTGCTCGAGTGGCTTTCACTATTTTTGAAAAATTTAATGTTGAATGTGAGCATAATCATGTCAATAATCACCTTAGGACTGTTAAGAATACATGGCAGATTATATCCAAAATTCGAGAAGATAGTGGATTTGGATGGGACGACAATCTAAAGATAACCACTTGTGATCAAAAAACATAAGATGAAGTAGTGACGGTAATATTTCAATATGTATATATTTCTTTTACTTTTAATTGATTATAGAGGATTAGCATCCTTATTGTGTTTATTAATGATGAAATAGGCACATCCAAAATACGAACAAGTTTTGAACAAAAAAATTGATATGTATGATAAGATGGCATTGGTTGTTGGAAAAGATACAGCGACGGGAGGTTTTTCTAAACCCTTTGCTGATATTGATTTGGATGATATTAATGAGGTTGACACAATGCCTTTAGGCTTTGAGAATGTGGTTCATGAGGAAGGTAGAGGAAGAGCAACTTCTTCAATTGGAACTTCACAAGCAAGGTCTCATCAAAAAAGAAAAAGTGCTTTACTCTAGATATTAATGATGAAATGCTTGCTAATATGACACAAAAACTTGGTGATATTGCTTGTGCCATTGACAAGTTCACTATTGAGCAAGTAAGCATAAAACATCTTTATGAAGAAGTTATGTCGATGGAGGGATTTGATGAGGAGTCTCTTGTTAATGCTTTTGACTACTTGGTAGAAGATGAGAAGCAAGCCAAAGCCTTTATGGTTAAAAATAAAAATCTTAAGAGGCTTTAGTTTGATAAATTCTTCAAGAATTTTATAGATTGATTGAATGGTTAATATTTGTAGGATGTGCTTGTTTCTAATCCTACAATATTATTATGGATATGGTTTTATGTAAGAACATGCTTTATATGACTATTGTATGATTATTTTGTGTACAACAATATTAGCTATTGGAGTAAAAACGTACTAATTATGGTTTGTAATTGTTGTAGGTGTAAGAACAATATTATATTAATTATAAGTTTGTAGGATCTTTATTATATTATTATTATGCTTTAGTTATTTTAATCATGTATTGGCAAAACATGAGGTTGACTCTACAAAGGCAATGTTTTGAGATGTTACAAACTATTATATAATCAAATATGTAAATTCTACCAATTCTATTAATTAAATAAAGACTTGTTTTAAAAAAATATTATTTTCATATTTTTAATTATTATTATTATTATTGATTTAAAAATATTATTAGTAGTTAAATATGTATATTATACTTTTTTAACAAAAATACAGATTTTCCAGAAAATAACCAAACAATGGAAAATGTTTTTCAACATATCAATCAAAAAACAGAAAATATCAATTTTTCCAAAAAATCAATTTTTCATAAATCATTTTTCATAAATCATTTTTTGAAAGTTATTTTACGCGAATCAAACAGAACCTTACCTTGAAATAAAGTCCCAAAGTAATATGAAGCATTTTCTCTCATTCATGGTAAAATTCTTAAATGCATTACAATATTAAAGTAATATCCGTAGTTCTAATCAACTATACATTAACTCTTCAAAAACTCAATAAAAAACTAAAGAAAGTATGAATTTGTCTAGAATTCGTGAAACCTTATTAGCCAACAATGTCTCCAAAAATCCAAAACATGCTCAATTCAACCTCTGAACTTTATCTCAAGACTAAGAAACCTATCTCTCAATCATCTGTAGAAAACAAAAAAGAAAAAAGAGTAATAAGTAAACCATAGCTCAGTAAGTGTAGTCTCATACACCATACTAGATCAAGCATCGTTTTCATACATATCATATATATATAATTTTGAAATTATCATATGCAAGATCATTCATCTAAGCCATGTGCTAAACGCATTTATGAAACCATTTCATAAAAACTCAAAATTGTATCAAACCATATCATTCCAGAATGCATAAATTATAATTCATAAAGCATTATCAAATGCATATTGTTTCACAAAAAGTTATGGATCACTCTTGCAAATCATGAATCATTATCATAAACTATTTCATCACTATCATTCTAGTTACAATCATAAGTCATTAGTTTATTATTTGCTACAGTCACTATTGTAACCTGTGACAAGGCTGACAATTTCATCCATATGACCATTACTGACTATTTATGCCATTTAGTAAGGCTTATGCTAATTACTATAACCAGTTAGCTGGGTCGTATGGTTATATCTAACTATTATAACTTGTTAATAGTGCCATAGATTATGGCTAACTATTATAACCTATTAGTGGAGCCTACGCTAATTACTATAACCCATTAGTAGGGATGTATGATCATCACTAACTATTATAACCTTTAGTAGGGTTGTATGCTAACTACTATTACTTGTTAGCGAGGGTTGTAGAACTAGTTTTAGTGTCTATTATTCCACAAGGTGGAATTTATACGTAGCTTTTATGATCTTTCTTTAAAACATTACAACGATTTCTCATTCTATTCATAAATGATGATCCATCATTCATATAACAAAGCACAAAGTAATCACATGCTCGATCCAATTTTCATATATCAAAAATAAGGAATAAAACATTCACGTATTTAAAAAATATACATACATAACACAGGTTTAAAACAAAGCAAAGTGTGTGAGATTCTACTTACCTTATTCTAGTTTGGAACCTAACTCTTCTCCAACTAATCAACATCTATCCATAGTGATCTAAATACATCAGAATTTAATTAACAATTTTAGTAGCTATATATACTAAGAGATACCAAAATTACTACAATCTAGCGTAAGCACTAACTTTGACAGGTTGCACATTTCTAGCAAATTTAACTATATCTCAAGCTATAGAAAACTAGTTTTCTCAATTGAAAGTCAAATCGCCTTAAGATGAAATGTTAAATGGAAATTTAACAAAACTAAAACCAAGACTTGAATAACTCCTTAAGCACCTTGAGACTAATTGATTAAACTGATTTTAAGATGGAAATACACATTTGAAACAAGCTTAGTGAAACCAAAACTCTTTTGAGCCTAAAACCACTTAAACTAATTAGCTAAGAAAATTAAATTAAATTAAGCCCAATATCATAACTGAATTAGAGATTAAAGCCTTGATTTTCTAATGTTAAATTACTCTAAACTTAAGCTAAAACTTGACTTAATGTGTTGGAATGAAAATCTGAATAGCTTAGGGCATTTTTGTGGAGAACGTCGTGACTCATGCAATGTTACAAACAAATGTATAAATTCTCATACAATCATCTCATAAATCTTCCTTAGACTAAAATAAAATCTTAAAACCCATTTTAAAGTTTCAACAATAGCTTAAAATTAAAAATTTATAATAACAACAACAATTAAAAGAGACATACCAGCTACAAGTTTGTCTAAAAACTCTTGATCATGCTTCTAAAATGATAGAATGGGAAACGGAAGCAAAAAAGAAAAATGAAAGAGGAGCATGGGAGCAATGAGGGCTTTCCTTCTTTCATTTTAATTTTTCTTTTTCTATGTGTCTATTGGCAATTCTTAACTCTTTAGGATATGTTTAGAAAGGATTTGGGAGAAAATCACTATTCTGCCCTTAAGTATCATTTAATTTTACTTCTCTTTGCCATATTTTTTTACGGTATTATAGTATAGCAAGTAATCAACCTAAGAGCTGGGCCACATGGTTTGTCTATGATTGAATGGTGGTATAATTCCTCCTATCATTCTGCCATTAGAACAACTCCATTTGATATGTCCCTCCTATTCATCTTCCTTACATGGTTGGATATTCATTGGTGAATCAAGTAGATATCCAGCTTCAAGATAGGGATAACATGTTGAAGTTACTAAAGTTTCATTTAACAAAGGCTCAAAGTAGAATGAAGACAGAGACTGATAAGCACAAATTAAAGAGAAGTTTGATATAAGGGATTATGTCTGTACTTAATGTTGTAACCCTATAGACAAAATTTCGTGGCTGACAGACAGCCTCACAAGCTTTGTCCTTGATGTTTTGGCCCCTATCAGGTGGAAGTTAAAGTAGGTACTGTTGCATACTAATTAACGTTACCTTCCACTTCACAATTACAAATTATTTTTCATGTGTGCCAATTGAAGAAAAAGATTGGAGCTCATGTAAACATGGGTACTCAACTACTAAAACCAGCCATAGCTGTTGTTAGGGAGCATTTAGCAATATTGGATAGAAGAACGGTTAAGAGAGGAGACAAACCAGCTACACAAGTACTGGTTCACTGATAAAATTCATTCCCCAAGGATGCCACTTGGGAATTTTTATTTGATTTGCAGTAGAAAATTTCTAATTTCAAGCCATGAAGACAAGGTTGTTCTTAAAGGGATGGGCATTGAGACATTGTAAACAAGAAGATGATGACAGAGCTGATGTGGGGCTAAAAAGTTGATGTGGAATTGATGATCGATCTGGACAGAAGTTATGGCCGTTAGGCGGGAGAGTTAGTTGTAGCTTGTTATTGAAGTTAGATGTAATCTGTTAAGTGACAGTTAGTATGGAAGTTGGTTCTAAAAGCAGAGAAACAATTAATTCTTTTAACCATCATCCTATTTGTTGTTCTATAATAAAAACAATTGTAATTCAGTTTCTATACATGAATGAAAAAAAAAGTTTCTCTGTTCTTCACTTTTATTCCTTCTCTCCTCTATTTTCGCATAGTGCGTCCTACATTCTTGATCATCTAAGCACGAGGCTTGTTCTTCATTCCCTTCAAACTTCCTGCTTTTGATTTTATCAATTGAGCTTATTCATTTACCACGCATCACAGGCTCAAGATTTTGGCAAGACACATCCAACCTTAAAAAGATTCTTTTCATCTTGTTTATGTGGATCATCATTGAAGGCTAGACACTTGGATTTGTTTTGCCATAACCAAACTCTTAAGTTTTAAGGGTTTTTGACACCCATCAACCAAGCAAAATAAACGTTACTGTCTTACCCGTACAGGAGATTTTCTTGTGCGTAAACTATCAACATAATCCATAAAATTAAAGATTAAAAAATTTTAAATTTTCGTTCCATATTATGTACTCTTGCATGATAATTCCTAGCATATATAATTTATATAAATCAAGAAGAGTGTAGAAATAAATTATTCCCTCCAAGTACAAAAAGGTATTAATTAAAGAAAGAAGAAAATACGGAGTCTTTCTGTTGGTAGCAGCTCAAAGACAATTGGCTGCTTTCTTAAAATTAAAGCAGTAAAATATCCTTCTTACAAACCGAGCCATTAGTGATAATATACATGAGATCAGCCTAAAACCTCTCCCTGAAACCTAGGCCTCCAAATAATTATCACAAAATAAAAATGAAAATTAAGGAATCAAAGAAACAGAAAGCGGTGAATAGCAACCATATGCAATTAATTGGTTTTTGGTTAAACTTCAGCAAGCGCAGCCGCCTCCCTGTTCAACTTCTGAAACAGTTTCTGAAATACTCTGGAAATAACTGCATGAATGAACCAGTTAGCATCAGGTTGAAAATCTAACTGCTTAGAAACAACAGGTAAAGCAATTGTGTTCTGTTAGCAAAGCAATAGAAGATCAAGACGTGACAGGAAATGAAGCATCATGATCTGATATAAACCTGTATGCTCTATGAGGATTAAGGGAATGACAAATGACAATCTCCACAGGTAATATTAAGTAATAAAGAAAACAGATGTTTGCTATGTATTCTGTTAGCAGTCAGCCATGATATGCAGGGGTAGGTATGCTTACATGTCATGTTCATGTCCACTGGCCAGGGCAGTTTTTGCAACACAAAAGAATGCTTCATCAACATTGTAATCCTCTTTTGCCGAGGTCTCAAAATAAGGTATGTTTCCCCTGGTGGCACACCAATCCCTAGCTTTGTTCGCTGATACCTGTGCATTGCTATTCTTATATCAATCGGTTATGATTTATATACTATCAACACATTGTGAAAAACGGTATCATACCAGTCGGCTATTTCCACCATCTATGTCAATCTTGTTTCCAATTAATATGAAAGGAAATGTCTCAGGATCAGATGGATCTGCCTGGTTTAGAAAACCAAAATATGGGGAGTCAAAACCAAGATTATTGCAAAAAAAAAAAAAAAGGTTCAGTCACACTGGTAAATCAAGGTTAAGATATGGACAGGATGCAAAGAGACAAGAATTATGGTAGTTCTTAATGGTTGTGCATTTTCTACAGAATGTATAATGGTTTTAGCATTTGTTTCCAGCAAAAAACAAAAAAGTTTATTAAAGAAATAATCTTGAAAAAACTCCAATGAGAAACATGGTATGCTATAACTGGTTTGACTTGTGAATGTCAAAGCATCCACTTAATTGTAAACAAGTATTTAAATTGCAGTGGGAGCTCAGATCATATTCCAAAACAGCAGACACTTCCTTGATGATTACTTAAAGATTGCCTAGGAATGCCAAGAACTTGGCACTTGGCAGGCTCTCTTGCTATACATACACTAATTCGAGTTAATTTGAGGTTCTACAAGGCAACTTGTACGGACCTATATTTTCAGTCAGTCTAGAGCATGTGCTCTGTTTGTAATAAACCATGTTCTATTTAAGCCTGTCAAAGTCTAAAATTTTAGTTGAAAAGTAGTTGGATATGTCTTTTTGCAGTGCCTTATAGCAGGATAGGAGAAGAGACTTTACAGATTGAGATACTTAACCAGCATGTTATGAACAGAAAGGTATACTTTCGAACCTGTCTTAGAAATTCTTCACGCCAATTGTTCAGGGTTTCAAATGATCTGAGTACATTTACGTCGTACACAAGAACACAGCAGTCTGCCCCTCTATAAAATGCAGAACCAAGACTCTGGAACCTTTCCTGCCCTGCTGTATCCCATATCTGTCACAACAGTGAGAACTTGGTAAGTGGTGATTTAGCCAAAAATGTAAGGATACCCTTGTTTTTCATCACTTACTTGCAAAGTGACCAATTTGTCATCAATCTGTAATTCTTTGGTCACAAAGTCAGCTCCAATTGTAGCTTTGTACTGTTGATTGAACTTGTTATAAACATATCTGGATGACAAGTTAAGAAAACGTTCACTGCAGCCTGTGTAATCGTAATAGTTGTCTATAAATACAGCAAACAATCAATATTATGTGCTTAAGATTTGCCATCATCAAGTCGCTGTCTTTTACTGCTCAACTAAAATAAAGATTCATTGTCAATCAATCTTTAGATAAGTTAACCAATGGGGAAGGATGAAAATCAAAGAAAAAAGCTGCAATGATAAAATCAGAGTTTTGATAACTATAGCAGAAAATACCAATGCAGTAAAACAACAATCTGAGAGAGGAAAGGAAATACCAACGCAGAAAATGAAACCTGGAGTTTGCTTAGGCAACAAGGAAGAATGAAAAGCATCTATAAGAAAAGAATTCTCTAAAACCAGCTTGTAGTAATAACTATAGATTAATAGATATTAGGCACCACCAATTGATCACTATTAGTAATAGAGGATACTGATTCATCAAAGATGTCTTTCCCACCCTGAAATCAAAGGAAATAAGAAAGTTGAAGAGATAAACATTCAGTCAAGCATAACTTGAAGAAAAACTAGCTCCCTGCAAAAATGAAAATAAGTAAAGGGGAATATATATATATATATATATATATATATATATATATATATAAATAAAGAAGGGAAAACTAAATCGTACCCACTGTCACCTAGAACGATGACCTTGAGCAGAGTTCTTCTATTCATAGAAACATCCATGATGATGACCGAAAAAAACCTTCACACAGAGGAAAAAGATTCCTGCTTTTATTGCTTTAATTATTGTTCTCTGTTTCAGGGAATCTGTAAGAAAGATGAGAAAAGTTTGGAAAAGAAAGGCCACCAATATAACAATAGTACATGTAATTAAACAAAAGGAGGAGCCTGAATTCAACAATGCTCCTGATTCTTCTTAAGCTTCTTTGATTCTTTTCCTTTTTGGTTGTTGGCTTTCTTTTTTCTTCTTTAGCTGTGTTGTTGAATGATACATGCAAGAGCATGTGAACCCTGGCCAACCAAAGCAAATGCTAGGCGCCAGCGAAGCAGAATTTTTCAGAAACAAATAGTATAATTATAATCAGACTATATTTTAAATGTTATAAATAAATGCAACTGTTTTTAGTTTGATTGCACACTCATGGATAGTCTTGTTGACTTGTCCTAACAGACTCTTGCAATCGTGCATTCCTCTTCTTACGTACAATCTTGGTTATGTGTGACTCTGTAGGTTGATTATGACTATCACAGTTATAAACTTGCTTCTTTATGTGATTCTTTTCCATTTGTCACTAATTTTTCCACTGAAAGAAAATTTTTACAGCAATTTAATTATTTTAATTTATGCCACTTGCCCACTTGGATGGAAATTAAAGCCAAATTTACTTTCAAGGCAAGTAACTCGTGTAATACAGAGCTAATAATTGATATAAATGTTCAAAGCTTTTTTAACAACTAAATTTGACCCAAAAAAAAGTTGTTATTTTCTTTAGAAGATTGAGTTTCCAGGTTCCAAACTTCACCTTTTCTTTATATTTAGCATATGTAAAATAAAAATTATTATGGATATCGTAAGAGAAAACAATATAGTTGTTTTCTTAAATCTCATTTGGAGAAAATTCAACTCTCTTTGAATCGAGGTCTCGGTATGAATATGCGAACACCATATTTATCCGGAGTCTTTTCAATGTTATTGGATCCATTTATCTTATTTTTAATCCAAGTTCAAAATTAAATCGATTTTTACGAATTCAATGTTTTGATAATAAAATACCAAAATTTTCTTCACAATTTTCAACTAATTGGATTTTTTGTTTTGAATATACTGTTTGATATCGTAATACTAGAAAAAAAAACTCATAGACTACGGTTATGTAAAAATATTAACTACAATTATTAAACGAGCACACAATCTAATATTTTTAACTATGTTTTTTTTTTAATTTTATAACTTTTCAGATTTCAAGTGCCATAACTCTAACTACATTTATACTAAAAGTATAGTCAAAGATATTAAAAGATCATATTTTACTTCAACTTAATTACACAGAAACTACTATTTTTAACCCACTATAATATTTAGATATTAAAAGTACATAAATTTATATTTTTCATAAAAGTTAATGTAGCAAAAGACTATGGTTTTTAGTTGAAACATAGTTTTATTAATTATAGGCTTAATACCAAAATATATCCCCAATGTTTACTAAAATATGCATTTAGGCCCTCAATGTTTAATTGCATGGAAATAAGGACATTATGTTTTATTTTCAGCATTTTAAACCTAAACATATAAAATAACTAGAATTAAAGATATAGCTGTTAAATACCAATGATGTCTGTTACCTTTGCCTAGGTGGCATGCCACTTGAATGCTGACATGGAATATAATGCCATGTGGACCGATGATGGGCAATATAATATGCCATGTGTAAAATATAGTTCAAAAAAAAAACCCCTTGAGACAAATCGTGTTAAGTCTCTTTTTCGTTTTTGAAAAATCATTTTCATGAAGAAAAACAAATTGGGGTTCGATTTTCATTTGGGGTTTCGAAGAAATTAGTAATCATGGGTCTTGATTTTGTTAGGGATTTGATTTCCTATTAGAATCTAGAGTTTCTACTAGGACAAATTGAGTGAAATGCTTGAAACAATGAGGATTTTTTGTTTTCTACAAGGGTTGTCTAGTTTAAAGGGATTTTCGATTGAGGGTATTGGAGATTGAAGGAGTTATCGATCCTTAAAAAAGTGAGGATTCTTGGTTTTTCGGAGTAAGAGTTTATTGATTAGGGTTTCTTGATTTTGAATTAGGGTTAACAAAGAGGAGTGCTTGCTAATTAGGTTTTTCTAGGCTTAGGGTCATATTGTTTTTTATTTGTGACACAACAAGAGAAAGTGTAGGCTTAGCTGGGTTCGGTTTAAGCTTTTAGGGCTATTGAAAGGGTTCAAATAGGAGAAAGGGATAGATTCAAGTGTAATTAGTGTTATCAATGGGAGAAATGGAAAGGGATTTGGGTTTTTGGGTTTAATTTAGGGTACGAACTAGGGTTTCTCTCGATTTGGGGTTTTTTTAGGTTAAAAAATTGCAAAGTAAGGTTTCTAAAGCCTAAGATTTTTGGAATTAGGGTGTGTGAAGAAACAGATTTAGGATTTGGTTGATTTAAGGTATATGAAGAAAGGGCTGGTTTAAAGTAGGGGTTTCTGAAGAAAACAACAAGACTGAGGTTTGTTAAAGACCTAAAACAAGGTAAAAGTTGACTTGTATATTGTGTAACTGATTAATTTCTTAAATTTTTGTTTGTTTGTTGTTGTGAAACTAGTCCCATATACAGTTAGATTCCTAAATTGTCTTTCAGATCACAAGTGCTAGTCCCATATGGTGTTAGATTCCTCTACTGTTTTCAGTAAATTGACTGATCCCACATGCATTTCAGTTCTAATTTATTCTTTTTAATATAGTCTATATTGTAGCCCACATAGGATGCATTTTTACTTGAAAAAATTTTATTTTATATAGTTTTGTTTATATTTTATATACTGATGTTTTATTTATTTGTTTCGCAGCATGTGGAAGATTGTGACCTTAAGAATTCACCATGGAGGGATTTTTGTGCATGACCTTGAGCTAAATACGTCAACTATTAGGTAGATAAGGTGGTGTATGATCTTGATTTAATTTGCTATCCTTACTTGGTCAAGTTGATCAAGATTAAAAATTATGCTAATATGGGTAGAATTTTATTTAAGGCCGTTGATGAAGATTTGAATGGGTTATGTTTGTTACGCGATGATACTTAAGTAGTTGATTTAATTACTATATGTATTTATTGATGCAGGTGTGATATTTATGTGGATCATGGGGTAAATGAATCGGTGGTAATTAAGACACATTTATTAGTAGGACTTGAACCAAGTAGGGCAGAGGCAGGGGAAGTGGGGCAAAGGCAAGGACTAGTAAGCCCAGTAGTGGGGCAGCGGAAGGGATTAGTAAGCCTAATAGTGGGGTAGGAGCAGCAGTTGAAAAGGATTATGGAGGTGATGCTAATGGTGCTAGTGACATATGGTATGATGCAACTATTTTATCAGATGATGACGATGAGGTTAGAGAGGCAAGGCCTAATATTAGGCAATAGTGTAGTAAGGAGTACCAAAGAAAGGAAGAAAATGATAATGAAATAGGGCCTAATACTTAGCAACAAACAGATGATGAGGTAGCCCTTACCACTGAAAAGGTAGTTGAAAAAAGTAAGGGTGGAAGTATTGAAGAAGGCCACTTCCACCTTTTATACTTGCAAGTGATCTTAGCAGTGGTGGATCTTCGAAGAAATGTCTTAATTCTATTTAACCTCCTAACTATGAATCCGAGAATGATGAAGATGGTGAGGAGGTTGAAACAGTGAGGAGGGAGAGTAATTTTCCATCTTATGACCCGAGGTCCCTTATCTCGGATCTTGAGTTAGGTTTGTTGTTTCATGATGGGACTCAATTTAAAGATGCTGCGGTGGATTATGCAATGTACACTAAGAGGGATGTTTGGTTTATGAAAAATGACCCTAGGAGAGTAAAGGTTATGTGTGCTAATACATGTCTTTTTTAGTACACTGCTTGTTATGATGAGTTGAAATGCATTCAAGTGAAGACATTGTGCAATGTGAACGAATTACGATTACTTAATGGAAAATGGTTGGCTAGAAAATTTGAAGAGAAGATCTGAAAAGAATCATTCTTGAAGCGAAGTACTTACGGGCTCATATTGACTCAGAGCTAAAGGTGTTTGCCTTTTTTAACAAAGTTAGAAGGGCAAAGCTAATGATATTGGTCGACATGCAAGATGCCTTTAGCATAGAGTTTTCTAAACTAAAAGATTATACTGATGAGTGCCTCACCCAAAATCTTGGTAACACTATTGTGATCAAGACAGATAGGATAGTTCCTACTACTTCACCATATTTTCAGAGGATTTACTTCTATTTTGCTACCCTTAAGGAAAGATTTAAAGCAGGGTGTAGGAAAATTATAGGTTTAGATGGTTTTTTCCTTAAGGGCTCGATTAAGGGTCAAATTTTAAGTGCTATTGCTAGGGATGCAAACAATCAAATGTATCCCGTTGCTTTGGTTGTCGTACAAAATGAGAAAACTAATTCATGGATGTGGCTTCTAGATATTCTCAAAACTAATCTTAGTATAACCAACAGTGCAGCTTCGACTATTATTAGCAACCAACATAAAGTATGGTTCTTTTCTTTATTTAATTTATTCAATTTAGGGTTTGCTAACTATGATCGATTTGTAACACTTTTTTTTTGTTGTTTTGAAGGGATTAATTAATCCCTCAATGCTTAGCACAAAAGGTATGCTAGACTGTTGGCTCTTATAGGCTATACCGAGAGGGGGGGTGAATCGGTTTTTCACTAACCTTAGGTTCGTTTTTCGGTTCTTCTAAATTCTCTAGCCTATATTGATATTTTCTAAGTTCTCTTAGCTAGGCAATTATACAATATTAATTCAATGCAATAAACACAAATATAATTGCAAGAAAGTAAAGAGAGAAAGGATAGAGAAATGTACACAAGTGATTTATAGAGGTTCGGCAACCTTGCCTACGTCCTCTACCTTGAGACGCTCCCAAGGATTTTCCCAAATTCACTATCCTTGAATTTGTTACACTCCCTCTTTTCAAGGCTCAAGAGAAACCTCTCTCTTTTCTAGGCTCAAGAGTAACCTCCCTCTTTTTCTAAGGCTAAAGAGAAACCTCCCTCTTTTCTAGGCTTAAGAGAAACCTCCCCTTTACAAGGATTGGTGAGATACAAATAATGTAATCAAAGATAAGCCTCTAGGTAGGCAAGTGATTACAGAAATTAAGCTCAATGAGAAGCCTATACAATATTTGTGCTAAGCACTACAAAGAATATGAGAATGATAGATGATGTAGACCTTGGAGCTCTTGATTGTTGTTTGAGGCTTGAGGAAGATGAATAAGATGATGAAAGATGTTGCTTGGTTGTTCCTCTCCCTTCCTTTAGCTTCTAAGCCTCTATTTATAGTCCCTTGGATGGTTTGTGGACGTTGGTTGGAGCCAAAACAGAAACTAGCCGTTATGTCTCACAGAAACTAGCCGTTGGGGGCTTTCTGGTGCAAAGGGATCGATCCTTTTACCAAAGGGATCGATCCTTTTCTTCAATCTTGCCTTCCGGGGCAATCTGCCAAAAAGGGATCGATCCCTTTCCTTAGGGGATCGATCCCATTCTTCCAGAATGGGTTTTTCCTGCACTTTTGGGTTAGAAATGATGTGGTCTTGGATCCTAATTCAACCCAAAACATATTGGCACTTTTGTGGGAGTTTTTCTTGACTTTCTTTGATGAAAACATTGTCCAAAAATTCATTAAGTGATTTTCTAAAATATTCAAAACATTTATAAAGAATTAAGACCAATAGGGATGTATCATTAAATCATGGTCTTAATGTTTGATATGATCACTTGAAAATGGATTGAGAAAATCATGTGTGATAAGGCAAATTTACAATATGAATTAAACCATTATAGCTTACTTAAGTTTTTGTCATTTCAAAATATATATGGCAATTTAAAGCTAACAATCTCCCCCTTTTTGATATGACAAAACTTAATGTAAATTTGCTTTGAAAATTCTTTGATAAAATACTCCCCCTCAAATAAAGCAGGATTTTATAAAGCTCCCCCTTAATATAAGCATGGGTTTTGAAAATGAATTTTCCCTCATTATCTCTCCCCCTTAATATCTCTCCCTTTATCTCCCTTTATCTATCTCTCCCCCTTTTTGTCATAGCAAAAAGAAGGAAAAATAATATAAAATATGCTCCCCCTAAAATCATGGCAATGAGAGAACAAATAAAAATGCTCCATCCAACAAGAAACATGTTAGTACATGGGACTCATAGCACAAACAAATAAGACAATGTCCATAAAGAGTATGAAATGTTTAGGTATGCAAAGGACAAGGCTTATTTTCCTATACCAATTGTTTGTAAATAATTTTGATACCAATTGTTGATAAGTAATTTTGCAAGGAGGTTCCAATTGGTAAGAAGTTAAGCAAGCACCTAACTATATTAATTGTTCTTTAAAGTTCAACTAAGGTGCATGGCAATACATCATGATTATGAGCTAAAATTATATAACATATCATATGCATGTGCTCATAAATCATTTTCAAGAAATATTGTGCCTTGAATTAAGATATATAGCAATTAACTACATATTCTAGCACAAAAGTGGTTCATGCAAAAGTGTCTTATATGAATTCTTCTCTATTTGTCATTTCAATCTAAGGAGCATGAGAAGAATTGTCAATTTAAAGCTCATACCAATTGGCAATTTAGATTTTGCTTACCAATCATTGAAAATATGGTTCCCAATGATACTAATTGTTATTTCATTCTAAATACCAATTGTTACTAATGGTTGACTTAGGCATTTTGCATGAATCCAATATCTATGTGTAGTGTGTTCATGTCAAGAAAATAATCATTAAAAATGCAAGAACACAATTACACACATCATCAAATATGCATATGGATCAATCAATCATTAGCACACTATCATAAAGTATTAATCCATGTTCATATTCACAAATTTATACCACATGGAAGATTCAAAAATCAAGATATTCAAGCAAACACATTTTCTTCCATGGTTTCAAGCACACTAATCCTATGCTTATATTCAATTTAAGTTCTTAACCAATTATGAGCAATGAATGATTCAACATTACCATTTTAATCAATTAATAGCCATATCCCTAGTTGTTATCATCATTTAATGTTCTAGAGGGTATATGCTATTTTAACTAAAATGGCTTCACCTATGTGAATTAATATTATCAAGCTAAAGTATATTTTATCATTAAAATCTATAAACTATGAGTGAGATTAATCACATAATATCATGAAAAGAAATATTCTCATCTCATAGACATGATTATTGATTCAACTCAAGCAAGCATGTAAGTTCAACATCAAAACAATCAAGCATAAATGCATGGATATCAATCAAGGTACATTTGTTCAAGTTTGCATTTATCTTTGAATGTTGGTGTTGTCATTAAAGTCCAAGTTCTTTAATAATTTGGCCATAAGAGAAATTTAAGTTCATGGATGATAAAGTTTCATGCATTTGAACATTGAGGATCCATTTACCATCACAAATTATAGGCCAATGACCATTACCAATTGTTGAATTTATATTTGAAATCAATCCACTAGATGTAAAATTATCATGAAACCTAGTGTGGAATTGATAAGTCAAGCCAAGAGACATAATCCTATAAGCATGCTTGACTAAGATGAACAAAAGATATGAAAAACACTCATTATGCACAAGTTCATCAAATTCTCAAATATATCCATAAATCATTGAAATAGATCTCAAAATTATGTTTAAGTATTCATTTAAAGTATATTTCAAGATTATTTCAAGATTTATGCAATTCATGACCATTTTCAATGAGAAAACTGATTTTGCACTTGTGAGTTCAAGAAAAATGATATAGATTGTTGAAAGTGATACCATTTGTTGGAAATGATATTAATTGATGAAGTTGAGGCATGATATCAATGAAAAATGAATTTTCATACATTAAAGATCATCAAAAAGAAGTTAAAACAATGAATTTTAACTTGAGAAGAAAGAAGATATCAAGAAAGTGAAAAATCCTTCTCAAATTCGGTTAAAAAAGTGCAGAATAGCCATTTTGGCCTGGGGGGATCGATCCCTTTGGGAGGGGGATCGATCCCTTAGTTCCAGAATACACCAATTCTGTGTTCTGCTCAAGGGGATCGATCCTGTTTGAAAAGGGATCGATCCCTCATACTGTTTCTGCAGATTTTTGACAGAAAATCCAACCTTTGAGGTACCAAAACTTCGTTTTTGAGTTATTTAAGTCCAAGTAAAGGTTCAAACATTAGTAAAACATGATTTTGGACTTGTATGAATGAAGAACATGATTGAAAAACTATTTTACAAAAGATTTTGCAATTTTGGAAGGATTTTCACCAATAAAGGCATTTTTGGCCTCAAAGGAGGTCATTTTGATAGTTATGCATACTTTGGCCAAACCAAATCATTAGAAATCACAAATATGCCAAAACAAACTTGTTCACATAGATTTTAAGCACATATAACATCAAATCATCATACTTGTGAACAACATGTCATGATTGTCAACATGCATATTCTTCATTAAGGCTCATGACAGGGCATTTTGCATATATGACATATTTGACATCTTTTGAGCAACTAAATATATTATCTAGACATATCAAACTTGCTCAAGATGCAGAAAATCAAAAATTATTTCAAAATCACAAATTATGCCTTTCATTCATCAAGAATAGTCCATCAAGCATTCAACAATCATTCATCATGCCTTTTGCTTATTCACAATGCATCATTAATCATCAACCAAATTTCTCATCAAATCACAAATAATCAAATAAAAGTTTTAAGGAGTAAAGAATTAATCTTACAAAACTCCTTTGCTTGAGTATGCTTTGCCTTGAATTGTTGAGTCCACCTTGAGCTATCCTTTAAAAAATTGTTGTGATCTTGTCAAAGATGGATCCTCAAGCTTTTCCCTTTTTCTCATTGGCACACGCAAACTCCATGTGGATGTGTTGAGCATTTAAATTCCATTGTTCCATTGTATTCCCATGCTCTAACACTCCTACAACAACCAATTTAAGCATGTTTTGGTACCCAAACTTTCTTGGGTCCATGAGAGTTAGTATTCACAGTTTTAGATCCTTTTGGGATCCATTTCAAGCATAATTCATCATTATTTATTGCAAGCTTTGGCACCCACATTTTTCTAACAACTCTTCCTCTAAATGTGGTTTTTCTATATGTGCATGCTTGTGAAGAGTGTCCTATTCTATTGCATAGTGAGCATGTAAGAGATAGATCATGCATAGTATTTTTGCTCACTAAGAAATTCCTAAGATGAGTTTCTTTATGTATTTCATTATATCCTAACCCATCTTTATCAAAGAAAGCTCTTTGGGTCTCTAACATATGATCTAGCTTTTGTTGACCCATATAAAACCTAGTAAATGAGTTATGCAAATTTGTATTCTTTTTATTCAACTCATTTATTTCTAGATTTGCTTCTTCTATCTTCTTCTCAAATTCAAGTTTGGCATTTAATAGCATTTCATTTTCTATTTTCAATTTAGCAATGGTTTTCTTATATTTGGAGTTCATGCATTGAAATTCATTTGCTAAATCATCAAAGGCATTTTGTAGTTCACTAAAGGTATAATCATTATTTTCACTAGAACTACAACTAGCCTCATCATCACTAATAGCCATAAAGCATGAGTAGGCTACCTCTTCATCTACATTTTCCTCATCGGAGCTATCACTATCGCTCCATGCAGCCACAAATGCTTTCTTCCTAGGCTTCTTATCCTTTTCCTTCCTAAGTAAAGGGCAATCTAACTTAGTATGACCCCGTTCATTACACTCATAACATACTAAAGGGTCCTTTTCTCTTCTACTTGACTCCCCTCTATGATGTCTCCTATTATTTTCTTTTTCTTTCATTCTCATGAATCTATTAAATCTTTTGGCAAACATTGCCATTTCTTTTTCTTCCTCATTTCCACTCTCATCACTATCATCTTCAATGACCTCATGAGTGGAAGACTTAAGTGCTATCCCTACATTCTTTGAAGGCACTTCATTTCTTTTCAATTTCATCTCATATGTAAGTAGGGAGCCCATAAGTTCATCTAAAGACAAGGTATTTGGATCTTTAGATTCTTCTATTGCGGTTACCTTTGCCTCCCATGATTGTGGCAAGCTATTCAAGATTTTCTTCACCATTTCTACATTGGAATATGTCTTGCCTAATGCCTTAAGTCCATTGATTATGTCATTAAATCTAGTATACATATCACTCATGGACTCATTTTCTTTCATTCTAAAAAGCTCATAATCATGTGTGAGCATTCCTACTTTGGTCTCTCTAACTTGATTGGTCCCTTCATGTGTGATGGCTAGTTTGTCCCATATTTGTTTAGCATTTTCACATAGGGACACTCTATTATATTCATTTGGACCTAATGCACAAAAGAGGGTGTGCATAGCCTTGGCATTCAATTGTGCCAATCTCATATCATTGGTGTCCCACTCATCCTCACTCTTAGGGACATCTTTTCCATCTACTTTCTTTATTGGGATTCTAGGACCATTAACTATTACTCTCCACACTTCATAGTCATTAGATTGCACAAATAACATCATCCTAGTTTTCCAATAAGAGTAATTCTCACCATTGAATAGTGGAGGTCTAACTAACGAGTGTCCCTCTTCTCCTAGGGGTGTGCCTATATTCAAGTGAGCCATTTAAGATCGTTTTGCTCGATAGAGGTTAATCTAATTCAATCTCGAGCCCAAGCTCTGATACCAATTGTTGGCTCTTATAGGCTATACCGAGAGGGGGGGTGAATCGGTTTTTCACTAACCTTAGGTTCGTTTTTCGGTTCTTCTAAATTCTCTAGCCTATATTGATATTTTCTAAGTTCTCTTAGCTAGGCAATTATACAATATTAATTCAATGCAATAAACACAAATATAATTGCAAGAAAGTAAAGAGAGAAAGGATAGAGAAATGTACACAAGTGATTTATAGAGGTTCGGCAACCTTGCCTACGTCCTCTACCTTGAGACGCTCCCAAGGATTTTCCCAAATTCACTATCCTTGAATTTGTTACACTCCCTCTTTTCAAGGCTCAAGAGAAACCTCTCTCTTTTCTAGGCTCAAGAGTAACCTCCCTCTTTTTCTAAGGCTAAAGAGAAACCTCCCTCTTTTCTAGGCTTAAGAGAAACCTCCCCTTTACAAGGATTGGTGAGATACAAATAATGTAATCAAAGATAAGCCTCTAGGTAGGCAAGTGATTACAGAAATTAAGCTCAATGAGAAGCCTATACAATATTTGTGCTAAGCACTACAAAGAATATGAGAATGATAGATGATGTAGACCTTGGAGCTCTTGATTGTTGTTTGAGGCTTGAGGAAGATGAATAAGATGATGAAAGATGTTGCTTGGTTGTTCCTCTCCCTTCCTTTAGCTTCTAAGCCTCTATTTATAGTCCCTTGGATGGTTTGTGGACGTTGGTTGGAGCCAAAACAGAAACTAGCCGTTATGTCTCACAGAAACTAGCCGTTGGGGGCTTTCTGGTGCAAAGGGATCGATCCTTTTACCAAAGGGATCGATCCTTTTCTTCAATCTTGCCTTCCGGGGCAATCTGCCAAAAAGGGATCGATCCCTTTCCTTAGGGGATCGATCCCATTCTTCCAGAATGGGTTTTTCCTGCACTTTTGGGTTAGAAATGATGTGGTCTTTGATCCTAATTCAACCCAAAACATATTGGCACTTTTGTGGGAGTTTTTCTTGACTTTCTTTGATGAAAACATTGTCCAAAAATTCATTAAGTGATTTTCTAAAATATTCAAAACATTTATAAAGAATTAAGACCAATAGGGATGTATCATTAAATCATGGTCTTAATGTTTGATATGATCACTTGAAAATGGATTGAGAAAATCATGTGTGATAAGGCAAATTTACAATATGAATTAAACCATTATAGCTTACTTAAGTTTTTGTCATTTCAAAATATATATGGCAATTTAAAGCTAACATAGACATATACATGCAAACTGGAACAAGAATCATCGTGGCAAGATAATGAAGAAACATTTCTGGATGTATGC
Organism: Heritiera fomes; assembly: GCA_032173925.1. Classification (NCBI taxonomy): domain Eukaryota; kingdom Viridiplantae; phylum Streptophyta; class Magnoliopsida; order Malvales; family Malvaceae; genus Heritiera; species Heritiera fomes. The sequence continues at coordinate 9,322,337 of JAPDPM010000014.1, read as the reverse complement.
TAATGCAACGACAGAAATGCAGTTTGCAGCAAAAGTGGACTCTCACGTTACTTTTCTGCTATTGTTGTACGCCATTTTCAGCCATTTAAAGGCCGTTGAATTGCAAAATTTTCATAGTGGAAAAAGATACAAATAATCATATAAAGAAGGCAGCATTTAAAGTGTACCATGTGCATGATTTTTATTGGATAAAAAATTACAAAGATGAGAGGTGAACTGGGTCAAAAACGGGACAGCAAAGGAACCATTTCCAGCCATTCCTTTATGCTGCAAACTTCTTTAGTTTTAATGCTAATAAGACATGAAATCATGAAGGATATTAGATAAGAAGCTAGGTGGCCATTTTCTATTGGATACCTTGAATAAAAAGAAGGCTAAATTGAAACAAAACGGCAGCAAAATCTCATCTTCATCACCGATTTTTTTGCTATCTACGAGAGCCAGCTCTGTGGTATTTTGGTGTTTTGTTTTGCACCCATTTTATTCAAGGAAAAATTAAGCAAGATCGTATACTTTGGATACATAACCATCTAAGCCTTCACCATCAACCTTTCCTCCATCACTTGAATAACCAAGGAAGCCAAGAAGAGGGGCTAAACGTGAGACAGAAAAGTGCTCTATTTTGGTGTTGTGATTCGGTTAAGGTGAGTATGTGTATTCTTATGGTTTTCTTATTATTCAAGGATAAATTCTATGAGTCACTATAGGATGAACATGTAGTTAGCATGGTTTTTAATTAAGCTTCATTAGAACATCAAATTAGAACAAAATGAAATCTTGTTATAAATGAACACAAGCAAGAAACTTGACTGAAATTTGTGTGAAGATGACAAGAAATGATTAAGAGAATATAAATAAATGGAATAGGAAGCTTGAAACCATGAGAGGATGAAGAATCAAAATTTTAGCTATTGCAAGGGGGTTTCGGTTAGACATGGGAGAGTAGGGAAATTATGGCTTCATGCAAGAATAGGTCATGGAATGTTCACATGGACAAGGAGGAATATGTTGAAAACAATAATTGAGGAGAAAAGGTTAAAAGACAAAGAAATGGCCAAGGAAGGGTTTCAGCTATGACATTTTGGATAGGGAAAATATGCTGAATTTTAGGCTTAATAGTAGAAAATAACTATAGAAAATTAAAGAGGATTATTGGTGAAATTAGAACTGAAAAAGTGACTAAAATGAGGAAGTTGAGTTTTAGCACCAATATAATTTATACTGGTTGTGCATATATTATGACATTAGTGGCTGCATTTTATGAAAGTTAGTGGCTCAAAATTAAAAGGAAAAATATTAATTAATTTTGATAAAATTATTTTGCAGCCTGAGTTGATGGATTTCAGTTAGCGTAACCTGGAAGATCGGCTTCATAAGACAGGTAAAGGATGCGTGTGTGAGCGGTAGGGATACTGTAAATGCATAGTTGGGTTCACACTATTTTTATAAAATAATTTGGATATAAATTGCCTTTGAAAGTGGTGACATTTGGTGAAATTGTGGCTGTTGTTGAAATTATAAACTGTAATTTTCGTGCAAGAAGGCTAGGTTAGAAATAGTCATCATTATGTCGAAAATTATAGAAATATTTATAAATATTTCTAGTATTTTTCTAAAGTGGAAATAAGTGGAATTTTGGGAAATTTCCATGAAATTCATTAAATTGCATAATTTTATAATTTATCGAAAAACTATATTTAAATATTCTTGTTAAGGAATTTTAATTATGTGAAAGTACCAGCATGTGATTTATTTATATCGTTCTATAAATATTTAGAACATTTTCTAGAACGATTATTACAGTATGAATATTCTATAAATTGTTATTCATAAGATGAAAATATTTTCCTTATGAATATTTATGGATTGATTTGAAGATATATTTAGTGAAATTGATTACATAAATGGTGTTTATATCATGTGTTTACTGTTTTGAGACTGTTAGGCCCCATATCATGCTCATGTGTCACGTGTTAGTGCTAATAGATATTGATCCTATTATCAGCGTCCTGATGGACACTTGATCAGTGCACATTGTGGACTCCACAGACTATGGCCATAGATCTCATGTGTTATTATTTTCCCTATTCGGGATATTATTATAGCATGATATATTTAGGGTGTTGCCTGGTCTCCATGATACTGTACTGATAATTATACTTTTCACTGAACCTTTTGCTGGTGTTAAATTATTTACAGCTATTGAGCTTTGATATATTACGTGTTGAACTAAATATTATACGATATTTTACAAGTGTAGAAATGAGTATTTGTGAATGGAATATTAATTCCTTATTTATTTACCTAAGTGTTTTATCATGTGAATATTTAATGTTTTACTTGGATTTGAATATCAAAAGAAAACGATTACTCCCTATAGTCGCTTCTAGGAGCCGGGACGCGTACAGAATTCTAAAATACCTCCCATACTCCATCCGGTATTCCTAGCCGGCTATAGTATCCATCCTGTTTAGTGAACTGTTAGGATGCAAATGTTTTTAGCATATAGATTTTATAGTATCAATTTTATATACAATTCTCTTACTGAGCGCGTTAGCTCACCCCTTCACTCTCACTCCACAGACTATCTTCAATGATTCCGTTCCACGAATCTGGCTGTGTTGTAGTTGACCCTGAGGCAGCACTTAGTGGATCCTAGAGGTAGTATTTCTTTTACATGTTTTCAGACATAGTGTACAGTACTACATTTGTATAATTCATGTACCGAGGATATAAAACATGTGTACATACTGTATATATATTGCAGTAAATATTTTCATCGACTATTGATTTAATTTAAGTATAATAGTAGTTAATATTTTTCATAAGTGAGTGATAAAAGCATCACAGACAGCCCAACCGTCACGTGTGGTGTTATAATATGGTAGATACTGTACATTTTGGGATGTGACATTTTTGGCTCCCACATAGACTTTGCTATCTTTGTTTCTTACTACAATTTATTGGTTAATTACTTCTTTCTCTGCATTATAAATACAAATTTCAATTATATTTGTAGTTTTTTATTAGCTAAATAATTTTTATTACTGTAATGTTGTTTATCTCTCATTGTTGCAGGAGAATCTATCTCAAAATCAACTAAAGCTTAAATTTAAGAATAGTATTTTTTTCTTTTAATATAAATTAGCTATTATTTTTATACTAAAACAATATTATTTTTTATTTTCTACTCACTTGGTTGGTTCATTTATTGGTTTTTAAATACCTATTTTTTGCTTCATAGTCATTTTGTTGTAGTCTGAAACTGCTCATGTTTTTCGTCTTCTGCATAAGAAGCTTGGTTGTCATTGGATCAATATAAATGGTAAGGTTTTGTTTACTAGAATTTATTGATTAATTACTTCCTTCTTAAAATTCTATATGTCAAATTCATTAATATTTGTTGTTTTACATTAACTAACTTTTATAAATGTAATATGTTTTGATATTGTTACAAGAGTATAATACTTTGAAATCAAAGGACACTTAAATTTAAGGTTAGAAAAATTATTTTTGTTATGGATCAAGTTTAGTAGTCAAAGATATCCTAAAAATGATTAGAATACTTTAATTTTGGGTGTTTTTTTTTTATGATGATTGTTAAGTAGAGCAACAATTGACATATCAATGTTAAATACTTGCCAATAAGTCATGCATTGGTGTTGCTTTGGGTCTTTTCTGTTTTGTGGTGCATTCCAAATGTTTGTTATTTTCCCCTTAGTGTTGTTGGTTTTTTCTTTGACGGCGATTCCTTTTATCTTCGTGGGTCCGTGATGTTTTTGTTTTGTCCTTTCTATTTGTTCTGTTTTCGCGAAGTCTTGTTTTGAATTCACTTCCTTTCTGTACTCCTGCTATTTTCTAGTAATGAATTCATTGAGGTTTTCAAAAAAAAATGTCATGGTTCATAAACAATAGAATAAATTGAGTCTGGTCACACAAGTAAGAGTCTGTAATCAATGTGCAGGGATCTATCTTTTCTATAATTAAATAAAATTACACTAATTATATCAAGGTAATTAATTCATATAATGCATGAAACTATTTCCTATTGAAAAGAAAAAACTAATTGAACCTTTCCAATCTTGAATAGAAAATTGTTTTCACTTAATATATAGTATTGCTTTATCTTAAAATGTTCTTCGATAATTGTGACGTCCCCGTCACTTCATCTTATCACTTATCTTTTTCCTTCTTTATTTAGATTTAGTTCATCCAGTGTCATTCTTCCTTTATTCTTAAGCTAATTATCTGATAGCTCATAAAATTTTATTCAATTTCCATAAGCATAAAAATGATATATATAAATACCATTCCATTTCCACAAGATCTCATACATCATCTTATCTTACATCCCCAGACATCCTATATACATAATTGCTACTTGTACTGTACCGTAGCTGAATTACAATTTACTATATATATATGAACATATAAGTATACATTCTATGATAATTGGGAAGCGTATCGAGAAGGTACACTGCAATCTTTCCAAAACAAGCTCCTCTAATCGGAGCGAGGCTCACTTCAGGTAATCTGTAGGAAAAATGGTCGTAAAAGGGTGAGTTTACGCTCAGTAAGAAAAATATGTAAAAGAGCGTACTATGCCTCTATATGCATTTTTCCTACTTGGCTCTACAATGTCATGTAAAGCATTATAAAGCATGCATCATATTCTTGAAACATACATTGTACTTCTTTCTTTAAAACATCATACTTCATAACATACTTTAAAACATACATCATACTTCTTTACTTTAAAACATACATCGTTTATCCTTTGAAATAGGATGGAGACTATGTACAATTATTTCAGCGATTGTATCGTCATATAAACCGTTCATTCCCATTTTTATGACTCTAATCATGCATTGGTACAGTAGTGCACTCCGTATAGGTCAAGGATTCTCTTCTGCCTTTAGAAATCCACAGCGAACACTAGTCGGGTGTCACATGTGGGATTGAGGACCTGACTAGGGTTCCTCGCTCAACATACATATTACTGAGGACTTGATCAGAGTCACTCAGCCATCAGAAACACATGATCATTACGCAGTCCATAGTCTCAAAAAATTTATAATATACTTTTTCAGAAAACACTTTGTGTTTAAATCAAATAAGTTTTGAAAGCTCTTTTCATACATGGCAGTCGACTGGCCTCACAGGGCGGTCGGCTGTTGCCTCATGACTTCATTTCTCAAAATTATTTTCATTTCGAAAAATACATGGGGGCAGTCGACTGGTCCATATAGCAGTCGACTGGTTTTCAAACAGAATGCTTCTTAATAAATAGCAGTCGACTGGTCCATATAGCAGTCGACTGTTTTTGAAACAGAATGCTTCTGAAAAATTAGTAGTCGACTCATCTCATAGGGCAGTCGGTTGGTTTTGAAACAGAACGCATTTTGGCAAATAGTAGTCGACTGTCCCATATAGCAGTCGACTGGTTTGAAATAGAATGCTTCTAAGTAAATAGCAGTCGACTGGCTTACATAGCAGTCGACTGGTTTGAGTCGGTTTTCGAAAAACGGCGTTTTGGTTGTCTCTAGGCAGTCGACTTCCCTTTATGGCAGTCGGTTGCCCCTAGCCTAATTGGCACTAGGAGACAAGTCCGAAAATGTCATTTTTCCTGCATGAAATCAGCTGGTGTTTCTTTCCAAATCACATACAAACATCATAAAACATGCGGACATAGCCGCCTTACGTCCGTTACATAAATTTCTTACCTCGATTCCTTCGAGAACGCAAGATCACTTGATGCGTCAACCCTAGCTTTCACTCCTTCAAAGCTGTAACATCAAATCAATTTAAACCTTTAAACCATCATCATACATATATCATACTAACTCAAAACAACTCCAAACCATGAACCAAATTGACTAAATCATCTTCTTCTCTTACCTTCACTAGAGACCAAAATCTCAAACCTTGAGATCTCTTCCAATACTTGGAATCAATCCACCAAACTTTAGATATCTCTTAGTCTAATGACAAGGATCGTTTTTCATTAAATGAACTTAATGGATCGATGGAAGAGTGAGATGGTTTGTCAAGGTAGCCATGGATGGAACTTAGAAGCTTGGATGGAACGAGAGGGCTGAGGAAGAGGGCTGGCGTAGGGGTGATGGCTGATGAAGATGACTCATACTAGTTGCATTAAATGCTTCCCTATCTTTTTAATCATCTCAGCCATGCTTCTTTTGACTCAAGACCATTTGACCCTCATTTAATTTCCTCCTCATCACAGCCACTTATCCATTATAGCCAATAAAAATCTGATATTAATTTCTTATCATACTTCAGTTATTTTCCTGATATCAACATAATTTATTTGACTTATTGGCATTCAACTTTATTATTTCTTCTATATTCCATTTATCATTCATACATCATTCATACATTAAACTTCATATTCATTTAATCATATTGAATTGAAATACTTTACATGCATGGAGGAATTCATGGAAATTGGGGATTTCACAATAATTCTTGTTGTTTCAGTTTTTAAGCTATGAGTTAATAGAATTGAAATGTTCTTTGCTTTCTTTTAACTGCTATTTATCTTGATGCTCTAGGTGTTTTATTGTTTTAGTGCAATAGCAGCACTACTGTTGGATAAAAAAATCAACTAAAATCCAATAAACAATTATTTATCTTATATAAATTGTTGATATTTAAAGATATTATATAGACACATATATAATATATGTGTACATTCACAATCCAATGTCGTAATAAATGCATAATTCGGTGATCTCTCAATTTTGTAAGAGAATTTTATTTGGAAATTGACAGGTGCTTAAATTTAAGGTTAGAATTTTATTTTTTTTAATTACTACAAAAATATATAATATATTATATATGATTTAAGTTTGATCAATTTACTCAAGTAAACTAATTTTAAAATTTTTTGTCATATATTAATATTTAATTAGGCAAGAAGTACTAAGCTTAACATGTCAAAAATGTGTCGCTTTGACCCTAAACATGAGTGTCAACAATTGTTGGAACAGGTATGTATAATTTTATATAATATACATATATTTTGTTAGATTTTCATGTAATATATGTTATAACTGAAACTTAATTTAATCAATTTGTAAATTAATGTCTTATCCATATCTTCTGTTCCATTTATGCAATCTATTAGACCATCAAGTAAAGTGTCAAATCATGTGCAAGAATCATTTGCTACCTCTTCAGATCAACAAAAAACCGTTGAAGAATCTCTATTCAAAAAATTTTGTACACAAGATTAAATTTGAGATCGAGAAAATTTCAATTACTTGAATCAAAAACATGTTAAAATTTCTTTATATACTATTTTCATTCAATAAATTACAATATGAGGTTGTTTTTCCTTTTACAAAATTCACATAATTATGTCCAATTTATAATTTTTTTAATTATTATTGTATTTTCATACAAAAATTACAAATGTTGTATTTTTCATAAATATAATAATTTATACTATACACTTTAAAAAATATATTATTATTTAATTTATTGTTAATTTAATATATTTCCGTTCATCGCACGTGTTTAAAATTAGTGTTTAAATAAAAATTATATTTCTTGCTTTTTTTAGTTTTGTATTTAATAGTGGGTTATGTATAATAAAATAATGATAGTTTTATAAGAATCTTGAAAAAACCACCTTTGGGTAGATTTTCATTAAGGAATTTGAATATCTCAAATTTTCTCTTAAAATTACTCTTAAATTTTGAAAAATTTCACTCTTTTTGCCAAATAACAAAACTGAAATTTAAAATTTTAATTATGCTGAAATAATGAAATTTTCTCTAAAAATCTCTCATCCAAACAAATCTTTAGGATTAGCTTTTTTAAAATAGTTTTGAGTTTTTGGGATTTTCAAGAGATTGAGTTGCTTGAAAAGATAGAAACATGGAGGAAGGATAAAGAGAACAAAGGAGGCTTTTAGCCCTAAATAACAACTATGGAAATAGATTTTTAGAGTGAAGTTTGAATTTTTATAATTTAAATATAGGTCTTTGAGAGGAGATTTCAAAGAAATTGAATCTAGAAATAGAAAGAGGAGGTTAAAAGTAAGAGAATTGAAAAGGTTATTTTCTGTGAAAAGTGTTGACTCTTGAAACTTAGAGAGAAGATAAAAATGAGAGAAAAATGATTTTATTCCAAAAGTTTAGTAAAACTTAAATAAAAAGAAAAAAGACCATCGACCTTTGGACTAAACAAAAGAAGAAAAGCTAGTTAGGCTGATCCAACTCATAAGTTTGGACCATCAAAATTTGGGCTTTGCAACTGGCAAATATGCCATATCAAACTATAATATAAAAAATTAAGCAATAAAACTAATGTTCTTAATTAAATTAAATAATGCCTTTGAATTATTTTCTTTTCTTTACATAATACACTTATTGTATAAGAAATGATGTATTATATTAATTATATTTGTGATTACCTTTTTTTTTAATTTAATTTTTGAAAGATGGAGATTCAAAACTAATTATTTGATAGTTACAGATATGCATACATACATATCATTAAATAAAATATTGAAGTAATTGTTTTATCTTTTACCTTATAATTCATTTATTAAAGTATAATAATGAAAGGTTTAATCAAATATCAATTAAAATATGCATTTCAAGTGAGGTAGAAGAAATATAAATATTTCTAAAAATTAAAACACATTTAAATTAGAAAATTTTTTCTGCAACGAAGGGCTGGGAAAATTTCCAGTGAATTAATAAAGTAATTGTCCTAATTTATTTATTTTAAGGGAGTTTAATATTTGTTGGTTGAATGCTTGAGGTAGAAGAAAAGCTTCAATCAAGAAGAAGAAGAAGAAGAAAAGCTTCCATTCAAGTATTCAACCCGATCCACCTCCCCAATCCCACTCTTAAACCATTGACTTGGAGTAATTTTGTTTCTTGTCTAAAAGAAACTTGTCTGCCCATTACGATGGGCCAGGTATTCTACTTTGGGCCCAATTATCAACTTTAGGCAATTGCTTTTTCTAAGTTTTGTGAGAAAAAGGACAAGGACTAGAAAGTTGAAAGATTTATATTACGAGTTTCAGTCAGCATTGAAAATATTTCTTCTATTTGAGATCTGATTGTAATTAGATTTCAGATTAATTAAGATTCAAAATGATTTTCGAATATTACAGAATTTCGACAAAAAAAATTATATTACACTCACGTAAAAAAGAAATAATTCATTTAATTTTGAAACTCTCTAAAATAATATTCTCATAATTTTCCAACAAAAGTTGGCCAAAGAATCCAAAAATCTCAATTTTAGCTTTATTTGGTACAATCCTAATAGTTTAGTTTTATAATTATATTTGTTTTTATAAATTAACTTTTACATTAAATTTTTTTCTCTTTTTTTCATTTTTATTACCAAAGGTATAAATAGACAAATTAATTATTAAACAAATTTTATTATCTTTTCATTTTTTATATAAGAAAAACTATGCTTAAGTGTTTGACAGTTCTGAATGTTCAACCATTTAAAAATATAAATATTCATAAATTATGCACAAAAGCATATTGATTTATTCTTTTGTCATCCTTTCTTTCTCATAGAGACTTGAGGGAAGAAACAAAGAGAGAGATAGCAGTACAGCATAGCCAATTAGCATATAGTCTCTTGTCAATAATATTATAGCATAACTTACTTTTAACTGTCACATTTGTCTACTGTCTATATTCAAACTTGGTGCCTGGCTGGAAGATCTTCTCTCATTTAACAAGAAAGCAGGTAGGTGCCATTTTTCATAAATAAACTATTCCACTTCTTTTGCTAAAAGGAAAAGCATTTGCTAGCTTTTCCTTCTGTCCCCTTGTTAACGTTGGATTAATTTATGAAGCTAATTGCTTACTCTTGCTCATCATCACCTATGACTCTACGTATTTACGAGTATTAACTTAAATAATTATGTTTTTATTTTTAAAGTGTGAGTTTTTAATTTGAAATTTGATTCAGAATTATGAGTTTAAAATTCTCAATTAGACCATTAGAGATTGTTTTTGTCTTAATTTGTTTCTGTGCATGTCTAGAGGACTTGATGAGAAACTTTAGGTGAGAGAATCAAAATCATGATAGGTTGTTAGAAATTGTTGCTAATTTTCCAAGCTTTGAATTTTCTGGGTTAAGTAATTTGTTTTTGTCTGATTAAGCATAAATTTGACTCCACAAATAAAAATGTGACTAAATTTCTGTTGAATTTGTGTCGCATTTTAAGTAGCATCATTTCGTTTGCTTTGATAAGTGTTCCCACAGATGAACTGAATGTGTCAAGAATATGTCAAAGTCGAGTCGAGTACGGCTCACAGCTGGAAAACACACACGCAACTGACATTTGTTATGTGAACTTTACTGAAACAATGGATAAGTTAGCAAGCATGCAATTAAACAAATGAAAATCCAATCCACACTTCCATTTTGAAAGAAGTAAAAGTAAATAATTTTTTAAATATTTAGATATGATTTGAATTTTAAAAGTATTATTGTTAAAAAAATTTTATTATTTATTATTCTCAAACATAATAAAATTAATTTTAAATCGTAAAATAAATGAAATTGTACGTGATTACACCAAAAAAATAATAGTTAAAACGAGTAAAGAGAAAGTAGGTGTGTTAAGAGGAAAGGCACATCTACGTAATGGAAAACAGAAAGGAGGGATGATAGCTGTTAATTACCATAAAATCATAAACGGAAGGGCCAAAATCAGAAGTAAAGAATACAAATAGAGTTGTTAGCTAGGCACTTTCCACTGTCATAAATCCATTGAGCTTGCACAAGGCACAAGTAATTATCACCATGAACAGATTTTACAGCTATATGATGATTTTTTTCCTTTCAAAATTTATTGACCAAAAGGCTATACACCTATTCTTATCTGTTACCAATTCATTAATATCAATATTTAACTGTTTTAGGATCATAAGCTTTCACAAGAAAGGAAATGCTGACAAATTGTTGACAAAGACGTGATTACAACGTTTATATATTTTTCCCCATTCATATCCTAGCCAGATTCAATCCTCCTATAGTGCAGGAACATTGACTATTATGAAGACTTTTTCCTCTTTAAGCATGCTTGTGTATTTTGTGAGCTTCTTTCCAAGTGATTTCACGGCGTTACAAGTTATTTTTATCAGTCTTACAGCTGAATAATTATCCAGCTTTTCTACTGAAATTGAAATTTGGAACTTTATAGCTTAAGCATTTCATTTAAAATGAATCTTCATTTTGTTTTTTTTTTAATCACATGTATTTTCATCTGTTTTACAATTTGATATTAATCTTGTTTAGATCGATAGTGATAAACAGTAAAATCTTCCTAATAATAACGACTCTAGAATTCGAAGTACATACAAATATTAGAAGAAGAAGTATACTTCCATTTTTTTCAACCACTTATCCATAAAATCAATCTTCATTTCGTGTTCCAGTATAATTGTTCTTATTAGCCGCCCTAGCCCACATCAAGAAGCTGCCATGAACCCCTGGATGATGGTGATAGTGCTATCAGAATTGCTGAACTAAAAGTAGAGAAATGCGCACTATTATTGAAGTGTGGGTTTAATAAAATAAAATCCTGAATCAAAGATACTTATGTATGGACTATGGAGGTGGGTGAGCAACACAAATTCCAGGAAAGTTCTTTGTTGGAGATCAGTGTGTGAGAGTCCAACAATCATTGAAGACCCACTAAAGGAAATGTGCTGCTTGATTGATTATTTAATTTGTTTCACTTACTGATTTTTCTCTGATCGTTGCTTCCTATGAAGTTCCAAGCAAGTCTTCTCATCCAGTCGTGCATTAGATGATATACTTTTTAAGCTTTTCTAGAGGAAAGTAGCATTTCTCACTGTTAGAATTGATTACTATAATACTATATTTAGTCTAATTATGAATTGATTGAGATAAGATTGAGAAGGTAAGACAAACCTATATGGTGCTTTATATACATGAAGAATTTGAAGCCATGGCTCAATGAGGTAAAACTTTCAATCAAGCTAAACATTACCGAGATTACATGATTGATTTTGCGAGCTAATTTAAATGATTATAAAAATGAGAATTTTATTAATTTAAAGTTCGAATCTCAGTTACCACATTATTTGTTTCATCAAACCAAAATTGTCTATTATATAAAAAAGGGATTGCAATTTGCATATAATTCATGGTTACGTAATTAGAAAATCAAAGTGTGATTGTGCAACTTTTTTTCTCCCAAGTTTAAGAAATTTTATCTTTCATGAGCAGAAAACATTCTCTCTCTCTATCTATATAAATATATATATATATATATATATATGTATATGTATGTATGTATGTATGTATGTATGTATATGTGAAACTGTGAATATACATACATATGGATAGAATATAATGGAGACAAAAGATAAAGTCAAAATCAAACAATACCTGCCAAAATGTGAAAGGAACTTGCTTGGCAACCACCTATATATGAATATATAATCAATATAAACAAAGGAAAGGTTTTAGCAAAGTAACAGCCAATTAATCTGAAGGTTCAAAATCACTAAGCTACAAAGTGGTAAAATCTTTGAAAAATTGTGTAGAAAATAGTGGGTAGTGCTGTCAACTGAACCTTCCTTCCTTGTTGCCAATTCCAAAAGAATTAATATTCAATACATCATTACTAGAGGTTTTTTACTTTACAAATGAGTTTATGATAATGATATATGTTCTTTAAAAATGTTAAGAAAATAAAATAAGATATATGTCATCATTTTAACATAGCTTGTGAAGTTAAAAAAATTTCACTAACAGTGTATTATATAATTATCCGTTTCAAAATCTAATTCCTACATCAAATACCATAATAATAATAATAATAATAATCTTATATATATATATATATAAAGTCAAAACATTTGGGTACAAGTAAAGTATCCTATGTGCATGATCTTAAAATTTGACACGCGTAATATTCTAAAATAAAAAAAATAATAATTTTTTTCAAATTTCTAAAAGACAGGAATCTCTATATACATTAAAATTACAAAATAAATTAATTATTTTTTAAATCAATTATCTGTTTCAATTTTTAAAATATAAACATCTATATTTATATATATTAAAATTAAAAAAATCCCATATCAATTATTAATTTTTTTACCCATCTTTTATCAATATACATGTACTATTGCTATTCACATTAGAAACATATTTATAGAAATAATTAATTTTTGTATAAGTTTTTTACTTGGATAAGTTTTTTTAAAAAAAATAATAGTCTTTTATATGAACACTTGACATGTGTGGTAAGATGATTTTTTTTATCGTTAAAGTATATAATGTGCACTAAGAATCACCTAATCATTGATCCAATGTTACACTTCTTATTTTAATAGGATTCAGTTTTTTATAATAATCTTATATCTTATATAAAAATATAAAAGCCAAAACTCTTACTAAAAATAAATTTTTTCACCTAGATAGCTTAACTTTTTTATACTTTGAATAATAAATTAATTTGAATTTTTTTATAAAATAATCTTATTCAATTAATATTCAATTTTAAAATATTTAAAATTTTTTTAAAAAATAGATTTCAACCGTATTATTTTCATTTAATCAAATAAAATTTATATGAGAATCTAAAATTTCTTTTATCACTTATTAAGTTATTTTTAAATTAAAAAATCCATATATTTTGATCAAAATTATATTAAGGTTTTAAATATTTTATCAAAAAAATAAAATTGGTTATTTAAGTCTATATAGTTTTGTATTGAATTAAACTTTAATGTCTTTTTTTATTATTTTCATTTCATTCTTTTTTCACATTTATTTGTTCAATCATTTTCTTTGATTAAAAAAAATATCCATATGAATTATCTATTCTTTTGAAACGTATATTATCTTAAACATATATTTACTTATTTTGAATTGATTTAAATTTTAAAAAACTTAAATAATAAATCATTTTTATTCTATTTACATTTTTACTTTACTTGCCTCTTATGAGTGAGATTATTATAAATAATTTTTTAAAAACCCTAAAAAGTAGAGTTTTCAACACTAATTTATTTTATAAGATTGATTTGGAGTCATTTAAATTCAAATTAAAAAAATCAGTTTCAAATATGCAACATTAATCAATAATCTATGAATGATTAATGTAGTAAGAATTATTTTCATTAAAATTTTAGGTATTTAATTAATTTGTTTAATATTTAAAATTTATGATACTTAATTTTTCTTTAATTTTTAATTAGTATTTGATTTCAAATTATTTTTCAATTTGTGTATATCTACATCAAGTTTTCAATACATTTTCAACATGTATTTCAAAATAAATTTTTATAATTCTATTTATAAAAATTATTATAAATTAAAATAGTTATCATGCATCGCACAGATTTAAATTTAATAATAATAATAAAAAAAAAAAGAATGAACCAAATGACAGAATGAGAAAATTTTGCCGGGTCAAGATCCTATGATCTTAAGGGCATTTCCTCGCACTTTCTCACATCTCGCTTTAACTACTACCAAAAACAATTCAAACACAAATTGAAAATAAATAAATAAAATGAAAATAATAGTCTATATCATAGGATTTCCTTGTTACTGCCTCTTCATGTCACGATCAGTTCGTGACTTATTGGACACTCATGCCCGATTGACCTTTGAATCTGCTTTTGATTATAAATTGACGTGCTCAAGGTGGTCTCAAATTGTAATAAAGCAATCAAAGTATGGCTACAATTGACCTTATAACATTAAGCAAAAACAATTAAATATTGAAAGTTTGACAAAATATTAAATTTTTAATTTTAGTTATCAAAATATTTTTTTATCAAATTAATTATTAAGATTCTTTTAACGTATAAGTTTTTTGGATAATCAATGAAGAAACTATTTTTTTCTTGAATGCAGTTTCTTTTCTTATGGATTATAAATTTTTATCTTTGTTAGCAACCCCAAACATTTTAAGTATCTTATATTCAGTTTCCTTTGAGTCTCTAATACGAAAACTGTTTTTGGAACCGTCTTACTATTAACCCTGTTCAAAGAAATACGAAATGGACAATGAATACACAAAATACAGCTGTCAATCAGAATGTTTAGAAGAGCATTTGGTCAATACAAGTGCCAACCAAAGTAACGATCTTTTATGTGGAAGATTCAACATAACATACTGTCGATGTTATCAAATTTGAGTAAAAGTAGGATTCCGGTAGATACAATCTCTTTCGGATGTGAAGGAATAGAGGAAACAATATCTCATGCTTTGAAGGACTGTCCACATGCAAAGAAGGTTTGGCAAAATCTGGAAATGGACTATACTAATGCTGCTCAGGACTTCCTTAACTGCTTCCATATTTTGCTAAGCATCCTAGATCAGCAAAAAACTCAACTTCTTGCAATCATTATGTTGTCAATCTGGAATAACAGGAACATTAAACGGTATGGACAAGGAAGACGTGATCCGCATATAATAGCAAACTTTATCAGATACCATGCACTGGAATATAATGTTGCTCAACCAACACCAAGGGTTTTCATGGCAAACCAAGTGCTTCATTAGATAGAGGCCCCCAGTACCAGGAGTGTTCAAAGCAATTTTTGATGGTGTTGTAGACACATCAGTACATCTTAGTGGGATTGGTGTAGTAATCTGAAACTCGAATGGAGATTTTTAGGCTGGATTTTATGAACAGATTCCCTGTTTCTTGGATCCGACAGTGGTTGAGGGAGGCTAATGAATGGTCAGAGCAATGGAGTGTGCTTTTAGTATGAGAGTTAGAAAGAGATGCTTTAGCTGTCATATCCAAAGTAAAATCACCACAGACAGACTTGTGCAACATTGGAGTTCTAATAAAAGAAGCAAATATGAGAGCAACAGACTTTAAATCTTGTTCCTTCACGTATACTAGGCATGAAGGAAATAAAATATCTCATATATTAGCCAAACAAGGCTTACATCATACTCATGAAGTATTCTGTGATGATGATCATATTCCATGTTGGTTAAAAGATGTTCTGCAAACACACATATGTAATACGTATTAGCAATAAAGTTTGCTTGTTTAATTCAATAAATAAATAAAAGGATTGGTTTTAGACTTTAGATTATTTACCGAGACATCATTCTCAAAGGCATTCAAAGTTAAGGTATGCAAAAGTAGGTCCGCATCAATTTAATCGATCAAAATTGATTGAAACAGTCAATACAATTTCGATTAATTTGGTCGTCGTAATATGTTAAATCTTAGAACCTAACTTGTTAGACTTAAAATCAAGGAGTCACCACCAACCATTATAACCTAGGTGTAATTGGTCACTTTTTCTTGACTAAAGATAAGCCTTGATCTATGTTCAAAAATTCTAAGTTCAGGAGTATGGTTACGCATAGGAAAGGATTAGTACCCCCACAGCAGCCATCCTACAATAGTACCAAATAGTCTAAAGTTATCTTAATTTTGCCTAATTATTTGCTTTAATTTTTCTATGATTAAATATTGAAAAATCTTCCAAGTCTCCTCCATTAAGCTGGTTGGACAACTTAGAAGTTCTTCTCACCTCAAGAGTATTTAAGTAGGACCAATCACTTTTTTTGAAGAGGCTCTATCATTGGATGATTTAAATATGTTATGAAAAATCCTATCTTGATCCAAATTTTTATGAGTTATTATTAATCTTTCTGCTTTTTAATTTTATTTTAATTATTTATAATTTCTCTTTTCTCTATAAGTATTTATCTTTTTATTTTATATATCTCAAATAAATATGAATTATTTAATATTGAAAATTTTCTATAAACCTTCCATTAAGCTAGTCAAACATTGGAAGAAATCTCCTCACCTAGGAATTTCAAAGAAAACTACTCAAGCACAATTTCCATTTAAATTTCATCATCAGATTAATCAACATTTATTCAAGTTGTTTATTATTTAGTTTCTATTTATTTTAATTCTTTCCTAATTTTTAATCCTAAATTATCTTATTTTTTGTTTTATTCTTTTAATGATTTTAATTTGAATTTATTAATTTGAATTTAATTTTTATAATGAATTATTAAATATTGGAAATATTTCTCAAATCTTCCATCAAACTGGTCAGACTTACAAGGACTCTCCTCACCTCAATATGTCTAAAAGTACTACTCCAGTGCACTCTCTTTAGAATTTTATCGTCGGAATAATTCATATTCTATTTATCTTTTATTTTAATTTTAGTTAATTTATTTATTTTTTATAATTTAAAGATTTAATTATATCTTCCTAAAGGATCTTATTTCCTAAAATTTAATTTCTAAAATCATATCATATAAATCATACGATCTACTTTTTTCAACTAAATCCTAATTACACATGCAAAATATAATATATCAATCAAATAAATCTAAGTATATGAATGTACAAATCATATTTCCATGCAAAATTAATAGTTCATGAAGCAACTTATTAAATTAAATAACAAGCAAATTATTAAATTAATTAAATTAATCAACATTCAACATAATTATAAGTTATATCATATTTCTAACCATATTAATTATAAACATAATTAATTATCAGCCCACCTTATTTAGTTACCTTTTTAGGTTTCCTTTCTCGTCCACGTTGCATCCACCGTCCTTTCTCTCCACGTGCTCTCTTCTTTTTTTTTTTTCTCCTTCACAAAGCAACTCCTTTTTATCCTTTTCATTTCGTATACAGATCCTCCTCCTTTCATTCACCAAAGCAGAGCACATTATTTATGCTTCCAGCAACCATGTGTAAATCAACAAATGCAGTTTGAGGTGACATCTAACAGGGGGTGAGTGGCGAAGAGCAACTGTACAAGAAGCAGTTAACGGGTCAGGTGATTCACGGTGGTAGGTGACAGTAGCTTAATGCAGCAAAATATGGGAATAGTGTACGTGTGCAGGAGCGGTTCGTTGATGAATGCAGGTAGTGAATGTTTGGGCAGCGCAAGGATGATTAGGCGGTGCTTGATGACGGGACCAGTTGCAGCCAAACAGAAGCGGTAAGCAGGGGCTATCGGTGGTTGCTTTAAACGGTGCAGCAAAGCAGTCATTAGCTTGGGTGATTCGGTGGCAACATGAAAGTGAAGATGGTGATGGAAGCAGTAAGAGGGCTCGTGTGTGTGAGGATTGTTAGTATCATTGTTATGGGGCCAATAGGCCCATCGCACTGAGCTCGGTAACGAGTGGCTCACAAGCCATACTCACTTAATCTCACAAATTGAGTCATTGCACATTGTAACTTAAGAGACTTGGCGCGAAAGCACAAAGAGTAACCGTTCACTTAGCTACACATTAGGGCATAACCGCCCAATACTCCTTGATTCAACCCACAATAATTGATATTAGGGCGTAACTGCCCACAACACCCATTGCACCTACGATCACCATGGCCGCATGGTTAGGAACAACAGAGTCCTATAGAAACGCCTATATAAAGGTACGAAGACACAAGAAACAAGTTTGAATACACCCTCACTCTCTTCTACTTTGATACTTAAAACTTCTTTAAACACCTTGCTGACTTAAGTATCGGAGAAAACCCCACTGAAAATAACCCCAGTGGTCTTTGTTTGCAGGTTAATCCAAGGAGGAGGAAGTTCATCTTTTTGTAGGAGTCTAATTTCTTTTTTGGCATCAACATTATGGCGCTGTCTGTGGGAACTGAAGAAAAAGCCATGTCAAGTTCCCAAACACCCAATCTTGAAAATACTCGAGTTTCTCAGTTATTGCTATAGTCAACAATGGCCGCACAGATAACCACCCCGACCCTCTCTGTAGATGCCCTGCCATTTCAACTGACGCATTAGTTCCCGATATCCGAAATTACAACCAACAATGCCTACAATCCCTTTATCTATACCGAAGCTGTGATCACTGCCACCATACCACAAAGCACCACATTACCCCTTGCTACAGTCTCACTCCCCCAATTTGCAGCAAGAACATCTTACCTTCCACTTTCACCCCAAGACATAACCACTAACCAGTATAACCAACTGCTCACCCATAACCAAGCCTTAAACACCAAGATAGAACACTATGAAAAAATTATAGAATCCTTGACGGTTCAACATCAAGCGCCCAACCTAAATGATCGCCAACCAATTCCAGAAGCCGCCGGTCTCCCACACTTAGCCAGTTCACCACATCCAAACATGAGCCTACATCGTCAGCCTGACCCCATTACAAACTACTGTAACCTTGCAAGGAGAAAGGAAAGAGAAGAAAGAAGTGTAAACTTTCTTGTAATAGACCTCACCAAAAGGACTAAGGTGGCACCCAACCATTTAGAATTATCTATTCATGAAAGACTAGATACCATGTGTGAAGAGTTGAAGGAGTAGAGGAAGGAAAATAGGAGATTGTCCATTGTATCAAGCGAACTGATAGTCCCTTAGCCAAGAAAATCCAAGGAGAAGTAGTTCCCAACAACTTCAAAGTCCTCAAAGAAAAATATGATGGCACAAGTGACCCCCAAGATCATATATTATGTTTTGAGGCGACTTTAGACCTTTATAGGACCACCGACGCGATAAAGTGTAGAACTTTTCCCACCACACTTAGAGGATCAGCTAGATCTTGGTTTTATTCATTGCCACCCAATTCAATCACCAGCTTTGACCAGCTTAGTAAACTGTTTGTGGGACACTTCTTAGCCAATAAAAAGCAAAGAAGAACTTCGGCGAGCCTTATGTAAATTGTTTAGTGCCCCAAGAAGAAGTTGAAGGATTACATCCGTAGGTTCACTGCCACCTATGCTTATGTCAAGGGTCCTAATGATAGCTTTACGGTTCAGGCGTTATGTGCATTACTTTTATGTGATGAACAGTTAGGAGCCTTACATAAGGTATTGGAGAGAGCTAATACATTGGCGGAAATGGAGGAAATCCAGGAGAAGAACTTGGAAAGGGCCAATGTAAAATAAAAAAAAAGTGATCCGGTGGAGTTTTGGCGATCAGGAAGAGATAGAATGAGCAGTAAATCTAAGGTCATGGCAAAATCTCCCCATAGGAGGTTCCAGTTTTACACCCTCTAAAAATGAGTAGAGAAGCAATCCTGAATGCAATCTCAAATGAGCCTATGTCAGGAGACCACAACTAGGGTGACCAAATCCTAACGCACACAAGTATAAGTATTGCGCCTTTCACAAGGACCATCGGCACACCAACGAGG
The DNA here is from genome assembly GCA_032173925.1 of Heritiera fomes. Taxonomy (NCBI): domain Eukaryota; kingdom Viridiplantae; phylum Streptophyta; class Magnoliopsida; order Malvales; family Malvaceae; genus Heritiera; species Heritiera fomes. The sequence continues at coordinate 9,302,158 of JAPDPM010000014.1, read as the reverse complement.
ATTGCTAGAAATTGAAGGATGAAATTAAGTGCCTGATCAGGAAGGGACATTTAAAAACTTATGTCAATGGCAAAGGAAACAACCGACGGGATGAGGACAAGGCAGCTAGAAAACGCCCAATTACGGGGGTAATCACAATGATAATTGAGGCAAAGGAGGATTGGGTGACCTTTGGAAATAAGAGAAGAGCCCATTTAAGGAGTGTCATGGCCATTGATGTACTGCCAAAGAAGTCTAGATTCAAGTGTAGTTGGCAGATTAGATTTTTCGATGAGGATGTGGACATCTTAATTGACAATGGCAATGATCCGATTGTGATTTCAGCATTGATTGGAAATTACCAAGTAGAAAGAATTCTCATAGATGATGGAAGTGCAGTAGAGATACTATCCCGGAGTGCCTTTCAGAATATGGGTTTGGATGAGAACCAGTTGAAGCCAGCCAACCAATAAAAGTCAAAGGGATGATTAATCAACCAGTAACTTTGGGACAAGGAGAACATACTCTTCACTTTACAGCGAGCTTCCTTATGGTAGACCAGTTGTCAGCTTATAATGCGATTTTTGGGCAACCTATAATGAAATGCATCAGCATGGTGACAGCTATCTACTGTTTAATTATCAAGTTTCCAACTCCAATAGGAATAGGATATGTGAAAGCCAATCAAGCCATGGCAAGAAGATGTGACCTTCGCTCCACCCAACTAACCACCGAAGGCGAGCCATCCACCTTTGGGGTGTAACGATTCTTTATATACAGTAATTAACCATTTTCACACATACAGTAAGTTGGTTGGGCTGTCTATGATGCCTTTATCACACTCACTTTAACAATAACACACTTTTTAAATTAAAATTCTATTTAAAACTGATATCAATATTTACAACAAAATATTATTTCCATTATCTTCCACAAGTTCTACATCCCTAGTACATAATTATACAACTGTAGTACTGTATATAATAAGTCTGAACATATAAAAGAAATAAAATATACCTCCAGGATCTAAACATAGCTGCTTCAGGGTACTAAAGCGTAGCCAAATCCATGGAATGGTATACTACTCAGATAATCTATGAGGTGGAAAAATATGGGGTGAGTTAACGTGTTCAATAAGAGAATCGTATGCAAGACTGATACTATGAAATCTATATGCATAAAACGTTTAATTCCTAACAGTACACTAAGGTATATATAAGAAAAGATACTATAGTCATCTGGGAAACTGGATGGAGTATGGGAGGTACTTTAGAGTACTTGTTGTATCTCAATCCCTAGTAGCGACTATAAGGAGTACTCAATTGAAGATGACATGTATAATCAGTTTAAATCACTTGAAATCAGTTCATGCATTTTTTTTTCAATATATATATATATATATATATATAAACAATATATAAACACTTTAACTGAAATCTTTTCAGTAAACAATTCAGTATAGAAATCAGTAAACAGTACAGTAACACTTTAGAATTCCACAGTATAGTTAATATTTAAAACATTCACTTCGGTACCAGTAAGATTTTCAGTTCAGTAAAATAGTACAGTACCGTGGAGACTAGACAACACCTAATAAATATCATGTCACAACAGTATCCCAAGAAGGGAGAAACAGTAACAGTACGACATATGGCCATAGTCACAGTGGTCCATAATGTACACTTGCTAGGTGACAACTGTGGAAGCTGAAGACTTGGCGGGTCAATCAGCAACAGTAACAGTAACAATCAGCATGATACAAGGGCTAACAGTCTCAAACCAATTTATATACGTATAAACACCATTTATGAAATCAATTTCAGTAATAATATCTTCAATCAGTCCATAAAATAATATATGGAAAAATATAATCAGTTTAGAAATAAAATTTCATAAAATATTCACACTATGGTTTTTTTTTCTAAAAACATTCTATTTATCAGTAGAACAGTTATAAGCATATGTTGGTATCTTCACGTACGTAAAATTCATTAACATGAATATTTAAATATTGTTTTCGGTAAATAGTAAAAATAAGCAATTTTAATAAATAATATGAAATTAACTAAATAAATTCCTTATTTCCAATATTTAAGGAGGTTAAAGATAATTTCATAAAATTCTTAGAATTTTCGGCAAAATAACGATTGTTTCTAACCTAGCCCTTTTGCATTGAAAACACAGTATATAAACTAGCCAGTATCCACAATTTCACCAATTCCAAAACAATTTAATTCCAAATCGTTTCATAAAATTTATTTAAATCAAATCATGTATTCACAGTATCCTTACAGCTTCTATACTCATCCCTTACCTATCATTTTTCTACTGACTTGCCGATAGCACCACTCGACAATTCTTCACTCCCGGGCTGCAAAACATTATGCCAACCACCATTATTCATCATAATTAAATTCTAATAAATTTTTACTTATTGCAATCTACCACATTGTCCACAGTAGTCATTATACCCAGTGTAATTTACACCGGTGCTAAAACATACTTTGCCTAAATCAACTCCGATTTAAATTCTGACTTCACCAACAATCTTCTCTTAGTTTATACAGTCCCATGGAACCTAGAATTTATCAAATTAAGCAACATATCATGCTATCCTTCATGTGGCCTACTACACCATGGTGGAATTCTCTTAGTTTTTCAACAATTCAACACTTGTTTCATGTTAATCCATTAATCTTCATTCATTTGGCACCTTTTTGATGCATCAAAACACAAGAATTCATGGATTCCTCATCATGGCTGAAACCCTAGAGTGGTGATTAAGTGAGTTTTAATTCAAACTAAGACCATATTCATGCTTAACAACCTTAAATACATCACTTTCTACCATTAGAACATAAAGAAAATAAATGTACAAGTGTACCTTGGTGTGGCCAAAACTTGTAGGATTCCTTTCCTCTTGATTTTGTCAATTTTAGGATGAGATATTGGTATGGGCTTGTAGAGAATCAAATTTGGAACAATTTTGTAGAAGGAATTTTTGTAATTTAATGTGATTTAGGTGATGTTTTTGTTGAGTTTTTATTTTCTTCAAGCTTTGGCTATGGTGTCTTTGTCCTAAGGTTGAAGATGATGAGGTGTGGAGTGGATGACCGGCTTGTGTAGAGAATTTTAGAATCTTCCTTCAATAGTAAAATGACCAAAATGCCCTTGGTTATGAGAATTTTAGACAATTTTACCCTTAAACTTCTATAATTTTTCTAACCATCCAATTTAACTCCAAAATATTTTATTTCATTACTAAATATTATTATTGAAAATAATTTAATGAATGGATGGGGTTTTATTAAGGTTTGACTGACCATAAGGATGAAATTACGAAAATATCCCTACCGAGCCAATCACATAAATTTTTGATTTCACCACCGATTTAATCTATCTATTGACATAGCCTAGGACTTATTTATACGTAGATTATCATACTTCAGTCAGTAGGTCAAAATTCAATTTAGTTTAACCATTATTAACGAAAGTTCGACCGAGCTGTGTCCTTAATCGTCATTTTCTAAATTATTGGCACACTTCCCAAAAATAACTTAAATAACATACTTTAAGTTCCAAATTCTTACCATAGGCTTATTGGACTCTCCGTACAGCATCTATCTAGTCTCACATCCATCCAAGCACCGTAAGGCCTGTGGGACCCACCTTACTATATCTGGTCGTACTTACAAAATACACAGGAATCGAACAGTGGTGAGTAGTCCTACATGTGTAACAGTAACAGAATATGGGGTTCTCACATAAGGACATTCTCGTAATACAGCAGCAAAATCATGAGCCGTTCCTGCTAAAAGGACTTGATCTTTAAGGGAACAAGAACAGTACCAGCCTATAGAAGAAACCCATAAGGTTATTATTGGCTGTCAACTAAATAAGATGACACGAGTTGGACGGAAGCTATCCGATGGGGAGAAGGAATCTTTGAAATTGTTGCTTCAGAAAAACAATGACATTTTTGCCTGGTCAACAACTGAAATGCTAGGTATAGATCCCTCTATTATTTGTTATAACTTGAATGTAGATCCTAGAGTAAAACTAGTCAGACAAAAGAAAAGAAAGTCCTTAACAAATAAGATCAAGGTTGCGCAAGAAGAAACGCAGAAGCTGTTAAAGGCGGGTTATATCAAGGAGGTCATTTACCCTGAATGGTTGTCCAATATGTTTATGGTGAAGAAGGCTAACAGAAAGTGAAAGATGTGTGTAGTTTCACCGATCTAAACAAGGCATGCCCAAAAGATAGTTTTCTGTTGCCTGCAATTGACAAATTGGTTGATGCATCTACTGGGCATAAGGTGCTGAGCTTCATGGATGCATTCTCAAGTTACAACTAGATACTAATGAACCCAAACGATCAGGAAAAAAAGGCGTTCATCACTGAGGACGGTATTTACTGTTACAAAGTGATGCCTTTCGAATTGAAGAATGATGTGTCAACATACCAGAGATTGGTAAATAAAGCTTTTGCTGATCAAATTGGGAGATCGTTGGAGGTGTATGTCGATGATATGTTAGTGAAGAGTTCAAGTTTAGAGCAACATATAAGGGATTTGGAGAAAGCATTTTCAACACTAAAAGAGTATAAGGTGAAGTTAAATCATGTGAAGTGAGTAGTTGCCGTAGAGGCAAGGAAATTCCTTAGGTTCATGATTTCTCAGAAAAGGATAGAGGCAAATCCAGAAAAGATAAAGGCGATCTTGGACATGAAACCCCCAAGCTCTCTAAAGGAAGTTCAAATCCTTAATAGAAGAGTGAATGCACTGGGCAGGTTTGTCTCAAAGTCTGCTGAAAAATGTCTACCCTTCTTTAAAATTCTTAGAAGTGCAACTAGGTTCAGATGGCATGAAGATTGTCAAAAGGCATTTGAAAAACTAAAGAAGTATTTAAGCTCGCTACCTCTCCTCGCCAGTCCTGATCCCAGGGAGGATCTCTCCCTGTATGTAAATGAATCTGTAGAAACTGTTGCAATTGTGTTAGTTAAGGAGAAAAAAGGAGCTCAGTTGCTAGTATTTTACGTTAGCAGAACCCTAAAAGGAGGAGAATCGAACTACAGCTACGTGGAGAAAATAGTGTATACGGTGGTAGTTGCTGCTCAGAAATTGAGGCCTTATTTCCATAGCCACTACATCATTATACTGACCAATCACTCCCTGAGAGAAGTTTTACAGAAACTAAGCATATTAGGAAGAATGGTAAAGTGGAGTGTTCAGCTGAGTGAATTTAGCATAAAATACTGGCACCGAAAGACAGTCAAAGCTTTGGCCTTAGCAGACTTTATCATAGAATGCACATTCACTACTACTAATGCAGTTATCAATGGAGAAGAAACAATGATTCGGCGAGTCAACAATGGGAGCTGTATGTTGACGGTTCATCAAGCAGAGAAGGTGTTGAAGCTGGGATAATCCTTGTGGGACTTGACAAAGAAGAGTTCTAGTATTGCATCCAATTTAGGTTCCCTGTAACCAACGATGCTGTCAAATATGAAGCATTGTTGGTGTGATAACCGTAAATTTTTCAATTATTGGAAATAATAAATATTGAAAATAAATATTAAAGAAAATAGATAAGAGGAAATAAATAAATAAAAGTAAATAAATAAAATTTATTTACGAGATGGGAATATCGTTGAAATTCCCGAAATTAAGGAAAGTGAGGAATTTAAAATTTAATAAGGGAATAAGAAAATAAATGAAATATATTTATATAATTATATATTATTATATAAATGTATTTTTATACCAATACATATGTATATAAATATAATGTTTTATGTGTATATATAATTATGTAAATACATATAGAAGAAAAGTAAGTATGGTTTTATATTAAAGTTTATATGTATAAATATTTTATTATAGCATTTATATAATTTATATATATAAATGTTACTTAATTTTAATTATATATATAAATATACATATATATACTAGACATGTATTTTGTAATGTACAATATATATTTTATATATAATATATATTGTATAATATTATATATGAAATAATATATGAATAATATATAGTATATATTATATGTATAAAATATAAAATGTAGTGTATAATATATAGTGTATTTTATACTAAAAATGGAAAGGAAAATAAAACTAAAAAGGAAACAAAAAAAAAAGAAAAAGAAACAGAATGGAAATCGGGAAAGACCCCGATTCCCTTTCACAGTCGAAACCGACGGCAGCAACAGCTGCCACCGTCGGCTGAGAGAGGAGAAGGAAGAGGAGGAGAGGTCGTCGGCGAGAAGAGAGAAAGAAGAAGCCGACGTCTACGACGGAAAAAAAACGAAAGAGAAAGGAGCGACGCAAGGCGAAGAAGAGAGGAAAGAAAGAGGAGGGAATCGGCGGTGCCGGCCGTTCCAGGCACCGCCACCCCAACCTGAACCTCGGCGGAGGTGAGGGGAAGATGAAGGAGGCCACCGGCGAGACCAACGGCGGCCGAGGAAGGACGAACGAAGGAAGAAAGGAGCCGAAACCCACCCTCCTAGGTCCAGCACCATCGCCGGCAATGGAGAGAAACGGAGACCAGATCCGGCATCTCCGCAACTCAGGCAAGCTGGGGGAGGCGCGAACCGGCGGAAAGGAGGATCGCCGACGATCGAACCGGTTGAACCGGCCGGAGGAGGCACTGAACCGGTCTGGCCAGAAATGGAAAAAGAAAAGAAAAAAGAAAAGAAAAAGAAAAGAAAAAGGAAAAAGAAAAAGAAAAGAAAGAAAGAAAAGAAAAAGAGGAAAAAGGAAGAAAAAGAGGAAAAAGGAGAATTTCGGGAATTCGAAAAATTCCCGAAAATTCGACAACCCGGGATTTTACAAAATTCGGTAAGAAATTTTCCGGAGATTTAATTTTTAGAAAAAGTTAAATAAATTATGAAAAATTCTAAAAATTAGAATTTTTATTTTCAGAAATTATTTTCAGCAATCGGGATAAAGAATCGGGAGAAATGGAGTGCGGGCGCGATCGATAAGCGGAATTCACCGACCCGGATAAAGGTAAGGGATGCATGTGCAGCACTGTAAGGATACTCAGTCTGCATAATTTAATTTGAAATATTTTATGCAATTATTTTATGAAAATTATTATGATGCATGATTTGCTGAAAATAATTTGGAAAGAAGTACTGGCTGAAAGATTTTAAACTGTATTTTCCATGCAAGAGATTAGTGAATCGGCAGTCGTTATGCTGCCGAAAATTTTAGAAAAACTTTATAAAATCATATTAAATGATTTTATTTCCGAATTTCGATAGTAAATCACGAAACATGAGGGAATTACTAAAATTTCATAAAACATGAATATAATGAGATGAAATTCTAAAATGTTCATGTATTCAAGAATGGTGATAATGAAACCACCGAACATTCTCGAAATAGATAAATTACACGAATTACGAGACGAAAGTTGAAGTGAAATATAGTGAGTATTCTTATGAATATTCTTATAAATATTCACTAAAGGATTTTAACCCTTATGGTTTTAAATCATGGAATTATATATTTATATAAATTCCATAAAGGTGTATTTTATGATGAGAATTACAGTTTTGAGACTGGTTGGTATTCTTATCATGCTGATGCATGATATGTGATATGTTTAGTCCCGGTCGACGCCTAATCAGTGATCCATCGAGGACAATATAGGTTATGGTCATAGATTTGACCGGTGTACTTCCTTACCCTCCGAGGTATACAGTATGATAAGATTGATGTCTATCTTAGACTCCATAAATGATAGGTAATATGTTTTCAAAAGGAAGAAATGATAATTCTAATATTCTTTCTATGGTCTCAAATGAAATATTAGATCATAAGTACTACATGAGATCTGATAAGACAGTGGAAAATACATATGGCATAAAGGCCAATCCGAGCAGAGACTCGATGATTGAACCGTGGCCAGACCGAGCAGAGACTCGATGATTGAACCGTGGGAGCCACCTCTAGAGTCCTTCGGGAACTAAGTGCTACACGTGTTCTGATGTTTTAGTAAAGGCCAGACCGAGCAGAGACTCGATGATTGAACCGTGGGAGCCACCTCTAGAGTCCTTCGGGAACTAAGTGCTACACGTGTTCCGATGTTTTAGTAAAGGCCAAACCGAGCAGAGACTCGACGACTGTACTGTGGGAGCCACCTCTAGAGTCCTTCGGGAACTAAGTGCTACACGAGTTCTGATGAGTTAATAAGAAATTCTGTAGGATATTGTGATGATAAGTAAGTGATTGTGACTCGTGAATTCGACAAATATCAAAGGATGAAATAGATCTGGTGCATATGACATATGATGTGTGTGATATATCGGATGAGTAAGGCACTGGGGTGGTAAATCCCTGGTTAACAGAGATCTAGGCACTCTCGGTCCTTACAATGAGTTCGTTCTTTCACACTTAATCATACTGATAAAAAGAATGGTGCCTTAGGAATTTAAGAATAGAATGAAAGCATAAACAAGTTTGAGACGTCTGTATGTATATGGAATAAGTTTTAAAAAAAATGATAATGATTTAACTAATATTCTTTTTAAAGAATATATGAATATTAGTTATTGTAATTAAACCCTTGTATTTCATAAAAGCATCATTTTGAAAAGAATACGAAAAGATTTTTGGGGTGAAAAGGAAAAGGATTTATTAAGTCAAAATGAAATGAAAATCTCTCTCTACAGTTGCTTCTAGGTTCCGGAACAAGTATGGTATTCTAAAATACCTACCTTACTCTAATCGGATCCCTAGCCGACTGTAGTATCCTTCCTACATGCGAGCCTAGAGCCCATAGGAAAAATGAAAAAGATTTTCAGCATATAGGAAGCTGAGTATCAAGTGAGGCATATAATTCTCTTACTGAGCCGTGGTTTTGCTCACCTCTTAATTTTCAACATTTCAGGTTTTGATGAATGTGAGTTCAGTGGATTGTGGATCCTGACTGTACACGAAGGACAGACCGACTGTTTATTTGAGGTATGATCATTTATTCTCTGTATTTAGACATGTCAACAGTACTACTTATCTGATAAATTACGATAGGGGATGTGTATAATATAAACAATATTATGTAAAATTGTTTAGCAGTCAGTACAAGTGAAGTATCGCAGACAGCCCAACCGGTTAAGTTGTGTATAAGAAGATGAAAAATATGGTCACGGGTCGTGACAGTTGGGGGGAATAGAGCTCGTCAGAAAAATTAAAGTACCTCATTTGTTGATATTTATAGACTTACAGCTAGTTGCTAAGCAGTTTCTAGGAAAATATAAGGTAAAAGATGCCACTTTACTTCAATATCATAAGATGGTTGCAGAACTTTGGGAACAATTTGAAAGTGTGCAGTTGCAACAAATACCCAAAAATGAGAATTCCCAAGCAGATAGGCTATTTAGGATGATGGTGGGCAAGAACCTTGGGACGGAGGGAGTGATGATAAAACATCGACAAGCTCCTAGAGTGCCAGGTTCCCAGCAAATTCTTGAGCTCTCCAAAGATGATTGGATGACACCAATCTTACAGTATTTAGAGAATGGCCCAGTTAACATGAGAATGGAAGAAGAAGCAAGAGTACAAAAAAGAGCCTCCGGTATGTTATAATTGACGGCAAACTATACAAGAAGTCCTTTTCCTTACCCTACTTAAAGTGCATAAGCCCAGACGAGACAAAGTATGCTTTTGAAGAAATCCATGAGGGGATATGATGACAACACCTAGAAGATAGGGCCCTAGCCCACAAAGCATTGAGACATGGAGTTCACTGGCCTTTATTTTAAAAAAAAAGATGTTGTAGACATGGTAAGGAGATGTGATGCATGCCAAAGGTTCGCCCAAGTAAGCTAACGACCATCGAAGAACTTAAATAGTATAATTGTGCCTTAGCCATTCACCCAATGGGGATTGGATATCTTAAGTCCTTTCCCGATCACCAAGGCTAGAGAGAGGTTTGTAATTATTACCTGTGAATATTTTACCAAGTAGGTAGAGGCAGAAGCAATGGCAACGATAACACGGACAATGGTAGAAAAGTTCATCTGGTAGAACATCATTTGCAGGTTTGGTCTTCCTCAAAACCTAGTTGTTGACAATAATCCTCATTTGGTTGGTAAGAATGTTTTAGCTTTCTGTGAAAATTTACATATCAAACTTTGTCCTAGATTTGTGTCCCATCCCCAAACTAATGGTCAAGTGGAGTCTGCTAACAAGAAAATTTTGACAGCTCTAAAGAAAAAGTTAGATGACACGGTAAAGCTTGGGTAGAAGAATTGCCAGGCATACTCTAGGCGATCAGAACTATAGCCCACTTGGCTACAAGAGAATCACCATTCTGTCTCACTTTTGGAGCAGAGACAATAATCCTAGTGGAAATCAGGGTCCACACACTTAAGGTATCCAATGCAATCGCCGGAGAAAATGAAACACAGCTCAAGGGAAACTTAGACTTACTGGAAGAACTGAAAGAAGAGGTAAAGGTTAAAGCTACAACCAGACAACAACACATTGCCTAATATTACAACATAAAAGTTGACAAAAGGATTTACAAGATAAACAATTTGGTCCTACGTAATTGTGAGGCAAGCAAACTAGCAAGTGAGAGGAAGAAGTTATCTCCTAACTGGGAAGGCCCATACCGAGTTTAAAGGTACTTGACAGGGGGCATACAAACTTGCCCATCTTGATGGCAACAAGGTTCTGAGGACTTAAAATGCGCAGCATTTGAAGAAATACTATGCTTAAGTCCCAAGCTTAAGATCTACCAATGTAACCCTACATTTAAGCGATCAATAAAAAGGTCATTTGTTGTTATGATATTTGTTTACCATTGTAACCCCCACGTTTGGGCGATTAATAAGAAAGTCATTTGTTGTTGTGATATTTGTCTAAGTCCCTAGTTTGAGATCTACCAATGTAACCCCACGTTTGGGCGATCAATAAGAAAGTTATTTTATTGTTATGATATTTGACTAAGTCTCCAGTTTGGGATCTACCAATGTAACCCTACGTTTGGGTGATCAATAAGAAAGTCATTTGTTGCCATGTTATTAGCTTAAGTCCCCAGTTCAGGATCAATAATCGAGAAACTAGCCAGTTATGATTAATCAATGTGTTATTCGCTTAAAATCCATAGCTTGGAATTAGTTAACACAGGCTCATGGTTAGTGGTTAGTATTATAACTTCCTACCTTAGACGTGTTCAACTTCCTCAGGTCAGGAACCAGCTTGTTTATACCCATGACCGAATGATAGGAGTGTCTTGGCATTTGATCAAGGTCAAGTGTTCGAGCGCTCTGGGACGTGAAAGAAAACCCTGAGAGTGACCAGCTCTATGAGGAAGGCTCAAAGGGGACAGTACGGTTGAGTAAGGTGACCCTACTCTGATGAGGTAGGCCTTACACCCAAGTACACATGTTAAGGCGATCATCAGGGCATTCGCGAAACCGATGCACCTTTGAATCCCTTTTGAACCAAACTTTTAGTAAATGTTGACATTACTTGCAGAATAGTTACAAACTGCACAAAAGGTCAAGCAGTGGATCTATCATTTACGTCAAAGACTTTGGGCGAATCAGGTATCAATGATATCCCTAATTAATTCTATCAGAAGAGCAGGAAAAGTAACACTATTGAAATGGTAGTAAATAAGAGTTTCTTTACAATTATAAAAAATTCAAATTTACATGAAAACATAAATCAAAACCTAGGCTTAGCACCACTCTCATCACCACCGTTGTTAATCATCACTAGCTGGTCGGCGACAACACCCTGATCTGCAACTACTACAGCTACAGACGTCTCTTCATCACTAACTAAGGGATCTTCGACGAGATCAGGCTCATCTATAGGTGAATTCTCACCAGTGGCTGGGGCAGAGGCATCTTCATCCTTATCATCTTCTACCCCTTCAAGCAAGTCAAAGTTAATGTCATCTAAATCTAGATCAGAATATTTCTGCTTTATCATGTCTATGCCACAACTTGTTCAATGTGTTGACTTTGACAAGCCAGCTAACCCTCAAGTTCTGCCACTTTTCTCTCCAACGCGGTATTCTTCGATTGTTCAGTGGCAACTTGAGTTTGTAGCTCTGAGCATAGTGATAAGAGTGCTCTCTTATGTTCCTCACCCAAAGAAAGAAGTTGAGCCCTAGTCTCATTAGTTTCCTCTAACGCTGTATCTCTCTCCTCTTCAGCCTTTCTCTATCTCTTCTTGGCAACCGCCTTTGCCCTGACTACCTCATCCCTATCACGGCTCGCCACATCCATCGCATTCTGGGTAGATTGCCTATAATAGGCGAAATAGTCAGAAATAGTAGTGACACGAGCTAAAAGCTGAACGCATAAAAGGTATGTGATTAGAAAACATTTTAGTCACAACAACGCAAGTCAAAAAACGACAGTATCTCAGTCGAGCAGTAGAAACTTGAGCACTCTCCAAATTTTCAACAATTCCGTGACCCAGAAAATATTAGCGATAGCGTGCGGGAACAAATGCCCTGGAAAAATCCAGGGCATACCGGCTATTGGCGATAATGTTGTTCGAACAGGAACTAGGCATAGGAAAATTCTTGACTTGCTCTAATTCAACTCCCCATTTGAAGGGAGGAATATTTAATCCCTCGTCATTGAGTTCATGGGATTGTTCTACCCACTGCCTAGAAGCACTTAGCTCATCTTGACTTGAAAGGCGAACGACAACTCTTTTCTGGGGCACTAATTTCTCTCGTGAAGAATCCTAGGACTCTGAAGATGGTTGTTATGCTGGAACCAGAGGAGCAGGGTTTGGAGAAACAGTCTAAACATGGGAAGATGGTGATCCGGTAGTAGCTTCACCACGGCCTCAGCCCCTAGTCGTCGTAGCAAAAGGCCTCTGAGTTTAGGGGCATGACGAACCCCTTCCGACTACGGCTTCTCTTACGCAAGCTAAATAGACTCTTTGCATTCTTCTACCTAGAAAAAATTTTATATTTAGTACATAGACTTATGTCTTCATAAATATTTTCTAACCAAATTTGTTCACAGTAGTAGTACCTAAAGGCTCATGATCCAGGTCACCACAGATTTCTTCGCCCATCTCATCTTGTGCCCACCTCGCCTATTCTCCACAGCTAAGACAGCCAAGCTGGGGGCGTGAACCTCAATGAGCCTAGGCCAGTACAAGTCTAGTGGCCTCCTATCCTTAACTACTGAACAATTAATGGTAACGCCCTCTAACCTAGTTCTCTATACTTGCTCTGCCATAGTCAATTCAAAGGAGTAGTTCAACGCGGCGTTCGCCACTTGCCACTCCACATTAACCCCAAATTCTCTTCTTCTTAGACAAATGAAATGGTCCTTCCATCCTTTCAAGTTATCTGATGACCAGCCCTAGCTTGAAAATGGTAAAAGTCGAAGTTCGTCGATGTTTTGATTTATAAAATGACCTAAATAGCCGAGAGGTCGAGTCTATACCATTATCTCTACATGCTATATAAAATGCCACCAGTATACTCCAAGCGATCAAGGTCAATTGAGAAAGAGCGATGTCATATTCTTTTATGACCACGAAAAATGGCTGTAAGGGGAACTTTAAGCCATTATCCAAAGAGGCACAATGGAAATGCGCCTGAAATTCCCTATATATTATGCCAACTATACTAACCATACTACTCCTAGCCAGAATCCTAATGGTTGTATTTTGAAAATTATAGTGAGGCTTGATTTTAGTAAGCCTCACGTCAACAATGTTGTTGTTGGCCAACCACCTATCATAATTGAAGACAAGTTTTTACACAGACGTTCTTGATAAAATGGAGAATAACGAGTAAGGAAAAGCAGAGACTTACTCTTCCAATCTGAAGCTTGGAACAAAAGATGAAAATTGGAAGAAAATTTGCAAGAGCCTTACCGTATGGAAACGGCTAACAGAGGAAAAAGCCCAAAAGGTCGACTTATATAGAGGAAGGGAAAGAATCCAAAAGGACGTGGCCAAGTGCCAAACCAATATACATTAAAGACGTGGATGACTATGTATGAATGTAACTTACATTCCAATCAAGGCTTGATACTTGGATGCTCAGAGGGCACAATCATCTAACATACCAATAAAAAGGTAACATGTGGAAACCCACCATGACTCTATGTCACTTGATGTGAAAGGCAATTAATTTTGTCTATGGGTTAAAGAATGAATTAAAAAACAAACACAATTTTAAAATTTTAAATTCCAACCAATCTGTATTATGGTTTCTCAGTGACCTGTACAGTCCTACATTAAAGTGTGAGCATATTATTTTATGGCGATCACCAATCACTTTATAATTAGTGTTCGTCAGGGGCATTATGTTAACATCATTGTTATGAGGCCCAATAGGCCCACTGCACTGAGCTCGGTAACAAGCGGCCCACGAGCCATACTCACTTAATCTCACAAATTGGGCCATCGCACAGCACGAAAGCACAAGGAGTAACTGCCCACTTAGCTACACATTAGCTAAATACTCCATGTTTCAACCCACAACAGCTGATATTAAGGCGTAATCGCCCACAACACCCATTGCACCCACGATCGCCATGGCGTACGTTTAGAAACAACAAGGAATCCTATACAAACACCTATATAAAGGTACGGAGACACAAGAAACAAGTTTGAATACACCCTCACTCTCTTCTACTTTGATACTTAAAACTTCTTTAAACACCGTGTTGACTTAAGCATCAGAGAAAGCTCCACTGGGAACAACCCTAGTGGTCTTTATTTGCAAGTTGATCCAAGGAGGAGGAAGTTCATCTTTTCGCAAAAGTAGTCTAATTTCCTTTTTGGCGTCAACAAGGATGATGATGGAAATAATAACAGAACAATCGATGGCTTGAAGATGATGATAGTGCTCTGTTTCAATTTTGAAAAAAGATGAAGATGATGGTGAGTCGAGCAAGGTTGGCGGTGTAAGGCATGGCTATGGTGATGAATCGAGGTTCCTTTTTCATAGTCAAAAGAATATTAGAATTTAAGTACAATTACAGTACTTTAGTTTTTATCCTTTTTTATCTTTTCATTTATTTTAATCCTAATTATTTATCAAATTCCTATTCTAATCTAACTCTACTAATCTAAATTTAATCTAATAACAACTCTCCCAATTAATTAATTATTAAATCCTAATTTAAATAGTTATCCTATTCTAAAAGTATTATTTATTTTTCATTTTATTTATTAATTATTCCTAAACCCTATTTCTATCCTAATTTTATTTATTAATGTTAATTCTGAATTTAAAAATCCTAATTTAATTCTAACCTAATTCTAAACAATTCTTATATTAAATAATTATTCTAATCTAAGTTGTTAAATTAAGTTAAAAATACTATGTCACCTAACCCAAATAATTACTTTTACAAGTTAAGACCCTAGACAAAATATGGTGTTTACATTGGTTTCAATCAAATATCAATTTATGGGATTGATTTAGTATGTTAAATCGATTATTTATCGATTTTCAAAATTGATAATTGAACTAATTGAGTTAATTGATTTTATTAATTAATTTTTAAAATATTTTTATATATTATATTAATACAACGTAATTTACAAAATATTTTAAAGTCATATATAGAATATATCATTTGTTTTATATAATAGATATAAATAGGCTAAAAAAGCCCTTAAACCATATCAAAGAATTTTAAAAAGTTTCTATTCTTTTATTGCATCTAAATAAACCCTTAAAGTGTTTTTTTTTCTTTATGCAAGTCCTTTTTGGATGAAATCTGTTAATCATTGACATGTTGCCTTTTATAAAAAAATGTGAAAATCTAACATGGCAAAAATAAAACAGGCGGCATGACAAACCAAAAAAAAAAGAAAATAAAAATGACATCATTTTTAAGAGAAAAACTCAATTAATCATTATTTATAAAAACTAAAGGAAATTAAAAATTGAAATTCCTCAAAATTAATAACCTGATTTCTACTTGTTGGACTTGGATTAACGATCTCCCCAAAGCTGTCTTTTTTTCTCTTTCCTTAAAAATTAATATTTTGATTTTCTCTTCTCTAGATTTTTCAACTCTTTTCTATCACCTACATCTGTAACTTTTTTTTCTCGAACAAAGAAATAATTCACTTAGATTTACTCAATATCACAAAGTGTTAACATACTGGAGAGGGTGAAAGGGAGAAAAAAATAAAAACAAACTGGGTAGTCGTCATGTAGATTACATTCAAAAGATTTATCGCAATTACAATACAAATACCCTTACTTTTCATTGTAAGAACTTGCATAAGTTAAGCCTAATAAGCATTTGGCAGGGTTTTCCACCTTATCCTGTTTTTCAGCTTTATTTGATTCAAAAATTGTGTTAGCTTTAAATTGCCATATATATTTTGAAATGACAAAAACTTAAGTAAGCTTTAATGTTTTAATTCATATTGTAAATTTACCTTATCACACATGATTTTCTCAGTCCATTTTTAAGTGATCATATCAAACATTAAGACCATGATTTAATTACATATCCTTATTGGTCTTAATACTTTATAAATGTTTTGAATATTTTAGAAAATCACTTGATGAATTTTTGGACCATGTTTTCATCAGAGAAAGTCAAGAAAAACTCCCACAAAAATGCCAAAATGTTTTGGGTTGAATTAGGATCAAAGACCACATCATTTCTAACCCAAAAAGTGTAAGAAATAGCTTTTTGGAGGCATGGGATCAATCCCCTAAGGGAAGGGATCGATCCCTTCAAGGCAGAATGATCCTCAAGCCCAGATTTAACATCCTGGAAGCTTGGGATCGATCCCCAATGGAAAGGGATCGATCCCTTTGCCCGAAAATAGCCTGTAACAGCTAGTTTTTGTGAGACAACGGTCATATTCAAGTTTTGGCTCCACCCAACGGCTAGAATACATCCAAGGGACTATAAATAGAGGCTTAAAAGCTAAAGAAAGCAAGAGGAACTGCTCAGAAATTCTATTCATCATCTTCTTCATTTTCCTCAAGCCTCAACAACAAATCAAGAGCTATAAAGTCTTCATCTTCCATCATTCTCATATTCTTTGTATAGAATAGCACAAATCTTGTATATGCTTTTTCTTTGTGCTTAAACATTGTAATTACTTGCCTATCTAGAGGCCCTTCTTTGATTACGCAATTTGCAAACACAATCATTCCTTGTAAAAGGGGGGGTTTCTCTTTAGCCTAAGAAAAAGAGGGAGGTTTCTCTTTAGCCTAAGAAAAAGAGGGAGGTTTCTCTTGAGCCTAGAAAAAGAGAGAGGTTTCTCTTGAGCCTTGAAAAAGAGGGAGTGTAATACAAATTCATAGATAGTGAATTTGGGGAAAATCATTGGGAGCGTCTCAAGGAAGAAGACGTAAGCAAGGTTGTCGAACCTCTATAAATCACTTGCATAAATTTCTCTATCCTTACTCTCTTTACTTATTTGCAATTATATTTGTGTTTATTGTATTGAATCTATATTGCATAATTGAGTAGTCTAGAGAACTTAGAAAATATCAATATAGGCTAGAGAATTTACAAGAATCGAAAAACGAACTTAGGTTAGCGAAAAACCCATTCACCCCCTCTCAGTATAGCCTATAGAGCCAACAATTGGTATCAGAGCTTGGGCTCGAGATTGATTTAGACTAACCTCTATCGAGCAAAACGATCTTAAATGGCTCACTTGAATGTAGGCACATGCTTAGGAGAAGAGAGATAATCATTAGTTAGACCTCTACTCTTCAGTGGTGAGAATTATTCATATTGAAAAACTAGAATGATGTTATCTGTACAATCAAATGATTATGAAGTGTGGAGAATTATAGTGTATGGTCCTAGAATTCCCATGAAGAAAGTAGATGGAAAAGATGTCCCTAAGAGTGAGGATGAGTGGGACACAAATGACATGAGAATGGCACAATTGAATGCCAAGGCTATGCACACTCTCTTTTGTGCTTTAGGTCCCAATGAGTATAATAGAGTATCCTTATGTGAGAATGCTAAACAAATATGGGATAACTAGTCATTACACATGAAGGGACAAATCAAGTTAGAAAGACCAAAGTAGGAATGCTCACACATGATTATGAGCTATTTAGGATGAAAGAAAATGAATCCATTAGCGAAATGTTCACTAGGTTTAATGATATAATTAATGGACTTAAGGTTCTAGGCAAGGCTTATTCCAATGTTGAAATGGTAAAGAAAATTTTGAATAACTTGCCTAAGTCATGGGAGGCAAAGGTAACCGTAATAGAAGAGTCTAAGCATCCAAATAACTTGTGTCTAGATGAGCTTATGGGCTCCCTACTTACATATGAAATGAAAATGAAAAGAAATGAAGTGCCTTCAAAGAAAGTAGGGGTAGCACTTAAGTCTTCCACTCATGAGGTCCTTGAAGATGATAGTGATGATAGTGGAAATGAGGAAGAGAGGGAAATGACAATGTTTGCCAAAAGATTTAATAGGTTCATGAGAATGAAAGAAAAAGAAAATAATAGGAGACATCAAAGAGAGGAGTCAAGTAGAAGAGAAAAGGACCCTTTAGTGTGTTATGAGTATAATGAACCGGGTCATACTAAGTTAGATTGCCCCTTACTTAGGAAGGAAAAGCATAGGAAACCTAGGAAGAAAGCATTTGTGGCTGCATGGAGTGATAGTGATATCTCCGATGAGGAAAACGTAGATAATGAGGTAGCCTACACATGCTTTATGGCCATTAGTGATGATGAGGCTAGTTGTAGTTCTAGTTCTAGTGAAAATAATGATTATACCTTTATTGAACTCCAAAATGCCTTTGATGATTTAGTAAATGAATTTCAATGCATGAACTCCAAATATAAGAAAATCATTGCTAAATTAAAAATAGAAAATGAAGCCTTGACTAATACTAAGCTGGAATTTGAAAAGAAATTAGAAGAGGCTAACTTAGAGATATATGAGTTGAATGAAAAGAATACAAATTTGCATAACTCATTTACTAGGTTTTATACAGGTCAACAAAAGCTAGATCATATGTTAGAGACCCAAAGAGCTTTCTTTGACAAAGATGGGTTAGGCTATAATGCTAAACAAAAAGAAACTCGTCTTAAGAATTTCCTAGTGAGCAAAAATACTATGCATGATTTATTTCTTATATGCTCACTTTGCAATAGAATAGGACACACCTCACAAGCATGCACATATAGAAAAACCACATTTAGAGGAAGAGTAGTTAGAAAAATGTGGGTGCCAAAGCATGCAATAAATAACGATGAATTGTGCTTGAAATGGATCCCAAAAGGATCAAAAATTGTTTGCACTAACTCTCATGGACCCAAGAAAATTTGGGTACTAAAGCATGCATAAATTTGTTTGGTGTAGGAGTGTTAGAGCATGGGAATACAATGAAACAATGGGGTTTGAATGCTCTACACACCTTTATGGAGATTGCTTGTGCCAATGAGAAAAAGGAAAAGCTTGAGGATCCATCACAACAATTCTTCAAAAGATGGCTCAAGGTGGACTCAACAATTCAAGGCAAAGCATACTCAAGCAAAGGAGTTTTTGTAAGCTTAATTCCTTACTCCTTAAAACTTTTATTTGATTAAATTATTTGTGCTTTGATAATCTCTAATGCATTGTGAGTTGAATGATTGAACAAAAGGAATGATAAATGATTTTTGAGTGCTTGATGAATAGGTCTTGATACATTGGATGAAAGCCATGATTTATGATTTTGAAATGATTATTGGATTTCTACATTTTGAGCAAGTTTTTTATGTGTTGATAATGTATTTACTTGCCTCAAATGATCAAATATGTCGTTTATACAAAATGTCATGTCATGAGCAAGAATGAAGAACTTGTATGTTGGAAATTATGGCATGTTGTTCACAAGATGTATGCTTTAATGATATATGTACTTAAAATCTATGTGAACAAGTTTGTTTTGGCATATTTGTGGTTTCTAATGCTTTGGTTTTGTCAAAATGTGCTTAACTCTCAAAATGACATCCTTTGAGGCCAAAAATGCATTTTATTGTGTAAATTCTTCCAAAATTGTAAAATCTTTTGTAAAATGGTTTTTCATTCATGTTTTTCATTCATACAAGTCCAAAATCATGTTTTACAAATGTTTAAACCCTTACTTGGACTTAAAATACTCAAAAACAAAGTTTTGGTACCTCAAAGATTGGATTTTCTGTCAAAAACTGCAGAAACAAGATGAGGAATCGATCCCTCAACAAGCAGAATCGATCCCCCTTGAGCAAAATGCAGGAAATCTGCATTTTGGAGTTAAGGGGTCGATCCCCCTCCTCTAGGGATCAATCCCCCCAGGCCAAAATGACTTTTTTGCATGTTTTCAACCGAAATTGAGAAGAACTTTTCATTGTTTTGATACTTTCTCTCTTCTCAACTTAAAATTCATCGTTTTAACTTCTTTTTGATGATCTTTAAACTATGAAAATTCATTTTTCATTGATATCATGCCTCTACTCCATCAATTTGTATCATTTCCAACAAATGGTATCACTTTCAACAATCAATATCATTTTTATTGAACTCACAAGTGCAAAATCATTCTTCTTGTTGAAAACATTCATGAATTGCATAAATCTTGAAATAATCTTGAAATATATTTTCAATGAATGCTTAAACATAATTTTTGATATTTATTTCAATATATTTGAGAATTTGATGAACTTGTGCATCACGAATATTGATCATTCCTTTTGATCATCTTAGTCAAGCATGCTTATAGGATTATGTCTCTTAGCTTGACTTATCAATTCCACACTAGGTTTCATGATAATTATACATCTAGTGGATTGATTCCAAATGTAAATTCAACAATTGGTAATGGTCATTGGCCTATAATTTGTGATGGTAAATGGATCTTAAATGTTTAAATGCATGAAACTTTATCATCCATGTACTTAAATTTTTCTTATGGCCAAATTATTAAAGAACATGGGCTTTAATGAATCTTTCCTTACTCATAATTGATTAAGGACTTGAATTGGAAAATGAGCATAGGATTTTTGTACTTGAAACCATGGAAGAAAATGTGTTTGCTTGAATACCTTTATTGTTTGAATCTTCCATATGGTATAAATTTGTGAATATGAATGTGGATTAATACTTTATGATAGTGTGCTTATGTTTAATTAATCCATATGCATATTTGATGGTGTGTGATTGTGTTCTTGCATATTTAGAATGATTATTTTCTTAACATGAACACACTACACATAAATAGTGGATTCATGCAAAATATCTAAGTCAACCATTATTAACAATTGGTATTTAGATTGAAATAACAATTAGTATCATTGGCAACCATATTTTCAATAATTGGTAAGCCAAAACTAAATTGCCAATTGGTATGAGCTTTAAATTGACAATTCTTCTCATACTCTTTAGTTTGAAATGACAAATAGAGAAGAATTCATTTAGGATATTTTTGCATGAAACTCTTGTGTACTAGAATTTGTAGTTAATTGCTATATATCTTGATTCTATGCACACTCTTGCTTGAACGTGATTTATGAGCTCTTGCATATGATATGTCATCTAATTTTAGCTCATAATCATAATGTATTGTCATGCACCTTAGTTAGACTTAAGAGAACAATTGATATACTTAGGTGCTTGCTTAATTTCTTACTAATTGAGAACTTATTGCAAAATTATTTATCAACAATTGGTATAGGATCATAAGTCATATTCGCTGCATGAAAATTCCATACTCTTTGTGAATATTGACTTATTTATTTGTGCTATGAGTCCCATGTACTAACATGTTTCTTGTTGGATGGAGCATATTTTTATCTCTTCTCACATAGCCATGATTTTATGGGGAGCATATTTTTTATTATTATATTTTCCTTCTTTTTGCTATGACAAAAAGGCGGAGAAATATTAAAAGGGAGAGATATTAAGGGGAGAGATAATGGGGGAGAAATAGTTTGAAAATTTATTTTCAAAACCCATGCTTATATTAAAGGGGAGCTTTGTAAAATCCTGCTTTATTTGAGGGGGAGTATTTTATCAAAGAATTTTCAAAGCAAATTTACATTAAGTTTTGTTATATCAAAAAGGGGGAGATTATTAGCTTTAAATTGCCATATATATTTTGAAATGACAAAAACTTAAGTAAGCTTTAATGTTTTAATTCATATTGTAAATTTGCCTTATCACACATGATTTTCTCAATCCATTTTTAAGTGATCATATCAAACATTAAGACCATGATTTAATTACATATCCTTATTGGTCTTAATACTTTATAAATGTTTTGAATATTTTAGAAAATCACTTGATGAATTTTTGGACCATGTTTTCATCAAAGAAAGTCAAGAAAAACTCCCACAAAAATGCCAAAATGTTTTGGGTTGAATTAGGATCAAAGACCACATCATTTCTAACCCAAAAAGTGCAGGAAATAGCTTTCTGGAGGCATGGGATCAATCCCCTAAGGGAAGGGATCGATCCCTTCAAGGCAGAATGATCCTCAAGCCCAGATTTAACATCTTGGAAGCTTGGGATCGATCCCCAATGGAAAGGGATCGATCCCTTTGCCCGAAAATAGCCTGTAACGGCTAGTTTTTGTGAGACAACGGTCATATTCAAGTTTTGGCTCCACCCAACGGCTAGAATACATCCAAGGGACTATAAATAGAGGCTTAAAAGCTAAAGAAAGCAAGAGGAACTGCTCAAAAATTCTATTCATCATCTTCTTCATTTTCCTCAAGCCTCAACAACAAATCAAGAGCTACAAAGTCTTCATCTTCCATCATTCTCATATTCTTTGTATAAAATAGCACAAATCTTGTATAGGCTTTTTCCTTGTGCTTAAACATTGTAATCACTTGCCTATCTAGAGACCCTTCTTTGATTACACAATTTGTAAACACATTCATTCCTTGTAAAAGGGGAGATTTCTCTTTTGTCTAAGAAAAAGAGGGAGGTTTCTCTTTAGCCTAAGAAAAAGAGGGAGGTTTCTCTTGAGCCTAGAAAAAGAAAGAGGTTTCTCTTGAGCCTTGAAAAAGAGGGAGTGTAATACAAATTCAAAGATAGTGAATTTGGGGAAAATCCTTGGGAGCGTCTCAAGGTAGAGGACGTAGGCAAGGTTGCCGAACCTCTATAAATCACTTGCGTAAATTTCTCTATCCTTACTCTCTTTACTTATTTGCAATTATATTTGTGTTTATTGTATTGAATCTATATTGCATAATTGAGTAGTCTAGAGAACTTAGAAAATATCAATATAGGCTAGAGAATTTACAAGAATCGAAAAACAAACTTAAGGTTAGCGAAAAACCGATTCACCCCCCCTCTCGGTATAGCCTATAGAGCCAACAAACTGTATGCTAATTCTTGTTCTCATGGTTTGACTCTTGGGAATTGGTCATGACAGAATCATGTGAATATATATTGGATTGATTTCCATCATATGGGCTTGAAAATCTTGGGCATTTTGGTTTAACTTCGACAACCATTTTCAACAAATCTTGTTGTCTTATCCTACTCTTAGGCTTGGGTTCAACAGGAAGAGGCAAGCGAAATGGTACAGGTGAGGAATCAGCTAAACTTGCAACTTTCTTAAATACAGCAAATGATTATATCTCAATACGGTGCAAGAGCCTTTTAGCATGTGATAACCGCAAATTTTCTATTTTTGGAAATTAGTATTAAAGAAAATAGATAAGAGAAAATAAATAAATTAAAGTAAATAATAAAATTTATTTACGAGATGGGAATATCATTAAAATTCCCGAAATTAAGGAAGTGAGGAAATTGAGAAATTTAAATTTTGGATAAAATGAAAATAAAAATAAAGTCGGAGTTATGGAAAATAAGGAAAGGAGAAAATTTAATTTGGAGAATGGAAATCCAAATTAAATAAGGAAATGAAGAATAAATATGAAATGTGTTTATATAATTATATATTATATAAATGTATTTTTATACGAATACATATGTATATAAATATAACATCGTATGTATATATAAGTATATATATAATTGAAAAATGTAAATATTATTTTACATTAAAAGTTTATATGTATATATATTGTAAATACAATATATATTATAAAATAGCATTTATATAAATATATATAATTGCTATTTAAATTAAAGTATATAAATATACATATAAATCTATGAGTTATATATATAATTTTGTTAATACATAAAATATATATTTTTACATATAATATATATAGTACACTTTTATGTGTATAATATATTATATTATATGTATAATATATATAGTATATAAATTTATATGTAAATAAAAAAAGAAATAAAACAAAACAGAAACGGGAAATTGAATCTCGTTTCTGTCGAAAACGAGAGGAAGGGCCGACCCCGTCGGTCGACCAACCGGAGAGAAGGAGAGATGAGGGAGGCCGCTTCCGGTGAGGGAAGAAGAGAAAGGAAGTCGACCGGCGATGGGAAAGGACGGAAAGAAAAAGCGAAACACGGTGAAACAGAAAGGAAAAACCGGCGAACCGAGAAGGAAAGGAGAACGGAGATATGGCGGTGCTGGCCGATCCGGGCACCGCCACCGCCACTCTCGATACCGACGAAGCTTGATGAAGGTGAAAGGAGCCACCAGTGAAGGAGAATTCGACGAAGGAAGGAGAAAAGAGAGGAGGAAGGAGCCAAAAACCCACCCTTCAGATCCGGCGTCGTCGCCGGTGATGGGAAGAAACGGAGACCAGATCCGACGTCCCGGCCACTCCGGCAAGCTATGGGAGAACTGAACCGGTGGTGATGTCGACGGGAAGAGGCCAAACCGGCGGAACGACACCAAACCGGTCTGAACCGGTCCGGCCAGAGAAAGGAGAAAAGAAAAAAAAATAAAAGAAAAAGGAAAAAGAAAAAGAGAAAGAAAAGAAAAAGAAAAGAAAGAGAAAAAAAGAAAAAAAAGAAAAAAGGAAGAAAAAGCGTAAAAAGGTAGAAGTTCGGGAAATCGAAAGATTCCCGGGAATTCGGCAACCTGGAAATTTATGGAAATTCGGTAAGAAATTTCCAGAAATTAATTTTAAGTAAAATTTAATAAATTATGAAAAATTCTAAAATTTAGAATTTAAATTCTAAAAATTATTCTCGGTGATCGAGATGAGGAATCGGAAGAGATGGAGTACGGGCGTGACCAGTAAGAGGAAGTCGTCGACCCGGAAAAAGGTAAGGGATGCATGTGCAGCACTGTAAGTATATTCAGTCTGCATGTTTTAATTTTGAAATCTTTTATGAAAATATTTTATGAAATTATTATGATGAATGATTGGTTGGAAATTTGGAATGAAATACTGGCTGGAAATTATAAACTGTATTTTTCGTACAAGAGGCTAGCCAATCGGCAGCCATTATACTGTCGAAAAATTATCGAAAATTTTCGAAAAATTCTAGAAAATTTCATAAAATCATAATAAATGATTTTATTTCACAAGAAATGATTTCCAACCACGAAAATAGAGAAAATGATTATTTTTCATAAAACATGAATATAACGAAATTCATTTTAAAATATTCATGTTTACGAAATTGGCGATAATGAGATCACCGAAAATTCTCTCAATATATGAATTATAAGTGATATGAAATGGAAAATGAAAAAGGGATAAAGAGAATATTTTATAAAAGTTTTCTAAATATTCTCTCGATATATGAATTATACGTAATATGAAATGAAAGATGAAAAAGAGATAAAGTGAATATTTTACAAATATTTTCTTAAATATTCACTTGATTTATTATATAACCTTTATGGTTTTAATTATGAAATTATTATTTTTATAAATTCCATAAAGGTTTTCTGATGATGAAAAATATGGTTTTAAGACTAGTTGGCATCGTATCATGCTGATATGTGATATGTGACATGTAATATGTGATATGTGATATGTAGTCCCGGCCAACAACTGATCAGTGATCCGTCGAGGACAATTATAGACTATGGTTATAGATCTGACATGATTATTTATACCCTTCAGGGTCTATAGTATGATATGAGTAACGACCCAGTGGACGGGCTGGGCGTGTGTGCCTAAGTCTCCATATATGATATGTTTTAAATGAAAACGTTTTATGTGATATGTGATATGTGAAATGTAAATGTTTTACATGATATGTGATATGTAAAATGAAATGATTTATAGCACTTTTATAAAATGCTTATTTCAGTACAACGAGATGATTTTCAAATGATATGTAATATGAACATGTGATATGGTTTCAGAAGGACAAAGGAGAAAATTAAATCTAATATTCTTATTTTAATTTTTAAATTGAATATTAGATTTAAATAATTTATATGTTATAAAAAAAAGTTTAATAGCTTATTTTGCTATTTTAAAGTACTGTACTGATTATGATTGTACAGTAAAATATGAAAAGAGTTTAAATGAGAATGATGATGATTTAACTAATATTCTTTTCAAAGAATATATGAATATTAGTTACTTTATTTAAATGCTTTATTTTATAAAAGCATTATTTTGAAAAGAATATGGAAATGATATGAAATGAAAAGGTAAAAGGATATAAATTTCAAACGAAAAGAAATTTATTACTCTCTACAGTTGCTTCTAGGTTCCGGGACAAGATAGGTATTTCAAAATACCTACCTTACTCCATCCGGATCCCTAGCCGACTGTAGTATCCTTCCTACATGCGAGCTTAGAGCCCCATAGGAAAAATGAAAAAGATTTTCAGCATATAAGAAGTTGAATATCAAGTATGCATATAATTCCCTTACTGAGCCGTGCTTTGCTCACCCCTTAATATTAACATTTCAGGTTTTCGAGGACTAAGAGTCTGACATCTAAAGGACTTCGGTTGTGCATTTGGGGACAATGCGACAGCTCCACTTATGACATGAGGTATGATCATTTATTTTCCGTATTTAGACATTTTCACAGTACTATTTTCTTATGAAGTAAGATAGGGGATGTATTTTATATTATAATTTAATATGAAATTGTTAATATGTAAAAGAAAAGTAAAGTATCGCAGACAGCCCAACCATATAAGATGTATAGAATAAGGTGAAAAATAGGGTCACGGGCTGTGACATAGCATCCTCCTCAACTTCTATCTGCTCTTCGAGATTGAGCAAATCATCATCGTCCAAAGGGCCTTGCCCATGAAGGTAGCCTCCACGCTCTTTAGCAACCTGTTGCTTTTGCTTGTATCAAAAGCCCTATGGGAGAAGCCAAGATCCCTTGGCAACCATACGCTGGAAAGCAATATCTTCGTTGTTCAGTTTGTCCTTCACTTTTCCCTACTTCCTATCTTTGAGGTCGCTCAAATTGGTGCACTCACGAACTTCTCTCCCTGTTATTTTTGCCATGTCGAATTTTCACATGCCCTATAAAAGCCAACATGTCAATGGTTTAACAGAAATCTGTGTCAACTGACAGATTTCTTCCAAAAAGGACTTGTACACAGAAAAATCAAACTTTAAAAACTTATTTAGGTGCAATAAAAGGATAGGGGTTTTTTAGATTCTTGGATATAGTTTAAGGGCTTTTTTAGCCTTTTAGCCATATAAATATAAAATTAGTTCAAAGTAAAAAATATATGTAAGAAAATCAATACAGACAAATATACACAAGATCTCATGTTCAATCATCAAGAAAGAATAATACGGAAGCATACCTGAAACCATTAGAATTAATTTCTTGGGGTTAGTAGTCTTCTACATCAAACCTTTGAGACTATTTGTATCTCACTCTGTGATGGGATATAAGAATGAAAATTATGTTACATTTCGACTGGTGACCATAACCTATTTATACCCGTAATATATTTTATTTTATTTTGGCCCATCATAAAAATAAAATAAAATATTGAGTCTCTACACATTGCAAAGCCCATACTAAATGAGATGCCCTGAAGTTTAATAACTCAAAATTTATATGATCACTTTTAATTGGATTAAACACATCAGATAGCTTGTAATGTACAATTAATTGATATATGTAGGCCCACTTAAAGAATTTTCCAACAATCTCCCACTTGGGCTACATATGTCACATGATAATTGTACATTTAAAATAACTTTAAGAGCTCTAAACTTGTTATCTTCACATAGTAACATCTCTAAACAATGTAGTCCATCAATTACACTAACCTAGGATCAAAGTGATCTTTGTTACATATATTTTATAACTAAACCCATCAATGGTCACGTATATTAACATAATCAACGACATAGATCAAGTATGAATATGTAGCATGAAAATTACGTACAACATGATCCCTTAAACATGCGTATTTCCAATTGGTCCTACTTTTAAAAATTTTATGCTCAACTGCAATTTGAAAGAATAAAACTTTATTTCAGAGTTTCAACAGTAACAACAATACTTTAGTCTGATCAGAAGAATGTCTAAATAACAAATGAATATAAATAAAACAAACTCCCATTATACAAGCATATCATCAAGATAAACCATACTCATACAAGCTACATGCTCATGAAATACCTTAGGTGGTACACCCTTAATAAGCAGATTCGTAATCATTGAGTTTGTACTTATATACTCAATAGATATCTGAAGACTTTAAACTCTCTCCTTAACAATAAGAAACTTGATATCAATATGCTTTTACTTCGACGAGCTTCTGTTGTTCTTAGAATAAACTTTGCTGTTTATTATCACAATAAACTTTCAATGGTCTCTTAATACCATTGATAATGCATAGTGTAGTGATAAAATTCCATAATCATGTTATCTGGTTCGATGCCTCATAGCAAGCTATAAACTCTGTTTCCATAGTGGAAGAAGCTATGAGTGACTGCTTCACACTCTTCCAAGATACAGCTCCTCCAGCTAACATGAAAACATAACCATAAGTAGATCTTCTGCTATCAAGGCAATCGAAAAAATCGGAGTCTGATTACCTAATGATCTCTAAATGATCTAACCTCTGATATATGAGCATGTGATCATTAGCTCTCTGAAGATACCACATAACCTTTTTTACTGCTTTCCAATGATCCATTCCAAGGTTACTTAAATATCTGCCAAGCATACCAACTATGTATGCAATATCCGTATGCGTACAAACTTGGGCATATATGAGACTCCCAACTGCTGTAACAAAACAATCTTCCCCATCTCTTCCTTTTCAATCTTATTTCTTGGCATTGAAGCAAACTAAATTTATCACCCTTAGCAATAGGCGTGTCTCTTGATGCACAATTCTTAATGTCAAATCTACTAAGCACCTTATCGATATATGCCTTTTGTGATAAGCCAAGTATACCATGAGAACTATCTCAGTGGATCTGTATGCCCAACACAAATGATGCATTCCCAAGATCTTTCATCTCAAATTTATTCGAAAGAAATCAGTTGGTCTCATTAAATAGGCCTATATCGCTGTTTGCCAGCAGGATGTCATCGACATATAACACCAGAAGAATAAAATTACTCCCATTGATCTTGTGATATATACATTAATCAATAGTATTCTCTTTAAAACCAAAAGAGACGATCACTTGATCAAATTTCCGATACCATTGACGGAATGTTTGCTTTAAACCATAGATGTATTTTTTTTTAATTTGCATATTAGATGTTTTGATTCATCCAACACAAAATTTTCTTGTTACACCATATAAAATGTTTCTTCAATGTCACCATTAAGAAACACCGTCTTTATATCCATCTGATGTAGCTCCAAATTATAATGAGCTACAAGTGCTATAATGATTCTAAAAGAGTCTTTCAATGAAACTAGAGAAAAAGTCTCTTTATAATCAATGCCTTCCTTTTGAGTGAAACCTTTGGCAACTAGACGTGCTTTATATCTTTCGACATTACCTTTCGAATCCCGTTTGGTTTTGAAAATCAATTTACAACCAATCAGTTTCACTCCTTTAAGTAATTCGACACAATCCCAAACGTTGTTATCTTCCATTGATTTCATCTCATCTTTCATAGCCTTTATCCATTTATGAGAGTGAACACTCTGTTTAGCTTGACTAAAAGATTTTAGATCATCTTCTAGTCCTATATTAAACCCGTGTTCTTAGAGATATACGATATAATCATCAGGAATCACCGATCTCCTCTATCTAAAGGATCTCTTTAATGGCACTTTCAATTGAGGTTGTTGTTGCTTCTCCAATTGAATAGGAGCAGGTTCTTCGATATGAGTAGGAGGTAACTCAGGAACGTCTTGATAATCCAAATTTGCATCTTGAATAATGTCAAACATAATTGTTTGATAATTTTCAATTGCAATTATAGGAACTGTAACATGTTTTTTCCACAAAGACGAAGTTCCTAAGATTAGCACTCTCACCACAGTCAACATTTTCAATGAACTTAGCATTCCCCATTTGGAAAAAAGATTTATTTAAGGGATCATAAAGCTTGAATAATCTCGATCTTTTTTAGTATTCAACAAAGGAGCAGCTTATTATTCTTAAGTCCAATTTCGTTTCATTAGGCTTGTATGGCCTAGCATCAACTAGATAACCCCAAATATGTAAGTGCCTAATACTAGGTTTCCTGTCTGCCCATAACTCATATGGGGTTGTAGCCTGCTTTGCTTG
This sequence comes from Heritiera fomes, assembly GCA_032173925.1. NCBI lineage: Eukaryota > Viridiplantae > Streptophyta > Magnoliopsida > Malvales > Malvaceae > Heritiera > Heritiera fomes. The sequence continues at coordinate 9,271,641 of JAPDPM010000014.1, read as the reverse complement.
GAACTTGATTAAGAATGTACATGGCAGTCTTTAATGTTTCTCCCTAAAGTGACGCTAGCAAAGAAGAACAACTAATCATACTTCTAACCATATCCTTTAGGGTTCTATTTCATCTCTTAGCTACATATTTAGTAGAATGTGGAATCATTTCTCAGTACACTATGTAGAAGACTCGAAGTCTAATGATTGAGACTTCTCATGAATCAAGTATAGGTACCCATAACGAGAATAATTGTCTATGAAAGTAATAAAATATTGTTGACCATTCTAAGAAGCTATAGGAAATAGACCATAAATATCAGTATAAATTAAATCCAAGACATTTAAACTCCTGTTAGCACCAGTTTCCTTGATAATTGTTTATTTTCCCTTAATACATTCAACATAGATTTTTAAAGTCTGAAAAATCAAAGGAATCGAGAATTCCTTCTAACACAAGCCTCTTTATTCTTTGTTTAGAAATATGTACTAAATGCATGTGCCCTAACATGGAAGTATTTTCATTAATTAATTTGCGCTTTGTACCACAATTACTTATATGCAAGGATTCATTAATGTGTGAGGCATAAAGGTCTAATTATCAACCAAAGAACCTGTACCAATAAGATTTGAATATTGAAACAAACTAAACTTTCCATTTCCAAATAAACAAGAATATCCCGATTTGCCTAAATAAGAAACAAAAATCAAATTTCATCTAAATGACAGTACATAAAAAGTCTTATTCAAATCTAAATAGTAACTTGATCCTAACTTTAATCTAAATAGACCAATAGCTTCAACAGGAGCCTTTTCACCATTTCCTACTTAGATGAATCTTTCAGCATCAGTTATCTTTCTGCTCCTTAGACAACCTTGCATTGTCACACTTATGTGAGTAGTTGCACTCGTATATATCCACCAAGTGTGATTGGGTACTAAAGCCAAATTAACTTCAAAACAAACAAAGTTGAAAAGTTTATCCTTTTTGGCAAGCCATTTTTCATACTTGAAACAATCTTTCTTCGTATAACCATCTTTACGGCAAAAGAAACAAGTAATCACCTTATGTTGTTTCTGTTGCCCCTTAGGCTATAAAGTTCCGGTGTTTGTAGTGCCTCTCCTATATTGATCCTTTTCCTCTTTCTATTAGTAGCATTGTCATTGGAAGAAGATGCTAACTGAGCATTTTCTATCTTCTCTTGTTTCAACCTCTCTTCTGCTCGCACACACTTGGCAATGAGCTCATTAAAAGTCCATTTCTCCTTTTAAGTGTTATAACTTATCTTAAAAGAACTAAATTGTGCAGGAAGAGATATTGAGACCAAGTTCACAAAAATGTCCTCAAACAACTCTAACTTTAATGCCTTTAGTCTTGTAACAAGATTAGACATTTCCATAATGTATTCTCTTATGTTTCCTTCACCACTATACCAAATTGAAAGAAGCTTGGATAGGATGGTGCTTGTTTTGACCTTTTCATTTGTAGTGAATCTATCTACGATTTGCTGTATGAAACTTTTATTTCTTCCTCGAGCATTGCACCCTTGATGGCATATGGATTGAGTGCTTCATGATCATCAGACTCATGCGGTTTGAATGCTCCCATTTTTTTTAAAATGCCCTTTCACAGCTGTACTATTATCAGTAAGAGCGAGAGGTTTGTCTGACCTGATCGCATAGTCTAGATCTATACACCAAAGCACAATAGTAATATGCTCCTTCCATTTCTTAAAGTTAGTGCCATTAAGCACCAAAATATTATTCAGATTGGCAGATATAAAAGAAGCATTTACTGTAAGAAAATGATTAAAAATACAGTCATTTAAATTCCTTAATAACAACCTTAATTTTCAAAATAAATTAATTAACATAAAAGATGTCACTTTGGTGGTGTTTTATATCAATTTAATTTATTTTGAACTTTATTTTTAACAAATTATGCACATATACAAAATATTGAGAGTACACAAATATATTTACATTACTAGGGAGAGTGAGTAATGCTAATCAACTCAGAATATCATGAAATATTTTATCGGGAAATAAAATGTCAAAAAAATATGTGCATATTACATCAAATCACAAAAATTATCATAAATATTAAATAATAAATATTTAATAGTTTCAAAAAATTTCAGAAAAATTACAAAAAATATAGGACATAAAATTCTAGGCTAGATTGGAAAAATTGGTGGCCGAATAGCCACCAGAGCTAGACATGTGCACCCCACGTGCCACCCTGTGCGTGTGGGGAAGTGATCCCACACAAGATTTGGCCTTCTTCAACCTCCAACCAGTCTAGAACAGACCTAATCGATTTTTTCGTCTCTTCTCTTTAATATCGACCCTTTTGGATCGATTTTTACCAAAATTGAAGATGTAATCATGAAAGTAAGTGTTTATTCTACAAAACCATGTGAAAACCGAATGAAAACATCAAAGATTTGTGTTTAATTAGATCAAAAAGGGTTCAATAAAACTCCATGAAAAACCTCAAACCTTTTTCTCGTTTTCTTTCAACTTGAACCAAAAATTTATTAAAATTGTAACTTTGTTCAATCATATAAGTTACAAGAAGCAATTAACATTTATCAATTTGAATCAAAACATATAAAATATAATTTTTTTTGGTTGAATTTAATTTCGGGATTTAAAAACTTAAAAGATAAATTACTTGAATCATGAAACAAATTTCAGAAAATTGTTTACATGATTTTAATCTTTATTTCATAGAGGATAAAAGCCCTAAGGTTTCAAACAAAAAATTTTAATTCTTAATGATTAAACATGAACAGGCTCTTGATGCCACTTGTAGGAAAATCAATACAGACAAACATACACAAGATTTCATGTTTAATCATCAAGAAAGAATAATATTAAAGCGTACTTGAATCAATTGGAATTGATTTCTTAGGGTTGGTAGTCTTCCACGTCTAAACTTTTGAGAGAATCTGTATCTCACTCTGTGATAGGATATAAAAACGAGAATTATATTATGTTTAGACTAAGAACCATAACCTGTTTATACCTATAGTATATTTTATTTTATTTTAATCCATTATAAAAAAATATTGGGTCTTTATACATTGTAAATCTCATACTAAATGAGATGCCCTGAAGTCCAATAACTCAAAATTTATATAATCACTTTTAAATGAACTAAATACATCAGATAGCCTGTAATGTACAATTAATTAATATATGCAGGCTTACTTAAAGAATTTCCCAACAATATAAACTATATATTTTTTGGATTATAATACAATATAGTGTCAGTAAGGTTTTTAAATTCTATAAGCTCATACTAAATGAGATGCCCTGAAGTCCAATAACTTAAAATTTATATAATCACTTTTAAAATAACCAAATACATTAAATAGCCTGTAATGTACAATTAATTAATATATGCAGACCCACTTAAAGAATTTCCCAACAATATAAATTATATATTTTTTGGATTATAATACAATATAGTGTCAGTAAGGTTTTTAAATTCTATAAGCGCGGTTAAGATTATAACACATAATCTCACTTTATTTTTTTTATTTTTTTCTTAGACAGTATGTGTTATCATCGTAGCTCTACTTTTGAAGTTTAAAAACTCCATAAACAATATATTAGAAAATAATCCATATTTTAATGATTAAAACTGAACTAATCTATCGATTTAAATCGGTTTTGATTATTTCATTTTATCATTTTAGTTCGAGTCAATTCAATCAATTATTTCAAATAAAATCAATTAATTTTGTTTTTGAATTTTCAAAATCGAGCCAATCGAACCGATTGAAGGCTCTTCTCTAATTTCTACCCGAAACTATAAATATAATAGTCTCTTAGTTTGTATTTTTGTTCATAATTGATTTATTGAGAAAAATTAATTTTATCCATAAAAAAAAGATTAAGAACAAATACAACCTAATTGTACTATCATTATTAATGTTTTTTAATATAAAAAGCAGTCAAAATATGAAAATTAACATCAACCATAATAAAATTTGAGAGTATTAGATGTTTAAAATCGAAAAGGAAATGTAAATTTGAGATCCTTAAAATAAAAAAATTCTAAAAAAAACATTTTTTTCTTAAAAAAAAAAAGAGAATAATGAGGTAGAAATGATTCGCCCTCCGATTCCCTCGTACGTTTTTGTCTGGCTTAAAGAGAAACATAAACGCATGACATTGTACCGTTAAAAAAGATATTGTCTTCCACTCCTTTTTTTTTTTTCAAATTGCTCCGTATTATCCTAACCAAAAAGCAAGAAATTAAGGAGGAAAACTTATACTAAAAAAATAAATTTAAAATGTATATCATCAACATCTTACTAGTATTAATGAGACAAATTTTGTCCTATATAATTATCTTATTTTAAAAAGTATATAATCAAGTTGGCATTTTATAAGAAGACATCATTTAAGAGAGATGATAGAAATATGAAAATAGATGAAATTTTACTTATAATTATTAGGATAAAGCTAACAACTTTTTAACCGAGTAGTTAATGATAACTTATGTCATATTACAAAATTTGAAATCGAAACCAAGCAATCTCATTATCATCTCCGATTACTAAATATTTCCCCTGATGTTTAAGTATCAAAAATTAAATATCAGAGATCACATTTAGTCTGTTTCTAATTGCAAGGTATTTTTATGTAATGTACCCCAATTATTATGTTTTAAAATTTAACTTGAAAGTAAAAAAAGGATAATATATATACACACATATACATATATATTACTAGTGTATTTAGTAAATATTATTTGATAGAGTTAAAAAAAATAAAGAAGAAAAAATAAAAATTACATTATTTTTCATTAAAGGCCTTTCGCGAGTCGAAATAAAACGATAAAATGATAAAATCTAGAAAACGAAAGGTAATTCTGTAATTTTGTAACACTTGATTTATACTTCTTTTACTATATTTCTCTAATTTCTTTAATTATAAAATGATTTATTTTAAAAATAATCTTTTCAACTTTCTATTCACCCTTTCAGTTCTGTACTTTCACTTATCATGCTAAATCTTAGAGAATTTAAATTTTAAGTTAATAGCTTACATTATGCGTGAAAAATAGGTGAACAATGTAATGCACAAATAAATTTTGATTTTTTATTACAAATAAAATTTTAATTAGACACAACTTATATTTTTTTTTTCATCTTGCTAAGAATTCATTAGGGTGCTAATGAGTTATTGATTTAGCCGTAAGAAGGATTTTTTTATTTTTGAAATTTCTAATCTATTATGGAATCTTTAACTCTTAATTTATTTAACTCACTTGAAAGGATATTATGTGTCTAAATCTTTTCAGTCATAATTTTCAAGAGTCTATTCAATATACATGTCATCTCGGCTACTGCTTGGTGTAAAAAAAATCTTGAAAATTTGAAATTCAAGATTTAACTCTATTATGTGTCACTTTGATTAAAATTTTATGTTAGTTTTGTTTAATTATGTGGTGATTTATTTATTTATTTGTATAATTATAATTTCTTTTATACTTATAACTTTGTAAGAAATTCCTCATATTTACTATTCATAGTCTATATCCAAAATTGCTAATTTATTTTTTTGATTAAAAAAAAAAAGAAGGAACGAGTATTTATAGTATATGAATGTTTAATATTATTTATAAATCAAATTAGTGCTTGTTACACAAACTTTCATTGTCGAATGCGATCCCTTATTAGCTTACAAATTCTTTAATTGATTCAGTTTGAATTTTATTTGTTCAAAGATGATCCAATTAATTATTGAATATGACATATATTCTAGAATTCAACCCCTAACACTAAGTCTTAATCTCTGGTCCTTCTAATTCACAGATAAAGACTAAAATAAAATAGTTTATTTTCCATTTTTACATTTCTTTTACATCACTTGACAATTATTTTATTGCTTTCACATATAATAAAATTGTTTTTATAACCCAAAAATTGACTTTTTCTCATTCTACAATTCTTGTAGGTCAAGTGGTCAAATTGCCCAATGCCCATCCACTCCTCACTCTTGTACGGTTTTATAAAAAATTTAATAGATATATATATAATATTATTTCATTCACAACCACGATCAGTGAAATTTTTATATTTTATTAAAGATATTAAGATACACATATTTCTTTAGATATAATAAGAATTAGTATAATAAAAAAATTACACATTGCAATTTTATCACAGTTTATGAAATTCAAAAATTAAAATAAATAAAAATAAACTCTTAAAAATAAAAAAATAAAAATTATAATTTATTTGGGATTAATAAAATTTTTTGTACATTTGAGTTAGAATCTAAAATTAGATTTTTTTATAAGAAAGTAATAAAACTATTATTATAATTAATTACATCAAAATTATATATAATAGTGTTTAAGAAAATGAACTTATAAAATCAAAACCCTGCTTGTATATATTTGATTATTATCATTGAAATTTTTATAGAATTATTATGAGGATAATTATTCAAGATAACGTCAGTAGAATTCTTTAACTTCATAAATTAAGTTAAAATGATGATATATGTCCTATTTTATTTATTTTTATTTTTTTAATATTTTTAAATAACATGTGTCATCATCTTAATATCGATTGTGGAATAAAAAATTACGCTAACGATATATTATATATTAATTCTTATTATATATAAATATATATAATATTAAGAAACTCCTTATATCCAACAAATGGTAAGTGAAATGAATTCATTATCAAGATGAATGTAAGCCAATCAAGAAGAAGGGCCACGCAAATAGGGCACAAATATTGACTAAAGTTTGTGGTCTAAGTAGACACGATACTTCTCTCACAAACAGTGCTTCCGGCTCCTGCCTACCAAAAACAACGACATCAGTATTATTATAAATGGTCCCAATTCGAATGCACTAAAGTTAAGCCCATACGTCACTTCCATGACGTCATCAATAGAAACTTGACACGTGGCTCCACATAAGCAGCTTCGTTGCATACCTCCAGGAAAGTGTACATGAAAGAGCACAAAATTTATAAAAAAAAAAAAGGAGAGATAATTCTTATTATATAATTTTCGATATTTAAAATTATTTGTAAATAAATGTATAAAATGGTTGCATCTATGTCTAGCTGTTTCCCTTCCAACACACCATCAAAGACCAAAGTCGAGCCTTCCTTAGAAATGGACTTCTCTCTTGAGAGCTCAAACCCTAACCCTAATCTCAACCCTAATTTCCCCTTCTTCCCTAAGAACTTCGATCCCATGACGGAGTTCGAGCTGTCGGATTATCTTACGCTCGACGATAGCGTCGGCTTTGAGGAAGATGCGTCGCAAAATATGGCATCATGGGAGAAGGGCGTGGGAGGCACCAGTGAAATTAGTGGTGCAATATCAAATAATAATAACATGCAAGTGATCATTTAAGCTCCTCGATGAGATTTTTCTCTTCTTTTTTCGCCTTTTTCTTGAAAACCCATAAAAAGAAGTAAATAAATTAAAGAAAAACTAATGGTTATCATTAGTTTTATTTTTTTTTTAAATAATGGGTTTTCTTATTTATTGTTTTGCTTTAAAATTTGTAGAAAATGCCAAAGTGGAGCGAGGAAAAACAAGTTGGAAGGGGAGCATCGAATTGCATTTAGAACAAAATCAGAAATGGAAGTTATGGATGACGGATACAAATGGAGGAAATATGGGAAAAAATCGGTGAAAAACAGCCCGAATCCGAGGTAAATCCAGTACAAATTGTTAAGAACAAGTTACTTTGATTTTGGGTTTATATTATTTCATGAAATGATATACAACATTTGATATGAATAATTTACTTCCCTGTTGTTAGAACCACCAGATCTCATCATGGTTTCAATATTGAGCGGACCCCATACTTTTTTATACATCCAGGATTCTATGCTGGTTATTTCATATATTATATGTATTTCCAACTTCATAATAACCTAATTTTCTCACATTTCTTCATCATGATCATTTGGAAATTAATTATATAATTCAACTATGCACACAACCCATGTCTCAGACGATGTATTTGGATGATTAAAATCAGCTGCATGTTGGATTATGATATTATTTTAGTTTTTAATTTTTTAAATAGTTTATAGCTATATGTTAATTAGCATACACTTTTTTTGTTTTTCTCATTTGTTTTTCTTCAATTATATTAAATTTAAACTCAATAATTAATACACGTTTCATGTTAAATGATTAAATTTATAACTCCCGTATCTTTCTCACTCTATCCATTCTTTCTTGATCCAAAGCACATAGTTATGCACTTAAATCGGTGCTAAACCATCTTTAGTTTTAGAAAAAACCATGGGAAGGAAGATTGGATTGGTACCGTATAATTTAACACACAGATGACTCAAACCCATGACACACCATAGAGTAGATATAGTAGCAGATTATATCCGAAAAGGGGGGGACAAGAGTGGGACGCCCCATAAGCCAATTACATTTATCAATAGCCATCATCCATGACGTAGACTGCAAGGCCAGAGACAGCTGACTGCTTTGCCCAAAGCGAAACCATAGCCATGCATCTGGTGGCAGGCTGCGCAACTAGTGCGGCACGCCACCATCTCTCTCGTACTGCTACAAATATCTTTGCATTTAGTTCTTAGGTAGAAGTTATATGGCTAGACAGATTGAGGTTTCAGGCCTTTCAACAACCATTCTTTCTTTTCTGGTAGATGGTGCCATGAAAGCGTGCACGGCGTTAAATAATATCCTGGAACTATTCTTACATAAATAATTATCAAAGATTTTATTATAATTAAAACTTTTAGAATTTTATCAACATATAAGTTATAACACCGAGTTGGCCTCAATCTAGTTTCATGGGGAGTCTAGCTATATTGAAAGTTTGATACTTGAGAAAACTTCCGGTTGAAGAATAGGGGCTTAATATTGTTTAAGTGCATATTAGGGGCCTGGGTTTCAGAGGCGTCTTTGTTAAGACTTAAGTGCAAGAGGGGGAAGCTCCAATACTAAGCTAAAACCATTATAACTAAGAGAATGTGGGCATCTCTGCGATAAGAACTTATGCTGTGGTATGAATGAAATTGGAGTGAAGAGGGTGGCTGGCTGTGTGAGGCCTTAGGCTCAGTTTGGTTGCCCGGTGGCAACCAGTGAGATCAGTCCACAAGCTAAAAGACAAAATTTTGGGAGGGTAAATTACTCTCTCACCCTTGCTTTTTTATTTTTTATTATTTTATTAAAAAAGTTTATATCTATTATGATCATTTTATTATTTTAATTTCACTAGAATCAATCGTACCGTCTATTTAAACTAATTCTTAGTAGAATACTCGAGAGCTTCTCTCAAAAAATAAATGCATAGTGTTGAATAAGGACCACTTGAAAGCTAATGCTTTGCTGCGACTAAAACTTTCATAGTTCAATATAGGTATGGGTGCATTGCCTCTTGAAGAATGCTAGTGATAATTACTTTTATAATTATATTTTAATACTTTTCATCTTATTAGATTATATTACTTTCTAATTTTACACAAAGACCAATTACTTATTATTACAAGTTACTTGAAAAGTATTTTTTAATATCACATGCTTTAACTTTTCACTTCTCACATGGATAACTCATCTTCACATAAAATTAAAAAATGATGTAACTCAATAAAATAAAAGGGTAATTATTACATACACTGACAGTGGAGTTTTTTTATCCCACAATCAGCGTTAAGATCGTAACACATGTCCTGTTTTATTTATTTTAATATTTTTATAAGACACATGTCATGATCTTAACGCTGCTTGTGGAGTAAAAAAACTCCACTGTCAGTGTATGTAATAATTATCCAAAATAAAAAGTGTTGAAATGTGACTGTAAAAATGATTACTGCTAGCATTCCTCTTGCCCCTACCTACAATCTATATAGTTTAATTTGTTGTCTTACATTATGGAGTGTCAAACCCTTTTTTTTTGTTTCTGTTATAAAAAAAATCAAACTTAATTATTCTAGCAATAAATATATACATCTATGAATTCTCGAACATCATTCAACTTAAAATTTTGAGTTGATGAGATGAAAAGCTAAAGCAATATATCAATCCTTCCCCTATTTATATATGCTTTCATTTATCAATTATTAACATGTGAGATTGAAGTGAATCATACATGATCAGATAAATAACTTATGAAAATTACTAGTGCCCATCAAAACACAATGTGCTTCCATGTTGGAACATTAATTAGTTATATATAGCTAATAATATAACTACTGATAATCAAAACTCTCTTGGCTCTCAAAGTATTCTAATGATAAGCGGAACTCTTTTGAATTTATAATTTCAGATTATAGATGAAAAACAACTACCCCTTACATGATCCAAAATCATCTATATGTATTGAAAAACAAATTTATAAATATGGCTATGAATTTATATGTTAGTTATGTATTCCCCAATTGTTTTCATGGTTGATCATGATTGGGCTCATCAGCTGATAATGTGTATATATGCAGGAATTATTATAAATGTTCCAGTGGGGGATGTAATGTGAAGAAGAGGATAGAAAGGGACGGAGATGACAAAAGTTTTGTAATAACTACCTATGAAGGTGTTCACAACCATGAGAGCCCATACACGGTTTACTATAGCCAAATGCCGCCGCTTATGACTCCTAATCCTTGGCCCTCGCAAGCCTCTTCTCCCTCTTCTTCTTCTACATGAAAAAACATTCTTAATCAGAAGCTTCTGCTTCTCCTTGTTATGTCGCTTAACTGTGGCCAGCTGCCTGAAACATAATTTACATGATTATATGTGTATTATATACATACTATTAAATGCTTTTCAGAGAGAATAGTTTACACTAATTTTTCCACTGTGCTTTTTTCCGGGCTGGACTGTTAAAATCCAGCCCGCCCGAGAGAGACTCACTCACCCCCTCCAAAGCCCACTTTAGACCTGACTAAAAGGGGCCGTGCCAAGCTAGTGGATTCACTTTCAGTCTTCTGTTGCTGCTGTCGTTGTCCTTAGAACAATTTAATTTCTTTGTTATCAGAACTACTTTAAGAATATATTTTTTCTTTTAGAAAAGCAGCCACGCAGTTATGAACGATGCTTCATACAAAGGTTCGGATGAATTCAAAATAGAATCTACTTAAATATCAAATTCCAGTATTGCCAAGTCTTGGGTTTGTATGTTACATGTCCATTTACATGTATACTTTTTAGTTTTTAGTGATAAACATTTGTTCATTAACATGTTGGGCAGACTCAGATCATAAGCCCGCTGATTTAAGCTCTAGTCGGCCTGCATTAATTATACCTTAATTCCGACTGACTTGACATGGATAAGTATGGAGTTGGTCGTCGGAAACTGGAAAGGACATGGCCCCAATTCCCATTCCCGACAGTGTCTTTTCTGTTTTCTTAGAACAAAAAACAATAACTTCTGCTTTGTCCTTGGAAGATTGTTGAGAGAAGTAGGATATGGGAGTATGATAAGCAGGGTATATTTTCCATAAAGAAAGTTACTGACAATGTCTATGTGGCTTATGAGGAATGGTGTGGTCTTTGAGAATAAGAAGCTTAATATCCAAAGACCGGTAACCACTTGGGTGCCTCCCCCTGAAGGCTTTCTAAAATTTAATGTGGATGGCTCACTTAAAGAAAGTTCAGGAAAGGGTGGTTGTGGTGGAGTGTTGACAGACCATAAAGGGATTATCGAAGCTATTTTCTCAGGGCTTTTAGAGGCGGTTGATTCCAGAATGGCTGAGTTATTAGCTATTAAGTTTGCTCTGGAATTTCTTGTCATGCTGGTGGAAGATTGATCATTTGAATCTGGTTCAACTATTGCTGTTAACTGGTGTAAGAAAAAGGAGTCCAGACCTTGGAAGTTGTGGGGCATTTTTCTGGCTATTGATGGCCTGGTTAATAGTTGTGAAGTCAAGTGGCAGATCATATTCAGAGAGGCCGATGGCTTGGCTAATGCTTTAGCTAGAGCTGCAGGTGGCGCAGGGATGAGATGTCCTAGGCATGGTGGTAAAGTTTTAGGTTTTGTTATCTGTTCTAATATTGATTGTGGTACTCTGTTTTCTAGACAGCTCTTCCAACAACAACAAAGAAAAAAAGAAAAAAAACTAAATACAAAAATATGTAAAATTATTTTTTACTTTTTTTAAAAAATATTTTTTATTATTTTATTAAAACTATTTTTAATTAATAGTTTTTTTTTTTAATTTCACCGGAGTCCAAATTAGCCTAAAGTCCTTTGATGCTTTCTTTATTCATAAAAAGTACGAAGAGGAATAAAAAAATTGAACTTTAATTTTAATTTTTTTTAAAAAAATAAAAATCATTAAATCAATCTTTAGCGGTTAAAGTCTCTTACTACTTTGATGTGCTTTTTGTTTTACTTTGACGAATGTTCTGATGTGATCTATGTGTAGCTCCGCCAAATCCGTAACCCCTGTTGTTTCGTTAATACAATTATTGTTCTAGAAAAAATATAAAAAAGAAAAAAGGGAAGTAGGATATTTGTTACCCTTTTTATTGGGTTTTTGCTTGCTGATTATGGATCTGTTTGGCCTAATTAGAATTGTTGTAAAAAGTACTATTTGAGTAAAGTTTTTTTAAAAGTACTGTTAAAAGAAATTAAATCAGTGTTTGACAAACTTAGTATAAAAATATTGTAGAATGTTGAAAACTATTTTATAGAATATTAAAAACTATTTACTAAAATTTTTGTATATTTTTTATAAATGAAAAAATAAAATAATAAACTTTATTAAATTAAATCACAAGTTTTTAAGTGAAAAAAAATAAAACTAAATAAAAATTTTTGTTAATTAAAATTATACAAATAAAATAAATATAAAAATGATACAAATAAATAAATTATTGTAAAATAATATAAATCATTTTTTAGAATTTTATAAATTATTGAAAAACAAAGTAAAAATATAAAAATTTTACTAAATACATATTATTAATAGTAGCACTTTTTGGAAAAAACTTCAATTTATAGTTTCATCAAAAAGTTCAAATCTACTTTTTGTATAAATTAAAATTTTTAAAAATTTAAAAATCAAATACTTAACTTCTGCTTATAAAATAGATAAATTTTTCTATAAGCTAAACAACCTACCTTAAGCACTGCTTTGTAAGCAAGAGTGTTGATACAAATTTTTTGTTTGCTTGTGGGCCTCGCTCGCCACTTCTTCCGCCTTTTCATTTTCTCAATAAGTCTAACCATTCTGCTATTCTATCAAAACCATTTCATTCTTTGAAGGTCTCAGTTACTTCTTATTATCAGTAGAAGGCATAATCTAATAGAATACAAGAATACATTATGTTTGGTACATAAGATGATGGATAAGATAAGATAGAACAATAATTATCATATTTTATGACTGGTGCATATGTAAAAAGGAAGATTGGATTTTAAAGAGAATTAATTATACTCTTAATATAAAATGATTCAATCTTTTTTAAGACGTAAATTTATTTCTAATTCAATAAAATTAAAAATAAATACTCATATTTTATTTATTTTATTTTTAAAATTTATATCTAAAAATTGAATTAAACATTTAATAAAATAATAAATATCATTAATTAATTAATTGATCCAAATTATTATTCCCTTTTTTTCTTCTTTTTCATTTTTAATTTCTTTTCTTTCTTTTTTTCTTTCTCTTTTTTTTCTTCTTTTTGAATGGATAAAAACTATAATTTTGATAAAATAATATTTTCTTGAGCAATTAATTTTTTAAAAATTATTTTTTGTAAATAATCAAAATTTTAAAATAATTTTTTAGAAATATATTTTCAAACATAAAATTATTATAAAAATATATATTTTAACTAGTTTTTTTTTCTTAAGTTTAAATTTAATTTCTCACTTTTTTATTTGTTCTTTTTGCTTGCAGGAATAGAAAAGAAGAAGGAGAAAGAAAAGAAAAATAACTATTAACTATAAAATTATTAAAAAACATATATTTTTTAGATAATAAAATTTGAATTTAACTTTTGTTTTTTTTCTTTTTTTTTTCTAACCGACCAGAAAAGAAAGAAGAGGAAGAAAACATAAAAATAAACAAAATATTTAAGAATTGTCGTTATGGAAATTTAAAGTATTTTTAAAGAAATCAACTTATTTATCAGAAAAACTCATTTTTCTAAAATAACTATATTTAACATACAATCAAAGAAATTGTTTTAAATTTGAATCATAACAAGAAATAAAAACAAGAAATAAAGAAATAAAAACAAAGTGAAAAAAATATAGAAATTTTTTTTATAAAAATATTTTTTGGACAGAATAAATTTTCAAAAAAACAAATTTAAATATTTTATTAAAAAACAACTAGTAAATTTAACTATTCATTATAAAATTATAAATAACATTTTATTTTTATTTTTATATCTATATCTATATCTATATAAAAATTATAAACTTCAATTATATTACTTTAAAGAAGAGTACTACAAAAAAAAATCATTTTATACTACTTTTATTTTTACATATAACAAATATGTTGAAAGACATAAAAAATTATCTTATCTTATTTTTAATCCTTCGCTAAAATATTAAAAAAGTCTTTGAACTTTATCATTTTATTTAATTAAGCCTTTATAATTTTTATTGCATTCAAATAAGCTTTTAAACTTTAATTTGTATTCAAGTAATCCCTTAAAACTTTAATTTGAGAATTCAAATAAGCCATTAACATTTATGTTGTACCTAAATGAACTTTTAACATAAATCAATTTTTATAGGGGTGATCTTGATTGATTTTTCAAATGGGTTTTAGAACTCAACTTTTTGCATAAAAAATTGATAATATATAATATATTATACAACATTTAATTATTTATATTATATATTATATATTTAAAAAATATCGATTAATTAATTTAGTTTAATTCGTTATTTTAAACAGCAATTTAGACACTGACTAGAATTCGAAATTTAATTAACTAAACTGAATTTTAATCAATTAAATTGATTTGAGAGGATTTTTACTCACATGTAATCTTTTATTTGACATAAGATCTTACCTGAATATTAATTAAAGTATAAGGACTTATCTTAATGCAATAAAAGTATAAGGGTTTTTTTAAATAAAGGGGTAAAGTTTAATGACTTTTTTAATATTTTAGCCTTAATCTTTGTACATATCAAACATAAGATAAGATGATATCATCTACTTTTATCCTATCCACAATCTCATATTATCTTATTCTATCTTCATTCCATGCACCAAATATAATTTAATGAGTCGAATATTTGTTTAACTCGGTTCTTTACTCTATTATATATGTATAATTGTTTGGTCAATGAAAACACACTGCCCATAGCCACATATTCTAAGATTGAAACTTGGGTCTAGGATTTTAGATAAAACTATAATTTTTTTTGAAAAACTACTAATTCTAATAATAAGTATTTAATAATTTTTTTATTCTACAATTATTCATATCACATTATTTTAAATTATTTTTTAAAATTTTATATTGATTTCATTTGTTTTTATTCATTAACAAAAGTATTTATACTAGTGCTTTGCACTATTAATATAATATATTAGATAATATTAAAATCTATAAAATATTAATAATATGTGATTTTATATTGTATCATTGAAATCATTTTTTTTCATTTTTCAATTTTGTATTTGAACTTTAAATATAAACATGTCAATCCTAATTGTAAATATGGATGAAATTGTCACTTTATTATAGCAATTTGAATACAAAAAAGAGTTATTTATTTTAGGATCATTATTGACTATTTATTTTAGGTCGGGCTTGATTGGCCCGGGTGTAGGTAAGGTAATAAGGGATTTATAATGAGCCCAAACCTGATCTGATTTGACCTTTCGGGCTTAACTTTTTGTCAAGCCCATTTTTACGTATAATGAATAAGCCCAAACTCATCCAAACTTGTCCAAATATTATTAATTTTTTTAAAAAAAATTAGAATAAGATATTAAAATTAATGTTGCCTGTTTACAACAAAAAATTTGTATGTCGTAGGAATCTCAATCTTCATGTCCACGTCTCTGCCAAGAACTCTGCAAAAAAAAGAAGAAATCAGAGAGATGTAGGGATTTGTCCCTGCATGCGCACTCCAATACTTAAGTCAAAGGTTGAGTAGAGTCCCAGTCAAAAAAATAGTAATTAATTCTCATAAAAAGTCATCTGACCTATTATTTATACCCTTTTGTCCCTCAAGACTTATTTGATTATGGCTCAGGAGCGCATCTAGGTCAAATGAATTTGGGCCAATATCTCGTGGGTCTCTGAGTGGGCTTCTTGCCCATGTAGCAAAAATCAGTCTCTCGCATTGGGCTAGAGACTGTAACCGCGATCTACCATGCAGGAGAGTGTAATCGCGATCTCTCTCGAGGGAGAGTGATTCTATGTACTCTCTCGCATGGGAGAATGCATTGGTGTTAATATTTTTTTTAATAACAATATACATATTTATATATTTATATTTATAACGAAATATATGTATATTTATTTATAATGATAATAAAATCATTATTATAATTACTAGTATTATTTTTTATTTTTCTTTTTATATATATTTTTAATTTCAATTAATATGTGGCTCTCCAGTTCTTTGCAAAAGACCTTAGTCTTTTGCAAAGAACTCTTTCAACAGTCACGCATTTACTCTACAAGTGTTTAAACTTGTCTTGCGTAATAAATTGTTGGCTCTTATAGGCAATACCGAGAGGGGGGCTGAATCGGTTCTTAGCTAGCCTTAAGCCCGTTTTTCGATTCTTCTAAATTCTCTAGCCTATTTGAATATTTTCTAAGTTCTCTAAGCTAGGCAAGCATGCAATTCAAATTCAATACAATAAGCACAAATATAATTGCAAGTAATTAAAGAGAGTAGGGAAAGAGAAATGTACGCAAGTGATTTATAGAGGTTCGACAACTTTGCTTACGTCCTCTACCTTGAGACGCTCCCAAGGATTTTCCCCAAATTCACTAACTTGAATTTGTGATACACTCCCTCTTTTCAAGGCTCAGGAGAAACCTCTCTCTTTTTCTAGGCTCAAGAGAAACCTCCCTCTTTTTCTTAGGCTAAAGAGTAACCTCCCTCTTTTTCTAAGGCTAAAGAGAAACCTCCCCTTTTACAAGGTATGAATTTGTTTACAAGTGGTTACAAATAATGTAATCAAAGAAAGGCCTCTAGGTAGGCCAGTGATTACAGAAATTAGGCACAATGAAAAGCCTATACAATATTTGTGCTAAACAATACAAGAGATAAGTGAATGATAGAAGATGAAGACTTTGGAGCTCTTGATTTGTTGTTTGAGACTTGAGGATTTGAGGAATATGTGTTTTGGAGTTGCTGAGTAGTTCCTCTTGGTTGCTTCAGCTTCTAAGCCTCTATTTATAGTCCCTTGGATGGTTTGTGAACGTTGGGTAGAGCCAAATTTGAATATGACCGTTGTATCTCACAAAACTAGCCGTTACAGGCTATTTTCAGGCAAAGGAATCGATCCCTTTCCATAGGGGATCGATCCCAAGCTTCCAGGATGTTAAATTTGGGCTTGAGGATCATTCTGCCTTGAAGGGATCGATCCCTTATCTTAGGGGATCGATCCTATGCCTCCAGAAAGCTATTTCCTGCAAGTTTTGGGTTAGAAATGATGTGGTTTTTGATCCTAATTCAACCCAAAACATTTTGGCATTTTTGTGGGAGTTTTTCTTGACTTTCTCTGATGAAAACATGGTCCAAAAATTCATCAAGTGATTTTCTAAAATATTAAAAACATTTACAAAGTATTAAGACCAATAAGAGTATGCATCATTCAATCATGGTCTTAATGTTTGATATGATCACTTGAAATGTATTGAGAAAATCATGTGTGATAAGGCAAATTTACAATATGAATTATAACATTAAATCTTACTTAAGTTTTTGTCATTTCAAAATATATATAGCAATTTAAAGCTAACATAAATAAACTCACCTCGTGCACTTCTTGCTTCAAGCTCTTGCATTTTGAGTGCGTGATTTTGTGTATTGAGTTTTTTGCTACAAGCTTGTGCTCCTTTGTCTTCACGCATGACTTATTTCACGCTTTTTTCGCTTCAAGCCTTTTTCTTTTTGTGCATGGCTTAATTTACGCTTTTTTCACTTTAAGGCCTTTACACTTTTTGTTTTCATACATGACTTACATTACACACTTTTCACTTCAAGTCTATGCATAGCCTACTTTGCACACTTTTCACTTCCGGCCTTTTTCTTCAAATGCGTGACTTATCTCGCTCATTTGCTCATTTTTCGCTTCAAGCCCTGCACTTTTTATCTTCATGCATGACTTACATCACGCACTTTTCGCTTCAAGTTCATGCATAGCCTACTTTGCGCACTTTTTGCTTCAGGCCTTTTTCTTTTAGTACGTGACTTACATCGTGCATTTTTTGCTTCAAGCCCAAGCACTTTTTGTCTTCATGCATGACTTACATCGTGCACTTTTAGCTTCAAGTCCATGCATAGCCTACTTCGTGCACTTTTCGCTTCATGCCTTTTTCTTCTAGGGCATGGCTTACATCGTGCATTTTTTGCTTCAAACCCATGCACTTTTTGTCTTTATACATAACTTACATCATGCACTTTATACTTCAAGTCCATGCATAGCCTACTTCATGTAGTTTTTGCTCCAAGCCTTTTTCTTTGAGTGCGTGACTTACGTCATGCATTTTTCGCTTCAAGTCCAAGCACTTTTTGTCTTCATGCATACTTACATTACGCACTTTTCGCTTCAAGTCCATGCATTGCCTACTTCGCACATTTTTCATTTCAAGCCTTTTAAAGTTTTTTGTATTCTTGTTGTAAAATATGCAATCAAGATAACAAATGACAAGAATCAAAAGCATCCTTAATTATTTTATTGCATACTAACAATAACCAAAGGTAATCCGGAATACAAAAATAAAGTGTTCAAAATAACATTCTGTTATCGTGAATAAAAAATTTTTTAAAAAAAAAAATTAAAATTCTAACTCTTCCTTATCTTTTTTCACATGCAGGGGTCAGCAATGGTAACGATTTTTTTTAATCCCTTTGCTAGTGGTGAACGAGATATAATAGGTTCTTCCTCTCTTCTGGTCTCCTTTGACTTAGCCTACTCCATTACGCGTGGGGAACTTCATTAGCAAGTAGCATAGAGAGATCACAGCCCTCATGTCATTCAACAATGGTCATCCAAAAATTACGTTGTAGGCTATGGAGTTCGACCTCACTATCGTGAACAGCACTTGTCGGGTCACATCTTTAGCACTTTCTCCTAAGATGAGAGACAATTGTATGAATCCAACTATGTTCACCTTCTCTCCAGCAAACCCATACAAAGGTTTCTTAACAGGTTTTAACCTATTTTCACTGATATTCATCTTCTCAAAACAATTCTAGTAGCTGAAGTTCACCGAACTTCCGTAATTCTCCAAAATTTGAGTAACAAGATGCTTGATGGTTACCGTAGATATTACCATTGGATCATCGTAAGGGGTGATCACATCTCCTCTATCAGAGCGGGTGAATACAATTGGCTCCTCGTCCTTCTTTTCTTCCATCATTAAGTTGATATGATATGCTTGATGGGCATGTCTTTCGTGATGAAGATGAACTTCTAGCCAACGAATGTCCTCTAAAGATAATATTCATTACTGAGCCTGTAGGTTCATTATCTTCCTATGGGTCTCTCTGATTATTCCTCTTTTCATCATTTCTCCTTCTATCTACTCCCTTCTTTCTTCTATTATTGTCGTATCGCCTATTTTGCAGCAAATTATCTCTCTGATTGCGTGAAAAATAGCTGGCTCCCCTATTTCTCTAAAGATATCTGTCTACTTCCCATATCAAGCCAATTTTTTCAATTGTTTCATAAGATCTCGGCACTTCTCAATCAAGTGCCCACTTGCGAAGTGAAAATCGTAATACGCATCCACTTGTTTTGCCAAATTTCCTATTGTCCTTTTAGGAAACTACAACAATCCAATCTTCTCTATAGCTGGAAGAATGGAGGCTCTAGGCTCATTAAGTCGAGTGTAGTTATCATATCTCAACTTTGGAGCCTTGTTTGACTTGTCTGCACTTTTGTCAACAGATTCTCTCTCTCGTTTCCTTTCTTATTCAAGATCGTGAGTCTGTATGATTTTCAACACTTTCTCTTGAGTGATATATTTGTTAACTTTGGTAAAAAACTTTGATAGTGTTGTTGGTTGATCTAGAGAAAGTGATTCTTGTTGTTAGCTTTACATTGACAATGAGATATTTTGAAATGACAAAAACTTAAGCACAATTAAATGCTTAATGTTTATTTGTAAATTTGCATAAAGCTTTCTACAACAATATCAAGTGCAAGTATATATTGAAAATGTTTTATTACAATGCACTTGGAAAACATGAGATTAAGTAATTTTCCATTGAACAAGTTGATTAAAATTTTAAGAAAATTACTTAATAAATGTTTTGAATCAAATTTCTACTTAATTAAGCTAAGAAATATTCACATGAACTTGAAATATGATTTGGGATCAAAGACTACACTTAATGAATCTCAAAAAGTAGCAAAAAAGTCAAATATGGAGTGAAAGGATCGATCCCTTCCTTCATGGGATCGATCCTAGAATGGCAGAATGCATGGACTAGGTGTTAAGACATGAGGGATCAATCCCTAAACCCTAGAGGATCAATCCCAGCTAGGCAAATCTTAAGAATATCGATCCCTCCAAGCTAAGGATCAATCCTATGGCACGAAATTTGATTCCAACGGCTAGATTTTGAGGGCTTCAATGGGCAAAAATGTATTTAATGCTCCGACAACCATCCTCAACCTTGGGTGGATTATAAATTCTAGCATTTATGAAATTGGAGGGTAGAACAAGCACTAATCATCTTCTCTAAGCTTCAAGAGAGACTTCAAAGCTCAAAATCTACTCTTTGTACTTCATTTGTGTTTGTCTATCTTTGAGAGATCTTGTATTATACACAACCCATCTCAAACTCAATTCTATATTCAAAAAAGGGAGTGTAATCTTGTGAGGATATCTTGTGAGAGTTTGGGTAGTTTGATAAGGGATTGGTTGTAGAGGTTTCTTCCTAAACCTACAAAAGGAAGTGTAAGAGGTCTCAAGACACCTTGAAGTGGTGTGTGTTTTATTTCAAAGAAGAGCTGAATGAACACCTTGACAAGCGGATCAAGGAGAGAGGACGTAAGCAAGAGAATTGGTCGAACCTCTATAAATTTTGTGTTTGCTTCTTCTCCCTTACACTTTATTTACTAGATTTGTGATTATTTTGCTTACGCTATTTTATTTACTAGTTAAGCTTTTAAAATTCAAATTTAGTCGATAAACCGATTCACCTCTTCTCTCGATAGAGCCAACGATTGGTATTAGAGCTTGGGTTCAAGATTGATTTGACGTAATTTTCATCAAGTATAAACGATCTAAATGGCTCAAAACAGTGTAGCTACACCCTTAGTAGGAGAGGGGCACCCTATAGTTAGGCCACCACTCTTCAATGGTGAGAATTATGCATATTGGAAAACTAGAATAATGTTGTTCATTCAAGCCAATGATTATGAAGTGTGAAGAATTATTGTAAAAGGTCCCTAGTTTCAACTAAGAAAGTTGATGGGTAAGAAGTGCCAAAGAAAGAGGATGAATGGGATATAAATGATTTTAGAATGGCACAATTAAATGCTATGGCAATGGACACACTATTTTATGCACTAGGACTTAATGAATACAATAGAGTGTCATTGTGTGAGAATGCAAAACAAATTTGGGATAAGTTAGCAATCACTCATGAGGGAACAACATAGTTAAGGAGACTAAGATAGGCATGCTAACTATTTAAAATGAAAAATAAAAAATCCATTAGTGACATGTTTACTAGGTTCACCGATATCATAAATGGTCTCAAATCATTAGGTAAGACTTACTCTAATGTTGAAATGGTTAGGAAGATCCTACATAGCTTACCTAAATCATGGGAAGCTAAAGTTACTGGTATTGAGGAGTTAAAGGATCCCCATACACTATCTTTAGATGAACTAATGGGATCTCCACTTACTTATGAGATGAAAATCAAGAGAAATCAAGATCCTTCTAAGAAAGTTGGAGTTGCATTGAAATCCCCTACAGATGAGGAATGTAAAAATGATTATGATGAAAGTGGTGATGATGATGATTTTGAGATGGCAATGTTTGCCGAGAGGTTCAACAAATTTATGAAAATGAGATCTAGTGAAAATTCTAGGAAACCATCTAGGAGAGACAATAGCAAGGGAGAAACTAGTAGGAAAGAAAAGGAAACCATTATTTGTCATGAATGCAAGAAACTTGGTCATATTAAATTTAATTGTCCTTTGTATAGAAAACAAAGTGAGAAGAAAATAAAGAAGAAGGCAATGGTGGCTACATGGAGTGATAGTGATTGCTCTGATGAAGAAAATTTTGAAGATGAAGTAGTTAATCTTTGCTTCCTGGCTATTGAAGATGAAAAGGTAAAATCCAATTCATTTGATACTAATGAATACACATTTGATGAGTTGTAAGATGCATTTGATGATTTAACAAATGAATTTGAATGTATGAATATAAAATATAAGAAAATATTTTAAAATTAAAAAAGGAAAATGAAATGCTCATGGCTGCTAAATTAGAATGTGAAAAGAAGTTAGAAAATGCCAATCTAGAAATAGAAGAGTTAAATAAAAAAAATATCAATTTGCAAAACTCCTTTTCTAAATTCTATATGGGTCAATAAAAACTTGATCACATGTTAGAGACCCAAAGAGCATTCTTTGACAAAGAAGGAGTAGGTTTTAATGCATCAAATAAGGAAACTCATCTCAAAAACTTTCTTGTCATGAATGAAAAATCAGTTCAGTGTTCTTTATGCAATAAACTAGGACACTCCTCACAAGCTTGCACATAAAGGAAAACAACCTTTAGAGGAAAATTGGTTAAGAAAATTTAAGTACCCAAATATGTTGTAAATTCAAATGATGAATCCTTAGAAATGAAATGGATCCCTGAAGGATCAAAGATTATTAGTACTAACTTTCAAGGACCCAAGAAAATTTTGGTACCTAAAGCAAAAGTTTGATGTGTTTGATTGTAGGAGGAAGAGCATTGTTGTAAGGCAAAGTCAAAGGAACATTGGTGCCTTAATAGTGAATGCTCAAGATACATGACCGGTGACAAGAGTCAATTCAAAAATCTAAAGCCTAAAAGTGGCGGAGAAGTCACATTTGGGGACTACTCCAAAGGGCAAATAGAAGGAATTGGCTTTATTGGTAATTCTTTTTCTATTATTGAAAATGTGTTGTATGTTAAGGGATTAAAATATAACTTGCTTAGTATTAGTCAATTGTGTGATAGAGGTTTTAAGATTGTTTTTGATGCTTTTGTGTTGCCATGTTGTTGATGCTAAAGCCAACCAAATACTTTTCATTGGACATAGACAAGGAAACATTTATATTGTACATTTAGATGAACTAAATAACAAAAATGTATGCTTTATGGCCACTAAAGAAGATGAACCATAGTTGTGGCATAGGAGATTAGGCCATGCTAGTATGCACGTTTTGTCTAAATTAGCAAAAAGAGACCTAGTTGTAGGATTGCCCAAGCTTCAATTTGAAAATGATAAGGTGTGTAAGGCTTGTATAAGAGGAAAACACAAAAGAGTATCTTCAAATCCAAGAAGTATGTTTCCACCTCTAGGTCACTCCAACTCCTCCACTTAGATCTTTTTGGACCAACTAGAACTACTAGCTTATGAGGAAAACACTATGGTTTTGTCATAGTTGATGACCATATTAGGTTCACTTGTGTAACAGTCTGAGTGTACATTTTTATACAATATTTACTAGTATTTTACATATTTTTATCGATTGGACTGTCTATGATGCCTTTAACACTTGATCCTTAATAGTAATAAATGGTGAACCTTTTTTTATTTAGTAAATTCGGAATATGAAATTTAACAATATTCCTTACACTTTACATCCCCTGTTTCTATTTTACAATAATATAGTAATGTATACAAGTGTCTGAATATATAAGAGAAGTGATTGTACCTTTAAATTTCAATGCTCTTTGTCCCAGTAGGCTACTCGCAGCTATATTTAACTAAGGAAGCCATCAAATAATCCTCGTGATTAATCTTAAAAATTTGAAAGTGAGGGTGAGACCACATGCTTAGTAAAGGAGTCATATGCTACTTGATATAATGAAAACTATATGCCGTAAAACATTTATTTTGTAACAGTGTACTAAACATAGTAAAGGAAGGATACTATAGTCAGCCGGGAAATCCAGATAGAGCATGGAAGGTATTTTGAAATACATCTCTTGTCCCAGAAACCCAGAGCAACTATAGAGAGTAATAAATAAATTGTTTTATTTCAAAACAATTTCCTTCTCTTTTCTCATAATTATAAAAATGGTATAAACCATTTTATTATATCACTTCAGTACACCAATTTCAAAACACGTGATAGTACAGTGGTAAAACAGTAGTTACAGTAAACAGTCTTTTCAGTACAGTAACTTATAAATATCCAAATCACTGGATAACAGTTCAGTAATTATTTCTATTTAAGAAATAATTTTCAAAATATTATTTCTCGATAACAGTAATTTTCTTTCAGTTCAATAAACAGTATTCTGTACAATTCAGTTCAGCAAACCGAAATTAGTAGGTTTTCGTTTCAGTAAGTAGTAATCAGTAGCTACTAGTTCAGTAAACAGTAGCTTTCAATTCAGTAAACAGTAATCAGTAGCTACCAATTCGGTAAACAGTAAACAGTAGCTACCAGTTCAGTAAACAGTAATCAGTAGCTTTCAGTTCAGTAAACAGTACAGTAGCTACCAGTTCAGTAAACAGTAAATAGTGGCTTTCAGTTCAGTAAACAGTAATTAGTTCGATAAAAGCACTAAACAGTGAATCATAGTTCAGTAGTAATAAATAGTAGTTCACAGTTTTAGTAAGCATAAATCGGTGATTCACAATGTTGTATTAGTAAACAGTAAGTTGAGACTAAGCATCACCCTACATGGTATCATGCTATAATCGTCCACTAGAGACACAGTAATCGTTCCCGAAGGGACACAGTAATCGTTCCCGAAGGAACACAGTAACAGTATATAGTTAGATCTATGGCTATAATCTATAGGTGGTCCTCGGTGTACACTTACTAAGTGCCTCTGGGACCGCTGATGACTGGCGGGTCAATCAACCACGTGACAGTAACAGTATAACAGTAAAGCATGAATCTCAGGGCCTAAAGTCTCAAAAATCAATTTATTTCTCAAAAATACCTTTAAGGAATATTTTGTAAATTTCATCATTTATTTAAAGAATTATTTTCCAAAAAGGTATTTTATAGCCCATTTTCACATGCAGTAAATCCATCAGTAAATATTCATGTATCAAGTGAGAAAATAAATAAATATTCAATTTGAATATGTAATACCATATAAAATAATTCAAATTCTCACTTTAATAAAATATAAACATGAATATTTAATTTTTTTTTCATAACTTTCTCATAAATTCCAACTTATGGAAAATTGATGGAAATTATATTCAAAATTTCCCATTTAAATCATTTCATGCTTCTAAAATATTTTATAATATTTTAGAATGTTTTAGGAAATTTTTCGATAGCATATAGCTGCGGACTCCTAACCTCCTGTACATAGTTACGGTATATAAAACAGCTTTTCAACCACAGATTTTGCATGTTTTCAAACCAATTCTTGCATTCAATATGCTCATAACATTTAACTCAAGAAAACATGCAATTCATTATATCACTACAACTCACACACTCCCCTCTTACCAGTCTTATGAAGTTGAGTTTCCCGGTTATGTTTACCGAATTCCGTCAACTCGGGCTGCAAAATAATTTTATCAAAAATTATTAATATTTTTCCTTTTAATTTTAAGCCACTAGTATTCATAAAATGCAGCCACTAATGTCATAATATATGCACAATTAGTATAATTTATACTGGTGCTAAAGCTCAACTTCCTCATTTTAGTTTCTTTTTCGGTTCCGATTTCACCGGTCTTCTTCTTTAAATTTCGATATTCATTTTCTATTTTTAAACTATAAAATTCAGAATGAATTCATGCTCAATTAGCCCATGGTCGAAACCCCTTCAAGGCACACTTCCATGATTTTTCTTCTATTTTTTTTATCTAACCTTTCTATCATCTTTCTTTCATATTAAACTATTATTTCCTATCATTTCCATGTAAGAAAATGCAAGCCTCCTCTAGGTTCTCAAGTTGACCGAAACTTTTTCTTAATTGGCAAATTTTTTATCTTCAACCATTTCATGAATTTTTGCTCTCCATTCATCTTATTCCATCTCAAGCTATTATTTTCTACTATTTTCATGCAAGAATTGCATGTATTCCATGAGATCACAATTCTACCTAAATTCCTCAAAAATGACAGATTTTCATTGAGCAAATATTATGGAAAACTAACTTCATAATATTTCTCTACACCTTGCAAATACTAGAAATCAAATTTGGAATCAAAAGGAAAACATCAATTTTCAACATGCTCTTACCCTTGGCCGAATGGTTGTGGCTTCATTTTTTGCTCATTCTTTCACGTCAGCCCTCCTTCTTCCTTGTTTTCTTAGAAGGGTTTAAGGTGAAGGTAAGTTTTATGAAGAAGATTAGATGATTAAGTAGCATGAGTATGGAGTTTTGCTAAGAAATTCATGTGAGAAACGACTGCAAACAGAGTAACACGTGAAACCAAAACAGAAAATGAAGTGTAGCAGAGTAAGTCGGCAAGGATGGGATAAATTTGCTAAAGTTTTGTTTCAAATTGTCGTCAATTTATTCAAGACAACCAATAGGAAGTTGCCACTTAACTTCTTATCTCTTTTCCCTCATCATTTTATGCCTTAACATGCATTAATTGTTGAAGAAAACTGCAGCAAAGGAACGGTGGTAAGGCTTTCTTCTGCTGTCCGGTTTTTGACCAAGTTCCATCTCCTTTTGTAATTTTCATCCAATGAAAATTATTCACATGGTAATTCATTAACTCTTCTTCCTTTTTATATTACTTATTTGGCATTTTATTCTATGAATTTTCTGGTCAAAATCCTTTACAATTTCCAGCTGAAAGTCAGTACCAAGACAGCAGCAAGTGACGTGAATATCCAATTCTTCCTCCTTTTCTTGTGTATTCCAACCAATGGAAATCAACCATATTTTCAAATACAATCTCTCCCTTGTCTTTTCTCTTCTTTTATATTATATTTTATACCATAATTTGTATTTTATTTTCCTTTAGAAAAATTTCCAGCCATGTAACAAAATGGCCAGTAGAAAATTGGCGTACTGTTATCTCCTTTGGCTGCATGTTTCTTGCTTCATTTTGCCTTTCTTGAGGCATAGTTCATCCAATAATTTTCAGCCAAATATCCACTTAATAACTCCCTCTTTATCTATCATCATTTATAAATTTTACACCACAAAATTTCCAAGGAAAATTAGTATCCTGTCGTGTATCATAACAGCAGAAAATTGATATACGGTTTGCTTAGTTTTCTCATCTCTTTTAGATGCTCCATTCTATTAAGTTTAATCACTTGTACAATAATAATTTTTTCTCTCTTATAATTCACATATTTACATATTATACTATGGAAATATCACTTCCATGTATAAATTTCAAATTTATTTTCTTTATTTCTTTCTATACCTCCACTTCATCATGAAATATTTATTTCACCTCCTATACACCATATTATAAATTATAAATCCAATTATTCCAATTTCTAAGTGAGAATTCAAATTAAATATTTATTTAATTTCACTAATTAATTTATTTCCACTATCAAAGATTTACGAAAATATGGTATACAGTATTATAAAATCGGGTCTCACAACTTGGATGTTCCTAAGTGTTAAAAATGAAGCCTTAGACTAATTCATCACTTTTTCAAAAATTGTTCAAAATGAATAAGGTTATTCAATTACCAGCATTAGAAGTGATCATGGAAAAGAATTTGAAAATCTAGGTTTTTATGATTATTGTAATGAAATATAATTAGCCATAATTTTTCTGCTCCAAAAACACCTCAACAAAATGGGATAGTTGAAAGGAGAAATAGGACCTTAGAGGAAATGGATAGAACTATGCTTTGTGAAAACAATTTGGGCTGAAGCTATTAATACTGCATGCTATGTTATAAATAGAGTTATGGTTAGGCCCATTTTAAAGAAAACAACATATGAGCTTTATAAAGGAAAAAAGCCTAACATTAGCTATTTTCATCCTTTTAGATGCAAATGTTTTGTTTTGAATAATGAAAAAGATAGTTTAGAAAAGTTTGATGCAAAAAGTGATGAAGGTATCTTTTTTGGTTACTCATTAAATTCTAAGGCATATAATGTTTTTAACAAAAGAACACTTGTTGTAGAAGAGTCAATTCATTTTATTTTTGATGAGTCAAACTCCTCTAGCAGAACCAATCTTGATGATGATGTGGAAATATTTGATGACCCAATAATTGATCCATCTCAAGATAAAGATGTAAGCAAACAATTAGAAGATCTTGACATAAATAAAAAGGAGGAGTCATTAGATCAAGAGACAATTGAGAAAGAATTTAGATGTCCTAGAGAACTCAGTTATGTGCAAAATAATGACATTGTTGGAGATCCAAATATTAGAGTTAGAACTAGATCATCCTATAAAAATATTTTCGAATATGTAGCTTTTGTATCTCAATTTGAACCAAAGAATGTGCATGAGGCTTTAAAGGATGAAAAGTGGATTATGGCTATGCAAGAGGAATTAAATCAATTTGAAAGAAGTAAAGTTTGGAATCTTGTGGAAAGACCTAATAATCATCCAATTATTGGAACTAAATGAATATTTAAGAATAAAATGGATAAGAATTGTGTAATAGTTAGAAACAAGGCTAGATTAGTGGCAAAAGGATATAGGCAAGAAGAAGGATTAGATTATGATGAAACTTATGCTCTGGTAGCTAGACTAGAAGCTATTAGGGTGCTATTTGCCTTTACATGCTACAAAGATTTTGAACTTTATCAAATAGATGTTAAAAGTGCTTTTCTAAATGGTTTCATAAATGAAGAGGTTTATATAGAGCAACCTCTGGGTTTTGAAAATCCAAAGTTTTCCAAACATGTTTTCCAACTTTCAAAAGCTCTGTATGGATTAAAACAAGCTCCTAAACTTGGTATGAAAGATTATCCAAATTTTTTTATTAAAAAAGGTTTTGCAAGAGGCAAAGTAGACACAATTTTGTTTATTCAATCTAAGGGTAGTGATTTGTTAGTGGCTTAAATCTATGTAGATGATATTATTTTTAGATCCACAAATGAATCATTGTGTAAAGATTTCTCCAAATTAATGCAAGATGAATTTGAAATGAGCATGATGAGAGAGCTAACCTTCTTTCTAGGACTTCAAGTTAAACAATATAAATATGGGATTTTCACAAATCAAGTTAAGTACACTAAGAACTTGCGCAAAAGGTTTGAGATGGATGAGTCTAAACCTCAATCCACCCCAATGAGCACATCTATCAAGCTTCTTAAAGATGAAGGAGGTAAATGTGCAGACACTAAACTATATAGCTCTATAATTGGTTTATTGCTATATCTCCCAGCTAGTAGGCTCGATATAATGTTTAGTGTATGCTTGTGTGCTAGATTTCAATCATCTCCTAGAGAATCACACTTACAAGCTGTCAAAAGAATCTTTAGATACCTTAAAGACACTTCTTCCTTAGGATTGTGGTATCCTAAAGACTCTACTTTTGCTCTTCATGCACATTCTGATGTGAATTTTGGTGGATGCAAAGTTGATAGGAAAAGCACATCTGGTACTTGCCAATTTTTAGGAAATAGACTCATCTCATGGTTCTCCAAGAAACAAAATAGTATAGCTCAATCCACAATAGAAGCTGAATATATTGCATCCAGAAGTTGTTATGCTCAAGTATTGTAGATTAAGCAACAAATGAGTGACTATGTAATAGAGATGAATCAAATTCCTATCAAATGTGATAATACTAATGCTATTAATCTCACCAAAAATCCCATACAACACTCTAGAACTAAACACATTAAAATAAGACATCATTTTATAAGGGATCATATACAAAAAAGGTGATATTGTTCTAAAGTACATAGATACCTTGCATCAATTGGCTGATATTTCTACTAAACCTTTGGATAGAGACAGATTTTGCACACTTAAAGGAGAACTTGGTCTAATGAATGCACCCTAAACTTGAATGTCATCTTTGTATTCTTAAATGAATGGTTTAAGTTGGTTATGATGAATGCAAGTCAGGAACTTAGAAACTATTTGATTTACTTGCTCATCACATACTTAACTTACCATACTTCTATAGGAAAATTGTATTGGATTGAGTCATTGGAATGAATTCACTGAATTTGGTGTTTGAATCTAGTGTGATCATATTCTAAATTCCATATTAAGCCTTCAACACTTATTTGTCCTAAAGAATGCATAAATATCACAAACTCTCCATGTGAGTTCTTAAAAATGTACTTTGTATTCAAAATTGTCTCAAAACATACCAACATGCATTTTCAATAATTTTACTAACTGCCTTTGACTTCTACATGTCATACAAGATGTTATCAACTTGCTCAAATCCTGTTTTGATCTTAAAAGACTAAGAATGCATGATTTCACTTGTTTTCAAGACATTTTTCTGCATGAAAATTGTGGCAAATAACTAAGGGATCGATTTCTCATGCTATAGAATTGATCTTCCTAGGTTTTTATGCCTAAAAATCGGGGTTTAGCTATGAGGGATCTATCCTCAGCACCATAGGATCGATCCCCATGCTTCAACATTTTCTCACTTTCAATTCTGCTTTAAAGGGATCGATCCCTTCGGTTAAGGGATCGATCCTATAGGTCGAATACGTGATTTTTGGGTTAATAAACTGTCGAATTTACAAAAACAAATCACACTATTCATCATCTTCCTTGTGCATACTTCCTCTACACCACTTCTCAAGCCCAAAATTTCAATATTTCTCATTTTTCAACCAAATTTCACCATTCTTCATCATTTTCACTTCTCATCTTCATCATTTCTAAACTTCCACTATCTTTACATGGTTTTCTTCCTCTCACTCTTTCAAATGAAATTTCACCAAAATTTTCAATCTTTCTCATTTCTTCACCAAACTTCATCATTTTTCTTGCATTTTTCATCTTTTTCATCATACGTTCCAAAACCACTTTCATTTCTTTCATCTCACATCTTTCCATCTTATTTCCAATTCAACAAAAACCTATTTTCGGATACAACTTCTAGCCATCATATCTCTCAATCCACTCCATTTTTCATAACACCTTCTTCATCAATATTGCTCACTGTAGTGTAATTTGTGTTTATGTGTTGACTATGTGACCCAAATCCTCCCATAAACTCATCAACACTTCACCAAAGTAGTGACCACCACTTATTTGCTAAAATTCCTCAAAGAACTTCTCTTTGTTTTTCATCTTCCAAGCTTGCTCAAAATGCCTCCAAGAGTAAAACATACAACCAAGAAACGCAAATCAACCGCTCCCTCCTTATCATCTTCATCCATTCCTCCTGCCTTCAATCAAAGTTTTTGCAATACGGCAGAAAAGAACTGCTTCCATGAGTACTTTGCCAATATGAAAATCAAACATTGGCGACCATCAACTTCACCTTTCTTGAAGAAATTGAATTCCCTTACCTTCCTCGATTTGAAGCCTTAAAATGGACCAAATTTCTTCATATCAACACTCTTGTCCCATGTAACATCATCCAAGCCTTTTTCTCTAATGCCAAACTCATCACAAGTCCTAACGATCATTGCAAAGTTGATTGGATTAAGTCATTCATCATGGGACAATCCATTGAAGTCGATCTAGACGAGCTTTCAAGGGTCTTCCGCATTCCCAACAAAGGTCTTATTTATAAGGATGAGAATACCCCTTTAGACTTTCTAATCATTGAAGATCGAGCAGGTGATCTTCCCATCTTTGCTTGTCTCCTTCATATTATTATCTCTTGGAATCTTTGTCCCTTTGGCACCAAGTACTCGCAAGTTCGCAAACTTGATCGATTTTGGCTTCATCACATTCACGATGCCACTACTATAAAGCCTAATCTTATTCACTTCATTTTCCAAGATTGGGTAAAGATTGTAGAAGGTGGAGCCAAGACAACCGTGTTTCCTCAACCACTAGCCTATTATCTCGTCGAAAAAAGGATTGACTGCTCATGTGAAGTTAGCGTCCTACCTAATCCAAGCACAACAATTAATCTAGGAACACTTCACAACATGGGTTGGTATCGAGATGTGTGAAGTGTCGTGGGTGGATGGAAGAAACGACATGCGTATATCCAGCTCCAACTCCTGAACAAGCTCCTATTGTGATAACCGGGAATTTTCCTATTTTTATATTAATTACCCGAAAATTTAATCTTAATGTAAATAGATAAGCGAAAATAAATAAATTTATTTACGAGATGGGAATACTGTTGGAATTTCCGAAACTAATGAAGTGATGAAATTGAGGAATTTAATTTGGATATTAAGAGATCCAAATTATAATGAATAAAATGGGTATATTCATATATTTATATATTTATATATATAAATATATTTTTAAATAAATACATATGTATATTATTATACATTTATATATAAATATATATATATGAAATATATATTATTTCAAATTAAAGTGTATAGATATATATAAATTATAAATACAAAATATATATCTATATATATGGAAAATATAATATATTTATACATATATAAATATAATTATATTTTGATTTATATATATTTCTAAATATAAATATATATAAATAAATAAATAAGGGAAAATGGGAATCAGGATACACCCGATTCCCTGTTTTCTACACCCGATTCCCTGTTTTCTCCCTCGTTACAAACAGAGGAGAAATACGAAATAGCAGCCAACACCGCTAGCCAAGAGAGGAGAAGGAAGAGGAGAGAGAGGCGTCGTCGACGAGACGAGGGGGAAGAGGAGAAGCGATCGGCGACGGCCCGAAGCGAAAAAGGGAAGAAACGAGGCGGAAACAGAGAGAAAAAGAGAGAAAAGAAAGGAAAAAGGAAAACGACGGTGCCGATCGATTCGGGCACAGCCACCTGCGTCGCCAGTGAAGGGAGACCAAGAGGAAAGGAGGACCGGCGGTGGAGGGAAAGAGGAAAAAGGGGGAGAAAAAGAGGAGAAAAGACCAAACCTTCTGTCGCCAGATCCATCACCACTGCGACCGATTGGGAGGAAAAGAGGCCAAAACAGCTTCGCCGCCACCCAAACAAGCTTTGGAGGGGCTGAACTGGCAGTGATGGAGGCCGACAGATGCCGAACTAGCGGAATGAGGTGAATCGTCCGAACCGGTCCGAACCGATTCAGACCAAAAAAAGAAAAAGAAAAAGGAAAAGGAAAAAGAAAAAGAAAAGGAAAAAGAAAAGAAAAAGAAGAAAAAAAAGAAAAAGAAAAAGGAAAAAGAAAAAGAAAAGAAAACGAAGAAAAGAGAAAGAGAAAAAGAAAAAAAAAGAGGAGGAAAAAGAAAGAGAAAACAGGTAGGAAAATTATTAGAATTTTATTATTATTATTTTATTGAATAATTTAATAAAATTCTAAATTGAGTATGGAATAGAATTTGTAGAAAATCATACTCACTGATTGGAGCTTGATAGAAATCGAGAGAAATGGACTACGGGCGCAACGTAATGAGAAAGTCGCTAACCCGAAACAGGTAAGGGAGGCATGTATAGCCTGTAAGGATATTTAGTATGCATAATTTAAATATGCATTATTTTTATTAAAATGTTACGAAATTAAATTGGTTGGCAAAATTGTGGATATTGGCTGGCTGTAAATATAAACTGTCTTTTTGTGCAGGGAAGACAGTCAATCGGCAGCCGTTATGCTCTCGAAAAAATTTAGAAAATTATGTAAAATCATAATAAATGATTTTATTACACAAGAAACCATTTCCAACCACAAAAAATGAGAAATTAATTATTTTTCATAAAACATGATGTCACATCCCGTGACCTCATTTTTTTTCACATTTTTCTATACAACTTATACGGTTGGGCTGTCTGTGATACTTTACTTTTCATATTCATTTAATTATTAAATATAAAATTAGTAATATCAATTACATCCCCTATCTTAATTCTTAAGAAAGTAGTACTGAAAGTAAGTCTAAATACAGAAAATAAATGATCATAACTCGTATTATAAATCAAGCTGTTGTAGTGTCTTCAAATGCGTATCTCATAATCCTCAGATGTCAGATCTCTTAGTCCTCGAAAATCTGAAATGTTAATATTAAGGGGTGAGCAAACCACGGCTCAGTAAGAAAGTTATATGTAACACTTGATATTCAGCTACCTATATGCTGAAAATAATTTTTTCACTTTCTTTAAATCTTCCTAGAGGCTCTAGGCTCATATGTAGGAAGGATACTACAGTCGGCTAGGGATCCGGATGGAGTAAGGCAGGTATTTTGAAATACCTGTCTTGTCCCGGAACCTAGAAGCAACTGTAGAAAGTACTATATAAATTGTTCTCAAAACGATTTAATATTCGTTTTTCATAGAGTAAACCATTTATTTCTCTTCACTTCAGTATGTTTTAAAACGTGTGACAATTCAGTAGTAAAACAGTGGTTTAGGATAAACCATTCTGTAATTATTTCTATCTTAGAAATAATTTCATGTTATTCTTTTTGAATAAACATTAATTTCTCTTTAGTTCAATAATCGTATCTTACAGTTCAGTAAAACAGTAATATTCAATACAATACCATTCGGTAAAACAGTATTTTGCAAATCAGTAAAACAATATCTTGATACGGTTCAGTCAGTAAACAGTAAACAGTAGCTACCAATTCAGTAAACAGTATACGGTAGCTTTCAGTCCAGTCATGGAGAACTGGCAACACCCTAAATATATCATGCTATAATAATATCATCCCTAATAGGGGAAACACATGAGATCTATGGCCATAGTCTATGGGGTCCTCAGTGTGCGCTGATCAGGTGTCCACTGGGACGCTGATAATAGGATCAGTATCTATCAGCACTAACACGTGACACGTGAGCATGATATGGGGCCTAACAGTCTCAAAACAGTAAACACATGATATAAACCCCATTTATGAAATCAATTTCACTGAATATAAGTTCAATCAATCCATAAATATTCATAAGGAAAATATTTTTATCTTATGAATAACAATTTATAAAATATTCATACTGGGGTAATCATTCCTAAAAATGTTCTAAATATTATAGAACAGTATAAATCACATTTTTCATACGGTGAAAACAGTTTATAAAATAATCACTGTAAAACATAAAAAGTCATAACTGTCCTTTTTCACCGTAAAACATATACGCACGCTTTTCCGTGCTTTCTATCGAAAACATGATTTTTAAAGTTATCGGGATTCAAATCAATTATTTTATGATTTATGATAAATTAAAATATTTATTTTCCAAATTAACACTCCTGTCCCGTGTTTTCTCTGTAAACACATGCGGAGACCTTCTAGTCTCAAAACACTGTTTTCCACCTTTAATTACCTTTATAGAATTTTCTATAAACACTTATTTTCACCATTAAACCCATAAAG
Source organism: Heritiera fomes (assembly GCA_032173925.1). Classification (NCBI taxonomy): domain Eukaryota; kingdom Viridiplantae; phylum Streptophyta; class Magnoliopsida; order Malvales; family Malvaceae; genus Heritiera; species Heritiera fomes. Next base: position 9,235,947 of record JAPDPM010000014.1, on the reverse strand, counting down.
GTTATTTATAAAATCAAGTGAATATTTGGAGAAATATTATTAAAATATTCACTTTGGTCTTTTTTTATTTTTCACCTCGTTTCACGTGAAATATCACCTATCGGGATAAATTTAGGTGATTTCCTTTTTCACCATTTTCAAAAACATGAATAATTTAAAATTAAGCATCAGTATATTCATGTTTTTTGAAAACTAATCGATTTCTCGATTTTCATGTTGGAAATCGTTTCTAGTGATGAAAAATCATTTATTATGATTTTTGGTAATTTTTTCAATAATTTTCGGCAGTATAACGGCTGCCGATTAGCTAACCTCCTGCATGAAAAATACAGTTTAAATCTCAACCAGTAAATCACAACAATTTTTCCAACCAATCAATATTAATAGCATTCATAAAATTAAATGCATAATTTAAAACATGTGTGCCAAATATCCTTACAGGCTGCACATGTCTCCCTTACCTTTTCCGGGTCGGCAACTTCCTTTTATCGGTCGCGCCCGTACTCCATCTCTCCCGATCCATCGTCTCGATCGCTGAGAATAATTTTTGAAAATTAAATTCTAAATTTTAAAATTTTCATAAATAATTTATTAAATTTTTACTCGAAATCATTTTTCGGAATTCTTACCGAATTTCCGTAATTTTCGAGTTGCCAAATTCCCGGGAATCTTCCGATTTCCCGAAATTCCCCTTTTTTCCTCTCTTTTTCTTCCTTTTTCTCTTTTCTTTCATTTCTCTTTCTTTTCTTTTTCTTTTTCTTTTTTCCTTTTTCTTTTCTTTTTCTTTTCCTTTCCCGTCAGACCGGTTTAGCTTCCTTCCTCGCCGGTTCCTTGCCGGCGGTCGGTTCTCCGACGGTTCAGGTGCCCTTCAGCTAGTCGACGTCAAGGCGAACTCGCTGGTGCCCTCCGTTTGCCCTGGATAGGCAGCATGGTGGCGGATCGAGTCGATTTTCCTTCAGTTTCTTCCGCCTCTTCGCCGGCCCTCCTCCGCCGTTCACCATGCCTCGGGTGGCATCCTTCCTCTTCCTCTTCCTCTGGCGGTGCTTCGGTGGCAGTGGCGGTGGCCAAATCGGCCGGCACCGCCAGATCCTCTTTCTCTTTTCCTCTCGGCTTCCGCCAGAATTTCCTTCTATTTCTTTCTATTTTCCTTCCGTTTCTCCTTTCTTCCGTCGGTCACTGGCTTCTCCTCTCTCCACCGGCGCCGTCCTCCTCCCTCGTCTCTCCTCTCTTCTCCGATTGCCGACAGTGGTCGGCTACTCACCGGAAAATCGAGATTCTTCCCGATTTTCCTTTCCTATTTTGTTTTTGTTTTTTTTAGTATATAATATACTATATAATATATTTTATACATATAATATATACTATATATTATACACATATTATTTCATATATAATATAATACAATATATATTATATATAAAATATATATTGTATATTACAAAATATATGTCTAGTATATATATATATATGTATATTTATATGTTTTAAATTTAAATAACTTTTATATATATTTTCAAACTTTAATGTAAATCAATATTTACATTTCTCAATTATATGTATATACATGTATATATACATAAGAAATTATACTAAAATACATATATATTATTTAACAATATAAAATAGTATATATATTCATATATACAAACGTATATTGATATATACTATATAGTATTCACATACATATGTATTTGTATAAAAATACATTTATATAATTTGTAATTATATAAACATATTTTATTTTCATCTCTCATTTTCCTTATTTAATTTGGATTTCCATTTATACAAATTAAATTTCCTCTTTTCATTATTTTCCATAATTTCATCCTTCTCCTTATTTACAATTTATCCAAATTTAAATTCCTCAATTTCCTCACTTCCTAAATTTCCGGAATTTCAACAATATTCCATCTCGTAAATAAATTTTATTTATTTACTTTAATTTATTTATTTCCTCTTATCTATTTTCTTTAATATTAATTTTCAAAAATAGAAAATTTGCAGTTATCACACATGAATATACTAAATTCTATTTTTAAAATATTCATGTTTTCGAAATTGGTGATAATGAGACCACCGAAAATTCTCCCAATATGCAAACTATATGTGACACGAAAAGGAAGATGAAAAGACATAAAGTGAATATTTTATAAATATTTTCTTAAATATTCACTAAATGATTTATATAACCTTTATGGTTTTAATTACGAAATTAATTATTTTTATAAATTCCATAAAGGTTAATTTATGATGAAAAACATGGTTTTGAGACTAGTTGGCCCCTCTATCATGCCGATACATGATATGTGATATGTGATATGTTTCATCCCGGTCGACATCTGATCAGTGATCCACCAAGGACGATTATAAACTATGGCCATAGGTCTGATATGTTTACTTTTCTACCTTCCGGGGTCTATGGCAAGATATGATTAGGTGATTGCCTCAATCTCCATACATGATATGTGACATGTTAAAAAGAAAATGTTTCACATGATATGAAATATGTTATAAGAAAATGTTTTATATGATATGAGGAAAAATCAAAATGCTTTATAGCATTTTTTTACATAATGCTTATTATGGTACTGATTACAGTACTACATGATGATTTTCGAAAGATATATGATATGAATATGTGATATGTTTTCAAAAAAAAGGAGATTATAAATCTAATATTCTTATTATAATTTTTAAATTGAATATTAGATTTAAATGATGTATATGTTATACGGAAATGATTTTAATAGCTTCTTTTGCTATTTAAAGTTCTGTACTAATTATGAATTGTACAGTAAAATTTGAAAGAAGTTCAAATGAGAATGATGATAATTTAAACTAATATTTTTCTAAAAGAATAGATAAATATTAGTTATTTATTTAAATGCTTTAATTTATAAAAGCATTAAATGGAAATGATATGAAAAGTAAAGGAAAAGGATTTAAATTTCAAACGAAATTAATTACTCTCTACAATTGCTTCTAGGTTCCGGGATAAGACAGGTATTTCAAAATACCTTCTGAACTCCATCCGGATCCTTAGCCGACTGTAGTATCCTTCCTATTTGGTCCCTAGAGCACCTATAGGAAAAATGAAAATTTTATAGCATATAGATATCTAGATATCAAGTGTTGCATATAACTCCTTTACTGAGCCATGGTTTGCTCACTCCCCTACTTTTAAACATTTCAGATTTTTATGACTAAGAGATCTGACATCTGAGCATCTCGGCTGCGGATTGGAGGACAATGTGATAGTTCAATTGAAATATGAGGTACAATCATTTATTTTATGTATTTAGACTTATCTACAGTACTACTTTCTTGTAAATTAAGATAGGGGATGTAAATGATATTTCGATTTAATATGTAATAGTTTAAATGAAACAGAAAAGTAAATTATCACAAACAGCCCAACCATATAAGATGTGTGGAAAAATGTGTAAAAATGTGGTCACAGGCTATGACACCTGTAGAAGAAGCTCAAGATGTTCCTTCTTTATCTGCACCATCGAGTTCCACACCTACTATTCTTGACCAGATCATGCTAATGCTTCAACAATTCAACACAAATCAGCAAGCTTTTCAACAAGATGTTACGACGCGATTAACCCAAATTGAAATGCATTGTACATCTCTTGAAGAGCACTAGCAGGCATTTCAGTCGAATTTCAACTCCTTTCAAGATAATGTCTATTCTCAATTTGCTCTCATGAAGGAGACTCAAACTGCCTTGTATGATGAAGTTCAAAACATCGGGATGCAACAAGAGGAATTCATAGAGCAATATCACAAGACCTTTCCCAAGAGGTCTTAAGCTAGATATAACTAGGATATCTAATTTCTAAGGTTTCCATGACTGACTAGGATGTCTAGTTTAGACTACGTATCAAATGTCTGTTTATGACTGTTTAGCAATGTTCATTATATGACTGCTTATGTATTTATGACTGTTTGTGTGACTTCTCTTGCCTATGTTTATGCTAGGTCTTATCTTTATAAATGTGACATTATTGTTGCTTTAAGTTGCCAACTCTTTTGTTATATGATATATATGCATTCCTTAAGGGGGAGTTACATATTTGCTATGACAAAAAAGGGGAGAAGTGATGGTAAATTTTATTAAAACTCATGCTTTAATTGAGGGGGAGCATTTCTTCAAAAATGTTTGAGCATTTCTTCAAAGATGTTTCAAAGCAAATTTACCTTAAGTTTTGTCATATCAAAAAATGGGAGATTGTTAGCTTTAAATTGATAATGAGATATTTTGAAATGACAAAAACTTAAGCACAATTAAATGCTTAATGTTTATTTGTAAATTTGTGTAAAGCTTGCTACAACAATATCAAATGCAAGTATATATTGAAAATGTTCTATTACAATGCACTTGAAAAACATGAGATTAAGTAATTTTCCATTGAACAAGTTGATTAAAATTTTAAGAAAATTACTTAATAAACGTTTTGAATCAAATTTCTACTTAAATAAACTAAGAAATATTCACATGAACTTGAAATATGATTTGGGATCAAAGACTACACTTAAAGTATCTCAAAAAGGAGCAAAAAAGTCAAATCTGGAGTGAAAGGATCGATCCCCCTCATTCATAGGATCGATCCCAAAATGGCAGAATGCATGGACTGGGTGTCAAGACATGAGGGATCGATCCCTAAACCTTAGAGGATCGATCCCAGCTAGGCAGAATGCTTCAAAAGCTCAACAAAGCTTAAGAGGATCGATCCCTTCAAGCAAAGGATCGATCCTACGGCACGAAATTTGATTGCAACTGCTAGATTTTGAAGGCTTCAATGGGCAAAAATGCATTTAATACTCCAACAACCATCCTCAACCTTAGGTAGACTATAAATTCTAGGATTTATGAGATTGGAGGGCAGAACAAGCACTGATCATCTTCTCTAAGCTTTAAGAAAGACTTCAGAAGCTTAAAATCTACTTTTTGTACTTCATTTGTGTTTGTCTATCTTTGAGAGATCTTGCATTATGCACAACCCATCTCAAACTCAATTCTATATTCATAAAGGGGAGTGTAATCTTGTAAGGATATGTTGTGAGAGTTTGGGTAGCTTTTCAAGGGATTGGTTGTAGAGGTTTCCTCTTAAGCCTACAAAAGGAAGTGTAAGAGGTCTCAAGACACCTTGAAGTGGTGTGTGTTGTATTTCAAAGAAGAGCTAAATCAACACTTTGACAAGTGGATCAAGGAGAGAGGACATAGGCAAGAGAATTGGCCGAACCTCTATAAATCTTGTATTTGCTTCTTGTTCCTTACCCTTTATTTACTGCATTTGTGATTATTTTGCTTAAGCTGTTTTATTTACTAGTTAAGCTTTTAAAATTCAAATTTAGTCGATAAACCGACTAACCGCCCTCTCGGTAGAGCCAACACTTGTAACTTTTCAGATTTGGTCCTTTGCAACATAGTTGTCATTACGACACTAGCTTGCAAATCATGAATCTCCAAAGTGGCATTATAGAATCTGTCCACATAACTCTTCAAAGATTCCTTGTTGCCTCACTTAAAAGTCAGTAGGTTCATTGTGAGGACCCCAATTCTCATATAACTCCCCAAGTTTAGGATCTAAGGGGAAAAAATGAGTGAGCTAAGATTTTCGAATAGCGAAAATGTTAAAGGAAAGGGATGTGGGACCCACGCGGGAATCGTTATGATCTGACCTGGTTTTGAGGAAGTAAATTTGAATGTATTTGAGGATTGATTTATTTATATTGCACAATAAGTCCTAATTGGAGTTCACTTTGAAATATCGAATGAAGCTACAATTACTATTAAGCTTTATAAATATAGCGGGAAAATTACAAGTAGGCCCCACAGGATTATCTTTAATCCAGAAAAGGATGGAAGTGGTAAAATATTAAATTTGAGTTCAAAATACATAACTAGTAAAAAGACCACTTTCCAAAATTCCTTTGTTTGAACTTACCTAGGTTTACGTGTAATAAATTCAAAATGACGATTTTGTTCATAGGTCGGAAGAACTTTCTTGAATAATGATCAATCTAGTTTGACTTTAGACTTACAAATTGTTATAGTCAAACCCTCGTGTGAAGAAGTCTCACTTAGTTTCAATCCAAAGACTAAATCACATGAAAATGCCAAAAATAACACGAATAATCGTTTGGGGTTATTTTGGTAATTTCACTACTTTGACTAGTCAACACTTATCAAAAGTCAATTTTTTGACTAGGTTATGTTAAATATATACTAATTATGTGAAAAAAATAAATATGAATTTTATTTAATTTTATAAATTAATATTATATTAAGTGGGATTTAGTTGGAATTCCTGAAATTTTAAAAGGACACTTTAGTCATTTGTCATAAAGGATATTTTTAAAATAAAATAATGCTAAATTTAGATATTTTAAGCGATCATCTTCTTCATGGCCGACCACCCATTTCCACTTTCACCATTTTTGGGAGTTTAAGGCAAGAGAGAGGAAACCAAGAGAAACACTACCTTTTAGCCATCAAACCCTCTTCCACCCTTAAGCCAACTTGTTCCTCTCATCATCCGCTCTCTCATATCTTGGAACCAGCCATGGGAGTGACCATTTGAAGGTTGTTTTAGCTGTTGGAAGTGGTGGCATGTGGAGAGGTAAGAGGAAACAGCCCACCATTTTGCATTCTCTTGCTTGATTTTGATTATTTCATGGAAGTTTAACATGTATATAACCTTAATTTGAAATAAAAATGATTGAATGATACCATGGAGGTTTTGGCCATAAGGGTTATTAAGTGTTTACTATGGAAAAATATTGTTTTCATGCTAAAAGGGTATTAAATTTGCAAGAAACAAAGTGAAGTATGAATTCTGTTAAAATGTCCTATTCTGGGTTTGATGTTTAAACGTTTAGTTTGGAAGTTTTATGATTAAATAAATTATGGAAACATTATGGTAGATAGCACTATGAGTTAGGAGTAAGCCGGTTTTGGAATTTCTAGATTTAGAGTTGTATAGATTAAGATATAGCCAAATGAACACAGCACACTCACCGTAGTAGGTGAGATGCCCTGCATCAACTTTGAAATTCTATAGAAAATACCTCAGAATGAATTTTGTTACAAGTCATACATTTCTAGAAGGTTAAATGAGTTAGGAATAACATGGTTTTGAGTTTGCACAATTTGGACAATCCTGCATTTATATATGAACCAATTTGTGCATAGAGGTCAGTAAACAATTTGCCATAATGCACTTGAAAACAGAGTAAATTTGTAGAATTACTAAAAATGTTTCAAATATGATAAAATTGTGAAATTTACCTTTTTGAATATGGAATTGAATTAGGATTCACATGGTCTTAGATTCATAATTTTTGGATAATCCTACAATTAGTAATATAATTTTTAATGCACAAAGGTCAGGAAACCATCCTTCCAAATGTGCCAAAATCATACTAAAATTTGGAAATTGTTGAAAACAACACAAAATGAATTAGGAAGTGAGCCTTACACTTCTGAATAGGGAATTAAATTAGGTTACATACAAAATTGACTTGCATTAATTGAAATCCAATATTTTCGATTATGAACAGAACGATATCGATAAGTTAGAAAGTTCCACGATGAGCTACTCATACAATGAAATGGTGAAACTTTAGTGTGAATGGTTAGATAAGATAATCGAACTGCCAATGAGTATGAATTATAAGAATATTTAGTATATAAATTTTGAAACTGAACTTGTATGAATGATTTTATGCAGCTCGGAAGTTAGAAGAGTGAAATGGAAAAGTAAGCGAATAAAGATCTGTCCACTGGTTCAATGTACCAATTGTACTATTTGAATGAAGTGAAACTGTATAGGTAAGAGACATATATAAAAGAAGTAGGATAATATCATATTTGCATATAAAACTGATTTGGTTGTTTATTGGGAAAGAATAAACCCAAATGAGTCGAGCCTAAAGTTTAAAAATATAAATATAGAAATGCATGTTTGAGAATTAAGCAAATTCATGATTTGTAATTGTGGTAGTTGTAGTTAAAGAATGATGATGATATAATTGAGGTTGAATGGTGATAGATAAATAACAGTGTGATTGTTTGACGTATGATTCAAGAAAGTAATCATTATGATTCGTATGAAAAATTTGTGTTTTCAATGGGTTGGGGTTTCTAAGGTAGAACTGGAACTGTCTATGATTTTGAAATGATTATGGGTTGAGATTAAATATTGTTACTGTATTAAATTAGCTGGTTTTGGATGTTGATAATTTAGTTTAATATATGGATAATGGTATAAGAAATAAATAAGTATTTGAAATGAACTGTACTAGAAATTGTGGCTGGTTTGAGATAAATAAACAGTGTTTTCATACAGGAGGAGTAGGATAATTATAGTTGTTATGTTGCTGAAATCTTTATAAAAAAAACATAAATAGGAAAAGTAATTGTTGGAAAAATTTAGAACTTTATAATTTTAAGGGAAGTATTTAGATATTAAAATACTTGTATTTTCTAAGAATTAATTTGAAGCTTTCAACTTGGGTTATCGGTTTGAATTTTATCAAATGATTTGGATGGTTTGAGATGAATTAATTGAAATGATCAATAGATAATGAACCGAACGAAATGTCTTGAAATTATTTATGAATTTTGGAATTCAAATGGTAATTTTAATTATCAAAATGAAAGAGTCGAGTAAACTTGGTGAAACTGTATATGATTAGATTGAAATAATGAAGTGTTTGCATGCATTAACCATGCATAAGTGCATTGTTCATGTCATGCACATTATTTGACAACTTTTAAATGTTTTGCATTATAGTTTTAAAGTGCATTAAGTACTGGTTTTTAAATGATACAAAAGAATGCATAAATTGAATGTTTTTAAAGAGCAAATAAATATGAAATTAAATGATTTAAAGAGCAAATAAATTAAATGTTTGCATGCATTAACCATGCATAAGTGCATTGTTCATGTCATGCACATTATTTGACAACTTTTCAATGTTTTGCATTATAGTTTTAAAGTGCATTAAGTACTGATTTTTAAATGGTACAAAAGAATGCATAAATTGAATGTTTTAGAGAGCAAATAAATATGAAATTAAATGTTTTAAAGAGCAAAATAAATATGAAGTGCATTGGGTTTATCATATTGAAATGATTTGAAACGTTTGAAAGTAGCATGACTGATTTTGTTTATACTGAGTGAAACATTTGATAAAGATGGTTTACCGTAAATGTTTTAACATAGTATGCTTCAGTTCAAGAGTCATATTGTGGGAGCCACCTCTAAGGTCCTAAAGGACCTATGTGCTACATGAGTTTCTTGAAACCGTGAAAGTACCTATGTGTTACACGAGTTCCTTGAGATTGTGAAAGTCACCTTTAGGATCCCAAAGGAGTTAAGTGCTACACAGTATACCTCACCGTTGTATTCTATGGAATTATGAAATGAACTTGGTTCCATAAAAGTTTATATTTCGATTATGTGATCGTATAAAGTTTTGTAAGCATAACGTGTCGTTTTATCACTATATGGGAACTGAGTAAATGTTTTGAGATTATTAGCTTCCATGATCATGCATTCCAATATGTGTTGCTATTAGACCCTGAACAAGTCTACAGCCATTTCGGTATCACCTGCTCAATGGTATTATGAGATGTATTTGCATTTGTTTGTTGAAGGACATTGATCACGTCTCAGCAGTGCTAGATGACATCTGATCAGTGCTCACTGAGGACACTATTTGTGACATGGCCATCAGTCTCCGTATTCATAGGACTGGCTTTCTAAGGGTGGATCCCTGGCCCATACAATGGGAACGCCATTTTCTATTCCATATTTGTATCCCTAAGGGATTCTATCATGCATGATTCTATTTAAGGATGTTAAGTTTTATAGAAATGGAATGTTTAATCGCAAAGAAAAGATATGGATGGTTTTTATGACAACGATCAAGGGCAAAAGTGTTTAATGATTGATATTTGATTTAAATGTTTGATACGCTTTATTGTTTATATTCGAAAGGAACAAATAGATACTATTTGACTGCTATTTATTTAAAGGTTTTGAAAAAAACTACTTTATAAATACATTGTTATGATGCTTGCATTATCGTGATTTTAAAGAATCACGAATTTGAACTAATGACATACATTTACTTTGGTAGATAGCTCATCACATTAATGCATTGTTTGTTAGCTTCGTTAAGATACCTATAGTCGGACCTAAAGACTGGGACAAGTAAGGTATTTCGAAGTATCATTCCAAATTCATCCCGATATTCCTAACGGACTATATTATTTCTTTCTTCTGAATCCAAGTTAATATTAATGGTAATCAATAAATCAATGATTAAAAGAATTGCATTGATTTTGTAGTGTCATGTAAAAGTATATATATATATATATATATATATAAGATGATTGCATATAGTTAGCATGATATTCTTTCTTTTATATATGTTTCTTACTAGACTGCATAACTCACCTCCTTGCTCACCATCTCAGATAATTCATTAATATACGTGGCGACTACTGCTCCAGGAGTAGTCAAAGAAAAGTGCTAGAGGTCTAAGGTATCAAATGAGTAGGTATATGATGAGTGTTATATTTTGTATTCAAACAAATATGCACAACTAATGTATTTATGGACTGGATGTAAATCATGTAATGTAATGTCAAAAAGTGTCAATGGAACTAGTGAGATGTATTTGAATATAAATGAAGTTATTAAGTATGATATCATAATTCATATCCTGTTTTCCTATATATTATTTAGTGGCCAATGATCTAATAACATGAAGCCTAAATGGTAACCAAAAGTTATAAAGTGACTTACAGTGACACCGAATGCAAACCAAATGATTGTAATTGGTTGAATGAGAATAAGTGTATAAAAGTTAGTTCGAAAGTTCACGTTTTCCAGACGTAACATGTGTCGCTTTCTTTTTCTTTTGACTGTTAATCATGAATGCCTTCAAGAATTCACTACATAGTTGATTGAATGAAGAAATGGACCCTTCCTTCAACCTATTAAACCATTTCATTGCATGACCTATTAGAGTGATCGAGAATGCTTTACACATAATTTCGTCCTCCCAATTGTGGAGGAGCATTATTGACTCATAGTTTTGCATGTGATCGTATGGGTCAGTTTTTCCCGCATACGTTGTCATTTGAGGCATCTTGAATTTATAAGGCAAGGGCCTTTTCATGATTGAGGCACTAAATGGTATCTGTCTCCTCTAGCTACCCTCAGCCGACACCAACTTTTTCTCCTCCAAAATTTTCTCAACCATCTTCTTCACATCATTTGTTTCTCGGGCTGTGGATATAGACTAACTCCTCATTCTAAATGAATCCGCTTAATCTGTAACTCTTTTTCCCCTCAGAGGATGCCAATTTCTTTCTCCCTTCAAGTTGCATGTCTTCTTCTCTTTCCAAACCAAGATTCTGGTTCGAGTCAGTTTTCGGGTTAAAATTCTGACAGTATTTCGATGGATTGCTTCATTGGGGTTTACCGTCCCAATACCTCTCATACCGTTAAACTGATGCTCACCAAACTGTGGCCTTGAGTCCACTTTTACGATCTTCCGGTGTCGGTCTTTCGCACACCAGTTTGTCATGTGTCGGCCTATTGCACACCAATTTGTCGTGCAGTGGTCTCCCGCACACTGGTCTGCTGCATGTCACTCTCTCGCATATCGATCCGGCACTCATCAGTTTGCCCCAAACCAATCTAGTGCACTCTAGTCTCCCTAAACCAATATGGCGCACAATCTCTTCTAGACCGTCTGGCGTACTTCAATCTCCCCTAGGCTAATCTGGCATTGAGGGTCTGCCTCATTAGTTTGCTGCGGCTGACTTCCTCTTGCGAGATTCTTAACAACCGGTGGTAGACTCATTTGCGAAAGTGCTTCTTTAAAAAAAATCTATCAAGATCTTCAACGCATGAGTAGTCTCTTCATTTCTTTGTTCAGAGTTTCGAAATCCACTATTGAGACTATATTTGTAGGTTTAACTTCTGGCACTTGAGTTTCCTAATGCATTTGATGATTAGGAGAGTTAACCGAACCTTCCTCCTTATTCACTTCCCTCGCTACTGATCATGTTTTCACCATCTTTCACAACAAAACTTTTCGTATCAGATTCCCATAAACGGCACTAATTGTTATTGCTTGTTTACAACAATAAATTTGTATGTCATAAATCTTCGAGTCCATGTGTCTGCCAAGAACTTTGCAGAAAAAGAAAAAATCAAAGAGACAGAGATTTGTCCCTGCACTTACACTTCGATGCTTAAATCAGAAGTTGAGCAGAGTCTCAATCAAAAAAATAGTAATTAATTCTCATAAATAGTCATGTAACATGTTATTTATAGAGTGAAATTGGGTTGCATTTACTCTTTTGTCCTTTTAGACTTATTTGGTTATAGCCCAGGCACCTGTCTAGCTCAAATGAATTTAGGCCAATGTCTCATGGGCCTCTGAGTAAGCTTCCCGCCCATGCAGCAAAAATTGGTTTCCTGTGGGAGAGAGTGTAATCGTAGTCTCCCATGTGGGAGAGTTGTTCTCTCGCGGTTCACTCTCCAATGTGGGCGAGTGCACCTTAATAATTTTTTTAAAATAGCAATATATATTTAGATATTTATATTTATAATGAAAAATATATTTGTTTATAATGATAATAAAATCATTATTATAATTATTGGTATTATTTTTTATTTTTCCTTTTATATCTATTTTTAATTTCAATTAATGTGTGTTCCACATCATAAATATTAAAATAAATAATTGTTAATAAGTATAACACAATATGCTAAAATAAAGGATAATTACCCTAAAATAAATTCTTACAAAAAGATTACAAGAAACATGAAAATTTAAACTAAAGTCTAAAAAATAACACAAGTTCAAATTAAATTACACAAAAATAATTAAACGTAATTAAAAATGAACTAGATAAAAAATATTTTAAAAAATTATAATTATTATGCCGAGCTGACTTAGACTTGAAATGGTGAATCCAAGCTTAATTCGATTTTTCATCTAATCTTGATTTTCAAGCCTAGCCCATTTAACGGATTGGATCTTTTTGTCCAACTTACTAAAAGTTTGGACTAACCTTTAGGCTCGGATGGATAACTCAACTCTTGAGCAAGTCTATTGAATTCATTCTTAAATTTGTAAAATTTTTGTTCTTGTTTTAATAATATATTTTAGTATGGTAGAAAAAATAATAATTATATATCTACTGTTCTGTTTTATATTTTTCTTTTATTTTTATGAGAGAGGATCTTATCGACACCCTATTAGAAGGTTTGGGACTTTCATGAAATAATTTAAAGATTAGGAACTTAAATGAAATTCAAGTGAAAAGTTTGGGACTGCAAAAACACTTAACCCTATTAGAAGATTTAGGACTTTCATGAAACAATTTAAAGATTAGGGACTTAAATGAAACTCAAGTGAAAATTTGGGACTGCAAATGCACGTAACTTTATTAGATATATTAGATTAGAAGATATAAATTTTAACAAATTACAGTTTTAAAAAATAATAATCCACAGAAAAAAAATCAAAAGTTAAAAATTTATGTAAATGTTAAGCAACTAAAACCCAATTGTATTTTATGCAACAAAATTTGAATTAGGCTTAGAATTTATATAAAAGAACTTTACTTTTATTATAAAATATTTAAGTTTTATATATGCCCGTGATTTATTTCAATTAAAAACTTTATTTAATTTTATTTTTTATTTATTAAAATATACAAAAATATTGATAAATAATTTTGAACATTCTGCATTATTTTCGTATTAAGTCTACCAAATGTTATTTTAATTTTTCTTAGCTGTACTTTTAGAAAAACTTTACTCAAATAAGTCTTAAGAACTTTTTTTTGTTACAAAGGGAAATTATTTCATTAAATATAGAACAACTAATTTAATTTGAAACCCCTAGGAAAAGCTCTCGTATATCATCAAATTATTTTTTTGCCCAAAACTCGTATATCATCAATTAGACAACTCAAAGGATGAACGCTGCCATCAACATATTTTTAGCGGTTGGAGCAAAACTTCAGCATCAACTTCACGTTGATATTTTTGTACCCAATTGAAGAATCATTAATTGTGAAGTGCCATTTATACAATTAACCTGAAATTGACAACTCTTACGAATTTGACGCGCATTATAGCGCGTGCCTAGCACATTCCAACTTTCAAGTCTCTTGTTTAATCTGTAATCAAATTCGTATCAGGCTGCCAGGACATGAAAAGGAACCATAATTCATCCGAAAACCAATTCTAAATCCTGACTTCAACTTATTTTTATTTATCCGATTGATTTCCTCTTTCTCTTACTCTTCTGATAAGCCCCGCTTGAAGCATTGGTTTTTTCTCTGGGAGACTACAGTTTACCCAAGTTTATTCAATTAAGATTTGGAAGCTCTAAGCAGAAATTTGAAGAGATACCCACTCCCTGTTTTTCAATTTTAAAGATACCCATTTGGATTTTTCTTTTTGCCGGATTCAATTTGATTCTGAAATGATGAGTTTCTGGATCCTGGATTTGGATGTAGATCTTGGGTGGATTTTGGTCTGAGATGTATTTTGGATGGAAATTTTGGAGACCCATTTCGAGAAACTGTTGCTTTGCTTTGAATTTCTTTCTGTTTGATGTGACTGGATTAGTCTTGCCATTGTTTGTAGAATTGAGTTGGGTTTTCCTTTTGGAGTAGTTTTTTTTTTTTTGCTTCTGAGAGAAGAAAAGAAAAAATGTTTTGGAGGGAACGTGAGAGGGAGAATAAAGAGCTTAATGGAGGTCCTCCTTGTGGGCAGGTTAGAGTTCTTGTTGTTGGTGATTCAGGTATTGAATTTTACTTTTTTTATTCATAGTTTGTATTTAATTTTTTTTTCTTTGCAAATTTGCCTGCTTTTCTGTATGAAGTAGCTGTTTAGGGTGTTTAATCTCAAATTTTTGTATGCTATAAAGTTGTTATAATTGTAACTATACCAGAAGGAATGAACTTGATACATATCTTGGTGTACGAAACTTTGGTTTAGCTGTTGTTTATGAATTTTCAGTTTATGATTTTGAACTGTAACTCTACTGGACAAAGAAGAACGTTTTGGTTCACCTGCCAAAAATTTAATGATAAAAGGACTTAAAGCAACAAATAATTTTGTTTGTGCATAAAAAAATTAAGAACTTGATTAGTGGTTAATTGGTTATTCATACTATAATGCTAGAAACGATAGATGGTATGGTGCGAAATAATTGCCTGACTAGATCATTTTTTGGTTGAGGAGATCTGGGGTGTGTGTGGGTGTGTGTGTGTGTGTGTGTGTGTGTGTGTGTGTGTTTGTGTATTTGTTTAAGAAACAAATTTGAAGCTATTGGAGAAAGATATGAGATGATGTATTTAGATTTGAAAGAAATGGGAAGAAGGTAGAAGGTTTAGTAGGTTAATTAGGTAAACTTAAGAGCTTTGTACATTTCAATTCTTTTATTGGTACAAGAGGGAGCACCATGGTTTGAACCTAGGATCTCTACCTATACCCCATCCCATCCTTAATGCTTGAACTAATGTACAATTAGTTTAAGGCAAAATCTGCATGACCTTAGTGGCAGTACTTCAATAATTTGTTGACTATTGTTTTATTACTTTCTGTATCAAGACAAAAAAATTTCACAGAGAAGTTACTGGTTTCATGTTCCTATGCATTTCCTTTGGATGTTATTTTGATTTGTTTTTGACTGCCTGAATGTTTCTGACACTGTTTTGCATCCTTGATGGGCAATAAGAAGACTCTTTATCTGCTGTTCTGAGTTGTTTACTTCTCATTCTGAACTAAATATTCTCCTTCAAAAAGACGTTTGTTTTAACATTTTATAAGATGCCGAACTTTAGCTTGATATCCTATTCTTTTGGCAGGTGTGGGAAAAACTTCCCTAGTTCATCTGATTGTCAAAGGCTCTTCCTGTGCTCGCCCACCTCAGACAATTGGATGTACAGTTGGTGTGAAGGTAAGACTTGCTACTGCGTTGTTGTTTTGATAAAGTTATTGTTTCCATTCATTCACCAAGTAGTCACTATCATCTCTACACAGCATACCACGTATGGTAGTCCTGGTAGCTCTTCAAATAGCATAAAAGGGGATGCTGAGAGAGATTTCTTCATTGAACTCTGGGATGTTTCAGGACATGAGCGATACAAAGATTGCCGATCTCTTTTTTATTCACAAATTAATGGTGAGTAGTTAATCTCTTTGCTTGAGCAATTTCTCAATATCTTGGTAGTTGTTGGTGGGAAATTTTTCTGATGCTTAATTTGTATCTGTAGTAACCCACAATCCATCTTGTGCTTTTTCTAAGTATTGGTTGTCTTGCTGTCAGCATGTTCTATTTAGTACTAGCTTGAAATTGAGTTTTCCCATGAGAAACGGATTGAGGACCATGGTTATTTATTGGTTGAAATTATTGTGATCAGTACCCTGTTACAGTTACATGCATAAATATATTGTGATGGCTATTGTCATTAGTTGCTCTGTATCAGCTTTCCTATAGCCCTGTTGTTCCATGAATGGAATAGAGCCAAAAGATATATAATTGTTAGGCTGCCCTGGATTCTACAGATCAGTAGATGTAAAAGATGGTTTAGAAAATGGTTGTTTCTTCTCTATATCCATGTTTGTAACTGGGATGCAAATTTGCAAAAATACCAAAATGAATGGATTTATTACATGGAGATGTTTGCAACAAAAACTGATTGTACATTTTAACTTAATGATCTTAAATATTATCAGCATGCCATCATTACCATCCTAATGATATGCGCCTAATCATCAGTATGTTGAAACTTTTCCTGCATCATCTTCCCATGATAACCTTTGTAATTACTGCAAGCTCTGTTACCTTTGATATTTACTCATGATTCTCTCTTGAAATCTTGTGAAGGTGTTATTTTTGTTCATGATCTTTCCCAAAGGAGAACAAAAACAAGCTTGCATAAGTGGGCAGCTGAGATTGCAGCAACTGGTACATTTTCAGCTCCTCTAGGTTCTGCAGGTCCCGGGGGACTTCCTGTCCCATATATTGTTATAGGTAATAAAGCTGATATTGCTGCTAAAGAGGGTACAAGAGGTAGCAGTGGCAATCTCGTTGATGTAGCTCGTCAGTGGGTTGAGAAGCAGGGTTTGCTTCCATCTAGTGAGGAGCTTCCACTGACTGAGAGCTTTCCTGGTAGTGGAGGCCTTATTGCAGTAAGCATTCTAACTTATGCATTGACTTGCTTATATGTCAGAGGAAGAATTTCTTATTTTATTCTTTTCCTGTAATATCCTTGCAGAAATTTACGGAGAAACTTGGGTGTTTCATTGTAATTTATCTATTTCAATGTAGAATTGTAGTTGTGATAAGAGTAGAATCCCCTAGACAACATATTGGTTTAAAATAAGGAAAATGATACAGTTCAGTTCATATCTTGACAAATTTAAGTCCAATAGGAAAGTTTTGCTTTTACTTGGTTGATTTATGTCTCCAATTGCTGTTTGAAGAGGGATGAATTGCAACAGTTTTTATTAATTGTCCTCAATTTTCTTGCACTTAATCTCTCTCTCTCCCTGGATGAAGTACACCTATGCCTTGAAATTTATGGTTTGGTTGACCCATAAATTCTTGTAAATTAGAGCTTTTACATTGGTAGTTGTCCATTATCTACAGTTTACTAATGTTGTTATTTTCAGTTTTGCTTTAGTTTTACTGAAAGCTGTGTGTTGTACTTCTTAATTATTTGAGTAACATACCTGCCTATGTGTACATGACAACTTTAAGGAATTCCCATATTTTTTACATGAAATGTTTTCCATTCTATTGTTAATTTTCCTTTTCTTTGAACTCATGTCAGATTATTTTAACGTATCATTATTGCTGCCTTTAATTATTTTTTTATGATTTAATAAGGATATATGCATTTGAGCAAGCATTCACAATTTTGGCGAACACTAAGCCTTTGTTTGGTTCATTTAAAGTTGCGTTTGCATTTTCTGGTGTTTAGTAGCCACACCAAAAACTGGTCAACAGAAACAATTTTCAGTTAAAGCAAAATAACCAAGCAAAGTGAGGAAAACAACATCGAGACATGAGGCCAGGAAGTTATTTTCCTCACTCAACAAATGCTCACTTCAAGAAAAAAAGCACTGACTGACTCTCTCTCTCTCTCTCTCTCTCTTGTTTTAACACTAATGTTCCAAACCTTTGTTAATATTAATACTAAAACTCAATAAACAGTCTCCAATTTGCACGCACACTTCAGATATAACAGTTCATTTACTGTGATGTTTGGTTAATTTGTTAAGATCTGATGATGTTTTTGGTGGCTGGTTGTCGGTGCCATTAATGAGGTTAGTTTGGGTTCTGAATCTGAATCTGCATCCTTGCAATGGCAACAAAGAGGCAAATTTCTTGGTTTTTGGCATGCTAGCAGAACAAGTAAATGATGTGTTCTTACTAATTGTTTATGGAATCTGTGTTTATCTATGTTTGTAATGGTGAATTAAGGTCACAGTTAGAGTATTGAGTTAATGGATTTTCTTCTGAGAGAAGTTACGTTTCAGCATGATTTTGAGTTGTAGGGGATACGAAGATTTTTTTCTTTGGATATAAGCACTAGAAAATGTTTGTTCTCGAGTCCAAACAATGTAAATTCTTTTCTTTTCATGGAAAATACTTTTTGTGGAAGACATTTTACTTCAGGAAGTTGCTCTACAAGCCAAATTGAGCCTGAGCCTAAGATGGCGTCATCATTGTTGGCCATCACAGCTTCCCCAGTTTAGCTGATAAATCAATCAGGATTGTTTAAACCTTTAACAAAAATTTAGGGTTGGTAAAATCTGATGCTTTTGATGAGCATGGCTAACCCAAGTCGACAACGTTTGTCTGGCTTTTGCTAATTGTAGATCGCTGACATTATGCTTGATGTTTTTACAGGCTGCCAAAGATGCCAGATATGACAAGGAAGGTGTAATGAAATTTTTTCACATGGTATTGTCATCGTTGCTTGCTTTGTTTGGTATTCTAGTGTCCCAAATCTTAGTAGGCTAGCTATTGTTAAAACTTATGTTGTCCGTGTTTCAGTTGATCAGGAGAAGATATTTTTCAGATGACTTACCAATGCCAACTAAATGGTCCATATCTTCTGTTCAGAGACCTTCTCAACGTTTAGATGAAAATGCTAGCGATGATGATCAGTTATACAAACGTACAAGGTAAGTCAGGCTAAGAAGTTACCTTAGGAAGCTTTATGTAGGAACACACTCGTTCTTCTTGTCTCCCTTGTTTGTTTGAAAAGATGCTTCCAACTAAATTTATCTGTTGACTGCAGTTTTAGCGGCGACCCTTACAAGTACAACATGCTTCCTCCACTACCCGCTCAGCGCAATCTGACTCCACCTCCCACGCTTTACCCCCAACAGCCGGTTTCAGTGACCGAGAATTACAGCCTCCCAAGATTCTCCTTTACTGGCTCCCAAGAAATCGGCAGCAGCACCAAATCAAAGCGTGCAGATATTAATGTCTGATGAAATATAATTTCTAATGTTTGCTACTAAACAATCACCATTAATGGGAGGGGAAATGTTATGTTGGCCGGTTGATTCTTTGCTCAATGTTTTTTTTCCCTCGTTCGTTTTGCTTGTAAAACTGGCATGCAATTCTTTTATATTCACAGGCCCTCTGGTTGTAAGGGGTTTCTGGGTTTTACTGGATGTATAATTATTGATTGTTTAACCCCAAAGTATAGGCGATTCTTTTCGGTCAGACCTACTTTCTTTCCTTTCAAATTTGCCCCCGATGAATAAGGTAAAACAATGTATTTTAATGTTCATTGGTAAGGGAGTAATCGAGACAAAACGATTTAATATCAAATTTAAGTTCGGTTCGATTTGAAAGTTTAAGATTTGAAATTTGGTTTAATTTCGATCGAGTTTAGTTTTTAAATCTCGAATTTGATTTGATAAAATACTCAAATCTTTCAAACTTGATTTCATAGCTTGAATTGTCAGTTTTTAATTATATATTATAAGTATAAAATGATAAATTAATAATAAAATATTAAAAATATATAATAATAAAAATTTGATAAGACTTGTGATCTGTTTGAATCAAGTATTAAGAAATTTAAATTCAACTTGACTCGTTAAAAAGTTCAATACTTGTAATATGTTATAATTTTTTCTCTACCGCTCATTTTAGAAGTTATTGGCTAATTTCTTTTTCAATTTAGTTTATATGTTATAGTGTTACTTGAATTTTGACTTACATAAAATTCATGTAGTTATTAGGTGTGAATTTTTTTTGTTCATGAGAAAGTATAAAGGTGATTTGATCTTTTGATTTAATTCTTTCTAAAATAAAATAAAATAGAAGAGGAACAAAACCGCCTAGTCAAGCCTTATTGTTATTATATTTTATAAAAAAAAAATGAGTTTAATAGTTAAATGTACACTCAACATTTTACCAAAAATGGATATAAGCACGTCATATTTTATCGTGTGAAAATTAGCTCATAATATTTTATTTTATTGAAAATAAACTCTCAATTTTTCAAAATCATGTACTTAAGTCTCAATTTATTAAATGACACTAACTATTATTTGAACATCTTATGTAGAAGTTGATACGGATAGTTTAGTTGTTTGTTATGTAGCATACAAGGTGTGCAATTCTATAGAAGTTAATATTATTTAAGAAATTTAGAAATAATTACATGATTTTAAAATATTAAAAGTTTATTGATAACAAAATAAAAATTTATAAACAGATTTTTAAATAATAAAACTTTGAAAGTTTATAAATATTTTATAAAAAAGTTTTTTGGTGAAATATTTTATAAAAAAAGTTGAAAGTATATAAATGACTATTGAGCCTAAAAATTATTCCATTGCCCCATTAATAAAACACTAAAACCATCTTTTTCCCAAGTGGAAAGCGAACGCATAGTTGCTCTGCTCTGCTCTCCTTCCTGAGTTTCCCAAAAACCCTGTTCCCAAGGTCAGCCACCTCTTTCTTTCATTTCTCTAAAACCCTAAACTTTTGTTTCTCTTTTTTGCTTTTCTTTGTCTTTTTGTTTTTGGAATTAAACCTGTAAGATTAGAGGCAACATTGAGTATATCTTCGTTGTAATTTGATCTGTAACTCGTAATCTGGATTTCTCTTTTTTTTTCCTCTTAATATAAATTTTATGGGTTTTTGATTTTTGTTTGCTTTTACTTCTTTTATACTTGATTATACCTTCGTAATGGGTTTATGATACAGCATGATGTGATGGTTTTATTCTTCTTACGAAATGGGCATTTGCTAAATCATTGTTAAAAAAATAGAATGGTCGTTAAAGTTCAAAGCTTGTTGGAATTTTACTCGCTTTGAGAGAGTTTGATTTTTTTTTTCTGAAGAGGAAGCTTAATTTTGGGAATTGAGTTTATGTTATTGTTTTAGAAAGCTGATGTTTTTTGTTCGCAAAATTCAGAATGTGGCTTGCAGTCTACTGAAATTGGAATTACCCATTTAATTGTTATGTAAAAAGAGGTTCTGAGGCTTCTTGTGTCGCTATAGTAAGTGTTGTAATGTGCCTTGTTTTGATATGTTTTTGTTTTGGTTTAAAATCTTTCAACAGTAGATGGGTAGTTTGATTATATTGATTGGAAGAATGAAGTTGAAAATGGTGAAAATGTTTGTTATTGCGAGGTTGAATTGTACATTCTAAAGCCAATAGCGGCAGCGTTGTGTAGATAGTCTTTTTGATTGCATTTCTCTGATGTTCATGGGAGATATCTTGAAATCTGAAGTGCTTCTTATAATAACGCTAAATTGTGTGCAATGTTTTAATGTATTGTATGCTAGACATACCGGAACTTTAAATGGTAGGCAGAGTAAAACCCAGCTTGCTAACTGCATATTGTAAGTACTTGACATTTATTGACCTTCAATTTTTTCTTCATTCGCTGCTTTTATAATTTATAGATTTGATTACCTTTTGCCACCGGATTTTTTACTTATACGTTAAAAGGTAAGTTTAATGGTTCTAGATTTAATTTAACTGCTGGCTGTTCAGTCAAGAAATGAATAAACATAAGTTCTTGTGCTGTGTTTTCCTCTTTAAGTGAAGATTGCTGAAGAGGACATAGGGAAGAGGAAAGGGCTTTCCTACTGCAATTTGTGATGGTGGAAGTGTGGTGGTCCCTTCTTGGGGCTGCCATCCCAGCAGTTATCGCAGGGCAAGCTTTTAGAATGAAGAAAAGGCATGCTGAAGAACAGAGAATTAAGAGTGCCAGGGGAAGGGAGAAGAGTTCAGATGATATTTTTGTTTGTGAGAGAGTCTGCACTTCAAAGAGAATGTTGAAAAAGGTCGGGGCATTTTCAAAAGATCCAATTCCCGACACTTGTGTGACTGTCTGTGGTGTGTCTGAGCTCGATGCATGCTCTGATGCTTGTGCTCGTACTGTTTGCGTCAACCAACATCAGGTACCCAACTGGAATGATATTTGCCTTCGAAGGTGTCAGAGTGAATGTCTTAGACTCTCTGCTGCTCCTTCTTCTTAATGCTGTTTCCTTTAGCTTGGATATAGAACAGCAAAATATCTAGAACATTGTCTTTTATTACAGTGACTGCTATCTGAGCTTCAGTAGTTGGTCTTGAAATGATGGTCCTTCTAGCAGTCAATTTTAAGTTGAATATTTTGGGTGATTGTCAGGATTGAATTTTTGTTTGACAATCTGTAATTAAAGGTTGTTCGACCTTCGTACGTTGTGCTGCATCTTTGGTTATTTTCACTTCTGTGCATAGATAGCTGATCTGCCACGAGCCATGTCATTTTTTTCCTCGCACATGCTTCATATTTTGATCTCTGTGTCCCTCAACCTTTTCATTTGTCATTGTGAATTGAGTTGATATGAGTGAGGCCATGATCCTTTAATCATACTTTTTTCGGCATCTTCCAAGGAGATGGATAACTAAAATCTTAGCTATGGGCTTTTGAACTCATGACTGGAAAACATAGAATCTGTGCGGTTTCTTGAGCTATAAAGCTTGCATTATGGAGTCTTCTTCTGTGTTGTTAGTTTAATAAACAAATTTAGATCAAACAAATCTGTTTCTCCATTGATGGTACGTCATTGTAATCTTATTGCTTTAGCAAATTCAAATGTATGAGTTTCTTATGGTGCTCTTCATGCATAAAGTTGTCGACGTTTCTTACCAGCATGCTTAGCTCCTGGAGATTGGACACAGATAGCAGAAGGATTGAAATGGATTTGAAACAAAATTTTTGCTATGGATTAACCGAGCATTCAAATCTAGGTTTCACTTGAGAATGATTGCATTTTAGTAATTAACAAGTTCACATCACAAAAATTGACTTACAAAGAACACTCCCAAATTACTCCATTGATATAATTTGCGGGTTTAGTCTAAAGCTCATCATGAGAATTTTCGTTATCAGGGAGGCTCCCTTTCACCTTCTCAGCAGTCTTGTGGACAGCTTCTGCAGCAGTTTTCGCGGTTTCTTCAACAGTTACTTTACTTGCTTCAATGCTTTTGTCGATGGCTTCTTTCATCTTCTCTCCTACACCATCTGAACCACTAGCCTTTGTTGTGCCTGTGCTCCTAAAACTGACAGACAATGAACGGATCATGTTAACAGTGATTGTACATTATTCATTCAACATTCAAATGTACGTAATAACAAAAACAGAACACTTTGATGCAATCTTACTCTAGATTTGGAGGAGTAAACTGCAACTGGAACTCATGGATGATGGTTTTGATCTTTTCCCAAGAACTTGTATGAGATTTCTTCAACAATGAAATGGTGCTTGACACAACCTGCAAGAAAGATGGTTTCTCTTCATTGTACTGCCCACTTTCGCAAACTACTGATAGAATTTGATGCGAGAGAATGATGAGCCGCAGAAGAAACAAAGTCAAGCTTCTTCTAGATTTCTTCATGCTAAAATTTGCAGAAAAAGGAAGAGGGTATCGGTATTTGCTCTAGCTTTGCAGTGAGGAGGTGGTTTCAAGTTTGTACACGTTGTAACCAAATAAAGGAACAGGTGGCGTTATCGCCTTGCTTCGAGGCATCCGTTTCTGAACATTTCAGAAGGTGCGGATGTTTTTTTCTTTTTGGATTTTGTTAACAACTAAGTGTTTTTTTAATAGTATATTTTCATTTAAAATTATAATTACAATTAGTACATTACATTTTATGAATTGGAAACATAATAAACTTGTGAATATAAATAATAACAACAAACTAAATTTGATCTCACATTTCGTGAAAACTCGAACTTAAGATCTCAAAATTTCAAATCTCTTCATTACCATTAAGTCAATGCCCATCGATAACAACTAAGTGTTTGGTGCTTGAGAGAGAACAGAATTGTAATGTAATATGATTCCGGGCAAAGTGATTTTTAGAAGTACTTTACCTCAATTGGTTAATTCAGTCAATAATGAAAGTTTTTTTTTATTAATCAATGTTCAATTTTTTTAAAAAAATATTTTTTATTCTACGATCAGATGTTAAAATTAATGTTTTTAAAATCGCCAAAAATAATTAAATTCATAAAAAATTTAAAATACATTTTCCTTGTATAAAAAAAACATTTAGATATTTTTATAAGTTAATATATTATTTATAATAAAAATTTTATAAAATGAATAATTAATAATTAATAATTTGACTTAATATATTAAAATAACTATTTAATATAATAACTTTAAAAAGTTTTATTGAAACACAAAAAAACTTTTTTTGACTTAATAGAAATTAAAAATGCAAAAACAAAATTATTTTTATTATTTTTTTGCTGCTGATTTATATTCTTTTAAACAATGATAACGTATACTGTTACAGTCATCGATGGTTAACTTGATGAATTACGTAAAAACCATGAAAACGAAGATAAATTAATTCGCTATTTATCTCTTTATATATCTACATGTATACAGATTATAATTTTGATAAAAAAAAAATACTCAATCAGTGTGATTTAACAAGGACATTTAGGAAAATAATCCATAACTAAATTAAAAACTGACTAAATTAAAAATAAGCAACATGCAGTGATTTTGCCAAAAAAGTAATTTAGTGCGGTCAAAAAATTAATTACATTTATTTTGTTAAATTTTTATCTTTTTTATTTGAATTTATTAAAATTATATCATCTTTCTCTTCTGGAATATATGATATATTTTATTTTTTTCAATCATTTATTAGTTCATATTTTTTTGATCCATGAAAATAAAAAAGAAACGTATAAAAAGAGACTTAGATTTATCTTTTAAATTACAAAAATATATTACTATAAAATTTATAATACAATATTTTCTTAAATAATTACAATATCATTAAAAAAGTAAGTACAAACAAACAAAAAAAAAAGGAAAATTTATCTCTTTTAAAATTTACAAGTGAGATAGAAGAGTTTGGTAGAAATTTTCAAAATAATAAAAGGATAATTAATGAAACATGATGTTGAATCAATGGAAAAATGGAACAAATGGTAATGTTAAATAAGCTAAATATTAGCTTTGGAAAAGTTTTTAGTATTAAAGAAGCATGATAATAGGACAGTTAACTATTCTATGAAGGTAATCAACTACTCTATGGAGGGAGTCAACTGCCATACATGAGGATGGCCTTCGGTTTGGATAAGTAGTAGGGTAGTCCATTGCGCTAGGAGAGGCAGTCAATTGCCCACACACCTAGTTTGCATCTATTTAAATATTATAGGCTGAATGCTCAATTCAGGATTTAACGTTTTCGGAAATTCTCAATTCAGAATATAAACTTTTATTTTGCTCAATTCAGGATAAAACGTTTTCGATTTTGCTCAATGTAAGATTTTTCAACAAAACTGAGCTACATGCGCCGTTAAAATAATAACGGCGTTTAATAAAAGACACGTGGCAACATTTTAGTGAGACACGTGACGTAATTGACACATGGCAGCATATTAGTGGGACATGTGGCAGTATAATTATATTTATTTTTCTTTTAATAGGTAAAAATGCGTTGACACGTGGCAGCATATCAGTCCGACACATGGCACAATTGACACGTGGCATCGTGTTAGTGGGACACATAGCAGTATGTTATTGGGACACGTGGCAGTATACTTACACTTATTTTTCTTTTAATAGGTAAAAAATACGTGGACACGTGGCGGCAGCATATTTGTCGACATGTGGCACAATTGACACGTGGCAGCGTATTAGTGGGACACATGATGGTAATGGACACGTGACAGCATGTTATTGCGACATGTGGCATTATACTTATACTTATTTTCTTTTAATATGTAAAAATAAGTGGACACATGGCAGCATATTAGTCCGACACGTGACAAATTATCCTTTCATCGTCACTTACTCTCTTTAACGGAGAGTGTAACTCACACATGTTAAAAAATCTTACATTGAGCAAAATCGAAAACGTTATCCTGAATTGAGCAAAATAAAAGTTTATGTCCTGAATTGAGAATTCCCGAAAACGTTAAATTCTGAATTGGGCATTCAGCCAATATTATACTAAGGCAATCGATTTACATTTTGTGCAAAAAAATACATTAGGAAAGTTGATTGCCTTATTCGGGCATTCAACTACTCCAATAAGAAATGCTAAAAATGAATAGTTTTATTATATTTATAGAGTTACATACTCATTCAAGATGTATACTTTCACTTAAGAATGGTTAGGAAACAAATCATCGAATTCCAAAAGTTATGATAATGTTAAATAATTGTTTTTGCTTAGATAATTATAACACTTGATTAAAGGATCATAATTCTTTGAATGGATCTCTATAAATAGAGATCTCAAGTTCAGACACAAAACACTTGAAATACTTAAAAATATCAGAACTGGTGATGTTGCTCTCTTTACCCTCTTATTCTCAAAGTAGAAACAAGTAGTTTAGATATAGTTTACTACAAAAGAAAAACAAAGGCTAATATAAGATACTTTTGTACTTGTTAAGAGTGTTTAGTGGTTCAATTTAACAATTGCAATTTAATTTCAAATGGTGGCTTCATTGTATCTAAAGTTGTTTGACAAACCTTTGTTATATATTGTAATTGGTGAGGGCAAAATAAGCTTAAGGAAAGAGGGATTGGTAGCACACCTTAAAGTTATTTTTGCAGTTGTTCATTTTTCATCAAAGTTTAACAAGAAGTTCAAGGACCAAGGTTGTAGATACCCTATTTTGTCCGGGGTCTTAATTTGTATAAATAATTAATTCGGTTAAGTGACATTTGTATTTTAATTTAACAATTTAGAATTAGGCTAGAATTAAATTATAATTTTTAGATTTAGAATTAACATTAATTAGGAAATTAAAATTAAAATAGGATTTAGGAATAAAAAAAAGAAAAGAGAGAGAAAAGATAAAAAGAAATAAAAATAAAATTTATTTTAGGATTAGATAATTAGGATAATTAGATTTTTAGGATAATTATATGGATTAATATTAAATTTGATAGAGTTAGATTAGGATTAATATAAGAAATAGATAAAATGTTAACAAATAAGAGATAATTGATAAAATAGGTAGAGTTGTATTAGGACTCAATAAATTTTTTATTATAAAAAGGGGAGCACTCTTGACTGTAGGGGGGAGAAAAAAGAAAACCCAATCTTGTGTCTTCAATATAAAACTCATTCTTTGAACCTTGCAATCAACCATCTTCATAGCACCTTCAAGCTACCATAGCCACTCTTTCTTTTTGTAATTACAATCTATCTAAAGTCATTACCACTGCTGCAAAAATCGTTAGCTATCGCTGTTGTTGTCGACCTCTAGAATTCACCCGTGTCGTGAAGTCCTCTTGCAATCGATGTGTACGACGTCATTGGCCTCCGTTTGTTGCACCTTGTGTCAAAGAGTGAAGGAGAAGATTAAAGAGGTTGGTCTTTCCACGTGTAAGTGAGCAGTGAAGTGAAAAAGGTAAGTGTAGTTTGCATTCTTTTGTTGTTTTTTTACTTTACTGTTTTGTTAGGCTAGTTCCAAATTGATTGACTAATTCTAGTTTTAAATAAATTGATTAACTCTTGAAGTCTTTAGCTAAGATTAAAATTAATTAATTAATTGATTAGTTAATTTGGATATTCATAATTCTTAATAATAAGATAATTCTTTAGGTTATAAAAATGAAATAAATAAATTTAAATAAAACATAAAGTTAAAATAATAAAATACTAACAAGATTAGTAAATAAAAAATAATAAAGGTGGACAAGATTTATTCCGATGATGAGATTCTAAAGAGGGTTACGCTTAAGTAATACTTTGGACTCTCTAGGCAAGAGGATTTCCTTCATAATCTGACCAGCTTAATGGAAAGAGCTAAAGGGAATTTTCAATAAAAAATAATTCATGTGTATTTTTTAAAAATATAATAAATAATAATAAAAGAATATGATAAATCAAAATATAATAATAATAATAAGAGTCAGATAACAATAATTCATGAAAGTGAGTAGCATTCCGATGATAAGATTCCAAAGAGGGTTACGCTTAAGTAATACTTTGAAAATCTTTAGGTAAGAGAATTTCTTTTAAATTCTACCAGCTTAATGGAGGATTTTAAAGGAATTTTTGATAAAATGATTTATATTAATTTTCTAAAAAAATAAAGATAATTTATATTCATAAGATAAATATAACAATAAATAATAAAAAAAATATTAGTCAAGAACATAATAGAAGATAATAAATGATAAAAATAAAATAAGATAATTTGGGTAGAGGAGTCAAAGTTAGGAAATTTCCATAAAATACTAAAATTCATCCGACGACGGAGCCTCTTCAAGCAAGTCGCATAGTACTACTTGAATACTCTTGAGGAGAGAAGGATTTTTAGGTTATCCCACCAGCTTAATGGAGGATACTTAGAAATAACTTTCAATATTAAGCATATCGAAATTAAAGATTAACCTAAGCAAATTTAGAAGATAACCTAAGGCTAAGTGGTACCATTCTAGGATGGGCGTCGTGGGGGTGCTAATCCTTCCCCACACGTAACCGTACTCCCGAGTCTAAGAATCTTTGAACGTAGACCAAGCCTTATCTTTAGACATGAATAGGTGACCAATCACACCTCAGGTTTGAATGGTTGGTGGCGACTCCCAGAATTTTAAAGTCTAGCAGTTAGGTTCATGGACTTAGACGTTATGACAGAAGTTTCATTAATTTCTTAAATTTTATGCATGGTTATTGCTCGAACAAATATGCACAATTATTTTATTTAATTTTGTCCTGAATATTTTGTATACAATTCCTTTATCACAGAATATGATTTCAAGAAAATCATTTCTCTTGAAAAACTTGTGGGAGTAATATCACAAGAAACAAAAAAAAAGTTAGAATATGAGATGAAAGAAGAATAGTCTAACAAATACACAAAGGAAAAGCTTTATGCTAATGCATGTCCATAAAATTAAAAAAAATATATAAATGAAGGATTTATGTTTTTATTATGAAAAATAAAGTCATTAAAAAATAATTATTACTTCTTCTTAAAGCAGGAAAATGCAACGATAGCAATAAACTAAAATTGTTGCAATAATATTCATGTTGAAAAACTTGAATAAATGAGGCATGATGATCAGAAACTAGTACTACAAAATATGTTGGTAAGTACTAAGATTTATTCAAAACTATTCCAAATAATAATAAAGAAATGTGACATACAAGAAAATTTTTTTAATGTTGAAACCAAAGGTGAAGCAATATAAACTAAAAATTTATAGATTGTTTGATACACTTGGTTTCTAGTGAATATTGAAGACAAGATTAAATTTTCTTACCTAAAGTTTAAATATTTGGAAAGAAATCTGTATGCTAGGCAATGTTGATATTTCTTTTACACTAAATGATCTTTTGATTAAGATAAATTTACGCCGTTAGTGATTGAATTTGCAACAGAAAATTCGTTGCTAAACTTAGTTTTCTGTTGCAAAAACATTTTACCAACGGATCTACAATGGAGTCTACCATTTCAAATTTCGTCTTTAAAATCATAGTTGCTACAAAGTGATCTGTCACTGCTGATAAGTTTTGTCGCAAATATCATTTTTCAATTAGGGATGAAATTTTTATAATTGGTGATGGAATTTCGTCGGAAATATTGAATTTTTATTTTCGTCTCTAAAATTGAGGAAATAAAACAAATTACAAAAAATTTGCTCCTAAAAGTATTAGCAGCAAAATCTTTAAATTTTCTACTTTCTATTTTTTTGAAAAAAAAATAAAAAAAAATTATCAATCTGTTGCTAAATGTATTAGCGATGGAAATTTGTCTTTAATTTTTTTTAATGAAAAAAAAATAAAAGAAATGCATCACTAATTGTCTTTTTGGCGAAAATTTGTATTAAATTCAATTAATGAAGTTTCAATTTTTGGTGTATTAACAATGTATAGAGATTATACACTATCATTGTATTTTATATAAACTCTATATATATATGGCTAAATGCTCAATTAAATATCTAATTTTTAGATTATTATTCAATTAAGGACACAATTTTTAATTTTACTCAGTTAAGAACTAATTTTTTTAAATTTGTTTAATTAAAGACTTTTTAATGTGAATGAGATTTAGGCACCGTTTAAGGGAATGAATGTCATTGAAAGAAGGACAAATTTGTATTTTTACTCTAATGTAAAAATCTTAAATAAATTTTCATTTTTATTTATCTTTCTTTCCTCATTTCTTTCATTTTCTCTTTCCTTCTCTTTTTTTTTTGTTCTTTCTTTTTTTTTCAGTAATATAATCTTAAATTTTTTTCTTTTCATTTTTCTTTCATTTTCTTTTTATTTATCGTTCTTTCCTTTTCTCTTTCCTTTTTGTTTTTTTTTCCAGTAATATAATTTTTTTTCGTTCCATTTTTCTTTCATTTTCTCTTTCCTTTTCTCTTTTTTTTAGTAATATAATTTAAAATTTTTTTCTTTCATTTTTGTTCTTTCCTTTTTGTTCTTTCTTTCCAATAATATAACCTTAAAATTTTCCTTTTTCTTTCTCTTTGCTTTTTTCATTGCTTTTGTTTCATTATTTCCGGTAACATAATTAGATTCTTTTATTTCTTTGATTTTTCAACAACCTCAACTCTATTCTTCATTGTTGCTTCTCTTCTCCTCAACCATGGAGTCTGATCGTTGATACTCTAACATAACATCCACAATTGTGCTTCGCCTCCTACAGTCCCTTCGAAGCTTCTTCGCTAGCTAGTAGCTACCCAAACCCCCATAGACAAATTGATTTCCTGTCCAAATTTAAAAGAATTATTTTCTAATCTTTGTGTGTTTTCTTGGGTTTTAATTTTCATTATTGTTTTTGGTTTCAAATTTGTATGAATTGATGGTTTTTTATTTTATTTTGATAGCTTGTAGGTGGCTGTAAAATTGTGTTTGGGATAGAAAGGGGTGTGGTTTTTGAGTTCTCAATTCTAGGTTTTTTCGATAATGGATAGTTGAATCTAGTTGATTGTAGTAAATAAGATGGGATCAAGATTGATGGGGGTTTGATTCTCTATTTCAATCTATTGGAATTTACTTTCTTGTTGGATTTTATAATTCAGTTTCAATTGATTGGGATCTACACTTGTTGGGTTTGATTATTCATAATTTTGTTTTTCTTTCATTTTCTTTTCTTTTCCATTCATTTTTATTAATTTTTTGACAAAAATCAATTTAAAATTCTTTGACAACCAATAAATTATTGCCACGTGTCTCTGTTAAAGCTGTTAAGTTATTATCGGTGCATGCATTTCAATTTTGTCGAAAAATTTTTTATTGAATAAATTCAAAAACATTTAATCTTTATGTGAGCAAAATTAAAGATTATGTTTTTAGTTGAAAAATGACACAAAGATTAGATAATCAATTCAGCATTTAACACACACATATATAAAAAGGATCTATTTATATTTATGTAAAACTTTATAGTTTTACATATTTTTCTGACTTTTAAATTGAGTTAAATGAATAATTAAAATTAAAACTCTTCGTATGTAAAACTAAATGTAAAAGTATTTTCTCTTTCCTTTTTTCACATTGTAAAAATATTTTCTTTTTCCTTTTTACCTTTTCTCTTTCCACCTCCTTTTCTTCACGGCAGACTTCTCTCCTCTGTCTCAAGGATGCCTGTCAATTACAATTTGCTGCTTCTGTTCTACTGTTCGAATTGCTTCCCATTGGCCGATACAATTTTATTGATGTTAGAATTTAGACTTAGAATATAAACGTTATTATTTGATTTAACAAGCACCTTTGTTTCATACCCTTCAAGAAGCTATCTTATGAAATTATGAGCAGTGGCAACTATGAATTCATCCATTGTAGCATCTAGCTTCCCAAACATTATATTTTCCTTAATTGATGTCCCAAATAATGCATGATCCTGACTAACGAGCCCCATTTTCCCCTTATCCATTTCAATTGCAATGTTCCTTATATGTAAAACTACTATATTGAATTTTCAAAAACAAATTCACTTTTGTTTAGATTGTCGTGATTGGGGTTAAGATAATTATTTCTTTCTTCTAAAAATTACTGCACCACTCAAGAGTTAGATGAAATAAAGCCGTACCCATGCGATTTAGACTAGGGATGTAAACGGGTCGGATACCCGCTAGATTTGTGATATCTGAATCCGAATCCGATTAACTTTAATAATACCCTAACCCGATTAACTACTCGATTATTTTTATTTATGCTACCCGAACCCTAATCCTATAAAATATAAATACCCGTTTAACTACTCGAACCCGTTTAACTACCCGTTTATTAAGTCAAAGTTTGATTTTTAAATTTAAAATTAAAATTAATTTTAGAATAACTTAATTAAAACATTATATTAATAAATTTAATTTAATTCATAAAAATAAATTAAAGTTAAAAATCATAATTATAATATATAATGATTTAATTTAATTAAATAAAACATTAATAATAAATAATTGATATATAAAAAATATAAGTATTGTATTAATTAATTATTATTTATAATCGGATTCGGATAGCAGGTACCCTAAGGTAACTACCCGAACCGTACCCTAACTCGTGACGGGTAGTAATTTCACTATCTGAACCCAATTATACAATACCCTAATCCTACTTAAACGGGTCGGGTAGCACCGGATACCCGTTTATAGGATACCCATTACCATGCCTAATTTAGACAAATGGAGAGAGATGGAAACTGCAAGGAATAAGAGAGATGGAGACTGCCTTGAATAACTGTCGTGAAGTGAAGAGAAAGATAGATGGAGAAGATCTGCCGTGAAAAAAGAGAGGAAATATAGAGGCTACCCTAAAGTGAAGAGATAGAGCGATGGAGAAGATTGACGTGGTGTGAGAGAGACGGAGGAGAGAAGTCTGTTGTGAAGAAAGGTGGAAAAAAGAAAATGCGAAAAAGGAAATAGAAAATATTTTCACAACGTTAAAAAGGAAAGAGAAAATATTTGTACATTTAGTTTTATATATGAAGAGTTTTAATCTGAATCATTCATTTAACTCAATCTAAGGATTCTCTCAAAAAAAAAAACTCAATCTAGGGATCAACAAAGTATGTAAAACTATAGAGTATTGCACATGCGTATATATATTCTTTCTATACGATTTCTCTTTCACACTAATAGATTCGAATAAGTTGTTCAATCTAACGGTTGATTTGTAAAAATATCAATCCTACGTGAAGTTATAAAAATGGTGTTTTACACCATATCCATTATGCATATAAAATTTCAAGTCGATATAATATTCTTACCATTGAAAATAATATATTTTTAAATATATATTAATTGTTGAAATTTTAGTATCATCAAATTAGTTAAATATTTTCGATTAACTTGAAATTTGTACACATAATTTACTTTAATAGAATAAATATTTAGCAATCAAATTAAAAAATTCTAAATCGTATAAAAAATATGAAATTGTGTAAAACAAAATTGTTTTACACCAATATAAGTGGATCTCTTATATATATATATATATATATATATATATATATATATATAGAGAGAGAGAGAGAGAGAGAGAGAGAGAGAGAGAGAGAGAGAGAGAGAGAGAATCATGTTTGGTGCATAAAATAATAGATAGGATAAGATAATAATCATCTTATTTTATATTTGGTGCACAAATTAAATGGAGAATTGGATTGTAAATAAGATTAGTCATCCTCCTAGTATAGGATGATTCAATCATTTTCAAAAAATAAGGATTAGGGGGAAATAAATACTCATATTTTATTTATTTTATCCTTTAAATTTATATTTCAAAAATAACTTAAACATTTATTGAAATATTAATTAATTAATTCAAATTATTTTTTCCTTATTTTTCATTTTTATTCCTTTTGCATTTTTTTCTTGTTTTTAATAAAGAAAAACTATTATTTTGATAAAATAATATTTTCTTGAACCATTATTTTTTTCAAAAACTATTTTTTAAAATAATTTCTTTTTTCCGGTAGGAAAAGAAAAAAAAAGGAAAAATGAGGGAAAAATAACAATTGATCATAAAATTATTAGAAATTATATAAAAATGAGGAAAAAATAACAGTTGACCACAAAATTATTAGAAATTATATACTTCTTAGTTGATAAAATTTGAATTATTAAATTTAACTTGTATTTTTTCTCTTTTCTTTTTTTTTCTTTTTCCTTATAATTGGCAAAATAAGAAAGAAGATGAAGAAACCATACAAATAAAGAAAATATTTAAGAATTGTCTTTTTGAAAATTTGATTTAATTAAAAAAAATCAACTTATTTCTTAGAAAAGGAAAGAAAAGAAAAAAAAAGAAAAAATATAGAGCATTTTTCTCTAAAATTAATTTTTTAACAAAATAAAATTTTTGGCATAAATAATTTAATTTTTTAAAAGAATAAAATTTTTATTAAACAATCAAATTAATAAATTTAACAATTAATTATAATATTATAAATAATATTTAATTTTTTAATTTATATTTATAAAAAAATTATATTTAAATTATATTATTTTAAAAAAGAGTATTACCAAAAAAAATTATATTACTTTTAATTTTACACTTAGTAAATATATAAAGAAAGACATAAAAAATTATCTATCTTATTCTTAATCTTTACACACACCAAACATAAAATAATATCATCTAATTTTTTTTATTTATAATTATACACTGTTAGTGCATCATATATAAATTCATATAATATTATTTTATTTTATCTTATCTTATCTTATTTTTATCTCATCCACCGTATATTCTTTTTAATATATATATATATATATATATATTAATTACAACCGAAAAATATATTAATCGTTCCCATAAAAGTTTGATCTATGTTATCTGCAAGTCTAGATACAAATTAAAACTCAACACCAGAATTTAGGTTTGTGCCTCTTTGCTAACTGCTCTCATCAAATTCAAGCAAGTAAGAG
Organism: Heritiera fomes; assembly: GCA_032173925.1. Lineage (NCBI taxonomy): Eukaryota > Viridiplantae > Streptophyta > Magnoliopsida > Malvales > Malvaceae > Heritiera > Heritiera fomes. The sequence continues at coordinate 9,200,474 of JAPDPM010000014.1, read as the reverse complement.
GTAAAAATTAAGCAGGTAAGAAGTAAGAAAATCCATGCAATTATTCGTTCTATCTTGGCTTTTTTTTTGGTTTTATAAAATTAAATTTCTTCCAGACAGAACCCTCGTCTCATTATGTCTGGCGAAGAGGAAGAAAACGCTGCGGAGCTCAAAATTGGAGAAGGTAAACCGCCTTTCTCTTTTTTCTCTATACAGAAGTGATTAAATTGCTAAAACCCACAAGCTAAATGAGATTTTTTTTTTAATCTTGGATAGAATTTTTGAAGGCAAAATGCTTGATGAATTGTGAAGTGGCTTTGATTCTTGAGCATAAATATGAGCAGCTTCAGCAAATGTCTGATGATCCCATGAATCAGGTTTCCCAGTGAGTTTTCTAAGCACACTCAATTGTCTATTGGGTATTTTTTTTTCTTGTTTGATGATCTCTGTGTTATTGGCTTACTGGGGTTTCTGTTTAATTTAGTTGACATGATTTTTAAAAACAAGTAGCTTCTTTTTTAGAGATAATTTTCGGACCTGGGGATAAAACTTTATGTTCCGTAGAAATAGAATTAATGTATTTGTCTTACTGTTTGTAACATTATCTCCGGAATTATTGAATTTGTTGCACCAACTTTCTAGCATGAGAGGTTTGTTCGGTGCATATGATAGGATTGGGTAGGATGTAACTTCTTTTTCCATTGCTATATTTTTCATTGTCTATAGTCTTTTAATAGAACAATCAGAAAGTTAGTTGGATTAGATAGACTGTATAGATGACTATAAAATTCTATAACGGGGAAAGAGTCAGATAAATCCTAGGTTTATGTCAAATAAAGTGACAGCACTCTTGTTATGCATGAGCCAAAATAAGATAAAAGAAAGGCAATTTGCTTGTACATTTTATTCTATCCTGTTAATCCTGTGTAGCAAATGGAGCCTGACCGTATAAGATGGATTCGCTGATGTATGTGGTATTTACATAAATTTGCATATCTTTATTGTTATTTTTCCTCTCACGCTTGATGTGATGATTTTTGTGTGTATGTGTTTGTTTCACAGGGTATTTGAGAAGTCACTGCAGTATGTAAAGCGCTTCAGCCGTTATAAAAATCCAGATGCCGTTAGACAAGTTCGAGAGTATCCTCTAAATTTCTAAAAATGACATACTTTATTTTTAAGCATATGTGCATGTATTTATTTACTCCTCTGCACGAGCTTTTGAGGCACTCCTTGGCTCCTATCAATTGCTATCTATTTGGAACTTTCTGCTATTGTGTTATGTTTTGTTTGCATCAGCTTATGGTGGAAGTTCAAAGAGGCTTCAGCTAACTTCAGCTGATGTTAGTGAAAGGAAATCTGGACGTGTTGTCCATTTACATTTCTAGGATCTGATTAAGGCTGATGGCATTGTTTTCTCGACAACTATTTCATCTTATGACGTTAATATTGATAATGCTTGTGCTTGCTTGTATTGCTTTTCTGAGGATATGTCTTGCCTCACTAATGTGAACCTTAATTGACATCTAGAATTCTGAGTAGATATCAGTTAGCTGAGTTTGAGGTGAGGGTTTATGCTCTATAAAGCAGTTAAACTTAAAATTATGATGTTAGTGATCATGCAGAGAAATTCTTCCTATTGTGCTACTTTTGCAGCTTTGTGTTCTTGGCAACCTGTGTCCTGAAACTGTGGAGGAAGCAATTGCTATGGTGCCTTCCATCAAGGTATAAAATGTTAAGCACGCTTCCCTCTGTAACTGCACCTCTTTTAATCCATTTTTCTTTCCATTGTTTGAATAGACATAGGGTGATCTACAAAATCAACTTGATTGTTCATCCTTCTTGACATGCATTTCTGCTGTATAAGTTTAGAAAGATTTATTTGGCCTTTCTGTGTCTACCCTAATACAAAAAAGAAAATGAAACCCATTGGATGCTTCATGCTATTTAGATTGTACATCCTTTTTCACAGCATTGTCGCGTGCGCGCACACAAACATATACATTTGCTAAGACAAGGAAAAAGACTCATCAGATGCTATCCTCGCCCTCTAATGCTTTCGAGGCCAATTTCATTTCCAGAATTTATTGGTTTATTCTTACGTTTAGCAAGAACTTTTGAAAGATTAAAATAAATTGTTAAAAGCCTCAAGTAACAAATTGTCTTTGCTATGCAGACTAAAGGACGCACTCACGATGATGATGCCATTGAGAGAATGTTAAATGACCTGTCTCTTATCAAGAAATTTGAATAGAGGGTCATGACACGGAAGCCATTAAGATAATGTTGAATGGCGCTGTCTCTAATCAAGAAATCTCCGTTGGGAATGGGACCATTACATTTATACCTACTTATGTCAAAACTATTTGAAGTTGTATGGTTACAGACAGTTCGGAACTGGGCCTAAATTTTAGTGTGCCGTATGGTTTATGATTTGTGATTGTATCATTATGACAATCGTATGGAATAAGGCTTTACCTGAGCATCATGGTGAGTTGAGCTGATTTTACAACGATATATGTATGATTAGATTGTTCTTAATAAGAAGTCTTGCTCATAATACCGAAGGTCAAAGTTTATACAAGTTGATTGCAGAGTGTCAAATTCACAAGTATAATTTGATTGCATCTCTTTATCCCATTAAAACATCCACACAAGAAAGATTTAGCCAATTCTTACTATTTTCTATAAGCTTCATACTCTCTCGGACAAACTTGCAATTGGAAATTTTAAATGAAAACCAAGCTTATCTTTCTGAAATTTAATGCCGTAGGAACCTTGTACATAGGAAAAGATCAACTGTTTCAGCTTATCCATTTGGAAACCATCTCAGAACAACAAAGAATTTAAAATAAAGCAAACCAAGGATCAGAATGTTGGCAGTAGCACTAGTCAAAATCCACCACCTAAACAAATAGAATTTTATAAAATTTAACATCCCTTGTTGATTTTCCATGCCAGTGCAGATCACTTTCTTCAAGACAATACGACATCTCAGAGAACACTTTGGGATATATTTTTCTATCTCCCGAAACGAAAAACACACCCATACACACGCGAGTTGTCAATGACACAAAAATCTGGTAAATTATCCTCTATATCAGTTAACTCCCAGGATCCTTGGAAGCCATGTATAGTGTTGGTTCATCTCTATACATGAAGCCGCACAACACAGATTAAAAAAAGAAAAACTATTCCAATTAACAATTTGCACTTAAATATTTGCCAAACATCATAAATCACGAGAAATAGCATTGTGCACACTCATCTAAAGATTTCTCAAATTGCACGATAACAGTCTCCTCTACCACAAACCAAGCACCACTGCTGGATTTCTGTTTGTCAAATGACTTAGAACAGCTCTGTAAAGAAACATATAAGTAGGGTGAACACTAGATGGAAGACTTTTCCACTCAAAATAAGGGAAAAAGAGAAGTAAAAGTAATCTGCCAGGCCCCACATAAGCAGGATACTTGAACTCAATAGTGGTTAAAGCTTAGGAAGGAATAATTATCAGTTTAGAAAGCAGGGCAGCAAATGTACTGAAAATAATACGCAGGACAATTCTAGTGAAAAAGGTTCTGAGTTATAACATCAATAGTAACATAGAAAACAGGTAATTCTTTCTTTTGTTTTTTCTCATTTTAAAGGAATGACAAGAGAGGATAAAAAGTGGAAATAAGCGTTAAAGAATCCAATTTTACCCATATACCTTCTCCTCTTCATCATGGGATTTTGGGGACTGAGGTTCGTTTAGATTAATCAAAGAGTTGATAACTAACCTTGGAACAAGTATAGACAGCAAGCGTCAGCCAGTTCCAGTTCTCCAGAGAACCTTTATAACAAGCATCAGCTTCTTCTTGCAGAAAATATATTAATGGTGGCATAAGCTGCATTTCAAAGTGCCTTGAAGCACCACAAAGCTCACACTTCCCAGCATCTCCTACCTCTGCTGCAGCAAGTAGAGGCTTCCCACCAAATGCATATCTAAGAACACAAAGTATAGTGAGAAACTTTATTCACTCTCTCTTTGAGACATCAAGAAGTTAAACAAACAAAATTACTATTATTTCTCATTTCTTTTGTCTCCTTTTCCTAGCAGTGGGGGAATGATGCTGGCTCTAACGGTGCTTAACTCAAATTTCAATGTTAACTAAATAAGTGTCCTGGATGATATCAACAAGATCGTTTCCCTTTTCTCTTTTCAGGCAGATTAATTTTTCCAGTGTTGATGAACATTTGGAGTTTAACTATGACCCAGCAATGATGAAATTGTGAAAGTATAATAAGGAACAGTATGCATCATTCTATCCCTTATCAATTAATCCCGGCGAATGTACAAAAACGAGAAGTTTATATATGACAATTTAAGCAAGGCTTGTCAGCATAGGCATTCAAGAAATAACCCTAAATGACCTGAAACATTGCTCTGGAGATGCATCCAATTGTTTCTTGAACTTAAGGTAAGCCCTGTCAGCATTCAAAGCCTTATCATATTCATATTTTTCAGCTTCCCATGTTTCCTCTTGTCCATGATCATCAACATCACCTTCTTTCTCCTTGATAGAAAGTGATGAGTAATTTGAACACATTGAAGCAAAATCCTTTGATGGCTCCACCTGACTATAAATGTAGAAGCAAGGCAGCACTGCAATAAGGGAACAAAATGAGTCAAGCAAAAGCCTTTTAAAACAATAAAATTAGTATAAAGACAATATGAGGAAGCAATTTAGTTGGCAATTTTGAAATCATAAGGCAACTCTTCAGACTAGAAAGTAAAAGAAAAACAGGTTACTGCTTTCCATATAAAACAGAAAGAATGAGAATGCAGTGTTAGCAGCAATGTAGGAAACAACTAGGGACACTTGGGTATGAAACAGATTGCATAAAGTCGAATCTATCACATACAATATACACAATGTAATTGTGAGCAACACATTGCAAAAAGGGCAACCTCACCTGGTGTATCAGTATCTACCCCTCTTGTTTGTGCAGTTAAAGGCGAAGAATGCTTCACAGCACTCTCAGAATTCCGGTTGCTGTTCATCTTCTTGGATTGAGAACTCAAGCTTGTAGCTTCAGAAAATGCTTTACTCAAATCCTCTAGATTCACGTCTTCGTCATCCTCATCACCTAAATCCTCCCACCAGTTAGATTTTGAAATGGAAACAGGGGATGCAGCTGCAGGAACTTTGTCCTCAATAGCAGCAGAGGATGATTCCTTTGCATCATTTTCCATTTTCTGAATTCGAAGAGCTCGCCAACTATATAGTCATATTTCATTTTTGAAAAGGAAGAGTATACTGCTAAATAGTCATTATTCTTGTATGAAACGAGAACATAACACTTATACAGTTAAAGAATTACATTGCATTAATAAATAATGATCAAACAAACAATTCAGAGAAAGTACCTGATCGGAGTGCTACCACAATTTGGTGTCACACAACCAAAAACAAGAAGAAAACGCTCTTCTATCTTTAAAGCTTCACGTGAAACTGGAGCATAAACCTGGATAGTAATTAAGCAAAACAATAAATTATCAGATTCCAATACTGAAAATTTTCCAACAATGGAAAAAAAAAAGCATTAGAGTTAGAATATAAGAGTGTAAAGAAAACCTGAGTAACGTGACAAAGTTTACTTCCACATTGAGTGCAATGAATAAAAGTGGGGTTTAAAGCCTCTATAGGAAAAGGCCAATCCTGTTAAAAACAAAGTGAAGGGTAGCTTTTGCAAGTTCATAAAATTAGAAAAAAAAACCAACAATAAAAAAAAAAAGAAACTATATGGAGATGAAAAGAGAAAGAGAATTACAGGAAGTCCACCAATTTTTGTAGTATAATGATCAGAGGGTTCAAGGTTATCCTCAGCCCATGGCCCTGGCAAGCCTAGAAATACTCCACTCATATCAGTAGCTCTGCTATAACATGATGAAAAAAATAAACAATGAACAATTCAATTATTTCCCAAGCAAACCAAAGAGAGAAAAAAAATTCTGGACATACCTCTAACTTTAAGCAATAAATAAAATAAAATAAACTTTCTTGTCAATCTAGGATGCTTGCTTTTAAGTTTGTATGCTTTTTATAGGGAAATTTGAGAGGTGGCTTTCTACTCAAACGGCAGATGCTTTGGTCGCTTTGGAGAAAAGTTTTCTCCAGTTCTTTGTTTCAAGTCTCGACAATTGGTTTTGGTTTTGGTGGGGAAAGGAAGGAACGACCATGTTTTATTAGGATATTGAAATGTATAACACATTGACCAATTTTCATTTTCATCTCTAATTCTTTTAGTAATTAGAAATGAAATATAACATTCTGTTTTGGGTATCTTAATCCAACCAAGTAAATTAAAATTAGTTTGCCAGCAGAGTTGAGACCAGACAGACTCTCCCTCTCTCTCCAATTCTACTTCCCTTTCTCACTCTTGCCCAATACGAATCAACACACACCCTCGGGTCGGGCGTCGTCGCTTTAAAACCCCAAGCACCACAACTTCTTTGTTACCTTCGAATTCTTTCCTCTACTAAAACTAGTTATCAGAGATATTTGATTTTGAGGACATGAACGGAACAAATATTTTTATTGGAGGCGAATACTAACAAGCAGAAGAGTGCGGAGCAGCCGGATCTTACCTTAACCGTTGACGCTGGCGAGGCTGAGCTGAGACTGATAGCAGCGCAGGTCCGGAGGAGGAAGCGGTGGGCCAGCATGAAGAATGGGGTAGAAGGCAGAGGCAGCACTGGCCTGGGTTTTTTGAAGAGTGTATTAGGGCTTACGGCTAATTGGGAGAATGAGTGTCGGGGTGTATCGGACGGGCCGAGCTCGGCCTGTAACGATGCGGGTCTAAACTGGTCAAATTTGTTTCGGCCTGCATCTAAACGGGCCAAAATGTTTCAGTTCAGATTTCAATCCGACCCTAATGCGGGTGGGACTAGCTCGAGGGCAAGCTTCTGTTTATTTTCAGTGATTCCTAATCATTCCTTCACTGTTTCAATGTTTCTCACATTCCTGTAAAGCTCCCTGTTCTATAATGCGATGCCACCTTGCAAAATAGTGGCATTGTATCGTAGATCATCTTTGAGAACTACTGTGAAATTTAGATGTCAAAAATTGAATTGAAGCTTCAATTAGCCCAAGGGAACAATATGGCAACACACCAAAATTGATTTTGTCGTTTTATGGTGGGTTAGTAAACAATAATCACAATGTTCGAAAGCATGCAGGCAAAGATGAGCACATGCCATCCGACGATTCCCACGTCACATGTCTGGAGCACTGAAAAGACTAGTTCAAAGAAATATACTTTCGTATTTTTCCGCCATCGCCGTTCGATTTGCAGATGAGACTGCAGATTTTTGAAGCAGTTGATTTTCAACTTGGGCAGATGAATCATTTGCCTTCAGAGTCACAGCGAACTGGGGGTCGACCGGTCGGGGGTTGGCTGACTAATGCTTGACGACCTAAGGTTGGGGGTAGGCCTGACAATTTGGATTTATAATTCGGTTTTGTGACATGTAAAATTATGTTCATATCGTGTAAAACACTCAAAATTCGTGTCGATACAGAAAAACAAAAATTTTATTTTTAGCCTTTATTATATTTATATACAATTTTTACTTAATTTTAACTCGTGTCACTGTCGTGTCTCTTATTCGTGTCTTTTTCGTATCGTGTCTAGGATTGCCAGGTCTATTTGAGGGTGCTGCTTGCACTAACAATTCAATTACTATCACTGATTAAAGAATTTGATAATTATTTTATATACTACCAGTGGAGTTTTTTTTACTTCACAAACGAAGTTAAAATGATTACGCATGTCTTTTTATTTGTGTAAGCACAAGTATCAGGGAGTGATAAACGGTAAAGCTCTTATAATAATAGAGACTCCAAGATTCGAATCCTGTTCAAGTATTCAGAGAAAAAGTCTACTTCTACTTCTTTCAACCACTTGTTGGTGATGCATATCTTATTTTATTTATTTTTTATTTTCTTAATATTTTAAAGGACATATATCATCATCCTAACCCTACTTATGGAGTCAAAAAACTCTACTGATAATGTATAGAATAAAAATCTTTAAAGAATTAGGGATTTAGGAATTAGTATTAGGGTTATTATCCTATCAATTGCCAATGAAGTTTTTTAATTCTACAAACGAAGTTAAAATGATAATAAGTATTATATTTTATTTTTTTAATTTTTTTAAAAGATATATATCATCATTTTAATCCTCTTTGTAGAGTTAAAAGACTTACAATGGATAAAAAAAAATAATTTTTGGCATTGCTGAACAAAACCAATTGTTGCAACTAGTGAGATTGAGAGTGTTGTGAGACTGAGTGAGATCAGAGCAAGTGAAATACTAAAATGTGAACTAAAAAGACCGAAAATGTTGGGCTATGATTGACTTACTACGATGCAGTGTTGGGCTTGGGTGAGGGTTTGATGGGCTTGGGGTCTAGCCAAGCTTGCTGCTTGGGGCAAGCCGTTAGGCTTGCCTTTTGTTGGCTAGTCTGTAGTATTCGTGCGGGTTGGCCCGCACGAATTGTTAGTTCATCAGGAAAAATTTTTGTAGGCTTGTTTTTAAATTAACCTAAAATTAAAATTCCGATCCTAATAAAATTTGCAAATTTAATAGATTAGCCTACGGACTTTGACCTGTTTTACACCCTTAAATGAGATGAATAATTAAAATCATATAATTTTAAAATTTTAAATAAAGATTGATTATTTCGATCGATTAATTGTTCAATTAATTGATAAAACGAACTCTCAACTGTCAAAACCGTTAACCCAAAATACCCTTTTTTTGATCATCCCAAAATTTGTCAATTTTGATCAAATATTTTGAATAGATCCAATTTATGCTCGGCCCAGATAATGATAATATAAGGATAAATTATTTTGAAAATCTGAAGATCAAAACCATATGTCCAAAGTTTTAAGGATTATTCTATGCAATCTTCTTTCTTTGCCTTACTTTTACTCTCATTGAGTTAATATATGAAGTACTAAATACCAATATGCATAATCAAAGGTTCCATCCATTATTACTATAAGATATGGTAAATGTAATAGTCTTTTGTTTAAAGCTTTAGTTGAAATCCTTCCTCCCTTTAAATAATAATAAAATACACTAAATTGGGCATAAATCTAGATCAACTAGGATGGCAACGGGTAAAATACATCTTAATTTTGAAGTACCCAAACCTAATTATATTTACAATTAAAGGTGACAAAAATTGATCTGACCCAAAAGTAAACCCAAACAACTCGAAACCAAACTTAATCGATTCGATTTGACTAAAAAAGTCAACAACTTAAATCCAATCTGATCAGAATCCGAATTAATTCAAAACCAAATTGATTCAAATTATATTGATCAGAACCCGACCTGATCCGAAATTGAATCAATTCAAACCCAAATTCATCCAAATTTAGATTAACCCAAGCTCGACCTGACCCAAGCCCAAATTGATCTGAATCTAAATTAATCCAAATCCAAAAAAATTCAAACTTAAATTTAATATTATCAATAAATATTTAAATATCAAAATTAATTATCAAAGTATTTTATTATGGTAAAAATATAATTTTTTTAATAATACGAGAGTTATATTTTTTGAATGTTGTTAAACTTAAATATTCACTTTTATATTGTATTCATTTGAACCTAACCAAAAATAAAATTCTACAAAAGCTAATGTATAATTGTTTAATGGTTAATATATTACAAATTATAGAAGCTACATCACCTACACTTAATGCCTCTAATTATTATATAAAAAATCAGGAGAAATTACATAGGCGTATAGTAATGTATTATAGTATTTAGAAGGATCATTAAATCACTTTGATGCATAGAGTTAATCATTATTATAGATAATAAAAATAAAATGAAAAAGATGTAATTAATTTATGAATATTAGTAAATATATTATAAAGAAAACTATTATACAAATTATTAAATATTTTGAATATTTCAATCCCAAATTTATCACAAGTTATGCAATAAAAAAAATTTATTTTCATGAGTTTTGCCATTCTTAGAAATATGGTTTCATCTTATTTTTATACCAAACAAATCACACCAAGATGACCAAAGCCTAACTCGAAAAATACTCACTAGACCCAAATCCAAATCCAAATCCAATCAACTTGAATTGACTAAAAAAGTCAACAGCCCCAACTCAACTTGATCCAAACTTGAATTGATCCTAACTTAAATTGATGCGAATTCAAATTGACCCAAACTCGATCTGATCCAAACCCGAAATAGATTGATTTTTTCTTGACTCAAACCCGACCTGATCTAAACCGAAAATAACCTGAACTCGAAATAATCTGATTTTTTTTTAATCCAAATTGATCCGATCCAAAAATAACCAATCAAAATCCGATCTGATCATCCCATTTGTCACCTCTATTTACAATATTCAAATCCGATTAAGTACTCAAATTTTTTTACTTATACTACTCAAACTCTACCCATATAATATAAAAAATACCTGTTTACTATTCAAACCCACTAAATATCCTATTATTAGTAAAGTTTGACCTTTAAATTTAAATTTAAAATTACTTTTAATACATATTATTAAGAAAAATTAAATTAATAAATTTAAATTCTTATAAAAATAAATTAACGTTAAAACTCCTAATTAAAATACATCATGAAACAATTTAATTAAATATTATATTAATAATAAATCATTTATAAACAAATATATATAAAATATTTAAAAATTATTATTTGTAATTGAATTCGAAAGGATACCCTAAAATTACCACCAAAACTCTAGACGAATTTGTGACGAATAATAAGATTACTATCTTAAGCTTACTCGAATCTGATTATTAAATATTTTAATCCTAGTTAATCGGGTTAGATAATGCAAAATACCTGTCAATAGAGTACCCATTCAGCCTATAACACTTTTGTCTACCGAATTCCACCCTGCATTACATTTTAAGGAAGCAAGAATTGCTACGGCTAGAAGTAAGAAGCAAGAACTATCATAACTCACACATTAGCTTCAATTTAGAACTGTATTTCTATCAAGAATCAAGATTATATAGAGATGATGGTGGTCATTCACAGTCTAGGCACTTTAAACTGTAAGAATTTTTTTAACAATGGGTCATCTTCAATCAATGTATGGGTATAGATTGACTATTTCATTGCCATCTCTTGGAATTTTTCAGGCCTTTCGACTTTTGCTTGGCAGCTTGAAATGCCTGCCTTTTTTGTTTCTTTTGAGCTTCCTTCTCAGCCTGTTAAAACAAGGTATACAGAAAGGTTGCTGTTATGTAAACCATGTGACAAAACCTCTCCAGTTTAGAAAGCTATGAATCACGGGAGAATTGCTTACCTTTGACATCTTAGATTTGGCTTTCACTTTGGGAGCTTTCTCTTCAAGCTCTGCCTCACGCTCAAGCTCTTTTGCCCTAGCCTCAAGGTTTTTCTCTAGGTAATACTGTCCATTTTAAATTGGTACCAACAATTAATCAAGGAAGAATGAGTTGTTGAAAAGCATACTTGAGGTAAATACCACCAATAAACTAGCTGATGGAGAATAATAACAAATGCGCTTCTGAATAAAAACATGGATTATAAAAAAAATTCGGTTTTTTTACCAGATAGTATAACCTAGCTATCAGTTGATCAACGTATAGCTATGAAAGCAGGCATTCAAAGGAAGTTAAGGGAAAATAAAGGATAAAAAGGGTTCAACCAAGAAAGACATTACTCACATTGTAATTGCCTACATAGTCCTGCAAACGGCTATCTTTTACTTCTACTACTCTGTTTACTATTTGCTTAATAAAGTATCGGTCATGAGAAACAGTAATGACGGTGCCACTGTATTCTCTGATTGCCTCCTGATCGAATAATGAGAGATTGTAGAATTATTGAGTGATAAAAGTAAATGCTAAAATATTGATTAAAAAACCAAATGGAGAATAGAGAAAGGTAAGAAAAAAACAAACCTCGAGCATCTCTTTTGAGGGTATATCCAGGTGATTAGTTGGTTCATCCAAAACTAGTAAGGTTGACGGTTTTACCATGAATTTGCAAAATGCAAGCCGAGCCTAAACGAAACAGGAAAAGAAAACATTAAATTTCATGCCTTAAAACAAAAGTAGGAAAGATCATACATACTTTTAAATGTGATTAAACATGCCAGGAGCTAAGACATGACAAACAACATGGACAACAAAAAGGTGTGCTTGAGAAGAATAAGACATGCAAATCGTGAGACATTAAAGAGAACCATATTAGGTTAATCCTTTATCAAAAATCATCAGCATGTTAGACATTTGAATTGAACATTGCATCAGACAATCAACAAACTTTAGCAAAAGAACCCTAAAATTTTCCAAATTGTCCAACAGCTAGTGATTTAACATCAATATAATATTATCAGACCATAAGAATAGGATGTCCCTTAAATATTGGAGTACTGAATTAAAGAGATTCGAAGCATAGAACAGAACATTTTAATGAAATCCATAAAAGCAAAAGGAGTATCCAACATAAAAAATTCCACAGTGTAATTACCTTCTCACCACCACTCAAAAGGGAAACCTTTCTGTCGAGCATATCAGCTTTGAAGTTACAACGGCCAAGGAGTCCCTTAATGTCATCAATTCTCCAGTCCTCTGCAACCTCTTCCACTGTCTGAAGCACTGTTTTATCCAAATCAAGAGCCTCAGCCTGAAAGAATTGTTGATTAAATTAGTCAGCGCTTTGCAACTTGTTAGCCCAAAAAGAGAGTTTAGCAACTAAGCAGCAAGATCAGAAGTATATAAGTTACAAATAACATATTAATCCAGAGGCCAAATACCTGATTCTGCTCAAAATAATTTGGTAGAACATTATGCTCCCCAAGTAGCACTTCACCTCCTGTAGAAGTCTCTAAACCCATGATCAGTTTCAGTAAAGTACTCTTTCCACAACCATTTGGTCCAATAATGGCAATTTTCTCTCCTCTTTCAATTGTAAGATTAGCCCTGTTAAATAGCAACTGATACACAAACCACATTTTAGTCATGAATGAGTGGATTAAAAAAAATTCAAACTGTCTTGCGCACACTACCAAACCTGTTAAAGCAACGCATCCTCATAACCAAACTCTAGATTCTTAATGTTTACAACAGATCTGCCACTACTTCCACGCTCAGGGAACCTAATCTTCATTTGTTTCCGTTGAAATGGTTTCTCTATTTGACCCTCTTCTTGAAGTCTCTCCAGCTTCTGTTACCACTCAGAAAGGAGGAGAATTAAATAACAGAAAATATTTAGAGTTCAAAAGAATTAATCTCAATACAAACACAAAGGTCTCAGAACCTATAACTATCTAAGTAATGGATACCATCAAAATCAGAAAACAGAATTCAGGCAGGTGGAATACTGAACTAATTTTAGGAAGACAGAACAATCATGAGGCTAGCTTAAAAGAAATGGTCCTTATGAAGTAAAATTAAAAAGGAAGAGGTAAAAAGGACAAAAGGATTTAACCAAGAGGTATCCCACTATTCACAGGTAATAATGTTTAAGGAAATTAACTCTCTGACCATTATATAAAAAAAAATAACTTAGGTTTCATTGTCACAAATTTCATACAGTTCATGTTATCCAAATTGTGGATCAGTTGTGACCCAGAATATAAAAATAAAAGTGATTAACAATTTGATGAGAAAAGAAGAAATTTTTGTGGGATTAAATAAACAGTCTTACGTGAATGATATAAAACAACAACTGAATTTCAACAATGTTCCTAATGAATCATAATTAACCTAGAATTCAAGATGAATCCACTTACAATAAGGGAAAAATAAACTATCCCCTAATATACCACCTTTCAATATAGCTGGAATTTTACTTTCTGGTTCCAGTTCCATAAACCAAATATGCATTCTAGGAAACTCACATTTTATGTAATTAATTTTATAGTGTTAAAAAATCTATGATTTACTAAAATTTGATGAAAACTAAGGCATCCGTTTGAAAGAATACTCTCAGTAAAGCAGACTCACAACCAGGGAGTAATTTCATTTCATCATCAATAGATGCATATTGGTTCATAGGCAGGTACAAGGGGGGAAGGGGTTATTCGACCCTAGGACCTAATGCATATTTAGTGGATAACATATGTGGGCATAAAACTACACATCTGCCATTACTGACCAATGGAATGGAATATATTTCACAACTGAATGCCCCTCATACATACCTTTTCAGCAGAAGAAGCACGGCCAGAATTTGCCCCGGCACCCAATCTGTTTATCAAGTCTTTTGTCTGCTCAATTTCCTTCTGCTGCTTCTCCCATGCAGCATATTGAGCTTCAACCCATGCTGCCTTTGCCTCAACATACTGCGAATAATTACCCTCAAATGTCCTGGAAACACCCATATCAGTCTCCACAATCTTTGTACACAACTGATCTAGAAAAGCTCTATCATGAGATATAATAACCATTGGCACATCTTGCTTGTTGAGATATCCTTCAAGCCACTCAATTGTATCAAGGTCAAGGTGATTTGTAGGCTCATCCAAAAGCAATAAATCAGGCTCCTGAAAATTTACATGTACGTTAACAAACAGCTAGAATGCCAATATACTCTGCTACACAAACACACATAAGAACCATGAATTAACAACTTCTACATCATCAAAAATTATCTGACAAGCTAAAAATTATTCAATTCAAAGTTCAAATTTAAAATCAAAAGTTGCCAAAGTAATTTCAGCTGCTAATAGTCAAACGAACCTTCAATCACAACTATCATGTCTGCAAAAAGTAAACAAGACATTTTCAACAATAATATTAACATATAAATAGGTGATCAAAAACATAGGTCAATTATCAATCTCCAGTGCAATTCTACCAGTAAACTTCTATATCTCTTTTTCATTCATAAATAAGGCTCAAGAAAATTGAAACCATGCGGCAACTTATGAAACTATGAATAGAACATTCTTGCACTAACATATGCATCAAAATAACAACTTTACCTGCAACAAAATCTTCCCAAGGGACATCCTCATCTGCCACCCGCTACTAAAACTTGCGACCAACCTATCCGAATCCTCTGGGGAAAAACCGAGCTCTGGCATCAACTTACTAACCTTAGTATCAACCTCATCTAAATCCACAGCTTGAGCTCTCCTCTGCAACAAATCAAACTCATCCAAAAGCCTTCCCATCAACTCCAAATCCTCAGTAGCCCCTTCTATCGCCTTTTGAACCTTCTCTATCCTTTCGGCAATCTCCATTTCCTCCTTGAAAGCACTCATAAACTCCTCCCTCACCGTCCTACTCATCGAAACCTCGAATTCTTGGTTCAAAAACGCAACTTTCATGTTCGGTTTGGCCTTTATAACGTTCCCCGTATCGGGTTCTTCTTGCCCCGTTATAATTCTCATCTGGGTCGTTTTCCCTGCTCCGTTCACTCCAACCAATCCAACTTTCTCGCCTTTTTTTACTTCCCAACTGACATTTTTCAAAACCGTTACTCCTTTGTAGTTTTTGCTAATGTTTTCAAGCTTTACACCGGAGGAAATACCCGAAGCACCAGTGTTGGATTGCTTGTTGACACGCTTTCGATCAATTTCTTCGATTGTGTTGCTGGAAAACAATGATTCAATGTCGTTTTGAGATTCTTTAACGGAGGTTTCAACGTTGACAGTGGAAACCAGGGCAGTTATTTTAGTGGGCCTAAATTTAAGTGTTTTGGGGGAGAGAAGAGAGGAGGAATTCGGGGTAAAAGAGGGCCGAAAAGAGGTGAAGAATGTAGAACGAAGGTCTAAACGATGGAGTTTTGTGGAGAGGCCCATGTTTGGATAATGGGAAAGTGAATGAAAGTATGGGAAAATGAAATGAAAGAAGAAAGATGGAAAATCTCAGAAGAAGCGAAGGGCAATGGGAGTTTCTCAGTGAGAAAGAGTAGAAAAGAACCTCTCAGCCCACAACTTCAGAGGGGGGAGAGATATCGGTAAAAGAGGGACATTTTCTAAAAATGTTTGTCGTCCATTCAAAAAAAAATTAAAAAAATAATATTAGAAATTTAAAATCCAAAATGGTATTGATTAAACGTAGGTAAAAATAAAAACAAAATTGAGAAAAAAAATTCGTTTTTTTTTGTCGAAATCTCTCGGTTTTCACTTTCGGTGACTATTCCGAAGTCGAGAGAAACAGAGCGTAGTTAGGCTTATCCCCCTCCCAACACTGACACTCCATACACAAGTCAGGATTCGAACCCTGACCTTGCTTAAGGGACGAGGACCGCTTGCCACCCACGCCAACCAATTGTTGATAAAAAAGAAAAATCGTTTTTCACTGTAAAGATATTGTTTTTCCGACATTTGTTTTTTTGCCCACCATTTGTTTTCTCTGAAGAAAATAAGAAAATGTATTGTGAAGAGAGAAGATAATGGCCGTTGAAATGTTGATTTATAAGAAGAGATTCTGTGGCTTCCGTTGGCCAAACACTGGAAAAGGATTAGACTCCGCCTGACCCTTATTGCCACGTGCAATTTAATCCCTGATTCTACGCGATCCACGTATCCAATCAGGATAATATTACAAATGCTCCTCAATTTTTCATTTTTCTCTGGATTTTTATAATTGGAATTCTACCTTTTTTTTTCCTAGAGAAAGAGAGCGTGAGAAATTTTATTTTTTAAAATTACAAATAAATATTAAAAAAATATTATCTTTGGTTTAATTTTCTTTCGTTTAAAAAAAATTAAAACTCATGTAATGAATGAATAAAACTAGAGGTGGAGTTGATTCCGTCTTGTTCAAAACTGGGTCGGATCAATCATACCTTAATCAGAATCGGTATTATTGATTCATGATTTTAGGGATAGAGTTCGGTAAAGGCCTGACCCGTTATGGCCTGGGACGGATTGGTCCCAAACAGAGCCGGACCAATTTCGGGCTAAAACCAATCCAGCCCTGTATAATGCGCAACAAGCAACAACCTGCGCACTCTGCTGCAAAGCATGGGGGAGTGGGGCCAACGGCCCCCTCTCCCTCCTTTTTTTTTTTAATCTTTTTTCATTTTTAATAAAAAATTAAAACATTTTTAAAATATTATAATTTTTTAAATTAATAACTTTATTAAATAAGTTATACTAAATTTATTATAATATCATTATTTATTATTTTATTATAATAATAACTTTATTAGATAATTTATAATAATTTTACCTTTATTACAATTATTTTATTAAATAAGCTATAATAACTTTATTTACTATAATAACTATTAACTTTATATGTTATAAAAATAAATTTTTTTAATAAAGTTTTTAAATAAAACAATCAATTTTTATTAGCAGAATTATGAAAATTATTTAATTAAATTCAAGTATTTATTTAATGGATAATTATTCCATACACCATCAGTATAATATTTTTATTCCACAAGCGATGTTAGGATCGTAACACGTATCTCATAAAAATATTAAAAAAATAAAAAATAAATAACATAAGACACGTATCACGATTCTAATACCGTTTGTGAAATAAAATATTCCATTGACTCTGTATGGAATAATTATTCTTATTTTATTATTTTTTTTGTGTATAATTTTAAATTTTGGAATGGATAGGATCATTCTTATTTAGAATTTCATCGATATTTTACAGTGATCTAAGAAATCATGAAAGGGTTATTCTCACCTCCCCTGCATGTAAAGGATTATGATGCATTTTCTCTCTTAGATGATAGGACCGCAATTTGTTTTTCATATGTTTACAGGTTCCATTATCGTTCTCCACTTTTATTGGCTTTTGTACGAGAAATAAGATAAATGTTGGCAATTCAAGTAGCTTTAATTCTACAAGGCATCAATCGTGATAATTTGACACAGCGCAAGGTTGTTCACCATTTGTAGATGTTGATCTACAAGAAATCTATTTATCACTTGTTGCAATATGATTGTTGATAATTTTCCATGATTGTTTGTTTTCATTTATTTATCTGTCAAGATCACGTGGATTTTTACTTGGTATTGCATATCTTTCCTTTTCATTTTTCTTAAATATTAATATAATGATTGTATTTTGATACTTGATTCAAATTTATTAAATTTCATTTTTAAAGATTAAAATAAGTAAAACGAATTCGTGCATTGCACAAGTAGTAATCTAATTAGATAATATTATAATAAATTTATCTTTATTACAGTTAATTTAGTAAATAAGTTATAATAACTTTATTTATTATAATAACTATTAAATTTATTTGTTATAAAAATAAATTTATTAGATTAAATCATAAAATTATATTAAATAACTAAATAAGTCAATATTTATTTTGATTAAAAATAATAAATAAATTTTAAAAAATCAAGCCAACTCGATTCAACCCGACTTGTCCCGGTAATCCTTAAACCGAGCTACTGAGACGGGCTGGTTCAAGGTATTTTCAAACTTAACCTGGCTAACCCAGTTCAGTTGTGAACCGATTCACAAGTTTATTGGCTGGAACTGATTTGACCCGGTCCAAAATCGGCTCGATCCGACCCAATATTAGCTTTAGAATGAACGAATGAACGAGCTTAACAGGAATGATTAATCCATTTAAAATCAAAAAGTATAAGTTTAGATTTATAAATCCTAAATCTATGTTCCCAAAACAAAACTTGCATTGGATTTTGTAATTAACAAAGTCAAATTTTAGAATGAACAAATTCACACAAACTTAAGAGTTTAAACCTATGTAATTTGAAAATGAGCAACCTAGCATATAGATGAACTAATAAACCATGATTTAACTCATGAAGTTGTAATAATATTTTTTTTTTCTTTATGAATTTATTAGTGTGAAGAAAAATGTTAGCGTTGAAATTCTTACGATTTTTACATGAATTTATAAAATTAAGACAAGTGCAACTCAAAAATGTACATACTTAAATTATTGAATCTCTATATGCATGTTCAATTATTTGATTTATAGAAGTGATTCCATGCTTGAAATGCAAATGTTATGCCTTGATTGCTTAAGGTATCAATATTGTTTAGTTTAAATATCTGTGGACTTAATGTTGGTATCTATACTCTATCGTCACTCTTAGACAGAAGTTAAATGCTCTATTCTGGTATCGATATGCTAGGGTTAAAATATCAATACGTTTCTATTTGTTTTGCAGAAATCCTTCATAAAGTACTGATACCTTGAAGGAAGGTACCGATACCCCTCGACTTTGACTGGTTTCAACAATTAGATTTTTGTATCTACAAATAGGAAGAAATTCAAATTCTTCAATCCAACAACTTGAATCACTAAAGGGAGTATTAAAAGAAGCTTCAGAGTAATGAATACTCAAGCTATAATTCCAAATCAACCATTATTTACATACCAAACTTCTTGTTAGTTTTGAAACAAAGTTCATTGTTCATCCTTTTGTCTCACTATTGTAATTCCTTCCTAATGCTAAATATATAATCACCGTACCTTTTTAGAGGTCTTAAGATTACACAATTTATGTACTTGAATCCATAATTTTGTAAAAAAGGAGTGAAACCTATTGAGAGCTCAATTGTAAGTAAGAATTGGATAGTGCTATTGGTTCCTTCTCAAGCCTTAAAAAGAAAGAGTGTTAAAACTTTCTTCCCTAGCTTGCAAAAAGGAAAAATAATAGGTTTTCTCATTGAGCTTTGAAAAACAAGAGGTTGTAAATGTTATCCTTGAGCCTTAATAAAAATAGAAGGTTACTTTTTGAGCTTGCAAAAAGAGAGTATGCTTGTAAAGTCTATTTTCGGTAATAAATTTGGCCATTCCTTAAGAGCTATTTAAAAGAGAGGATGTTGGCAAGCGTGACGAACCTTTATAAAATCATTGTGTATAATCTTTATCCCTTCTCCTTTACTTGTGTTTATTATTTATTTACTCGATTTTGTTGATATTGTGGTAGGATAGAAGTGATTGAGAACATAGAATTAGATTCTCAAACAAACTTAGTTTTTAGAAAAACTAATTTACCTTCTTTCTCACTTTAATTACTTGAGCCAATAAAAAATTATAATTGCATTAAATATTATATCTTACATAAAATTACATAAATTTAATATAAAATTATTTAAATTTATATGTAATATAAAGTTGAACAAATGATATTCTTTTTTATCATAAAAAATATTATATTATAATCACATACATAAAACATAAAATGAAATTAAATAAAATTAATCTATTTTGAAATTGGACTTTCCTTAATAATAAAAAAAGCCACCTTATCTATATATACACACGCACACACGGAGGGATCCACTTATACCAGTGTAAAACAATTTTGTTTTACATCATTTTTATAACTTCAAGTAGAATTAATATTTTTACAAACCAACCGTTAAATTGAACAACTTACTTATATCCATATTATACATATAAAATTTCAAGGTAATCTGATATCCTTATTATTTCAATTGAGAATAGCATATTTTTCAATATATATTAATGGTTGAAATTTTAGTATTATCAAACTAGTAGTTAAATATTTTCGATTAACTTAAAATTTTGTACACATAATTTATTTAAATAGAATATTATATTCAATGGTCGGATTAAAAAAAATTTAAATCGTATAAAGAGATATGAAATGGTGTAAAACCATTTTGTTTTACACCAGTGTAAGTAGATCATTCTTCTCTCTCTTTATATATATATATATATATATATATATATATATTAAAGATAGGTTTTAATAGGATTTAGAACCCAAAGGGTTGGCTTAGTGATGTAAAACCGTACTGAGTTTTTGAGTGAGGACAATACACAATGGGAGATTCCATATTCGAATCCTCATCAATTCAAATTTCCTTAGGCTAACGCCATTCATGTAGCGCTAGCGAGGATTAATCTCGTATCCAATGTGGTATGGGCACATTTCATGGTTTACACCAAAGATACGTTTTAGAAAATAAACAAATTATAATTTTTCTTATGACTATCACGTCATCAAATTTGCTACTGTCTTTATTGTAATTTTAGGGTCAATTTTGATAATTTTTGAAAGAAATATTCACATTGAGGATAAATTTAAAAACAAAATGTGCAAAAAAAAAATCAAAGAAAACTCGAGAAGTATCCCGAAAAGAGAGAGAAAGAAGCTTAAAATCTTCTACCCTACATGTCAACCATTTTTTTTTACTTTCTTCCACTGAATGGTTACCTGTATGCTTTGATGGTAATCTCTCTTCTTTCTATGTTCTACAATCTGCCTTACCCCTCTTTTTTTCTTTGTTAGTTTTCATGCTTTTTCCTTTTCTTTAGCTTTCTTTTTACCTTTTGTTTAATCAATTAAAACCCTAAATGTCTTCCTCGAGCCACCCCTATTGTTTTCCTTGGCTATCTCTCTAGTTACAAAAGATACACTGCTTGATTTAACCATAAATGTCCCTTATATATCTAGGGATGTTATCTTTCATGAAGATATTTTTCCTTCTAAAGCCTGTAACAAATCAATGCCACCTTCTTTGTTTTTTAATGTGTTTTGCCTTCCCAACACTCCACCACTTCATCATCCCTCTACTCAAATACTTAAAATCCCAACCGTCCCATTCGAATGACTTAACCTCCCTCTTATTTCAAAGATTATCGCATGTTCTCTTTCTCTCATAATTCATGCTCTACATCTCATCCTTTGTCCAATGTCCTTACACCAAACTATCCCATTCTCATATTGCCTTTGTTAATTTTATATCCTCACACTTTGGACCAGCAACCTTCTCTTAAGTTGCTGAAATACTTGAGTGGCAAGCTACCATGTTTGCTTAATTGAATGCCTTGGAAGATAATGGCACATGCTCCATTATTTCTCTCATCACTGGAAAGCATTTGTTGGATGTAAATAGGTATACAAACTGAAATTCCATACTGCTGGTTCTCTTGAGAGGTAGAAGGCTCATTTAGTAGCCGAAGGCTACACTAAGTAAAAAGGAGTTTATAACATTAACACCTTCTCACCAATTGCTAATTTGACTATAGTCAAGGTACTTCTTGCTCTTTCTTCTATTTATGGTTGGCATCTTACGTAGCTTGTTGTCAATAATGCATTTCTTCACAGTGATCATTTTGAAGAAGCTTACATGTCTCTACCATTTGGATATCATTGTGAAGGGGAGTTTTTACCTTTTAGTCCTATTTGTAGACTTCACAAGTCCTTGTATGGCTTGAAGCAATCCTCTAGCCAATGGTTCTCAAAATTTTCTAATGCTTTGTTTGATTTGGGACTCACATAGCCAAGTGCTGATAGCTCCTTATTCACAAAATTTACTGACAACACTTTTTTGGTTCTTTATGTTAATGACATTGTCATTGTTTCTAATAATAAGCAACAGGTGCAAGAATTAAAGGAGTTTCTAGACAAATGCTTCAAACTCAAAGACCTTGGAACTTTGAGATATTTTGAGATATTTCTGAGGCCTTCAAGTAGCTCGATCTAGTAAGGTGATTTTTTTTTTGTGTAAATGTCATTATGCTTAGCAAATACTATCAGACACTGGATATATTAGTTATAAGACTAGAAAAACTCATATGGATCCCAATATAAAGTCGTCAAAGGATGAGGGAGATCCTCTTGATGATCCAACTCGCTATAGGAGCTTAATTGGCAAACTATTATATCTATCTATCACAAGGCCTGACATATCTTTTGCAATTAACCACTTAAGTCAATTCCTTGCAACACCACGGGTTCCTCATTTACAACCTGCATATTTAGTGTTGGAGTATGTAAAGAGCAATGTTGGTCAAGTACTCTTGTTCTCATTAGCTTCAAAAATTCAATTTAACTATTTTACAGACTCTGATTGGGCTTCTTACCCCAATAGCAGTTGATCTATCAATGGTTTTGTGTATTCTTGGTGAATCTGTGGTGTCATGGAAATCAAAGAAACAAGCCAGTCTCCAAGTCTTCAACTGAGGCAGAATGTAGATCAATGACAAATGCCACATCTGAGTTGATATGGCTTTTCTCCCTTATCCAAGACTTGCACATAGAACATCCTTCTCCTGCATAAATTTTCTGTGACAACTAGACTACACTCCATATAGAAACAAATCTAGTTTTCCATGAACGTACAAAACATATAGAAATATACTACCATTTAGTAAGGGAAATAAAAGATCATGGTTGGAAATTTGAAGACTCTCCCTATGATTTCCCAACATCAGATGGACACTTGTTCATTAAACCTCTGTTTCCATCTCAATTTGCAGTGTTTCTCAATAAGATGGGAGTGCATAATATACACTCTCCATCTTGAGAGGTAGTATTAGAAATTTATAGGATAAATAAATATTGCAAATACAAGGAGACAAAAATCTTCTATTGTTACATAAGGTTGTTAAGCTCTATTAATAGTATTTTTCATTTTTTTCTCTTTTTACGGATAAGCGGGAAAGTGCATGTAGCAACCTTTATAAAAACATTGTAAGCTACCATTACACAATATACGAAAATCGTAGCAGAAATTTACAGCTAAAAGGCTTCTCTGCTAATATGAACTCCAATATTGAAAAAAAAATAAGGAATAAGATTATGGATAATTTTTAATCTTTCAATCTTTTCCTTTCCTTTCCTTTCCTTTTCTTTCTCTTCTCTTTCCTTGAATGCATGCATGCAATGAAAATGGTGGAGTGCAGGGCTGAGCATAACAAGAGGCATCTATCTATTAATATGTTGGAATTACAAATGATATATAGATAGCAAATTCTTTTCTTAATTTTAATAACAAAAAATGGTGCAATTTTTTTAAATAATAAAAAAGCCTAAAATAAACAAACCTTTACTTCCAAGTTTAGAATTAGGGTAAATGATTTAAATTTGGATTATAGTCTAAAACTTCTCATTTGTAGTCATCAATCAACAATTTTCAATTTATAAAGTAATCTTAATTTATCTAGTAACATGATGAAATCAAAAAGGAAATGGCACTATTTTGGAACCCAAAAACAGCGTTGTGCAAGGGTGTAAATAAACTGAACATGAACAAAAATTATTATGTTTGTGTTTGTTTGTTTGTTTATTTTTTAAGTCTGTTCGTGCTTATGTTTGTGTTCGTGTTTGTTCACAAACATTAACAAACATGTTCACGAAACACATGTTTGTGAATATTAATCGAACATGTTTACGAATAAGTATTCGTGAACATTAAACGAACATATTCGTGAACACTAAATAAAAAAATTTATATAAACAAATTGTATTCACCTTAATATATATATGATGTAAAATTAAAAAATCTTATATAAATATGTAATTTTAATAATTACATATTAAAATAAATAATTACATATTAAAATAATCTAAATGTAAATATGTAATTTAAAAATTTATTATGATCGAGCAGTAAACGAATATTAAATGATTTATTAAACAAATGAGTTTTAAACAATCATTAAACGAGTTTGTTTGGGAATATAAACGAATGAAATATACTTCTGTTCGTAATCATTTGTTAAAAATAATAAACAAATAGAAAGCAAATATGTTTGCGGAATGTTCTGTTGATTTATATCCTAACGTTGGGATAAGTGTTTGATACTTCCTTTGCAGAGACGGCTAACAATCTACGTTTCTAAGTTCTAATCTTCTTCTTCTTCTTCTTCTTCTTTTTTTCAAGTAAATTGCACATGTGGTCCTTATAGTTTGGCCTAATAACAAACTAATCCCTAAACTTTAAAACGTAACAAATTAATCCTTGACGTTATAATATTATAACAAATTGATCCTTCCGTTATTTAAACCGTCAATGTTGCCATTAATTGTCAACTAGACTCCATGTGGCCACCACATGTGGGCCACGTGTGTCTAGAAGTCCTAGATCAAAATTTTCTTTTACTTATGGTTTTCCACATACTTTTCTCTGTCCTTTCTCTTGGTACAAAGCTTCTCCACTGTTGGATCAAAAACCAAAAGTTGAGATGACTCTGTTAGTATATCTCCTTATTATGGAAATAAATATTTGGTTGACCAATTCCGGATATGGTTCATAATTTCACACTGAATCTCAACTCAATATTTGGCTATTAAAACACGATTTTGTGATGGTTAAAACGTGATTTTATTGCCATAATTAGCATGCTCTCGTTAGTAATAAAAGAAGGCTCCTTCCGGTCTCCAAGTACATTAATCTCAGAAAAACACACCATCTAGTGAGGTTTTTGAGTGCTTGGAAGACTTGAAAGGTGTAAGAATCCTGTCGTCAGACTCGGAAATAGCTTCTACAGCAAAGCTACAGAGTGCAATGGCTGGAGGTTAGATCCTGTCGCTTTCGCTTTTATTTGTTTAACATATTTCATATTGTGTAGAAGCATGTATGATCTGTATGATTTACTTACATTTGGCATCAGAGCCGTAGTATAACTTCTGCCTTGTTGAAGATCTGTAGAAAGAAGCATCACATAACCTCTGTCTTGCATGAACGAAAATATTTTGTAATTTTTGTTAATTCTGTCCAAATTGTCTATTTGTGTTTTGCATGTTTCTGGTCATAATGTGGTTAGGGAATAATTTGGAATTGATTTTCTAACCTTTTAAGAATAAAAAAACCGAACAAAAGAATCGTCAATGGCTCCTGTATATTAAGCTGAAAAGTAAGTTTTTTTTTTTGAAATTTTGAAATGACATTTTAAGATGTTTTTTAGCCAAAACAAATTTCATAAAACTTGTTTTCGTTCGTTTTTGATTGATTTGGGATCAAGAATCACCCAAATCGAAGCATAAAAGGTTGTATTTAATCCGGGTCAGAGGTTGGGTCAGAAACAGGTTAAAGACCAAAAAAATCGGGTGAAGAAGGAGCTGATAAAAAAACGTCTCGGGCGTGTGAGATCCACGTGCCCATTTGTGAAAACGGGCACGTGAAACCCATGTGCCCGATGTGGAAGCGGACGCGTGAGATCCACACGCCCGCCTGTTGCAAAATGCCGCAACTCTGTTTTAAAAAAAAAACTGTGGGCCATCCGGTTTTTGGGCCCCTGTTTGGGCTTCATTTTGGATTAATTTATTTTGGGCCTTTTTGTTAATTATTTGGGCTTGTGGATTAAATAAATAAAAGGCATTTGGTTTTTTTTAATTAGGCCTTAAGGATTTATTTAATTTAAGTAATTAAAATTATTTAATTTAGGCCAAATAATTAAATTTTTTTGATAGTTTTATATCAAATTTTCAGTTCTGTAATTTTCATAATTTTATGAATAATTGGATTATTTTCATAAAATTAATATAATTATGAAAACTTCTCATTATTTGGATTTTATGAGGATTTTTCATAAATTTGAAATTTTTATAAATGCTGTAATTTTAAATTGAATAATTTTGTGAAAATTATCATAAAATTATGATTAAGTTATGAAAATTTGATTTGAATGTGTATATGTGCTCATTTTGAATGTGTATAATTTTGTTATTTTTATACTAAAAGCACATGTAGCTAAGTTATTCATATTATTTGGAATTAAAGTTGCCTTGTGATAATTGCAATTTTTTTAAAATATGAATAAACTTAGAATTTTACCAATATGTCTAAGTGATTTATAATGTTTTTAATTAGGCTTAGCCAGAGCAACCTTAATTAAGTAAAATTATATTTGTAAAATCACATAATGATATTAGACATAAATTGTAATTAGTTATAAAGTTATGGTAAATTTTATCTCACAGGAATTTTTATCATAATTTTATAACTAATTAGGATAAAATATCAAATTAGTTTCTTAATTTACCCACAGGGATTAGGAAATGATATAATTTGATAGTTTTATCATTATAATATGAATATATTAGAATTAGAACTTTAGCCCACAGGCAAGTTTTATGTCTGAGATTCATAATTGATTAATAAATAATGTTTACATTGGTAGACATAATTAAGTTTGCCTCAAAAATTCTAGATACATAAGAATGTGTTTTTCTTTAAGCAGTGTTTCCTCAGGCTAGTATTTACCTAGAAGTTCCCAAACTAGATGGAGAGAACTACAAGGTTTGGAAGGAGAGAGTTCTCCTCCAATTAGGGTGCATGGATATAGACTATGCTATAAAGAAAGACGAGCCCGTATTGATTGAGACTAACACTCTTGCTCAAGTAGCTTTACATGAACACTGGGAGCGATCCAATCGCCTTAGTGTCATGTATATTAAGACAAAGATATCTGCTGGGATATGTGGTTCTGTCGAACAGCATGCCAACGTTAGGACCTTACTGAAGGCCATAAATGATCAGTTTGTCACTTCAGACAAAGCGTTGGCCAGCACCCTGATAATGAAGTTCTCATTAATGAGGCTCACCAGTGTCAAAGGAGTGCGCGATCACATAATGCCATGAGAGATATAGCGGTCCAACTCAAGAAGCTAGAGGTGGAGATGTCTGAGTCTTTTCTTGTGCACTACATATTGAACACTCTACCAAAGCAGTACGGACCATTCAAGATATCCTATAACACACATAAGGATAAGTGGACCATCAATGAATTGATGACCATGTGTGTTCAAGAGGAGGGAAGGCTGCTTATGGAATCGGGTGAAAGTGCATTTTTTGCAAGCCAAGGAAAGACCAAGGATCGAGCCAAGAACAAGGGAAAAGGAAAACTTCCTGCCCAAGCTGATATTAAGAAAGAGTCCAAGTGTTTCTTCTGTAAAAAGAAGGGACACATGAAGAAGGACTGTGCCAAGCTTCAGCAGTGGCTCGTTAAGAAAGGTAATCCACTCTCATATGTTTGTTTTGAATCAAATATGGTTGAGGTTAATCATAACACATGGTGGATTGATTCTGGATCTACAATTC
The DNA here is from genome assembly GCA_032173925.1 of Heritiera fomes. Taxonomy (NCBI): domain Eukaryota; kingdom Viridiplantae; phylum Streptophyta; class Magnoliopsida; order Malvales; family Malvaceae; genus Heritiera; species Heritiera fomes. Next base: position 9,172,692 of record JAPDPM010000014.1, on the reverse strand, counting down.
ACATTTCGACTTCCTTACAGGGTATGACAAACCTAAGGAAGCCAGTTGAAAATGAGGAGAGCATCTATTCAGGAAACAAGATGCGCTCTCATGTTGAAGGCGTTGGAACGTGCACTTTAGTTCTTAGGAGTGGTTTTGTTTTGCAATTAGAAAAGACCTTTTATATTCCTAGTTTCTCGAGAAATTTAATCTCTGTTTCTAGGCCGGTACCTTATGGATATTCCTTTCAATTTTCAAATAAATTAGTATTGATATATTTTAAGTCTGATATTGTTGGGAATGGTACCTTATGTGATGGTCTTTTCTCTATTGATTTGCAAAATGACACTGCTCATAACGCCTTGCATGTTCAAACTGGCACTAAAAGATGTGTTATGAATGAGGACTCCTCTACGTTATGGCACCGGAGATTAGGTCATATCTCCATAAATAGAATTAAGAGATTGGTAAATGACGGAATACTTAGTACTCTCGATTTTAATGATTTCGACACTTGTGTGGATTGCATTAAGGGTAAGCAAACCAACAAGTCCAAGAAAGGTGCCAATAGGAGTTCAACCATATTAAAGATCATACATTCTGACATATGTTGTCTAGACATTGATGCATATGGTCAGAAATACTTCATCACCTTTATTGATGATTACTCGAGGTTTATGTATCTCTATATGTTTCATAACAAGAACGAAGCATTAGACGCCTTTAAAATCTTTAAGGCTGAAGTAGAGAAACAATGTGGAAAACCTATACAGATAGTAAGAACTGATATAGGTGGGGAGTATTACGGTAGATACACTGAAGATGGACAAGCACTTGGACCATTTGCGAAGTTCCTTCAAGAAAATGTGATTGTTGCCCAATATACCATGCCTGGTTCACTGGATCAGAATGGTGTTGCAGAAAGAAGGAACCGAACCTTGATGGAAATGGTGCGTAGTATGCTTAGCAACTCGAAGTTGCCTAAGTCTTTGTGGATTGAAGCTCTTAAAACGGCAGCGTATATATTGAACCGGGTTCCAACCAAGGCTGTTCCAAATACGCCTTTTGAATTATTCAAAGGTTGGAAACCGAGTTTGCGTCATATGCACGTTTGGAGATGTCCTTCTGAGATAAGAGTTTACAACCCAAAGGAAAAGAAACTGGATCCTAGGACCATAAGTGGGTATTTCATCGGATATGCCGAACGGTCCAAAGGCTACAGATTCTATTGTCCATCTCATAGTACTAGATTTGTGGAATCAAGGAATGCCAAGTTTCTTAAAAATGACTTAGTTAGTGGGAGCGATCAATCTCAAGACCTAGTTTCTGTGAGAGATCAACCCTCTACCTCGAGTCAAGGATTGGTTATCATGAACAATGTCCCTTCAGTACAACTGGACATTGAACAACCAATCGTTGAAGCTCTTAAAACGGCAGCGTATATATTGAACCGGGTTCCAACCAAGGCTGTTCCAAATACGCCTTTTGAATTATTCAAAGGTTGGAAACCGAGTTTGCGTCATATGCACGTTTGGAGATGTCCTTCTGAGATAAGAGTTTACAACCCAAAGGAAAAGAAACTGGATCCTAGGACCATAAGTGGGTATTTCATCGGATATGCCGAACGGTCCAAAGGCTACAGATTCTATTGTCCATCTCATAGTACTAGATTTGTGGAATCAAGGAATGCCAAGTTTCTTAAAAATGACTTAGTTAGTGGGAGCAATCAATCTCAAGACCTAGTTTCTGTGAGAGATCAACCCTCTACCTCGAGTCAAGGATTGGTTATCATGAACAATGTCCCTTCAGTACAACTGGACATTGAACAACCAATCGTTGAATATCCACAAGCAACTGATAACTTACCAGTAGACGAGGCTCCTCTGGATACACCAGAATTGAGTGAGCAACCAGTTGAACAACATGATCCTTCAGAAAATGATGAACCAACATTAAGAAGGTCTACTAGGGAAAGGAAATCAGCTATTCCTAGTGATTATATTGTGTATCTACAAGAGTATGATTTCAATATTGGGCCCGTTAATGATCCAGAAACGTTTTCACAAGCCATGAATAGCAAAGAATCAAAACTTTGGTTCGATGCTATGAAGGATGAGATGGATTCGATGGCATCTAATGGAGTATGGGATCTTATCGAGTTGCCTAATGGGGCCAGGACTATAGGCTGTAAATGGGTCTTTAAGACCAAGACTGACTCATTAGGCAACATTGAGCGTTATAAGGCAAGACTCATAGCCAAAGGATTTACTCAAAAGGAGGGAATCGATTACAAGGAGACCTTCTCTCCTGTATCTAAGAAAGATTCTCTCCGCATCATAATGGCACTTGTTGCACATTTTGACTTAGAGTTGCAACAAATGGATGTGAAAATGGCATTTCTCAATGGTGATCTAGAGAAAGAGGTTTACATGAAACAACCTAAAGGTTTTTCCTCTAGTAATGGTGAGCATTTGGTCTGTAAGCTCAAGAAGTCCATATATGGGTTGAAACAAGCTTCCCGCCAATGGTATCTAAAATTCCATGAAGTCATCTCTTCATTTGGTTTCGTTGAGAATATCATGGATCAATGTATATACCAGAAGGTCAGTGGGAGCAAGATTTGTTTTCTTGTGCTATATGTGGATGATATTCTGCTTACAACCAATGATAAAGGGATGCTACGTGAGGTGAAACAATTTCCTTTTGAGAACTTTGATATGAAGGATATGGGTGATGCATCTTATGTCATTGGCATTAAGATCCATAGAGACAGACATAGAGGTATATTAGGTCTGTCACAAGAAGCCTATATCAATAAAGTTTTTGAAAGATTCAGAATTAAAGATTGTTCACCAAGCCCAGCTCCCATTGTGAAGGGTGACAGGTTCAATTTGAATCAGTGCCCGAAAAATGATCTTGAGCGGTAACAGATGAAGAACATTCCATATGCCTCAGCTGTTGGAAGCATTATGTATGCACAGGTCTGTTCCAGGCCTAATATTGCTTTTGCTGTAGGAATGTTGGGTAGATATCAAAGTGACCCGGGGATGGACCACTGGAGAGCTGCGAAGAAGGTGCTTAGATATCTTCAAGGCACTAAGGATTACATGCTTATGTATAGACAGACCGATGAGTTGGAAGTGATTGGCTACTCAGACTCAGACTTTGCTGGCTGTGTTGATACCCGGAAATCAACATTCGGTTACATCTTCATGCTTACCGGTGGAGCTGTTTCATGGAAGAGTGCTAAGCAGACACTGACTGCCACTTCTACTATGGAGGCCGAGTTCGTTTCCTGTTTTGAGGCTACCTCACATGGTGTATGGCTTAAGAGTTTCATTGGTGGGCTTAGAGTTGTTGACTCCATATCTAAGCCATTGAGGATATATTGTGACAATTCAGCTGCGGTATTCATGGCTAAGAACAATAAGAGTGAAAGTCGAAGTAAGCATATCGACATTAAGTACTTAGCCATTAGAGAACGTGTTAGAGATAAAAGAGTGGTCATTGAACACGTTAGCACTGAATTGATGTTAGCTGATCCTTTGATTAAGGGCATGCCACCGTTTAAATTTAAGGATCATGTAGAGAGAATGGGACTTGGTCCCACATTTTGATTGTAATTGAAACTCTTATTAATATTATGATGTTTCTCATTTGATTTGTATACACTAAAGTTTTATTTGAGAAATATCCTTGTTGTTTGGACTGAGAATAAATATAAGGTTTATTCATTAAGTAAAAAATGGGTTGATTTAGAAATATTTTACATAGTAATACATGGAAGATAATACTCACCACTTGAGGAATTGTCGCCATGATTCATGTGATTTGTTTCTTCTATAAGTGAAATATATGGACCAAGTGAGAGAATGTTAGTATATCTCTTTATTATGGAAATAAATATTTGGTTGACCAATTCCGGATATGGTTCATAATTTCACACTGAATCTCAACTCAATATTTGGCTATTAAAACACGATTTTGTAATGGTTAAAACGTGATTTTATTGCCATAATTAGCATACTCTCGTTAGTAATAAAAGAGGGCTCCTTCCTGTCCCCAAGTACGTTAATCTCAGAAAAACACACCATCTAGTGAGGTTTTTGAGTGCTTGGAAGACTTGAAAGGTGTAAGAATCCTGTCGTCAAACTCGAAAATCGCTTTTACAGCAAAGCTATAGAGTGCAATGGCTGGAGGTTAGATCCTGTCGCTTTCGCTTTTATTTGTTTAACATGTTTCATATTGTGTAGAAGCATGTATGATCTGTATAATTTACTTACAGACTCCGTTTTTACCAGCTCGTTATTCAGCGCTTTCTTAAGATTCGTGCTTCAGTTATTCGATGTTGTTTCTTATTGTTGTTGTTACCCTCTCCAATGAACATAGAGATCCTCATAGCTCATTCAATCAAACCACTATTAGAAGGCAAATGAAAACTGCCTTTGAAATCTTCAACATTTAGAGGCGGAGTCGCGATAAGCTTTGTCGACTCAGGAGAGTGAAGAAGCTCACCAGCTTTTGGAGCCTAGAGTTCAAGTAGTGTCATGAAGGAACTCGTATTATCAATTGCTGTAACCGAGATCAAATGATGGCTTTCATTTGTGAATTGGAGCGATTGGAGTGCCACAACTTTATCACCATCCAACGCCAATTCTATTAAATATGGTTTTAGTCCCCTTACGTTTGGCTCCATTTGGGAAAGAAAAAACTAGCCAATTTTGAAATTTTGAAAAACACCCAATTTAATTTCTTGAAAATAAAAAGTACCCACTCGGTTAATTCAACCCAATTATAAGTCACAACTTCAGAAACTTTCAAAGAAACTTTGATTAGTTTCTTCAATGGCAGATAGGGCACAAGGAAGACCAAATATATCTTCCTTCCTCGTATACAGTAGCTGCATTAGCTTTGACTGGCTTATGTCACTGATCCAAGGGAGTTTTTTGCAGTAGAAACTTGAGTCATGATTTGTAAAGTTGAATGTATAACCCACATGAATAACTAGAGGCAGAAACTCATGTAGGAAATACAAAAATTGGAAATTTTCTTTCTTAAGCTTAAAAAAAAAGTCTAGCATAGAAAAATGAGTTAATGTGTATTGAAAGATAGTTTGTTCTTCTACAAAAGAGATTATTCTCAGCCATTTGAAGTACAACGAAAGCGTTAACAAAAAAAAAAGAAGTATAGGGAAAGCAATGATGATGGTATTGTTTGGTTTAATAATAAAATAACGATTTTTTAAATTTATTTTTATTTGTATTTTGGAGAGAACTAGCCAACTAGGCTACACGGGTAATCCACGTGTAGTTTAGTTGATATTTAACGGTAATATTAACGGTTTAAATAACAGAAAGACTTATTTGTTGTAAACATATAATGTTAGAAATCAATTTAATACGTTTTAAAGTGTGAGGACCAAATTGATAACAAGCTCAAAATATAGGGACTATATGTGCTATTTACTCTTTTTTTTTCCTTATAAAGTTCTAACCAAACTTAACTAATAACGAAAAAGTGTCCAAAGAGTGGCATTCCATGTAATTTCAACATAAAAACAAGCCCATTATCGGGAATTGAATATATATATATATATATCTTATAATGAAAAGAGGGAGTGATTGATTTGATTTCATTGTAAGTGTGCTGGTTAGTGTTTCCACCAGAAAGTAACCCAACCCAATGCCGTGTCTGTCATTCTGTTGTTAGACCTGATTCAAACCCACAATTCCTATCTTCTCTCTTATACGATAAAACCCTTCTTTCATTATAACAGTTGACAGTTTAGATTGATATAACTCTTTAAAACTTTGGGAATATCAATTTTTGCTTCTTAGCATCAAGCATGGAAGATCGTAAGGAGGTGAGTTTTTGTTTTTTGTTTTTTAATCTTTTTATGCCTTCTTATGTTGTTCAGAAAAAAAAAAGAGGAAAATGAACTCGGGGAAAAACCTTTTGAGAAGTTAGAAATATATATAAGAATTCTTGGAGATGAGGTTCAGTGGTTATAATAAATTAAATATCAGTTGAAGTTGGAATCTTGGAGGTTGAGGATTGTTATCTTGTTTTCCTTCTTGTTTTTGTAGTTTCTCTGCAGCCAAACCAAGTTTCTGAGATTTCAATATTTGGAAGTTCAGCCATGGATTTAAAATTTTTATAAATACTAATTTTTTAACATATATGTCTGCGTGTGTATGGAGATTCAGTTAATATTAACCTTTCCAGTCTTAAAAGGCGAAATTCCTTTTTTATTTGTCTTTTACTTTTATTTTTCAGACATTCAACAAAGTAATAATGACACTTTTTTTTTTGGTACAAGTAATAATAATATCACTTTATCCAAAGCTGTCGTCTTTTTTTTTTGGTGGAAAGCTGCCATCTGCATTTTCATTTTTCCGACCCCTTTCGTTAGATTAAAAAACTCTCTAATATGTATATTGTTCCATGAAGATACAAGGGCTATTACATAAGTATTTATATTTTTTATTTATTTTTTTTTTTTGGATTTGGTAGCACTATGTCGTGAGTTGTGCCAGTTGGGAGTTGGATATCTATACAGCACCTTGATGAACTCTCTTCTGACTAGAATCCCAATAAAGATTTTTCGTTAAAAGTGAAAAATCGGTTGAGTTGTTAATTAGGAAGATATCAGCATTGGGATACCCGGCCAAGTATTACTGCTTTCTAGGAGACCTTTTCTAAGCAAAAGGTGAAGGTTAGAGAACTTGTCAGGGTGTTATTCTTAAAAATCATATCAGCATCGGCCAAGTGCGGCTTCTGCATTCCTCTGTTTCTTCATTACTTTTTAAAAATTTGTTTTCTTTAAGACACTAGCATTGAATCTTCAGGCCAAATATTAATGATTGTTGGCTTGCTTTGTGAAGTTAAAACAAGCATTGATACTTTTGCTGATATTGAGTTAATCACTGTATTGTTTTGGGTCTTTAAATTATGCAGAAAAGTGCTCCATGGCTATCAGTGCCACAATTTGGGGACTGGGAGCAGAAGGGAGAAGTGCCAGATTACTCTCTTGATTTCTCAAAAATCAGGGAAATGAGGAAACAGAACAAGAGAGAACTTTCAAGAGCCAGTCTTGGAAATGAAGAAGAGTTCATTAACCCGACTGCCACCAGTGTTAGCACCGCTCCTAGTGATGATCACGATCATTTTCCTCAGAACCATCACTCTCCAACTGTAAGATCCGTTTCCACTTACTTTCCAAATGCTTGTTTATTGAACATTTTTTAAAAATGTACTCTATGGCTTTGGTAGCTTTAAATGGATATAGTGCCCTAATAAGGAAGAAGAATACAAAGCTATAAACTTTGGTGGCATGCATGTGCTAGGGTGGAGGCCAGTGGGGAAGTTGCTTAGTTGTGCCATTATATATTTTGTTTGATGTTTGCTAGCTGAGTAGGTAGCAATTAATCTGTTGCAGCATGTAACTTGGCCCTTGACTAAACCCAATTAGTTTTCCTTGCGGTAGCTGGAAATTGTATTATTTTTGGAGTTGATTTGATTGATCTAGTTGTAGAAGTAGTTTTCAAATTCCTTTATCTCTGTGGTCAGCAAATTAAAGATAAGAACGTTGAAGATAGTAAGTCAATAATTTGCAGTGCTCGTGATATTCATATACTTTTCTCACTTGACTTTTTCACATCGACAAATTTGTGATAGGCTTGTCTTTAGGAGCATGTGGTTCTGTCTTTTCTATGACAGAATTCAGTTTGCAAATTTCGTGTTGAAATTGCATTATGAACATCTATATTACACCTCCCCTAGGTCACACGTAACTGCGAGTGGTGCAAATGCAACTGATGTTTTGTGCATGTAATGTGTCCATGGCAGACTGCCAGCTGACACTTTGTCTTATTCTCTGTTAGAAAGAATTTATTCCTTCTGCAAAAAAAAAGATCTAAGAAATTTGCTTGGCAAGTTGTGCTTGTGTCGTTCATTAATTAATTTTTGACACAATTTGTTCTACTTGGAACCTTCTCTTTAGAATTTTGATGCACTGAGAGTCCACTTTTTTTCGGTTGTAACAATCCTTGAATGGTAGTTTTCATTTCAGTTCATTACCTCAATGCTTTTTGATTTTATTGACAGATAAAGAGGAGAATCTTCAGCTACTTCAACTGTTGCGTCAAGGCGTAAGGTTCATGGACTTAAGGTGTGCTGATGAATGATGATGCATCGAAAGTGCAATCTCTCTCTTTTCCTTGTATGTTTTTGTTTTCTGATCTTATTTCTTCCTCTGCTTCTCTTCGTCACCACTCTGTATTTTCAGATGGGAAAGATGATGATATCGTTTACGTATCTCTTTTTCTTCATTTCGTGATTGCTATTACTATATCATATCATGAGAACTGATGAAAGCTAATGGAGAAGTTAAGTCTCGAAATGTGAATTTGGAAATAATTAGGAGATAATTTGGTTTGAGAAGTGAAGGAAAGGTCATTTCATTATCATGTGTCGCAAAAGCTGGTGTTAACCCACCCACCCACATAATCTGAGAGTGCACTGATGTTCACTGTCTCATCTTGTGAAGAAGGCAAGATGCACCAAATCAAACAAGGGGACCATAAGAAAGGAATTCAATTATAAAACTCACCAATGACAATTCACTCATAAGTAACATAGCAAAACATGCAGCCACGAGTAAATCACAGCAAAGGAGCTTGACAACAAAATGGCTTAATTACATCAAGCTTCTCTTCTACCTAATCTCCAGCTCGGGAGCCTCACTGGCAGCTGACGATTGTGAACATGATGGCTTCTTAAAAGATGAACATACTGAAGGGTTCCATGATAATTCCAGATTCTGTAATTACGCTTTTTTGATAATCTGAACATCTTCATCCTCAAGTTCATGATCCTGGGATAAAAAGCATGATTTATGCAAGCAAATCAGCAGCGTACATGATAGAACAACAAAATAAAGAAAAAGGGTAAATTAGAGAAATAGGAGGGAAATGGCGGCAGAGGGGATGTTAAAAGCTTATTAACAGATAAATCGGGCATTTTGAACAAACCTTGCCAATTCTTTGGGGCTTGTGCTTCACGCTTGGTCCCCATACAAGTGCACTGTATCATTTGTCCAGAATAAGAACTTACTAATTGGAATTTTAAATATGGTAAAAGAGTAAAAGAATATGGTTTCTAAACATATCAATTCAATTAGACTGATCCAGTGACTTGCAGCAAATAATCTTCTATGGCGGCAAATTTCACTTGCCAGGGAACCAGTACTTTGCAACAAACAGTATGCCCTCCTACAATAACTAATCCAAAATACCTGACAGGCTTAAAGCCAAAGAAAATGCCAACACAAGCTAAGCTCTTAAGTTTTGGTCAGATCCCAAAACAATGCAAGCAAACAGTACGGGGCATATGCTTGGATTTACTCATAAAACTATAAGATAAAACTGTAAACTTAACCATCCTTGTGAATTTATACATTACTAGATTTACTGGAGAAGACAAAGGAAGAAAGAACACACAAACCCATTGAGAAGTTAATAGTCCAAAATAAGAAAAATGGGACAACACAGTGCTACATGGAGCTTTGTTATAGGCAACCTAAAACCAGACATTATAGTGAGAATTCCCTTTCTACTGGCAGAAATTGATTGGTATTTGCTTACAGTTTGTTCCCATCTTCTGTGTGCTCATTATAAACACTCTAGCAACTATAAAGGAACCAAATATTATTTGAAGTCTAAATCACAACATGATGGAGAATAGGAGCAAAAAAATATTTTATTTTTAGTTTTTAATTGTTTTAGAGTCATAGGTTGAATAGTATTGTGTCTTTCATTTTATTAGTAAGATTTAGGATAATAGAGTTTTAATAGAGAGTTTGTATCCTATTAAGATTAGGTTTGCTTGCTTGCCTATAAATAGGTTTTGTACTCTCCTTAAAAGATAAAGAATAATAATATCAGAATTTTCAGTAAAGTTTTGCTGCTTAATTGTGTGACTCCTAAGAAACCTTAGGTGAGACTCCTAGACTTTTATTCTTTATTGTTTTAGCAGTATAATTAGCTCCAAATCACACTTTAAACCCTAATTTAAACCTAACTCAGATCTATTCTACATCGATTGGCGACGTCTGTGGGAAATGAAAAAAAAGAACCTGATTTATAGAAAAGTTCTGGACAAATTTGAGTTTGCAATTAGTTTACTCAATTTTGCGTCTATAATGGTGTCTAACGCTGAATTAAGTAAGGTTGTGGGGGAACTCTAACAAGACCATGAGTGTACCAAGGCTGCTGTGGAGAATATGAATGAACGCCTTAATAGTTTACAACAAACTGTTGAAACACTAGCAAGTATTGTTGAAAAACTAGTAGCTTCTATGGTATGAATGGAAGTATGTCTAATTCATGCCTCACAAGGTGTTCTTGTTCAACCTGTTGCTCAACTACCTGTAGTTGTTGGAAAGCGTGCCAAGCCACATGATCATGCTGGAGATATCACTAAGAAAGTGAAAGTAGGAGTGACGGATTTTGAAGGTAAAGTCGATCCAACTTTGTTTTTTGATTGGCTTAGCTCCTTGAAGATTATTTCAGTTGGTACGATATGTCAGATGAAAGAAGGGTTCGATTTGCCAAGATGAAGCTGAGTAGATTAGCATAAATCTGGTGGTATGGTGTGGAGAGTGAAATAACAAGGTTAGGACAGTCCTAAATTCAGACTTGGGAGGAAATGAAGGCTAAGCTCAAAGAAAAGTAGTTGCTGCTTACTTATCTTGAGAAGATGTGCCAACAAGCATATGGCTTACGATAAGGCAACATGTCTGTTGATGAATACATGAATAAATTTGACGAGTACAAGATAAGGAGTCAAGTTGTGGAAGATGCTTCACAAGCGGCATCATGATTTCAAGCTGGGTTAAGGGTTGATATAAAAAGGGAGATGCTTAGGCAACTAATTAGCTCAGTAGAACAAGCCTTCCAAGCAGCCCTTGATGCAGAACAATATTTGAGCTATTTTACTAGTAAGAGAATGGGTTTTCAAACTGGGGAAACAGAAGCTAAGATTTAACTTTGGTGCAAATCTAGAGAAAGCGACTATCTTTGCTCGCCCTAATGAAACAAGACCTTTTACTAATGTCAACAATCCTAAGAAAGAGTATGTTTGTTTCAAGTGTGGGGAGATTGGACAGTTTGGGCGTGATTGCCCAATACAAAGAAATATCCATATTGCAGTGGAAAAAGAGGATGAAGAAATTTAGAAAGATGGTGATAATTCTATTGATTATGGCACTTATAAGGCTGATGATCTTGACTCTGATGGTGTAGATACATCACTTTTGGTTTAACATATCCTAACAACCCCTAGAACAAAAAACGAGGATTGGCGACAAACCTTAATATTCTAAACACTTGTTCGTTGTGGTGGCTAAGCTAAAAAACTTATCATTGATGGTGGGAGTTTAATGAATGTAGTTTCTACTTTCACTGTCCAGCATCTCAAACTAAAAACTACACCATACCCCTACCCTTATAAAGTAGGTTGGATTGATAAAACCACAATTCTGGTAACACAACAATGCCTTGTATCTCTTAGTTGTGTTGAATATGTTGACTATACTTTGTGATGTTATTCCTATGCAAGTTACCCACATTCTTTTTAGTCGTCCTTGGCAATATGACCGAGATGTGAGTCACGCTGGTTAGGCAAACACTTACAGTTTCTTTCATCGAAACAAGAATATTGTTCTAAAACCAATGAGTCCAGAGAATTTCAAGAAGTATAAGAAGAAAAAGACTCTAAGGTTTAGTAAAGTTGTGGAGGGTGAGAAGAAACATCTTCATTTTTTTGACTAAAAGGTAGTTTGGAGTTCAAAGCAACAAAAATTACCCAAGATATGCTAATTCAAGAAGGAGGCTTACTTATTTCAATGAAGGTCACGGTTATGGGGCGGAATAAATCAAAAAGGTATCCAATAGGAGTTTACAAGAAGCTTCATTCAAATTATCATGCTTTAAACTCACTGGAGTGAGTTTTTCCCATCGGGAGAGAATAATGGAGAATGGGAGTACAAAATATTTTATTTTTAGTTTTTTAATTGTTTTAGAGTCATAGGTTGAAAAGTATTGCGTGTTTAATTTTATTAGTAGGATTAGGATGATAGCGTTTTAATAGAGAGTTTGTATCCTATTAGGATTAGTTTTGCTTGCTTGCCTATAAATAGGTTTTGTACTCTCTTTAAAAAACAGAGAATAATAATATCAGAATTTTTAGCAATATTTTGCTCATTTGTTGTGTAACTCAACCCTTCTTAGGTGTGACTCTTTAGAAACCCTAGGTAAGACTCCTAGGCTTTTATTTTTTTACTGTTTTAGCAGCATAATTAGCCCCAAATCACACCAAACCTTAATTCAAACCTAACTTAGATATGTTCTACATCACAATGTTAAAATTTAAGATTGCATCTTAGAACTGACATACTTCAATGAAGTAGAATAATTAACTTTGAATGAAGAAAAGGTTAGCAAGAGAAGTATTGGACAATTTCCCAAAGGATCAAGAAGGAAAATACCTGATTGGGCAGTAATGAGGAAGTTTATCCAAAATCTCCAACTCTTCAAGTGTAATCTGATCAATCCTGTTCACAACATAGATGTAAGGCATATATACTCCATTGCCCTTAATGACGTGTATTAAATCATCACCAATTGCATCATAACTTCGATTGGTATCAATATTATGGATTCTATATTCACTACATATTATAATATACACCTAAGTATTGCCTTGCCATCTTCACCACCTAGTCACTCCATTAGCCACCAAACATCTGCCTATGCCGAGCAACCCCATAGCGAGTCTCTCTATGCTTTGCCCCTAGCCAACTTCTTCATTGAGCTAACTGCCTACCCTCATCGCCCTGCCCTTCATCCTCTGCTCACCTTGTTGCATTCCACCTTGCATTAACACTACTGCCACTCCTGACCGGCCATTATCTTCCTCACTGCCCTGCTAAGTTGATGTCATGCCTTAGTCCTCTACAATTCACATCTCCACCGGAAGTTGCTGCAAGAGTTTAGGATAAGAAAGAAATGAAGAAGAAAAAGGAAAGGGCGACTTACAGTTTAGATAAGAAAGAAAAAATATTAAAAAGAAAAATAATAGAAAATAATTAGGTTCGTATTTAATAAATTAAGTTCATAATTATTAGATACAAATTAATTAAGTTCATAATTAATAAATTAAGATAATGTTTGATTAGTGATAGTTGACTAAATAAATTGAGATTTAATAATTCAAATTGATATAATTTAAAGAAATAATTTGTATAAGTGAATTCAATTTGTATTATATAATTAAATAATTTGCTTAAAGTGTTTTATTAGGATTAATTAAATTGATTAACATGATTTCACAATAAAATTGATATAAATATAATATGGCTTAATTCAAGTTAATGGTTTGATAGGAATTAATGTGGATTTATTAGCATGACTTGCATGAGATGATTTAATTAATATATATACTGAATAAATAATTTGTATGTTTTGTTTAATTTAATTGACACGATATTTTTAATATAACTTGTATGTTTTAGAATCTTATCAGTTAATTTAATCTAGGACTTATAGTGAATATTTTGCAAGTTAAATGATAGACATTTTATAGAAATTGGGAAAATAAATAAAAATAGTTTATAATAATAATAATAATAATAATAATAATAATAATAATAATAATAATAATTAGAGGAATAATCGAATTAAATTAAGAAGATGAATGCAAGTTATCCAATAATGGAGTCCAAGAAAGTCAAATAATACTCATTGGAAATTCCTAGGTGAGAAGATTTCCTTAGACTGAACCAGATTGATGAAAGGTCTAAGAAAGATCTTCAATATTCGATTACAAACATTTATAAAAATATTAAGAATAAAAATAGTAAGAATCAAATTAGAAATAAAATATGATTGGAAAATAATTAAAATAAAGATAAATGTGATAGGAAAATAACTAAAATAAAAATAAATATGATATAAAAATTATGAGTTAGGTAAAGAGTCACTCTTAGGATTTTTCATAATGTATTTAAATGATCTGACGACAAACCTTTCAAGCCAATCAAATAATACTACTTGAATACTCCTAAAGTGATGAAAATTATCTATTATCTGGACCAAATTGATCAAAGAATTTTAGGTGAATCTTCAATATATTAAGCATATTGATATTAATTTAAATTAAGGTAAATTTAGAATAACCTAGAATAGTTGCTATCATTTTACAATGGGCCTTGTAGGGGTTCTAATCCTTCCTTACACATAATCATACTCCCAAACCTAAGATTTTTTGGATTTAGACAAAGCTCTATCCTTAAATAAACTAGGTGACAAATCACATCTAGGTTAAAATGGTTAGTGGTGACTCCTTGAATTTATAAGTCTAGCATGTTAGAATTTAGGTCTTAGCACGTTGCGACAATGTAAAGGAGAAGATTGAAAACGACTTGGAAGAAAGCCATCCAGAAAGATACGGCAAAATGAGAGTTGAGAGAATATATTGCTTTAGATAGGAACGAGTAGAGAAGGAAAATTCATGCTAGCGACCTAGCATGAGTTCATATAGTTTATCCTAATATTGGAATAAAGGCTTTGATGATGATGATGATGATGATGATGATCAACCTATCATAAATGTTTGTTGTTGGTGGTGGCGGTATGGTAAATACAAAAGAAAAAATTTTTACTTAAAGAGTCCTTACCAAATGCCACCAGTGGCAAACAGCAAACCAACCCAACATGCTGATCAAGTATGTACATTTAATGGTACAACAATAAAGAAAAACATTTTATGTAAAAGGGATCGTAGAAGATCTTTTTTTTTTGTTACAAATCGGAGAAGATCTTTGGTTCATAGTATTGTTTGTTGAGGAATGTAAATAAGTATTCTATAAATGAATATATTGCATTATTCGATCCGATTAAGTAAAATTAAGGTATTTAATAATTTGGTTCAAATAGAGTTCAAATAGAATTTCACTACTCATCACAAATTTCGAAAGAGTTCAAATAATGATGTTGGCTCAATCGAGAAGGGGATGAATCTATTTTCTACTAAAAATGTGTTATAAAGGTTTTTCTAACAATTTGTACAATTAACATAATAAATATATCAAGATAATACTAGAAGTATAAAGTGTAGAGAAGAGAAAATGCAAACACAACGATTTATAGAAGTTCGGCCAATCTCGTGCCTACATCCTCTCTCCTTTAGCCTCTTATCAAGGTTAGTGATCACTCTTCTTTTGAATAAATTACACACATTTTCTTAGGTTGGTGAGACCACTTACACTTTCTTTTAACGGTCAAGGAAGAAACTACTAATTTCTCTTTTTAAGAGACTATGCAATCACTCAAAAATAAACCTCACAAATGTTACTCTCCCCTTGAATATAAACAAGTGAATTGGTAAGTGTTTGTGTACAATTTAGAACCTTTTGAAAGTAGGATTACAAAATTTTTAGTATAAGAGATTGAAAGAAAGGATTTTGACTTGAAGATTTGCTTTCAAGGTTGAAGACGATAGAATAGTGCTTCTTGTTCCCTTCAATGCCTTTAATGTAGCTATTTATACCCATCTATAGCTGAGTAAGGTTGTTGGAGGATTTAATGCTTCTCTGCCTGTTGAAACCCTTGAAATATAGCTGTTGGGAGTTTTCCCTCGCAGAGGGGATCAATCCTTTAAACATTCTATCTAAGGGAGATCGATCCCTTTAAGGGGAGATTGATCCTGTTGCTTGTCCTGCACTTTTCTGGGGTTGCTTTGAGTTGAAAAATGAATACATTTTGATTTTAAAATTATACTAATGTCATTTTTCAATCTTATTTAAATATCCCTTGACTATAACAAATATAGACTTAGCCAAAATATGCAATTAATTAAAGTATGGTTATACTTGATAATTGCACTTGATATGGTTTGTAAAAATCATGAACTAGCACTGTCAAAATGGGCTAGGCCAAAAACGTGCCGGGCCAAAAAGCCTTTTTAGTTAAATGGGCCTAAAAATGCAAGCCCATATCCGACCCTCAGGGCTAACGGGCCTAAACGGGCTGGCTCGTATATTAAAAATAAAAAAATTAAAATTTATGTTAACATCTAATTTCTTTTAATAAGTAAACAAAATAAAATTTTAAAATAAATATTAAACAAACATCAAATATATTAATATCAAATCCATAACATCAAGTCTAATATCATTTGAATATTACATATTAATTGTCCAAAAACCATAACATAAATTGTTTTAACAAGCTTAAAAATTAGAAAACATAACATGTCTCAACATTACAATATTAAAAACCAAAAACATAATAAACTGATTCATTTCCTTCTCATTCATCAATTCTCAATCACATTCAATCACCTCACTTTGAACTTCGTCATCTACAAACATAAATAAAAAATAATATAAGAACTCATAAGAATTAAACATATTAATTGATTAAAAAATGTAAAATAAATAATAACATTACCTTCAAAACCGAAAATCCAATTTCTGATGCAAATGAGCATTTCCACATTCTCATGGTCTAGAGAACTTCGATACTTGTTTAGAACACGAGAACCAATGCTAAAAGAGCTCTCAGATGCCACTGTTGTGATAGGAATGCTCAATATATCACAAGCCATATTTGCAAGCTCCGGAAATCTTGGCTTATGATCTTTCCACCATTGTAACACATTTAAATCTTCAACGGTGCGACCTATAATATTTGGCTCCTCCAAATACATATCTAATTGGGATTTCGGTTCTTCCACTTGAGCAGTTTCAAACCTTTTGAAAGCCTATATCATTAGACATTGCAAAATAAATTAATTGTCTTTACAAAAGACAATTTAAAATAAAGTATATACTTAAAAAAAATGAACTTACATTGCTCAAAACAAATGTACTTTTCCCCTTCCAATTAGCATGTATAAGAGATTGTGAGTCATTATGTTGGCTTAAAGTAGAAGACTCATTATCATAATACTTTTTCAAATATTGATTGAAAAGAAAGTAAAGCTTCTTCTTGACACATTCCACTTTCTCATCACAAGTTATTGGATCAAGCTCACTAAAGCAAAATTTTATCATTTGGAGTTTCATTCGTGGGTCAAAGATGGCTCCAAAAGCAAGCACAATGCTATAAGCACTCCAATACTTGTTAAACTTCACTTTCATTCGAAGTGCCATATCCCTTATAACATCATCTTCACTCATCATGCTTCTTGTTAAAAGACATTCTATTTTGCCACACTTGCATGAAGTACAAATTAGATGTTGGATAAGTTGAACCAGAAATCAACATTGTCATATCATAAAAAGGGCGCAAGAACTCACACATTTTCTTCCCTCGTTCCCACTCTTCATTTGATGGACAAAACATAAAGTTACTATCATCTAACTTGAGAGAAGTGAATGCACGTTGATACTTAAGAGCATTTTCAAGCATGACAAATGTAGAGTTCCATCTAGTAGAGACATCCATGCGCAAACTCACTTCGGTTTGAATATCTCTGAACATTTTCACACGGTTTTGAAATTCTATCATCCTTGCTTCTGATGCCTTCACATATTTGATACTCTCTCGAATATTATGCAAGGCATCATTAGCTACAAACCTTCTTGAACTATAAGGTTCAAAATATGAGCACAACACCTTATATGAATAAATTCACCATCACATAATAAAGTGCCATTCAAAGAAAGTTGTCCCTTCAAGTGTTGTTGCAGGACATCATTGCTAGATGCATTGTCAAGGGTAATTGAAAATATCTTAGTTTCGATTCCCCATTCTCTTAAAAACTCCCACACTTTTCTTCCTATTTCTACTCCAGTGTGTGGAGGTTTCATCTGATGAAAATTCAAAATTTTACTGTTCAACTTCCAATTCTAATCAACAAAGTGAGCAGTCAAACAAATATATCCTTCATGAGTGCAAGCAGTCCACAAGTTCGAAGTAAGACAAACTCTACCAGGAATATTAGCCAACACTGTTTTCAACCTATCTTTCTCATTCAAATACACCTTATGTGCATCACTTACAACTGTATTTCTACTCACCATTTTCAAATTCGGATTGGCTACATTTAACATTCTCCTAATCCATGAATATTCAACAAACGAAAATGGAAGGTCATGAGCAATAACAGCCATTGTAGTCACTTTTCGAAAAAGCTTTACATCAATTTTTTGTTTATTTCAACTTCTGTACTTGATCAATTATTATCCCTCCCACATTACCAAATTTTGACACAATAGCAGCACAACTGT
Source organism: Heritiera fomes (assembly GCA_032173925.1). Classification (NCBI taxonomy): domain Eukaryota; kingdom Viridiplantae; phylum Streptophyta; class Magnoliopsida; order Malvales; family Malvaceae; genus Heritiera; species Heritiera fomes. The sequence goes on along the minus strand of JAPDPM010000014.1, from coordinate 9,154,418 downwards.
CCATATGTCTACTCAAGTGAGAAGTCCTATTCCCAGTACTAAAATCTTTCTTACACCCACTACAAATAGCTCTTTGTTTACCATTAATTGTTTTTCTTTCAAATACATTCCAAACTGTAGAAGTTGAAGTTTTAGTTCATTTTCTTGAACTTTCTGACATCTCTGGTTCTTTTATTGTACCACTACTAGTATTAGCATTCACTTCAAATTCATCATTGGTGGACACAGTATTAGGGGCATTGGCATTTTCAAACTGAGATTCTTCCATTTTGACAGGGCTACACAATTTTTAAATAAAAAACAGCATATTAATTTCTACATTTAATAAACAACATTCAACAAGCAAAGGCTACCATCAGTAAAACAAAATTAAAAAAAAAACACCTCAATAATCCAACCAAACAAACCATTAAACCCAACTTAGGTTTTAGCCTAAAAAATCAGCACACACATCCACTCAATGGAACAATCCTACAAACATTAATGAGCAACATGAACCTATTTATCAAATGCAAACACCATGACCAAGAACAAACCCCATCAATGGCAGCAAATAAAAATATTGCAGCAGAGCCTAATCAATAGAAAAAACCTAATCTTAAACTGTGGAGTTTGATTGTGAAAAAGAGACAGATCTAAAAGAGAAATTGATGGTAGAGACGTAAAGTTACTTGTTGACGTGAACTAATGGTGCCGATCGATCAAAACTGCTGTAGTGCTGCTCGACGCCTTGACCGCTCGCGGCTCACCTCTGTTTTCAATTTGGGAATTTTGTTTTATTTGAAGTTGCCGTCCACCTGTAGGCTGTAGCCAATAGAAAAGCAATAGAAAAGTGCAAAGTAAATAGTAATAAAGAAAGTGCATAGTAATAAAGAAAAACAAAGAAACATTATGCAATACAGTAATGGGCGTCGCGTCAATGTTTATGTAATTATGTTAGTAATGTGTTAGTGTTATAACTTATAATTACTAATTAATAATTAAAAAAATACAATTAAAAAATAAAAAAAATGAAAAAAATTCATGTTCTTAAAAAAAACGTTAGGTACTGTTTTTATGCAAAATTTGTAAAAACAAATAATTTAATAATAGAAAATAGAATTAATCTTATATATTTTAATTTGATTAAATATGTTAAATAAGTAAATAATTAAAATAAAAATAAAATTTAAAAAAATTTGAAAACTAAATGGGCCGATCCAAAAAGCCTGGTTCCTTAAATGGGCCATAAAAATAAGCTAAAAGCCCTAAATATATGGGCCAGCTGAGTCGGCCCAACGGGCTTAAGCCCATTTTGACAGTGCTATCATGAACAACTTATGCAAATTTATAAATTGAATTAAGTATTTAATTGTGCTTAAGTTTTTGTTATTTTAAAATATATATTTATCAATTTAAAGCTAACAAATGATATCAAGATATCCTATTAGTCGAATCCAATTATACATAATAATTTTTAAATATTATTATATATTTGTTTATAAATTATTTATTATTATATAATACTTAATTAAGTTAATACATTAAATATTTTTATTATGATTTTTAACATTAATTTATATTTATGAGTTAAATTTATTAATTTAATTTTTCTTAATAATATTCATTAAAATTGATTTTAAATTTAAATTTGAAAGTTAAATTTTGATTTAATAAATAGATATTTAGCATGTTTAAATAATTAACGGATATTTTTTATATTATATAAGTAAGATTTTAAATATAAAAATTAAAATATTCAAATAGTTAAATAAATTTGGATATTATAAATTATAATCAACTTCGCGATAACTCTGAAATTAAAAAAGACCCTGCCCATTGCCATCTTTCTTTGCAGACGGAGCAGGTCTCTTGTCAACTAGCCAGCAAACAGTGTGAACCGAAACTCACATTCATAATAATAAGGGTTAATGTATCA